>OX422212.1:591345667-592595667 GCA_949130495.1 Sambucus nigra | reverse complement strand
TCGAAGCGTTTTGAAGAATGGGAGGCATCTATTAGTTGCTCGTGATATGAATCTATTAAGTGCTGCAACTCGCCCTGTGAGACTTTGCACTTCCTTCTTCGTCGTTGGAGATCGTAGCCCCAATAGAGCCTTAATCTTCTCCAGGTTTGCTTCAATACCTCGTTGGTTGACAATATACCCGAGGAACATGCCTTCTCGTACTCCGAATATGCACTTAGTAGGGTTTAACTTCATTTGATACTTATCTAATTTATCAAAGGTTTGACCTAGATCAATTAGATGGTCAACAACTTTCTTGCTCTTCGTCAGCATATCATCAACATAAACCTCCATGTTGTGACTAATTTGCTCTTCAAACACCTTGTACATCAGCCACTGATATATTGCACTTGCATTTTTCAAACCAAAAGGCATAACATTATAACAGTAAGTTCCTCTAGGGGTAATAAAAGAGGTACTCTCCATGTCTTCAGGTTTTATTTTAATCTGGTTGTAACCAGAATAAGCATCCATAAAGCTCAACAGCTCGTGTCCCGAGGTAGCATCCACTAATTGATCAATTCGGGGTAAAGGAAAATGATCCTTTGGGCATGCCTTGTTGAGGTCGGTGAAGTCTACACACATCCTCCACTTGTTGTTCTTCTTCTTCACCATCACCACATTATCTAAGCAATCTGGATATTTGACATCTTCAATAAAGCAAGCTTTTTCGAGCTTCTCGACATCCTCTTGTATAGCTTGGTTTTTTTTGGGGCTGAACACTCTTCTTCACTGCTTCACAGGTTTGATTTCCTTATTTACATTAAGTTCATGACACAAGAAATTTGGGTCTATTCCTGGCATATCTTCGTTGCTCCATGAGAAAGTTTGTTTTCTGCTTTTTAGGAAGGCTATCAATTCCTGTTTTAGTGGGGTGTCCAACGATGAACCGATTTGAGTTGTTCGTTCTGGGTGTTCGTCGTCCAAAATGACATTTTCAGTAGCTTCCACCACCTGACCTTTTACAAGCTGCGACTCGTCTCTAGGATCTAACGTTCCAATTTTTGCACCTTCATCCACTTGATAGGTGGTAGTCTTTTTCCTAGATTATTCCAGTTCTTCTTACTCGACAGATGAATAGTAGCATTCCCGAGGTACTTTTTGGTCGCCCTTTACAATTCTACTCCAAAGTTGATTGGGAATTTTAAACATTGATGTACAGTAGATGGTACTGCTTCGAACTTCTTCAATCCTACCCTTCCCATGATGATATTGTAAGCTGATTGGACATTTTTATCCATCACGAAAAAGCGCACTCTTTCTGTTCGACAAGCAGGCCATGTATCGATGAACATATCCAACTTGATAGTCCCAAGTGGAAAAACTTTCTCGCCAGCAAAATCGAGGAGGGGCCGATGATATGGCTCCAACTGGGATAGCTTTAGGTTCAAACTATCAAAACATGGGTCGAACATAATATCTGCCGAGCTACCATTATCCACCAAGACTCGCGAAATCACTTCTTCCTTCATCCTCATTTTAATCATCAATGGGTCATCATGAGGATATAGCACACCTGCGAGGTCATTCTTAGAGAAACCGATGACCAGTTTATCTTTGTTAACCTTCCTCGGGCGTTTTTCTTCAACTAGATTTATCCGTTGAATATACAAACAAGCTTGAGCCTCATTGAGGTAAGCTTTTCTTTCTGCAGTAAGGTCTCCACCTCCTGTATCTCCACCAGTAATAACATTGCAATCAAATGACCCAAAACGGATAGAAAATACCTCACGTTCTGGTTGTCTTGGTCTTTTAGGGAGATCGAGGTCATCTTCTAGATCATCTTCATGATCTCGTTTCTTGTTTTCTTCTGCTCGACGAGGAGATCTAGATCTCTGTCTTGCTCGATCGTTGTTTTTTCCTTCATTTTTACGATCAACATACTTGGCCAACTTTCTTCGTCTGATGAGCGCTTCAATTTCATTCTGAAGAGCTATGCAATTTTTGGTCGTGTGACCATGGTCTTTATGGAACTCACAATATTTGGCCTTATTCCTTTTGTCAGGATCTGTCTTCATTTTCTCAGGTCAGTTTAACTCCTCGCTACTCTTGATCTCTTCCAGAACGTGGTTTATATCTACCTTCAAAGGAGTATAGTTTCCAAATTTCCTCAACTGTTCCAATGCTTGCTTTGCTTTTGACTTCTTGTTACCACCATTATTCTTTTGATCCTTCTTCTCAATCTTTTCGAATTCAACTTTGGTCTCCTTAGTGTCCATGCTCTTCTTTGCAGCCATAGCTTCCTCGGCATTCATGATTTTGGCTGCTTTTGCCATTAATTCTGGCATGGTCCTAGGTGGATTTTTGGCCAGAGTATAGTACAATTTATTTGGCAACAGTCCACTCATCAGAGCAGTGATTGCTATCTTTTCCTCGTAATCAATAACTTTGAGCTTCTCGTTATTGAAACGAGTAATATAATCCCTGGTGCTCTCACCTTTTGTCTAACACTTAACAAGTGTGCTACTCGCTTAACTGGTTTTGCTCCAAAACAGAAGTTTCCAATAAAGAGCTCGGCCAGTTGAAAGAAAGTTGCAATCTTCCCCTGAGGAAGATTGTTGTACCATATTTGAGTAGATCTAGTGAGGGTTCCTGAAAACGCCCTACATCACATCTCGTCTGGAACAGCATAGATATCAGCAGCTGCCTGATATTGTTATATATGTAGATTAGGATCAGTTTTTCCATCATATTTTGGTGTTACCACTGGGGCTTTGAACTTTGATGGTGTTGGAAAATCCACAATTTCTTGGATAAAAGGTGTCCCTTAGACAAAAGTTTTTTGTAGACGATTTTTGGCCTTGTCCATTTCCCCTAGTCTATCCTCCAGCCTCTGAATAGAGCCTTTCCATGCGTCATTTTCCTCCTCGGGCCTGTTGGTCCGAGCAACTGATCGTGTTGAGTTTGCCTCTTGGGATTTTTCACGATGAGAAGCTAGTCGGGATTGGGAAGGATCTTCCTTTAAATCAGAGAATCGTTGAGAGTTCCTCGACACCATCCTAGGGGGACTTTTATTCCTCCTAGGACCCAAATGATCAAAGTGAGAGACTCTACTCAATCTTTCAAGAGCACTGGTCCTTTCTGGAGATAGAGTGACGTTTTGTTCAATATATGTGGCTCGTATTGATAAAGTTCGGCCAGGTTGATAAGAAAAATCATCAGATCTTTTAGTGTGATATGAACTGGTATGCCTAGTACGCGAAGAAAGTAAACGGGTGTTTCTTTGAACGCTTCGTTGACCTGACTGAGCAGGTGCTCCACCCTGGATAGTTTGCATGACGGTCTGGCCCTGAGCTAAATTAGCCATTATTCCGGCCAGATCTTGGACACTTGGAGGAGTGGATGGAATTGGGGGATTTCCAACATTTCGATTACTGGATTCAAGATTATCAGCCATTGGAGATGAATTGCTTTGGTGAAAAACGATAATTTCAGTCGTTTCCCGAAGACGGCGCCAATCTGTTGATGTAAAAAATTAGATTATCTCTAATTATTTAATCACAGATAAAAAATAAATAAGATAAGAGATTTTTAAAGTGGTTCAGCCTTGAAAGAATGGCCTACGTCCACTGTTTGTGTTATTGCTGACTGTTTGCAGAATTCTCGATAATGAGTTTACCAAGAAATTCTGAGTCCCCTGCTAATGAGGAGGTTACAATGTATTTATAGCCTTGAGGCTGTACATGCGAGAGAATATTACATAGCTGTCCAATAGGAGTGTACATCTGTATGATAATAATCAGCATTTAATGTGCATTCAATCCTTTTAATTATTCGGTTATAAATGCTCTGTACGAGGTGAAGCTAGGATCGCCTTAGCTGCTCGGATCGCCTAAGTAGCTCGGTATACATGAGTTTCTCGGCACAATAAAGTTCCTTGGAGAACACTTGTTGCTCGGAGCGACTGAGTTGGTCGGGGAGGTTGAGTTCCTCGGAGTCAATGTGTTGTCAAAAATGTTCGCGGGTGCCATGTAGATTGACACGTGTCTTCATATAATTGGTCCATGTCAGCAAGTTAAATTTGGTATCAACAAATACCTACCAAATATTAAGCTTTACCGGGCATAATGGATGGCCACATCAACATCATGTGCCGCATCAACATTGACGATTGTGTGGCAATGTCATATCAGCATTTTCAAGTTACCTCAAAAGCAACCCAAAATGCTAATATGAAATTATCACGTCGCCATCGGTTCCTATGTGGTACTATCCTTTTAGTTGTCCAAGTTGTTAAAACTCATGTCACTATTACACAAATAATATAATTATTGAGTTCAATGTTAACTGAAAAAATAAATATATTTAAATATTAAATACAAAAATTTGTTGCGACTAAACATTAATTAATCCAGAGAACAATCATGCTAGATTGAATCATTTTTTTCATTACAAAGTAGTATTTAACAACTATCAACAATTTATTATCCTATTTATTTTTTCGAATAACCTGTTTCCTTTGATCTCCCTACTATTACTAGGGATAATTATATTTAGGTCCCATTTGTCGGGTCAACATTCTTATAAGTCCTATTGACTTTTCAACAATCCTATAGGGCCTATTCCAACTTTTTAGGGCTTTTTTCACAATTTTACCCTTTTATAACTAATCATCCGTAACTTCTTTTAGGAAGTTAAATAAGTGGTTGGACTTTTTTTTTAATCTTTAAATGATCATAACTTTTGATTCACAAATCCATTTTTCGCAAAATTACTATTTTTGAAATCTGCTCGACGCGATCTATCAAACAAGATCCATGAAGGCTATAAAATTCAAAAGAAAAAAAATTACACAAACAGTAAACTTTACTGTATTCACTAAAATATGAAATAGTTTTATATATGTGACATTTTCACAAACAGACAATAACATTTACTGTGGTAATACTACACAGTGTATATATATATATATATCCGGTGGATCCAAACCCTTTTTTTTCAAAATTACCTTATATTTAAAGGTTCGCGCTAGCGGTATCCAATCATTACCACCATTATTGGAGCATCAACGACCTTCCTATGAGCTCCGATTTGGGGTGGGTAAGGGTGACATGGGGTGCCGCTGGCGCGGACCTTTGAAAATAAGAGACTTTTGAATAAATGAATTTTGTATCCATCGGAGTATCACGGGGGGCCGCTGGCACGGACCTTTGAAAATAAGATTGAATAAATGGGATCGGGATCATCTGGAGTGCCGATTTGGGGTGAGTAGGGGTGGCACAGAACTTTAAAAATATGAGAATATTGGATATATATATATATATATATATATATATATATATATATATATATATATATATATATATATGTAGTTTGTAAAAATGTCATAGATATTAAACTTTATTGTATACACCAGAAAATGAAATAGTTTTATATTTGTGACATTTTCACAAACAATAACATTTAATGTGTTAATATATTTATGAAATAATTTTATATATATAACATTTTCACAAACAGTAACATTTACTGAGTTAATATTATACAATATATATATAACATTTTCACAAACAGTAAAATTATATATATATATATATATATATATATATATATATATATATATATATATATATATATATATATACACACACACGGTAGATCCAAACCTTTTTTTTTAAATTACAATATTTTTAAAGATTTACGCTAGCGACATTCAATCCCCACCACTACCCACCCCCATTGTCGAAGCTTCAACGACTTTCATCAGAGCTATGATTTAGGTGGGTAGTAGTGGCATAGGGTGCCGCTGGCGCGGACTTTTGAAATTAAGAGAATATTAGATAAATGGAGTTTGGATCCACTGGAGCTCCGATTTGGGGTGAGTAGGGGTGACATTGGGTTAGGTTTATATTTATAACATTTTTACAAACGTTAACATTTATTGTATTATAACACAGTATATATATATATATATATATATATATATATATATATATATATATATATATATATATATATATATACGGTGGATCCAAACCTCTTTTTTGATATTGTCTTATTTTTAACGGCCCGCGCTAGTGGTATCTAATCCCGACCACCACCAACCCCAATTGTCGGAGCTCCAACAACCTTCATCAGAGTTCTGATTTGGGGTGACATGGAGTGCCGCTGGCGTGGACCTTAGGAAATAAGAGAATATTGGATAAATGGGGTTTTGATACACCGGAGCTCCAGTTTGAGGTGAGTAGGGGTAGCATTGGATTAAGTTTATATCTGTAATATTTTCACAAATAATAAATGTTACTGTTTGTGAAAATGTTACATCGGCATCCCATGCCACCTCAAATCAGAGCTCTGATGAAGGTTGTTGGAACTCCAATAAAGGGGGTGGGTGGTGGTGGGGATTGGATGCCGCTGGCGCGGACCGTTAAAAATGTTTGGATATATATATATATTGTATTATATGAACACAGTAAATGTTAATGTTTGTGAAAATGTTATAGATATAAATCTAACTCAATGCCACCCCTACTCACCCCAAATCGGAGATCCGGTGGATCCAAACCCCATTTATCTAATATTTTCTTAATTTCAGAGGTCCGCGCCAGCGGCACCCTATGTCACTACTACCAACCCAAATCATAGCTCTGATGAAAGTCGTTGAAGCTCCGACAATGGGGGTGGGAAGTGGTGGGGATTGAATGCCGCTAGCATAAACATTTAAAAATATGGTAATTTTGAAAAAAAAATAGTGGTTTGGATCTACCGTGTGTGTGTGTGTGTATATATATATATATATATTAACTCAGTAAATGTTACTGTTTGTGAAAATGATATATATATATTGTGTAATATTAACTCCGTAAATGTTACTGTTTGTGAAAATGTTATATATATATATAACTATTTCATAAATATATTAATATAGTAAATGTTATTGTTTGTGAAAATGTCACAGATATAAAACGATTTCATTTTCTGGTGTATACAAAAAACTTTAATATCTATGACATTTTTACAAACAATAGCATTTACTGTGTTATTACATTATATATATATATATATATATATATATATATATATATATATATATATATATATATATATATATATATATATCAAGGTTCTAAAAAACGCGAGGCGTGATTGAGGCATGGAGGCCAAGCCTTAAGCCTTTGAAGCCTAGGCGGGCCTAGGCGTGAAAAGGCGTTTAGGCCTTCTTAATATATTTTAATATTTTTTAACCATAACAAGGCTATTAAAATACAAAAATTGCACATATCATAAAAATATGTCTGAATATATGCAAATTAAAATACTATCTGATTATTTTGAATAAGATAATGGTCCGGTTCGTAAACAAATTCTTTAAAAGGCGACATCGTTTCACTAAGGCATTGTTGTGTTTAGAAAAAAGTGCGCCGTAAGGGATTTACCAAGAATAAGGCGTAAAAAGCGTAAGGCGAGGCGTTTCTCCCAAGCCTTAAGCGTAGGCGTGCCTAGGCGGGTTTTTTAGAACAGTGATATATATATATATACACTAGGGTGTACCCGTGCCGATGGCACGGTAATAAATTTGTTCACGTTTTATTTTGTACCCGTATCGATGTCGCAACTATAAATTTATGTTCCAGATATTTCATGTTATCTAATAAGAATACAAAATGTATTATCTATCAGTGAAGTTTAAATAACTTTAAAATTTTCAATTCTGAATTCTGAATTATTGGTAAATTTTCCGTATTCAAAACATTTTTTCATAGTTATTGGTTAACAAATATAAAAACTTCATTCTATGTTCATAGATAAAAGTATTTGCAATGTTAATCATGCCTATGGCACTCTGTTCTCTTTCAAAACCTACACTTAAAAAAAATCAACACCATAACATAACACATGGATTAAATTAGAATGTTGTCAACGTAAGTTGACAAATACTCACCACCAATTCTCTTTTAAACGTTGCAATATTATTTTTTATGTTTTTTTAACGTATAGGGTACTACCATTACAGTAGTAGCTCGGAGGAAGTAACAAAAAACTCAATTGAATTCTTAAATATTTTAGTATAAAAAATAATGAAATTTCTATAACCAAATTGTTTGTACATCACTTTCTATAAACTAATAACACTTTGAATGACATAAAAATAGTAATTACCATGGTTAGCTTGAAATTTGGGACAATAATCTACTTTGCAAGTTGGCACATTGAGATTCATCCAAATATAACAACAATTCACCAGTGCCAATGGCACAACCGACAAATTTTAAAGTCTAAATCAAATAGTAAATTATTAATTTTTTTTTTTGCAAATTCATTCTTGCAACAAATACACATGCTTCCTTTATTAAAATAGATGATGCCTACCTTAACATTAGAAAATTGATATTTCATCCAATGGTAAAAGTTGTATAACCTGAATTTCTAAAACTAATTTTAAAAGTTTATGTTTCACAAACTTGAATTCATAACCTGATCCCATCATACTTGACATTTTTGCATTATCACTTATGAACATAATATTCAAATAATGAGGTTTCATTCTAATATAAAAGATACAAAAATAAGGCAAATTCACACACCTATGAAAGAAGTGAAAGTAACAAATATTATGCGTCAAATATTATGTCACTGCATTAAGGCTTGCACCCTAGTTATAAGAAAATATAAATAAGCATCAAATATTATGTCATAAGGTGGGTTGAAGGTTTAATCCCCTCAGAGCATACTACAATCTGTAGACCCTTTTGGTTGAAGCCCTGAGATTACGCAAAAGACAACTGTATAGATATTTCAGTCCATTAATGAAAGTGTATATTTCCAGACTTGCACATAGTTTATCTTTCTTGAATGCAAAAATAAATAAAACATAACAAATACATTAGCCTTTTAACAACAAATTTAGAAAATATCATAATATCTAATCTTTATACAAATAAATCATCAACTTATGCAATATTTTGCAAAAAAAAAATGTGACTATTATAGAAATAGAATAATGAACAATAATGAACATAAGCTTTACTCATTTAGATCTGTACCCATTTCTTCAAAATATAAAGAAAATAAACCCCGACAGATATAGAATCTCAAGCTATAATTGCAAGATCCTACAATGCCCTAAACTACAAAACACCATGACCACTATTACAACTCCCTCTCCTACAGAACACCATAAACACTACGAAATGAGATTATATATAAAAAGAAGCTTAAGCTCCACTGTTCAATTAGAACATCAAAAGCTTCTTACCTCAAAGCCTTTCTTTCTATTTTTACCTCAGAGTACTGGAAGTAATTTCAACCATGGCCCTGTTTGATTCGAGTCGAAATATTTTCAACCATGGCCCTGTTGGAAATGGATCGAGTAAATGGTAAACTGTTTGCAAATGTACCGAGTAAAAGGTAAATCGAAATATAAACTTCGGTTACCATCACATTTTCTTGATGGGGGAATTACCATAATATTATTCATATTTCAGAAAAATTAATTTAAATAATCCCAAACATCGCCAACATTGAAACTCCAAAAATAAACTAAATCCCAAAGATTCTTTCAAAGTTTACCCAACACTAAAATAATTTTTGACTAAAAATTCCAGATCCAAGAATCATGAACTCCAAAAAACAAATTGAAGAGAAAAAGAGAGAGAGAAAGAGGATACCTGAAGGACTGTGTTTCTTCCTGGGCCGATCCAACACAGATTACACACACACAGTGGTTAACTTCCTGAGTTTTGTGTTTTAAAAAGAGAGAAATCAGATAAAAAATAACCCACCATTCACCAAACCATTCTGCCCTAAACCCACCGGCGTCCACCCCTTATCTCTCCCCTCCAACGATCTCTGACCGAGTAAACCTCCCACCATTTCCAATAGTCTACTCGGACAGAAACCCATTATACAGGCTCCGGGAAAACCCAGTAAGACCGTTCTGCTTCTCTCTTGACCCAACCAACTCCTAAACCAACCCCATTTGCAGATCTTATACCCATATCGTTGAGTTAAAAAAACAAACCCATATATTCTTTCTTTCCATAAACAATCAGGATTACCTTGGGTAAAAAAACAAACCCATATATTCTTTGTTTCATTGTAAGGGATACAAATCTCAGATTTGAAAGCCGTGGGTCAAAAACATGTGCTCATCTTTGGTTAAGAGTGAGTGTAGCTGATGCTATAAGATCTGCAAAACCAAATCTTCACGATCGTAGGGAAGCACGTAGGAGGGAAAAAGAGGGCTTAAAGAAGTGAGAGATTGAAAAGGCTAGTCAGAGTAAAAGATGTACACCGCTCAAAAAGCAGGTGGGTTCTTGGCTCAAGGAACCGAATCTTCTATTTTGCCAGTGCATTTACTATCAACCATTTTCAACCGTAAGATGCAAACCCACCTGACTGAATCCTAACCGTTAGTTGGGAGGGACAAAATAGATACAAAAGTTGTTTATATAGGTTTTGTGTATAAATTTATATGATGTGGCAATAATAAAGGAGGAGGGTAAAAGTTGTATGACGTGGCTATATGATATGGCAAAACTTGTATGATGTGGCAAAACACCCTCCTGCTTTATTATATATATATATATATATATATATATATATACATATATATATATATATACATATATATATATATATACATATATATATATATATATATATATATATATATATATATATATATATATATATGAGAAGTGCGAACTGTGTGATAATTGATTAAACTAGGTTCGCAAGTTTCCTAGAACTCCTTATTTAATTAGAGACCCTAAACATGCATCTAAGGTGCGTGCGTCAACCGATAAATAAATAAAGCATGTGACACAAAAATATGCTGAGACACAGATTTCAGGAAAAAAAAACCTTTCATGTAAAACCTTTATTTCACTATGAATATACAAGTCGCAACTTACAATTACATAGAGAAATCTGCAATGGATCAACGCGCAGCCAACCCACAAAGACACGCAGTCTTGAACTCAGCAAGAGAATACACGCAGCACCCTCCAAGGACTCGCAGCCCAAACAACGAAGGAAGAATCGCAGCTCTCCTCAATGACACGCAGCCATAACACTTTGTAGAGACTCCCTTAGCAATGACACGCAGCCCTCGGTTGCAAAGATCTCCCCACAAAGGTTGAACAATAGCAAAACTTGTGTTCTAGGGTTCCAAAAGATTCACAAAAGTAATTGGGATTTTTGTGTGTGAATCAAAAAGAGTCTTGGGACTCAAAAAAGGTGAAGACTTAGAGTATTTAGGACTCTGAAAATCGTCTTGAAAAGTCTTGGAAAACAACTCCCCGAAGTTGGCTTAAATAAGAAAACTTTGAGCCTAAAAAATCTCGAATAGATCTGGCCGAATTTATCCCAGGCGGACCGGTCCGGCTTGGAGGCAGATCGGTCCGACCTCGGATCGGTTCTTTTAAAAAATGGCTTCTTCGGTTCTCTTTCGGTCCGGGGTTTACTGGATTTGCAGCAAGCGGATCGGTCCGGTTGAGGCGCGGACCGGTCCGGTATAGAGGCGGACCGGTTCGGCTTCCCAGAAAACTAAAAAAACTTTTAAAAGCCTCATTTTACTTCTTATTTTTATAAAAAGCATTTTATAAAAATTTTCCAATACTAAATATGAACTTTAAGGAACGTAAAAATAAAATTTTACCAAGTTCATTCTCGCAGAGGCTATGATGTTGAAGACGCTTTGATATTCGGATCCGTTGATGTAGATGCGATCTTGAATTTCTTCAACGGTGTAACGGTTATGACATACATATTGATAATGGACAAAAATGTCCTTACAATATATATATATATATATATATTCAATATGTTTTTATTTTTAAAGCTCTGTGCCACCGGCACCTAATCCAACCCCTACTCACCCCAAATCGGTGCTCAAGAGTATCCAAATCCCATTTATTCAATCTTATTTTCAACGGTCCGCGCCAGCGGCACCCCATGACACTCCGGTCGATCCAAAACCCATTTATTCAAAAGTCTCTTATTTTCAAAGGTCCGCGCTAGCGGCACCACATGCCACCCTTACCCACACCAAATCGGAGCTCTGACGAAGGTCTTTGAAGCTCCAACAATAGTGGTAAGGATTGGATGCCGTTAGTGCGAACCTTTAAATATAAAGTATTTTTGAAAAAAGAGGGTTTGGATCCACCGTATATATATATATTGTGTAGTATTACCAGAGTAAATGTTACTGTCTGTTTGTGAAAATGTCACATATATAAAACTATTTCATATTATAGTGCATACACTAAAGTTTACTGTTTGTATTAATTTTTTTCTTTAAAATTTTAGAGCCTTCATGGATCTTGTTTGATAGATCTCGTCGACCAGATTTCAAAAATAGTAATTTTGCGAAAAACGGATTTGTGAATCAAAAGTTATGATCATTTGAAGATTAAAAAAAAAAAGTTCAATCATTTATATAACTTCCTAAAGGAATTTACGGATGATTAGTTATAAAAGGGTAAAATTGTGAAAATATTCTCTAAAATGTTGGAATAGGACCTATAAGATTATTGAAAAGTCAATAAGACTTATAAAAATATTGACCCAACAATTAGAACCTAAACATAATTATTCCCTATTACTATTATTTTATTTTACAGTAGCAAGCCGCCAAGAATGGCACACCCCTCCCCAATGCACAGCATATTCCAATATGGGTTGCGGAGGGTAGAATTTAATTCCCACAGAATATTCTCATTATTCCCGCGTTTCTCTCCTAAAATTACCCGACATAACAAAAAGTTCTTCAAAAAAGATCATACCCCTGCCACCGTTCGATTGAATAAAACAAATAGATCTAAAACTTACAACGGTCTACATAATCAAACACGTGATTTCCAAAAAGGCCGAACAGAAAAAAAGAAACTTTAACTCACTGCAAGGACTTTGGGGTAATATTCCCTTGGCATCTAATATATGTTCCATACTGTTGTGCTTCACAAACACGCCTTTTCCAATCTATATATACGTAGCCTCCTCTTTAAGGTTGTTCATCAAACTCAAACAATTGTTAAGTCTTTGATAACTACAAACAGTTTTATTAGAATGGCCGGAATTGTGGTGGTTTTTGATTTTGACAAAACAATTATAGATTTGGATAGCGATAATTGGGTGGTGGATGAATTGGGTGCCACTGAGTTGTTTAATCAACTTCTCCCTACAATGCCGTGGAATTCTCTCATGGTTCGCTTTTTTTCTTTCTGGTTTACAATATTTCATTATATATACATCTTATGACTTAAATAAAATCTTAATGGTGCAATATGTATGTGTGTTTATACAGGATATAATGATGAAGGAGCTACATTCCCAAGGAAAAACTATTGAGGATATTGAAGATGTACTAAAAAGGGTCCCAATACATTCTAGGATTATACCGGCCATCCAATCAGCCCATGCTCTAGGGTACTTTAATGCAATACATATTTTTGAAGTATTCATTTTTTTTTTTGAAAATATAAATTAATGGATGATCCTGGGTATGTGCGTTTGCAGGTGTGAGTTGAGGATAGTGAGCGATGCGAATTTATTCTTTATAGAGACAATTTTGGAACATCTCGGAGTAAGAGATTGTTTTTCGGAGATCAATACCAACCCAAGCTTTGTGAACGGTGAAGGGAGGTTAAGGATCTTTCCTTATCATGATTTCCACTCATCACCTCATGGTTGCAACCGCTGTCCACCAAACATGTGCAAGGTAAATCTTTAAAGTCTCGTGTCTCATCTAAATGAGTTCATATTGTCTTTAGTCTAATTTTTTTTATGTTAATTACTTTACTATAGCTTTTCAAAAGAATAGTTTGTTTATAGTAGTGTTTTGGAAGCCGTAAATAAGAACCATTACATATGCTTACATTTTGAGTAATAGAATGTGTTTTTCACATCTTTTAATAATTGATTCAGAAACCAATCAAAGTTATAACAAGCGAAGAGACCCATTTTATACAAAAATTATTTGACTTCAAATTATGAAAATAGTCATTGCATTTTTATGTACTAGCGAATGCTCTCTTAATTAACTTCACTCATCAACTACATATTGTGCTAACTATCTATATTGTGCTAACTACATATTGTGATAACTATCTAGTTGATCATGTTGTCTACTTCATAGGGTCTTATAATGGAAAGGATTCAAGCTTCTCTATCTATGGATGGGATGAAAAAGGTAATCTATCTTGGAGATGGGATTGGAGATTTTTGCCCGAGCTTGAAGCTTAAAGATGGAGATTATCTCATGCCAAGAAAGAATTTTCCAGTTTGGGATCTAATATGCAAAAACATCAATCTTATAAAGGCAGAGATACATGCATGGACAGATGGTGAAGAGCTTGAAAGTATACTGCACCAATTGATTAACACAATTTTTATGGAAGCTGATAAAAATACTAAGTCTGTCAATTTGTTTTCAATCGACTGCAAGTTTGAGACAATACCCATGTCCGCTCATGAAGCTTTGCCTCATGCTCTCCCTGTTCCTCATTAGTAGTAGTAACTGATTATTTAGAATGCTCACAATGTAAGGCTAGCAATATTGTATAAATTTTAATTGCCTTCGCTTTATTAAAAGGATTTGTTAAGTTGTGAAATGCGTTTGTTAACCAAGAGGAGATGTACTACAAAATCTTATAAAAAAGATATCAATTAGAAATTTTAAAAGCATTTTTTTTTGCTTCCACGAGCTTATGGGAACTTTTTTCTCACACAACTACGTCACATTGGTATGATGGGGGTATGATAGCTTTAAATGGTGATAATTAAAATAATGAGTACTTTGATATTACCCCTAATTCAATATAGGATGTTTTTCCTCACAATCGACCTAGCTGCCCCTCCCATCTCTCTTCCTCCTCCACGAGGGAGAGGAAAGACTACCTCTTTTCTCCATTTCTCTCCAATAAATTGATTTTCTCTCCAATAAATTGATTTTGGTATATATAAAATATTCTCTCCTTAGTGAGAGTGTTATGTCTCTCTTTAATAAGAGTTTTGCCACTCCTTTTGGTAGGATTGTGTATGGAAGATTTTCTTTCTTTGTGTACTTTCCACTCCTATTGGAGGATTCGTTTTGTCTCTTCCTCTTCGCTGGAGTTGATGCCATTTCTGATGTAACCTATGTTCAGTTTGGGCCGAGATCCAGTGTTAGTGTTTGTCTTCTCTATTTCAGTTGTTGTTCCTCCTATCATTGGGACAAGGACAAGTAGAACTTATTTAGGTTGATCCCCTCTTTTCTAAAGTTTTTTATACCGATTGGTCGTTTTCTCTCAAATGTATGGTGTATATTTCCCATATCCCATTTTATGGGTCGGTGGGGAGTCCGTTTTACCGAATTTCTGACCGTTGTTGCACTCTTTGGTGTTGAGCAGTCTTTGTTTATTATGATGTGTTGCTTCATCTAGGCCTATTTTTTTGAAGGCTTTTGTTTTGTACTTTTGTTTGACCATTATGTCATGTATTTTGTATTGCCTATTATTTAATTAATGAGAAATGCATGTTCTTTAAAAAAAAGAAAAAGAAAATGCTATATGCATTTAAAAATGTGATCTCTTATTTTCACCCTAATTTTAGCTCCCTAACATCTTTTTCCACTAAACATCATGATAGTATTAAATTCTTATTAAAAACACCAATTAAAGTTACACCACAAAAAAATCCATTGGTATATAAACTAAATTTCACTTCAAACCTCATATATTCCTCTACTTGAAGTTATAAACTCTCTCTATCCAAACCAACACACATGCAACACCCAAGACATAATACATTTGAAGTTATAAACTTCGAAGATTATCCTGGTATGTGAACCTTTACTAATCATGTTAAATAATGTTATATTGCCGAAAATATGATACGTTGTTTGTATGTAAGCCCTAGAATACAAATATAAAACCCACTTGTTTTACAAACCTTATTACTCTCTAATAAACCTAGCAAAAACGTTGCATTTGGCAAATGTGACCTAAAAACACTTGAAAAAGGAAAAAAAATTAGGTAAAAACCAAGCTTAAACTATATACACGACCTCTCATCGTCGTAGGTGACGACGACAAACGGTGACATGTGATCGTGTACTTTCAATATTCACAGTGGCAAACCACCATTGTAATATTACCCCACACGTTTATATACACCACAACTAGTTGTCAACATGGATATGACAACCACACATCCATTACACATCGTAATTGGTATTGGTGTGGCCACAGGTCACCGTATGTGTTATTGTCATGACCATTAGCATCTGTGGTTATTGAGTATAACATGCTATAACCTTTCCTATTATCCCACGAAGGCTAATGACCGTGAACCCTTGGTTTATACGGTTTTTCATCACTATATAGAGTTTATTTACGATTATAACCCACTGTGGTTTATGCAGTGACATAATTTGTTGTACATACTATATTTATTACTTTGAATTGTTTAATTCTTGTTTTTAAAAACTAAAGTGTAAGGGAAAGGAAAGATCTTACTACTTTTAAAAGGAGGAGGAGGAGGGCATAGGCTTCTCAAACAATTGACAATGAACCTGAACATAAATCAAGCATCTCTAGTGACAGTTCCTCATCGAGTCAAGAGGACGGATGTTCTGAGAATGTATTAAAGCTGAATAAAGACGATACTACTGAGCATATGGTAGAGGAATTAGAGAAAACTATGTAAGAGATGGAGAAGGGGGTTAGGCAAGCAGAGAAAACTAGTGATGACAGGGGAGAGGAGGTTGATCAAGTAGAGGAAGTTCGTGATGATAGGGAAGAGGAGGTTGAGAAAATAAAGGAACTAGGTGATGGAAACGATAACGAGAAGGTTGAGGATGAGAAGAAGCGTACCGAGTAGGTTATTGGTGATGATATGGAGAAAAGTGTTAGTTTTGACAAAAGTTGTGATGATGCAAATACTAATGATGAAGATGAAGATATGAGTGCATCATCATCAGTATCAGACAAATTCTAGGAGAAGAAGGGAAAAAGAAAAATGAAAAGGAGTGGGACGGGAAAAAGAAAAATATTGCGAATTTGCTTGGGTTATGGTTGTATTATCACATTTGTATCGACATCTGGGAGTTACATCACGGGTCAATGTTTGACAGGTGGTCGGATATCTCCCACTACTTGTGGTAATGATTTTCTTTAATGTATCACTAAATTCCAATTATACACACGCACACACACACACACACACACACACACACACACAAAATAAGTATACATTGATAATTAAATTAATATATTAGTGGAAGTATGGATTTACAATCACTTTTAAATCAAGCGAGGTGTCCGTAATTTGGAGTTTGAACTAATGCAACCTCGTAGTTGTAAATGGAAGGCGCAAAGGGTATTTGTGGATGAATTTGGCTATATGTTAGAGTTATGAGAGACCCTTGATATTTTACATCAAGCGGAAGTAAGTGCAATCTTACTATCCCAAGCATTCTTTAAATCAGTTGGTAATCCTTATATTTTTCATTTATTAAAGTGTTTTAACTATATAACGTGTAGGTTGTTACGGATCCATATAAAGATAATCCATAAGCATATACTTATTACGATGAGTCTTTTTATAATGGCATCTTAATTTGTTATGATGTGATGGATCAGTTATATCCCAAGTGTGTACTCCGATAAGCTAGTCGGGTTCAAATTGTACTTAGACTACTGATGCGACCTTTGCATGAAGAGAGGGGAGGACCCAAGCTCATTACAAAGTTAAATATGACAATGAAAATTAGTATCAGGAAAACTTGGTAGACTACCTTCTACAAAATATAAGACGATCACACCAAGTGCAATAATATCCATAGGAGTGTATAAGTGACTACAAGATTGGTACTTGGAACGTTCCCTCCCAAATGCACAAAATCCCGCCTATCATTTATTACAAAATAAGGTCAAAGGATCGGATAAGTTCGTAAGTAATATTTGACTATTATTATACAATTTCTAAAGAAGGTCAAATAATTGAATTAGTACTTGATGTAACTACTTTAGGTAAATGGAATTAATGTAGCCATCAAGTTGTTACAAGATACAATTGAAGACGGAGAGGACCAAGACGTAAAAGATGTTCTTGAATTGGTCATCTCAACGACGTGGTCCTCCAGGCGCTGGATGGAGCCTTTCCATTGATGGTTGTCGGCTGGGTCATTTGCTCGTACTCGATTTTCTGCCAAACTCTCCTCCTGGGAGGTTTGCTAGGCTTCGATCGATGCTCGGACAAAACGAAAGGAGATCCTGGTAGCGGACTTCCTGATAGATTTCTTTGGGATCGATCGAGCGACGCCGCATGCATTTGCCAGTGATTACAACGTGGGCCTAATCGGTAAATGTTGATCCCCCGCTCAACTGCTCGAACATGCTAGGGAATTCCTCTGAATAGGACTGATAGTCGAAGTGATTAGGTGATTGGATGGATAAAGTGGCCTCGGGACGGTACATCTGGTCCCGCTGGAATCCGATTCGCCTAGAGGAACTGGCGTTGGTACTAGATCCTAAATTTAATCTCCTAGGATTTTCCAGTACACGCCTACGGTATTCATATTGCCTTTCCTTGTGAGGAGTTGGGGGGAGTCGCCTGTCGTCACTCCTGGGCATCTACAGTTTGGGATTCATATTCCCCGGGACGGGCACCTGTGTCCTAGTCTGGAGGGTGTGTCAATTTCCTGCATTGCCTCCTGCCCCTTTGCGACGCTTACTAGTATGATATGTAGGTCACCGGCTCTGGTAGGGGTAGGTGGAGTTTGCACCTCTGCCATACAACTGCTTTCAAGATGATATTCCATTCCAACTGTCTCTGTAGAGGGTCTGAATAAGTAGTTTTAGGCATGAACTACAATGGCTTTTGATAGCGTTCCCACAGACGATGCCAATTTAAGGTTCAGAATTGAAGGTAACAAATAATATAGGAAATAATTGATCAATAAATCTTCACGATGAAGAGTGGGGATGAGAGATAGTGAGAACACAAGGATATTTACGTGGTTCGACCCTTGAATCAGAAACCTACGACCACATTGGTCTTATTATGTTTGCTTGCATGGTTATAATTTTAAGGTTTCTTTGATACAACTCCAGGTTTGAGAAGGTATCAAAAAGTACTTCCATTCACATACATGTCCCCTATTTATATGTGGAGATAAGATATTTATAAAGAGATAGAGTGCCCTTATAATTTGGTCAGTTACATCTTTACACACATTTATTATAATGTACACCTGCATGCCTTGTGGTGCAGAATTATTTTGATAAGGAGACGTCTAGATAATCATGAGACCAATATTGGCGGCTATGATTCCACATGGATGATAAGGTATATTTGGCGTGTAAATGCTCACAGGGATATATGTGTATCCATCCCTAAGGTAAACAGGTGGGCCTAGCACTCCAATTACTGAGACGACCTCCTTAGTGATAAAGCCGAGCATATTTCATAAGTCCTCCTGGGTTATCATGGTTTATCCTCCTATTGACATCATATAGGTATAAAATAAAGTCCCCAAGACCTTTAGCACAAATATTTCATTATGGGAACTAATGAGTGGGAAAGGAGTTATGCCACACTCCTGCTCTACTCGTAAAGGTCGACTTCTCTTGGTTGGCACATTATGGTCGGCATGTTATGGTCGGCCAGAGGCCGGGTAGATTTCCTTTGAAGTTTTCGTAACTTATCAAGGACATATGTGTAATACCCCGTATTTTTATGTCTTTTAAATTTAAGGATTTATTAAATTTAATTGAGATAAATTAATTTAATATTAATCCGAAAATCTGTTTTAAATGTTACTAGCATGACGATAGTTAGTAACTATTGGAAAATTATTGATTTGGTAAATATTAATTATTGAGTAGAGTAATATGTAGGTTTGAATTTATTAAAATTTCCACGAGGGAATAATATGACAATTATGAAAATTAAGTCAGGACGCGTCTGTGTCGTGTCGGGACTAAATTATTATTATTAAAAGTGAATAAATTATAAGTCACCCGTACGGTCATTTCGAGTGCGCCAATGCGTCCATAAGTGTCGAGATAGTCAAAATAATATACCCAGGAATTTAGTTTAGGTCTCGGGGCATTTTTAGGCCTAATTAGCATCCTGGGAGGGTATTATGGACATTTCGTATTTTTGGGCAATTAAACCCACGAATTTTCCAAGGTTATATCAGCCTTTAGGAGTTGTCCTCTAGGGTTAACAAGAGCAAAATCAAAGAACGGCCATTAGAGAAGAAGTGGGAAAGCTTCACAAGCAATTCAAGCCCGAAAACTCAACCGTTTGCGCCGCCACTACCACTGAGTCGTAGATCGAGCGACGGGGAACGCAACCGTACTAATTTCTTCCACAAATTAGAAACTAAATTTCCAGGCAAGTATCTATCTTGCTTTATTTTTAGTAAGTGTCTCAATCATGTTAGTCTAGGGTTGTTTAGAACTTGTTTCATGAAAGAAATTATAGTTTTGAGACTTAAAATCACATGTTGTAGAAGAAGAAATCATATTCTGGACATCTAAATCACATGTAGAGGATAAATCACAATTTTGTATGGATTTAGAAGTAGGAAATCTGGAAAAGAATTGGAAGAATTGAAAGAAGGAGAAGAATTAGGCTTCTTGAAGTTTAGGTAATTTTTACCCATTAAATTGTTATAATTGCTGAATTGGGACATACTTTACATAGAAAATCGTGTGTTTAGGTATATAGTACTTGTAGTAATGTTTGTTGGGAGTTTGGGAATGATATATGGAGATTTAGTTGAGGTTGGAGAGGCAAACCCGTAACTGGGTTAATGCAGTTTTCGTTATAACTGCTTGATTGATCGATCGACCTAAGAACATCGATCGATTGATGATCGATCGATCGACCCCTCCTGGAAAACTGCATATTCCCCTTATGTTGTCTTAATCCGATTAAAATGCGTAGTAACCTTAGATTATTATTGTTAGAGCATAATGGGATATAAATAGGACCAGTAGGGTCTAGGTAAACTCCGTTGAGTGAGAACTTAATGTAAGATGGAATTAAGGGTTAACGGGGAGTTATTTATACATATGAAGTCATGCGTATGTTTAATAAAAGGTCGATACTTGTAAGGAAGACATACTAAAAGTTAAGTGAGAGTGCCTACTGAAATTATACTTAGGGAGATAGAATAATTCGAGAGACGAGGAGTAGGTATGGACTAACTCATATATATAAGGATAAAAGTGACAAATTCGTTATACGAGATAATCAAGTAAAAATGTGTAAATGATGGATAATTATAATATTATGGGTCGTGGGCGCACCTAATTTAGAAATGTGAATATTTATATAGATATGACTGTGTGATTGTGTATATTATATATCTGTGTAAAAATCATACCTGTGCTACTTGCTATCACGGGGGTCTCCGCGCCGAGATGGTCTTATCTCGATTGGACCTTTATGGGGGATATTGACTCGCACCGTAGAAGATAGTATCCTCGATACAGGCTATTCGAAAATGATAGTCAGATGTTCTGAGAGACGTGAGGGTATGTCCTGACCTCTTAGGACCTGGAACTATGCTTCGCCTCCATTTGTTTGTGTATTGTGTTAATACAGTTCGAGAGCGATTCCAGACTAGTATTTCCCTTAGTTTGTTTGATACGGGGACTTGATAGCAGAGTATGCCAGCACCATAGTTTTTATGTGGGGTGCCGTTAGTATATATATTATATGTGTGACTAATATATATACGTATATCTATATGTGAACTTCCTACTGTGCATATAAGTAGATAAGTAATGAATAAATGCTTCAATTTTATTATAAGTGTTCGGGAACTTTATAAGGGAGATGAGTTGTTCTAAATAACGTAGAAATCTTGAAGAGAATGATTTCCTAAAGTAAATATCATAACCTCGCTTTTCACCTAATAAAACCTTATGGATAATAAGTTAGATAAACTTATGATATTTATTAGTACGGTAGGCGTGCACACTAGAATGAGAGATGAGAATTCTCAAGAGAGTGTCGCATACTAACATGGTTGTTACATTAGCCGGTAAGCATTTTAAATACTCGCTAAACTAATTTTAAACTGTTTTACACTCAGGCTCTGACCCATTTCCTGTTATTTATTTTCTCTTGTATATATATGTATATAATACAGGTGCCCAGCAACAGGGGCGTCATGCTTAGGTTCTTTGGATCGGACGCGCTGCAACTTATGTGGGAGTTGCAGGCCATTACTTAGACGACCTTGTTGTTGATTCTACTTCTATTTTTGGTTCTTACTAGTTAGGGCATGTGTCGCCCATTTCTCGATTCAGTTTGGATTGTTGTCGAAGATTTACGTTCCTTTATATTTCCATTAGTTGGTACTCTTTGGGATTTAATTATTGTCAGGATGGTTTTATTTATAGTAAACTAGTTTGGTTTATCTGGATGAATTTAATTCTTGTGTGTTATTATCCATCTTTAGTATATCCGAGTTCTTAAATTGTTGGCTATTTAAAAAAGTTTTCATATTTGGATTTAATAAAATGGAGATAAGGCTTTCAAAATTATTTTGACACTTAGCTTAATTATTTAGGTTGTTTTAACTGGAAATTTTATTTTGCGACAGTGATGCTAAGAATGAACCAACCGTTCACCTTGATTTTAATTTAATAAAGGACTGATCGCGCGGTATTTAATTAGGCGGGGTGTCACAAAATGTCAAGTAATTAAAGAGTCTTTTGAGTAATGATGGCGACTGGGCACGCGCATCTGACACTCTATACCACCGTTATGGTTTTCTGCGGATTTGCTGACGTTTTGTCTATAACGTCTGTTCAGTTTGTTCATCAAAGAGTATAAATTCATGACACTTCATTCGTTTATTTCACTTGGAAGATTTGTATTAAGTTGAAGAGGGAGAAGATCTTTGATCATCATTCCATTGTTATGGAAGCTTGATCGTTTTTGGTTCTAAGTTCTCCAGGGCTTTCTTCTTCATTCTCCATAGCATATTTCATCACCGTCTATTTTTATCAAGTATGCCTTTCTCTGCTTGAGCTAGGGTATGATCGTTCTAGCATTTTGTTGGTTGATTCTTTCTATTTACCTTGGTGGTTGCTTCTCTTAGACGGCCATAGGTTTTGATGGTTTAGTTAGTAAGGAAACATATGAATCCCCCCCCCCCCCCACACACACACATTCAAAGAGTTTATCAGAAGTTTGGAACCAGAGAAGCCTGGGATCACTTAAAGGAGGTTTCCCCGCCCTATTCAGGTTATTAGACCAGAAAAGGAACCTGAATAACCTTGTTATACACCCATTTCTCATTCTAATTGTGGTTCCTCCGCTGATCCAAGTGTACCCTATATTTCTTTCCCTGTTCTAGAAACCCCTTACTGTTTCCCTTCTATTAGTGATGGAGAGCTTTTAAATACTGTTTCTATGGACCCTCTAAATCCTGATTCCCTGTTTGAGGATCCTATTACTGACAAGGATGAAGATAATTTGTCGAAAAGTATGGGCATCTTCCTTTCTATAGCTGGATCTTATGCAAAGGTGTTTGGGGATGACAAAGAGGAAGAAGACGATCCTTTTGAGACTGATACCCATTGGTATCAATGTACTGTGATCGAGGAGGAGCTCAAGGCCATAATAGAGATATGTGTTTTCCCTATAGCTATTCAAATTAGGATGCCAGATGTTTAAAAGGATATGGAGTGACCTTAACACAACTACCCCCAACACTTATAGGACCATTCAGGGGGCAATGATGTTTTGGAAAATAAGGACAGGGTTTGACTTAATTGTGGATCTTTTTAGGTATGTTTATATCTTGAAGGACAATGCCAAAGCCCCCGATTACTTTTATTTTTATGCGCAGAAACCCCAATACATAATGGTCACAGTTGTAATACCCCGTAATTCTGTTTAATTAGGAAAATACGTTTTATTTAAATTACGTGAGTAGAGTAATTTAATATGATAAAATACGTTTTATTTAAATTACGTGAGTAGAGTAATTTAATGTGTTAAGTTTTATTTAAATTACATGATAAGAGTAATTTAATGTGATATAATGTTAATAAAGATTAATATAACGATTAAAAATTTACTAAATGTGAGTAGTAAATTTTGAATGTTGTTATGTACGGTCTAAGGATTTTATGAACGTACTTGAGTTATCTCAATCGAGTGTCACGCGTAGACAAAAAAAAATTGAAGATGAGATTAGAAAAATATTTTTAGAGACTCAAACGTTAATTTAGATTCCACAGATGATTCCGAAAGGGTCAAATTAGACGACATAGTATACCCGGGGGTACTAGTTGAGTGTCGGGTCATTTTCGGGCTAAACCGGGGCCATTCGATGGCATTTTGGTCTCTTTACATTTATGGGTAAGTAGACCTACGAATTTTGAAACCCTAAATCAGATTATAAGAGTTGAGGCTAGGTTTAGAAAGATAGAATATACACCATAGCCATTGGAGAAGTGAAAGGGACAATTTCCTAAGGCAAAAGAAGCAAGGAGGGGGAAATTCTAAGGAGATTTCACCACAAATTTGTTGGGAAGGAGGATTGAAGGATCAAAATCATCAACCATCATCAACAACCACGAAATCAAACCCTACAAATCATAAGGAAAGTGGTTATTTGCAAAATAAATTAAGTTATAATACCCATATTTAAGCTTTATGAAGAACATGGTTTTTATGATATTTTGGGGAGAAAAACAATTTATTATGATCCATGATTGGTAGGGATTGCATGTAGAATGTTTTTGGATCTCCAAATATTCTGATATCATAAGAAACTAGATGATTGAATCGAATTAAAATCGAACTAAAAATCTGGAATTATGATGAAAGATGTAAAGAATGTATTTTTAGGGTTCTTGAATATTAGTAAGATTTTTAGTTAATTTGGCCAAGATTTATGATGATTTTGTTGTTGTAAATCGTTAGTAATCATCCCAGAATATGTAGGAATGATTAGAAATTATTGGTTGCAAATATGGTGGACTATCATGAAAGATAGATAGATAGATAGATAGATAGATAAAAATGGTGATACCTATATGAAAAAGACGAACTGGGTCTATCACTGCTTGATCGATCGATCGACCCTTGAATGTCAATCGATCGAGCAGTCGATCGATCGACCTCATCCCATCGATCGATCGACCCTGCCTGAACTCTAGAGAATTTTGTAAATAAATTTCCTTTTAATTACCATCGCTTAATGGGAATCTTAGTGATGATATTTTACCTATGAGGAGACTTCAAAAATACCAGTAGGTGTACCGTGAGATTTCTTCATAAATAATTGAGTGGGAATTTTGGATAAACGGGCCGACGGGAGAAAGATCGATTTAGTCGTATGTTGGGATTGAGAGAATTTAGCTACGGAAAGAGTGAGAGAAAATTCCGGGAAAAATACCAGTAGGTTAAAGTTAACTTAACTACTGAATTAAGGGAGGGGTAACCAGGGCCCTTAGAGTTGCGTGAATACTCAAATAAATACAATAGTGAAATAAATTGTAAATTAATGAGTACGGTGAATATAAGTAAAATATATTATGTACGGGCATGATTTGATAGGTCGGGTGTGTACCTACTAAATTATATAAAAGTTTGGGTTAAGAGAATTTTTCCTAAATTAATTATGTTAGGGTCGATGTGACATTCCGAACTAACATAAGGTTATTATATGTTTGGGGTCGATGAAAAATGCCGAACCAAACTTTAAACTGGTGTCGCGATGAAAGAGTCCCGAACCAGAATATGTGTATATATTCATATTTTTAAATAGTTGGGGTCGATGGATCATTCCGATCCAACTCTTACTTGGGGTCGATGAAGCATTCCGAACCAAAAGTCCTTTATGTGTGGTAAAAGAATATGTTAGTGATAACTGATATTAAGTACATGATTGTGTGATAAAATGTATTCTATGTGCATAATCTACAGATTGAGAATAGTAGATAATGAAATGAATTGTAAATATCTTAGTAATAATTTATAGCGTGATGTAATTATTACAAGAATAAGGATAACGAGCAGTAAATAAGTTACCTACGCTTATGGGTAGTATAACTAGGTGAACTAAGTGTCCTCGTTAGACATACACTATAGAACAGAGGCGAGGAAGTTCAAGCGAGTTGTACGAAACTTTAATATGTGTAATCAATAACTCAATTGTGATAACTGCTTGAAAAATATTTTCAAATGTTTTGAGTACTAACTCTTGCTATGTAAAATTTTTTAATAACATTTTGGGTGCCTAGCCACAGGGACACCCAACATGATTTCATTCCAGGGATTTGGGAGCTGCAGCACGTGTGGATGTTGCAGGGATTGTTTAGACGTTTCCTCTCTTTCAATTCTAGTGCAGGATCTCAGTTTTAGTATTCTTAGTTGAGACATGTTGTCCTATATTTACTTTTACAGTTATTCTGATTTTGGATTTTGAGATGTCTTTTATTGGCCGTGGTTTTCGGCAAGACCTTACCTTCATTCAGTTATTTATGCAACTATTTTTTTTATCACTAGACTTGTAATGTGCTTGTATGGATTATTTATTTTGCTCAAGAAAGATAAAATTTGGCAATCTCTCAATTTCACTTAGGTGGCTAGTAACTAAAAAAGTTTCCGACAGTGATGCCAAGAATGAACCATTTAAGAAACCTGTTTAAATTAAATTAAGGCTTGATCACTCAAGGTCTAATTGGGAGGGGTGTCACAACAGTGGTCCATTCTAGTAATCATAATTGGAAAGGTTTATACGTGTTTACAAAGGTGATTGGGAATTTAGGGGCCATGAAAGGGACATGTTATGTAGGGTCCCCAGAGAATGGAATGGGCCCAATAACATAGGTAATACTTCTTTTGCCTTCGTATTTATGTTCTTTTACTTATTTTATTTTACTTTATTACACTGAAGTTGCTGCCATGTTGTTCTTGGGTATTTCAGTGAAACGAGCTCCTAAGCTACCAAAGTCATTGGTTGATTTAATTGTCTCTTATTGTGAGAAAAGTCGCCCACTTTTGAGAAGTTATTTTCTATGGAGAAGTTTATCACTGTCGGGTATCACACTTCCACAGGTGTCAGAATACCTTTAGAGTTTGAGATTCCCCAATAAGGTTAAGTTGCTAGAGAGACTTATTTCGAGTCTGGTGATGAGTTATTGGCAGCGCCGGTAGTTTAGGAGCAAGTAGGTTGTAATATCAAATTATTTACCCTTTTTCTTTAGTTACCTATTTATACTGATATACTGGTTTAATTGTCTTACCAGGCGAAGAGGAACATCCTTTCAAAGAGACCCTAGGCATGGCTACTCGTTTTATCAACTAAAAAGATCCTGATGAAGCTTGTCTGTAGAGAGCTGGGGTCAGCCAAAATTTGGTGAAGGCTGAGCACGCAGCCATTTATAGGGTAGTCAACCAGTATTCTCATCATCAGGAGGCATCTATTACTATTAAAGGCAAGGAAAAGGCCCCCATGGAGCCATCGAACGGAGATAAGACGTCGAGAGAGGAGGAAGATAGGAAACCTCTCTACAAGATGCGAGGGAAATTGGTTATGCACCCGAACCTAGGGCTGAATCAGGTCCTGGCTATACATATCGTTATGGGAAGGTCCTGGAGTTCGCTTTTGACCCCGAGCACAAGGTAACATATGAGGACTTGAGGTCCAACCCTGACTCCATCTTTTATCATGCCAAAAATTCTTTGGACCTTCTTAGTTACTAGGGTCACATGATAGAATTTTGAATTTTTACGTTGCTTAGATCCCGATTCCCTGTGGACCTTAGCCCAGCCCCGATTATATGTGGTACGTATTTCCTACTGGTTTTTGGTTACTAATTTACAAATGTCCCAATGTCTTGATCTTTCTTTATTGCTCATGGTCCAGGTTTCCATGGCTTGCACCATCCTTCGTGAGAAATTCCTTATTAATCACGTAGCTTACAATGAGCTGGTCGAGGAGAATAAGACACTGAAAGCCATCTATGAGAAGGTTGATGAGGATTTAAAAGAGAGGGATGGGAAACTGGGGTCCCGGACCGAGCATTTGAGCAAAATGAAGCAGGAGAACGTGGCCCTCAAGGAGAAGTCCAACACGGATGAAGCCAAGATCCAAAGCCTGGATAATGCTCTTGCGATAGAGAAGGAGAAGTATGACATAGAGTTACAGGCTTCTCGCGACGCTTTGGCTAATGTAAATATCGTTGTTGTAGAAGATTTCAAATCGTCATCAAACTTTAATACTGAATACCTGGTCTATTTCTTGGATGGTTACGAGGAATTGAAGAAGAGGGCTGCTACTTCTTTTTCCATATATTGCCGAGACTGTGAACGGTTGGCAAGGTGATGACGAGGAAGATGCTAAGCTTACTGGGGAAGAGGGTGATGCCCCACCTGATGGTTCCTGAAATAATAGACTTTTTGTGTTTACTTTTGTAATTCAAATTTCTTCTTGTCCTTGGATTTTGTAACTCTGAACATCTGTTTTTGGTATAATCTTTACTGCATTTTCGTCTGTTTATAAAGCGGCTTGGTTTGTTAATCATCTTAGTGCCCAATTGAAAATGTTTATTGGAATATTTCTGCTTGGACGACCTACAAGATTATACACTAATGCTAGTTAGTAATGCAATTATAACTATTCCTGACTTATGAGGTCGTACAGGTATCAACCGACCACATTGTGTTATGACCCATGGGGTCATACATTGAATATAATCAACTACCTCGTTCGTGACTAAAGAAGTCATACAAGGGTTTGGTAAAACTCTAGGGGTTGAGTTACTTAACTATGCGTGACTCGTGAGGTCGTACATGTATCATCTGACCACATTGTGTTGTGACCCATGGGGTCATACATTAAATGTAATCAACTACATCATTTGTGACTAGATAAGTCATACAAGGGTTTGGTAAAACTCAAAGGGTTGAGTTACTTAACTGTTCGCGACCCATGAGGTCATACATGTATCAGCCAACAATATTGTTCGCGACCTGTGAGATCGTACATGCGGCCGACCACTTCGTTTGTGACCTGTGAGGTTGCAATTTATGCTTGTCATATGAGTGTGATCCATATGCACAAAAATTAGTGGAATGAGAGAACAAACTTCATTTTATTATCAATTAAAATAATGCTTAATCGAAATGGTTCTTGCAACATAAATTAAATAACTAACTAGTTACTGATAATATTTCCTAAGATGTTCCAAATTCTAGGGATTATTGAACTGTTCACCCTCTAAGGTCTCAATTCGATAAGTTCTCGGCCTGACGATATTGGTTACTCTATATGGTCCGTGCCAGTTTGGTTACAGCTTATTGGTCTTCTGTATTACCTTCTAGAGAACTTAATCTCCTTATTTTAGGATGCTTAATTTTACCCGGTGATTATAGTAGCGTGTCACCCTCTGCTGATAGGCGACAACATGCAATGTTGCATCTTCCCTGACTTTGTCCTCTAGGTCGAGATCCAACCTTTTTGCCAAATCACTTACTGGGGAACCAAAATTGAGGACTCTATCACTAGGGAGTCCTATTTTAGTGGGGACGACTTCTTTCGTGCCAAAAGTGAGAAAGTATGGTGTTTTCCCTTTAGCAGTCCGTGGAGTGGTTTGGTACGCCCGAAGTACTCTATGAAGCTCGTTAATCCAGTTTCCTTTTGCCTCGTCGATTCCTTTTTTATTCCATCTAAGATTGTCCCATTCGTGACTTTGAGTTGGCTGTTACACTGTGGATGCCTGGGTGCTGAGTGTAGTTTTCGAATCTTAGATCTGGTGCAGTAGTTTTCGAAGTCTTGGTTGTCAAACTATGTACCGTGATCAGTGATAAATGCAAAAGGCATGCCATAGAGGCATATGATCATCTTTCGAATAAACTGAAATACCCCCGCGTATGGCATTTCTATTAGGGGCTCCGCTTCCACCCACTTAGTGAATTAGTCTACTGCCACCACAAGGTATTTGTAGCATCTTTTAGTTCTTAGCAGAGGTCCGTCAAGGTTTATAGCCCAAATGGCGAACGTCGAAGGTGACACAATCGAATTTAACGGAGCCCCTGGGGAATGGTGGATCTTTGCGAATCATTGACATTTATAACACCTTCTCGCTTAATCTATTAGCCTTCATAGTCAGCCAGTAATACCCTTGGGTTGCTAATCGCTTAACTAACGATCTTTCGGCTGAATGTGCCCCATATCATCCTTTGTGCACCTTCTTTATGAGCTTATTAACTTCTTGTGGATGATTTCATTAGTGAGATGGTGTACCCTCTCCTATACAATACTCCTTATTCTAAGACATACTGGGCGGCTCTATAACACAGCTTTCTAGCTTCGTGTGAATCTACAGGAATCTTTCTTTCTTCAATGTATGACCTTATGGTATCAATCCAGGAAGGTCCCATTTTTATCTCTGCTACACGGAGTAGTGCCTCGGTGCTCCTCTGTGTTAGAACTTCAATCGGTATGGTCATTCTCAACAGTGTTCTAGTTGTCGAAGCTAGTCTGGACAGGGCGTCTGCTCGTACGTTTTCCAACCTCGGTATTCTCAACATTTTTGCTTCTATGAATTTACCTAACCTCTGCCTAACTATTTCGAGGTACCTTGCCATGGATTGCTCCGTAGCTACATAATCCCCCCCCCCCATATCTGGTTGATGACCAGTTGGGAGTCAGTGTGTGCTGTAATATGCTTGGCGCCCAGGGATGCTATTAGGCCAGAGTAGCGTATCTTCGTGGGATCAATAGGTTTAGAGAGGCGATTATAGGCTCATTTTCTTTATATGCGCTTATAGAATCAATAGGTGTGATGTGATGTTAGTAGAGTCAACCTTACGATCGAGGCAGTGTTGTAGCATATAGAGATTTAGTTAAGCTTGTGGTTAAGCTTGTGCGTTAGAGCATTAATTAAAAAAGAGACTTGGTGGTGGAATGAGGAAGTGCAAAATATAATACAAAAGAAAGAAGTAAGTTTTAAAGAGTGACAAAAGAGTAAAAATCAAGAAGATTTAGAAAAATATAAGAACTTAAAATGTAAAGTAAAATATCATTAGAAAGCGCAACAAAATGCACTAGATAATATTTATAATAAATTAGGTACCAAGGAAGGTGAAAAGAAAATATATAAATTGGCAAAGAATAAGGATGAATTGATAAGGGATATAGGTCCAGTTAAGTGTATTAAAGACATAAATAAAAATATATTAATTAACGATAAAGAAATTCTAAATAGACGGGAATAGTATTTTCAAGGATTATTGAATGAAGGATATCCCAAAAAAGATGTCAAGAACAATGAACCGATTATAGGAATGGTATGTTCGATTACTGAAAGAAGTAGATATATTAATAAGAAAAAATGGGAAAGAATAAAGATGTTAGCCCGATAAAATACCCATAGAGGTATGGAGGCCCTTGGAAGATAGAGATAAAATGGTTAACATATTTATTTAATAAAATTTTAAGTGAAAGAAACATGCAAGATGAGTGGAGGAAAAGAACCATAATACCCTTATATAAAAATAAAGAAAATATACAAAACTACAGTAATTATAGAGGAATCAAACTGATGAATCACATTATGAAATTATGGAAAAATGTTATAGTACAAAGATTAAGATATGAGTTAACTATTTCAAATAATTTATTTGGATTTACGCCAGGGCAATCAACCACATGAGCTATTTACTTATTAAGACAATTAATGGAGAAGTATAGAAGTAAGAATAAAAATTTATATATGGTCTTTATAAACATAGAAAAGGCTTATGATAGAGTATCTAGGGATATAATTTGGTGAGATTTAAGAAGGAAAAGAATCCCTATGAGTTATATTAAAGTTATTGAAGATATGTATGATAAGACAAAGACTAGAGTACGAACTATATATGGAGAAACCAATGACTTTATAATTAAAACAACACGTGAGAGAAAAGTTGGGAGTTGCTCCCATTAGTGATTAATTAAAAGAAAGTAGACTTAGGTGATACGGACATGTGTTGCGTAGACCAGTGGATGAACCTATAACAAGAGAAAGATTATTGGAAATAGAGGGTAAAAGGGAAAGTGGCCTCCCTAAGCTACGGTGGGAGGATATTATTAGGAGAGATCTTAAGGAGTTAAACTTGAATGATAATATTGCATATAATATATTAGAATGAAAAAGGAGAATTCATGTGGCAGACCCCATATGATATAATTAAGACAATGATTATGGTGATGATGGTGACAATGAGAAATATAACAATTTGAAGTGAGGATTCTTGTATTTCACATCGCGATGTTAAGAATTATTTAGTTTGAAATTTAAACTTTGGACAATTACTTAAAATCAATCGACCCAATTTTTATTACCCGTTTATTTCACCCTCGCTTATTTCCCCCTTACATTTCCTACTATAATGAGGTGCAAATTTTTTTATATCTACCATATTTAGTCAATATTTTAGCCTCTCCTTTTGATGCAATCATCTTCTTTCTTGGACAACTAAGTTGTTTCTTTGTATTTGGTGGTATGATGAGTGAACCCTTTAACTTGAAGTATGGTTTGTTTATAGTAGGGACTTGAGCAATGTGATCTCTATAAGCGTTTATGAAAGTTTTGGCATAGAAATATCAGTCCATATATTTGTAATGGTTTTTATCACCTTTTTACATCGATGTAGCATCATGGGCACACAAACATACCAATATTTGTCACTTCCCATACGAGCAAGTCCTGTTATTAATGTTGACTACCATGGAATAAGAGGGGCAAACCACCTCACATATTCCATCCGTGGGTTGGGTTACACACTAAGTACGACCTTATTTTATTCTTAGTTACAATTTCTTTTCTAGGTTAGGACATAATAAACAAGGCCAAGTTCTTGATTTTGTATGTCTTTTTGACATCGTATTCATCATCTTCATTCTTATATAGTCAACCATTCTATTAAAGGTAAAGGATAAGAATCCTCAATCCATGAATTGAAAGATTCGACCACATTTGATTACACCTTGCCATGCCATTTACCCGTGAAGTGTACATGTGATAAGTGCTTTGGATCATAGTCATCTAGAAGTATTTTTTATCTTCTCACCACCATACTTCCTTAGATCATCCATAATCTTCTCAAATACCTCCACTATATTTGCAGAAGTTGTAACTTTGAATCTGCTTACAACTGTTTCACGTAGAATTTTAGAGTATTCATGACCATCACTAAACAAATTCCTTTGATTCGCCTTGAGATGATGCACATAGTAGGAGTGGTGACTCCTAGGGAAAGCTTTAATAAAATATTCTTTCGACCCATAATTACGATAAAAAATGAAAGTCAGCTCTGAGTCTCAACCAATAACACAATGAAGTTGGTTTAAGAACCATATCAAGTTGTCCTCATCTTCAGCAACTACAACAGATGCAGGGATGAACATACCTTTATATACTCCAAATCAAGGTCCTAAAAAATGCGGGGCATGATCGAGGCGTGGAGGCCACGCCTTAAGCCTTAGAAGCCTAGGCGGGCCTTAGGCGTAAAAAGGCGTCAAAAGGTGTTTAGACCTTCTTAATATATTTTAATATTTTTTAACCATAACAAGGCTATTAAAATACTAAAATTGTACATATCATAAAAATATGTCTAAATATATGAAAATTAAAATACTATTTGATTATTTTGGATGAGATAATAGTCCGGTTTGTAAAATAATTCTTTAAAAGGCAATATCGTTTTACTAAAGCATTGTTGTTTTTAGAAAAAAGTGCATCTTAAGGGTTTTACCAGGAATAAGGCGTAAAAAGCCTAAGGCAGGACATTTCTCTCAAGCCTCAAGCCTAGGCGGGTTTTAAAGAATAGTGTTCTAAATTAAAGAAAATTTAATTCATTCCGTAGTGAGAAATATTCTATTTTGAAATGCGAAATGATATATTTCTCATGAGAAATAATTAAATTCGTATTGTGAAATTATTCAATCACGTTTTTTTCCACCCATGTACAACTTAAATTCATTCATTTATTTTCCCATCAATTCCACACATTCTAATCGCATGCTAAAAGTCCCATAAAAAACTGAAGTAATGAAACTTATAAACTACATACATTATTAATGTTTAACTACAAAAAAAATGGATGCTTTGATGATGATCTAAACAATACGCTATTGTTCATAATAACTATCAAGCAAGTCAATGGAGATAATATTGAATTTCTTCTTTATCTCAAGTATACGACTCAAATTTTTTTAGGTTTTTACTACTTGTTTGAAGATATCAGATGCACATTCGATCCTAACATCATTGATAATGGAAACACTAAAGGGATCGTAAAAAGAATTGAGAAAATTTGCAAGGTTGGACTAAAAAATTATGGTGTGTTTAGTATGGTATTAATGTATCATTTATTCTATGAATACATCTATAGGAACCATAAATTGTTCCTATCTCCAATAACAACAAAATGCACATACTTCCAGTGTGAAGATAGAAGGGAACATGAAATCCTACCAGGTCCCACAATATATTATGCATTGAAAAATAATGAAAATTCCTCTAGCAAGGACTTCAACACCAATTGATTCATTTGTTAGAATATTTGTTATATTTGTATTGATAAAAATAAAAATTCCTCGAGTGGGACTTCAACAGAAAATGATTAATTTGTTAGAATATTTGTTATATATGTATTGAAACTAATTACATATTTCAATATAGTGTTTATTTTCGCCATCATATTTATATTCACGTTTCGTAATTTTATTATCTCAATGGTACATTTTGTAGTTATATTTTCTTTTCGAAGTTCGAATCTAACATTTTTGGTTTAAACTTCGCAATGCGACTCAGAAATAAAATTTTAAATCATTGAGATTTTGCATTATCTATCATTTTGCACTATGAAATCGCAATGCGAGATCTCACTGCAAAATAACAATGCAAAATAGAACTCCCAAATCGCAACGCGAAATTTCTTGAGAAAGAACTCTAAAATATGAATTCCAAAACGTTAAAACATATCATACCATAGTTTTTATTTTTCGCTATAGTTGCAAGTAAATTTTCCTGTATCTACTTTTCAAATGTACCATATAGAAATATCATTGGGTGATGAAATTTAAGACCACTAATGCATGCACCAAAAGGCACAAAAAACCCTTTGAGCCTATTTTTTGATGAATTCCGTCTTAAGTCAATATCACTTCTAGTATTTACTGTCCTAACATCATCAGCGTACCACTTAAGTTGATCAAACTAAAGATAAGCATCACAATATAACTGTGTCCTTGCCTTTTGAACACCAAGAAAGCAGAATGATATGGCATTTGTATTCCATAATTTGAGTTAAACTTTTGAATTACATCGCAAGGTTTAGTCAAAGGTTTTGAACGTATTTCATCCACAATCAACTTTGAAACTAGCATCGATGTTACCATATGATTCTTTCTAGTGAGCATAACATAACTACATGTATGATTGCCATTGAATGTCCTTTTAATAAAAAAAATATTACATTGCTCAATAGTAACATGAATTCGCTATTTACAAACAGCGTTGACTTTCATTGAACACTATGTAGTCATTCTGATATGTTCATTCTTCAAATAATCAAACTCAAAACTAACCTCAATAGTGTACTAGAATCCTGAATTAACTTGCAGCACCTTCAAATATCTGAACAGATCCAACAATTAAATTAGCCCATCCAGCTCACATGAATGTCCTATTGTGCAATTCATTACTGTTTGATTGCATCTCTCTATCGATTTCAACATAATGTAATTCATCATCAGATGAAGTCTAACATTGATCAGATTCAGATTGAGAGTCATGCCTTTTAAGACTCAACTTATCAAAACAATTGGCATATATATATATATATATATATATACTAGTATATGCCCGTGCCTAAAGGCACGAAGAAATTTTCCAAAGTACGTAATTGCGAAACGGCGACAATTTTTCAAAGTACGTAATAGCAAAGCGCAAAAATTTCCAAGTGTAATTTTAAAACAATTGACCATAATATTTCGTATTTATAGGACTGTTCACCATGCTTAACAAACAACAAATAGTCAAATAACATTCAAATAGTCTAAATTCATCAAATAAATTCATATATAATACGAAATATACAATATTCATCCATCGAATTCACATTGTGTCTAAAAAAAACAAAGTGACAAATTATTAAAAAAATTGAGCATAATCTCCTTTGTTTATGGAACTATTCACCTTACTTAACAAATAAAAAATGGTCCAACATCCAAATTGTCTAAATTCATCAAACAAATTCACATATAAAATGAAATATACAATATTCATCAATCAAATTCATTGTCTCAAAAAAACAAAGTGTCAATTTTAAAAACAATTGGACATAGTCTCCTTTGTTTATTGGACTATCCACCCTATTTAAGGGGTAATAACAAATCCAACAATATAAAAAAACAAATTCGGAGATGGGAGCTAGAAGGTCGAAAAAGGATAATATGAATTTATTCTTTCTGTGGGACTTCCTCAAAATGTCTGTGCCATGGTGTTTGACCACCATCTATGGGACTTCCTCAACGCATAGTGCGAGCATGTTCCTGTGACAGTAGGTAGGTAAGAAAGGCAGGTAAGAAAGGCAAGTAAAAAAGGCAGGTAAGAAAGGGCGTTGTCATAACATAAGGCTAACAAATGTTTAATATCCATTATGCCAAACTTAATAAAGAACATTATTGAACATTATTGAATTTCAAACTTATTTGAACATTATTGGGCCAAGCGTAGATTTGCCTTCAAATAAAGCTTTAATATTGGAACAATTACCAATTACCTTTTGTTGGTTTACATGTAAGAAGTATCTCAGTAACTCTTATGTCGCTCCAACAGAGAAGGACCTTGGTCTTAAAGTTCATATCCAACCAAATGCATACTTATAGAGAAGGTTGAAAGTCAGGGCTGCATAGGAGGGGTTGCATTGTCAGATCATAAGAATCATAAGTACCACCAATTATCGGATTCAACAAAGCATATATTGTTTTGAAACAGTTTTAACAATAAAAAACTTTTAACTAAGCACACATGAGAATTAGTAACAGTGTAAACAATAAGTAACACCAATTAGAAAATCCCAAAGAACTCGAAATAAAACAATTGAGATTTATAAGTACCAAATTTATAAAAGTACAATATTCAGTGGTAATATAACATTAAAGATATGAATCAGATATCATTTAGCGAATAGACTGAGATAAAATGAAATAAAAACTGACCCAAAAATGTCGAACTAAAATTTAGTGAATAGACAGAGAGAAAATGAAATTTAAAAAAATGAAATCGTGTGAAAAAATACCTTATAAACTTTGTATATGTCCATTACAATCCAAATAAATCGTGAAACACAAATTGTAGAGGGTACCTGACTTTGTAGGTAAGGAAGAAGCGCAAATTCGCATCTTCTTAAACACACATATATCAAGTTATAAGGCCTTCCGTTTACACATTGCAAAAATAGTAGCAAAAGTTAAATACACAATAGAAAAGTACCTTAAAATGATTGTCCATGTGTTATTTATAAGTTTAGTGATTAAGCCCAAGATCAACACACATAAGTTATGCTGAAAGTAATAAACAAAGATAAGTAAGGGGAAGGATCCCAAAAATATTCTTAAATGATTGTTCCTGATGGACTTCAATTGTCAAGAATCAAGTTAATTAATGTCTATAACAAAGAAAAACTGAAATTGCATTTCATGTCAAGAATCAAGCCTGCATATGCATATATGCATATATGCTGCCTACATATATGCATATGCATATTGCAGCATATATGCCAGTGCATATATGCATTGCGCGTGTGCGAGTGGGGAAGGGGGGAGGGAACGGGACAGGGGGCGCGTGTATGCGTGTGTGTGTGTGTGTTTGTACAACGTAAATAATGGCACGAAACCTTATAGATCTAATCCAATTATGGAAGATGTCAATTGTGTATATATAATTGGGAGGTGTTTATGTGGCAGATGTCAATGGCGTCTCAATTAATCAGAGAATGGACTGGGATTCAGCAATTCCCTGCAGCCACCCAGACCAAACTGCTTGAGTGATTGGGAAAGCTAAAGCAAGAGGTCTAATTCTCCCTCTGCTTATTAAGAAAATAGGAATGAAGAAAAAGAAAACAGATATAACTATACTGATGTTGTAGATTTATTTGTATGTGGGTGCTTATTTTTTTATTTGAGGAATAAGGTAGAATGTTTGTTATAAATTATAGTGTGTATGATTCAGATATTTTTTGTTGTTCATGTAGGATGTGAGCATCTTGACCATCCTTGTGATAGGGAAAGGCATTGTTGGAAAATATTCTAATGTGAACTCGATTATTGGGGAAAGAGCAGTTGTAGTCAGTGCCTTCTAGGTAAATGTTGCTTTCAACCGAATTTATCTAAGAGTATCAATAATGACATAAAATGAAATATGATAGGGTGAATTTAACCTATTAGAGTCCGCAATGGGTCACTGAGAGACTTACTCTCGAACAACCAACATTGGATGATTTTGGCCATTAAAAAAACCAAGGGTTTGTCGGTCGAGGGTTAAGCAACTTGCTTTTGGTTGTTGTGCCAAAAATGATGCTGTTCTCAGAAGACCAATAGTTGTCCATTCAAGAAAAGTTTACCCAATGTTAAAAACTAAGCGAAATTTACAAACTTTTCACTATTTAGATACCATTATTTGAACTGACATTTTTAGTTTGTTCAACACATGTTCGTTTGTAGAATAATATCCCTAACTAAATATATACTTTAACATTAAAAAAATGCAAGTATGCATCATTAATTTACAACTGCAGTGTATGAATTCAAAAATATATACCTAGGGATAGAGAGTGGGTCCATACTTCACACCTGAGGTTTGTGCTGAAATCTGCAAAAAAAATTATATGCATTAGAATACTCCTATCCAAACACAACCCAACCAAACTAAAAAAAATCTTTTGTATCTGTAATTACCACTTGTATGCACAATTATAGGCACCTCTTGATTGTATACCCTCATTCATCTTAAGCCAGTAGAGATAATTCACATGATAGAGTGAGGTCTCTTTTAGTATAACACAAAACTTCCCTCGTGATCGGTGAGGATGTAACCTTTATCTTTGTACAGTTCAAACAATCCAAGCGCATTCTCCTTGCTCTTCACAACACTACATAATGTGGATCCCATCTGAAGCCGACTTTCAATGTTAGACACTGCATACCTTGCTTCTGAAGATAGTCCTCGACATTGACCTCTTTACCAATATAATATCACCTAATCGTGAAAAGAGAGAAAAGAATGTTAATATATTTACAATTTACGTAATTATTTTCTAAAATACGACCCCAAAATATTGCATTATTATTAAAGACAACCCAATATAAGAGAGTGTCTTATCTTGAGAGATTGTAAATATAAAATTTCCAAACTAATTCAATCCTTCTCTTGCACCCAAATGAATAGGAAAGTTTTAACCCTTCTCTTGCACCCAAACATAGTACATGTTCATGGTAACATAATTCCTTATCCTTCTCCCCGGCGACTCGTCTGACTTTCTTATGAGAAACACTTGGGGGTTCACTTTGCACCTGAAGAATAATAAAAACATATGTAAGTCATACTAATAAAAAACCAAAAGTTTAGACACGTGAGAATAATGAGAAGTTTAGACCTGTGAGAATAGTGAGAATTCTACATAAAGAGTAAGCAAAGCAAATAATGTTATACTTAGCTAAAAATGATGGGAGAAATAAACATGTAACGCAAGCAAAAAATAAAGAGCGTACATATTAAGATCCTAATGATGTATGGTGTAATTATTTTCCACTGTATAACTTATAATCGATTTGACATTTATGTCGAAGCATCCGAACGCATAGATCTTCCATTAAAGCATTTAGCCCGAAAATAATTATAGCCCTGAAAAAACAAAAAAGATAAGCGATTTATGCATTGACCACCATCCATTCAGTTTTATATCAAAAAACTCATAAACTCAGGGGAACAAATATAGTCAGATGAAGCCCATCATACCCAATCAATCAAACTCAGTTTTATATCAATAAATTCACAAACTCAGGGGAACAAATCAGTTATCTAAGCATGTATGCGACACGACTATCCCGTCATTTGAACCATAAAACCCACTAAAACATCAAACATATAGAGATCAAAAGGCGTTACCTGATGTGTGTAAAGCCAATCTAACATAAAAATCCCATTTTCCAGTTTGTACAACCTGTATCCTACAAAGTAGACTTGATATCAAACCAAAAACTCTATAATTTAAGAAGAAAACTACACAATTCCAACCAAAACACGTAAGATATGGACCCAAATACCCAAAAGGCAAACCCCGATAAATTTCCTACAAATTATATATAAAAATAAATAAAAAGCAAAAGCAAACTTTTTCTTGAACATTACATCGAACAGTTGAGGGGCAACACAAATACTAGCAAAAAAACTCACATTACAATTATAGAAAAGTATACCTTTCAAGAAAAAGTTTTGATGGCATATACAATTCAGTCCCTAAAGAAATATATACCTTTCAGTTCCATATCACCTAAAGAAAAAACAATCTGGCTAACAAATTCATATTATTCAACCCTTAACAATGGTCTCAATCCCATTACACAGCATTTGGGATAAGTTATATCAAATTTAGACTTGGTATGGTACCTGTTCAAATTTTTTATGGCATATATCAAATTGAACTACTTTTTACTATTAGAGTACAATCATTTAATGATTGTATTTCTAGTGCATTAAATGATTGTACCTACACTATGCACTTGGTATACAAAAGTTGGTAAAAAAAACTTGAACTGAATACTTCATATCTATGTTCCGAAACTAAAAAAAAAAGCATAATATGTACAAACTAACTTGAATCAAATTAGAAATTATTAAAAAGCACTCAAAAAATTACCATAGTGAATCAACAACGGTTAGTGAAGCACTTAATAAAAGATAACAAATACCTTCACAAACTAACCTTAAAAATCACAAACTAACTTTCCCAGTTAAAATTCAATTACAAAATTAGTGTACATTTCAAATAGGACCTTAGATCTGTCAATCACCATGATTTGAGACTCTAAGCTCAATAATCAAATAAGACCTTAGAGTTGAACTATATTATAATTGAGTTGAAAAAAAAAACCCAGGCCCTATTAAGTCCATGCTTTCAAACCATATAAGATTAAAGATGAAAATAGAGGAAATTGGAAAAATTACACCCACACTTTAGTTAATACCATAGTTCACCAAACGAATTTACCGAGTAGCGCAGAAATTTCACATAGCTTCCATTAAAGAGTTTCCACCAACTTGAGTGACTTCAACATTGGTCCTCTTTTCACTAATACTTAAAAATAACTCTACAAATACAACAAAAAATGTTAATGAGCTATACTTATTGTTTGGTTGAATCCAATAAACAACAAATATGAATTCATAAGTTTAAATTCAGTAGTACGTACCTATTTAGATCCCAAAATTAAGGAAAAATAAACAACAAAAACAAAAGAAACAAAACCCTAAATTTAGAATTTCTTACCGAAGTAGTACATACCTATTTAGATCCCAAAATTGGAGGGAGTAACTCTCGTAATCTGCAAAAGGAAAAACATAATAAATAAATCCCTAAATTTATTTCAGATTATTGATCTGCGTGTGTGTGTGTGTGTGAGAGAGTATGAGTGTCAGTCATAGCCACATAGGCAGAGATGTGTGTGTGTGTGTGTGAGAGAGAGAGAGAGAGAGAGAGAGAGACTACCTGAATGGGAGGTGGAGGGTAGTGGAGGGTAGTGGGTTTGGGGGGTTTGGAGCAAGAGAATGATGGAGAGAGGTGAGGACGACGGGGTGGTTTTGTGGGGTTTGGAGCGAGAGAATGAGGGAGAGAGCTGAGGGTGTACGTGTGTAAGAGTGTGAGGAAGAGAGGGTTACAAAAATACCCTCATTTTTGAATTCAAGTGTAATTTTTATGAGCAAAAAAAAGGGGGAAACCACTACAAAAAAAATAGCTTTTGAGACGGTGGCCTAAGAGTCCTAAAAGATCATTTATCCGTCTTAAATACTTTTTGTGACGCTATTTGGGACGGTTAGGGGGGGTCTTTTTGATAGGGGGTTATAAATACTTTTTGTGACGCCATAGCCGTCTCAAAAGAGTTTTTTGAAACAGGAACAGATCCGTCTCAAAAGGTCCTCATTTTATATGACCCTTTTGAGACGGCACAAGAGCCGTCACAAAAGATTGTTTTTGAAACGAAAATTAATCTGTCTCAAAAGATTACTATTTTAAAAAACCTTTTTGAGACGGCAACATAGCCGTCTTTAATATATTTTTGGGACAGTTTTATCCATCCCAAAACGGGTGAAGGGATCTTAAAATTTTTGCACCAATATTTTGTGGAGAATAAAATCTACCGCTAAAGTTTAATATAGAATTTAATTACATTTGAAACAACACAAACAACGAATAATCATAAAATATAATACATAAGATGATTTTCAACCAACAGAACGAATCATTTTCATTCAACAATAAATAGAGTTCTTACAACCATCTCCAAATATTCATCAAAACAAGAATTATAACACTAAGTTCAAATATTTGACTTGACAACAAAAATACATTAATTTATTATTACTCCAAACACGAAATGCTTTTATCAAACTAATTCCGCAACACTGAAGCGTACGACCTCCAAAACCACTAATTAACATTTGCATGTTCTACAAAAATTGTCACCTGCACAAAAAAAAATATAGTTTCGATTATGTCAGAATTAATACCCCTCGTCAACAATACAATGTGCAAAATGAATCAATATAGTATATTTTCATCATTAACAATATAAATATCCAACTATTATTATTTTTTTTAAAATTCGGCAGAGTCTCCTTTGTTTATTCATGAAAACCACAGGTAGCCAACCTGTTTTAAACATCAAAATTATTGATTCTAAGAATGATATACACAAACAGCAGAAAATTTTAACCACCACCATAATAAATTCTCACCACCATAACAAATTTTCCCCACCGCCATTGAAAATTTAACTTTAAACAAGAGAATTTTTCATTATATATATATAAGTAATTATATGTATGAATTATATTGTATTACCTAGTCGGACTGAATCGTCGAGGTAGTGGAAGCTTGCTGAAGGGTAAAACTTAGGAACAAACTTTGCATTTCACTTCGCATTTCACTTCGCATATCATTCTTCATCTGTAATAAAGCTTGTTGGTTGCGAATCTCTAACTCCTCAAGCTCCTGTAGATGTCGAGTCTCTCGATCTTCAGCTTCTTTCTTTAACTGGTTAATTTCTTCCAATAATAACTGAGATGAACATGCTTTTGTCGACGTTGGCCTAATACCTGCTCCCTTTAATAAAGCATACCCATGCCCTCCATATCCTACTACATCAGTAAAAATCTTGTTCCGCACTTCTGGGTCATTTTGTTGCTCTTCTGGTAGCTCATTTAGTCGTCTTTCAAGCATTTTCTACCAATTGAATTAATATTATTATTAATGAACATAAAATAATTTTCAAGAACACAATTTATAACAAATATTAAATAAATCTTTCAATCATCTCTTACAAATTAATATTTATACATACCGCTCTATCAAATGATCCATCTTCAACACTAAAAGTTTTATTATTTGGAGCTCGAGTGGCTTTCCACATGCTAATATTGTCGATGGGCTCCCCCAGTTCTATCCTCTGAAAAAAAACAATGTATGTATATTAATACTCTTATATTAAAATCAGAAATATTTATAATAATAAAAATTCCAACCTCCTTGGCTATTTTAGCATGTGGCTTTCGTCTTGTCCTTGAGTAAGCACATTCAACTTCACGGTTCTTAGTGTTTTGATCGGCAATATCCTAAATATTTGAATAAATAAAAATAAAAATTATGATACTAGTGAAGAAGAATGTATGTATAAAATTCTTAATAAATGTGATATTTATACCTTAATCTTCTTTAGACCCCAGTATTTCACCAATTCAGGGCATTGATCTTTTTCGACTCGTTCAGGCGTATAACTCAACCGCTCTTCATCTGTTTGAAACTTTTTATAGTGATTCGCCTTCACTCGATGCTTCCATTGCTTCCACGCAAGTCCCATCCTTGCAAAGCAGATTTGTTTAAAACCTTCCGGTGCATTTGTGTTATTCTAAGAACAAAAAGAATAAATTAGTTAAAACTTGACAGCTAATGTACAACAGAACAAATAAATAAATCAAACTAATAAGTTACCTTCACTTCCTTCCAAATATTATCAAGTGCTTCCTCGTCCGCCTCTCTCCAATCCAACATTGTCAATGGAAATAAATTTCCACACCTTGCGTAATAACCAAAATGTGACATCAATTTACTTTCAAGTTTACAAACTGGCTGACAAAGTTCATTCCATTCCAATATCTTCTTTTTGTTATCATTCCTTTCGAGCCAAGGCCTTGCCCCCTTTCTAACCCTTTTTTTACTAGTAAGGGTAGCCATTGTACCTGGAAAAAAAGTTGATAAATAATGTTTATACATCTTATTCAATATGAATATAAACATAATAGTAATACAAATGGAGATATACAAACACTGTGTAACATAGCATACCTGTGAGATCCTCACCATATAAAGTGGATGGAGGATTGGCATTCCCAACTGAATTATCAATCTGTTCAATATTTGGGGAAAGTTGACGTGTAGTTGTTTGAAATAAAGAAACTTGAGCTCTTGAGTTGAGGTGTGTATTATGGTATGTTAATTCAATATTTGGTGAAAGTTGTGGTTGCATCTCTCTATTTCCATGGTCCCTTATGTTGTGTTGCACGGGAGTAATTTGAGATGTCCTCTCTAAATCATTTCTCACTGGAGTTGTGAGTGGTTGCTTCTCGAGTAGTCTTTCCTCGCCTATGAGGTCGGACATAGTCAACCGACGACGACGACGACGCCTCAATGTCATGGATCTGTATATTTGCATTTATCATAGCAAGAAGTTACATTTCAGTTATATATCACATTTCAACATCGGTTATAAAACTAATCAAACATGAAACAAAATATAAAATGATCGATCATTACATTAAAATGATCGTGTTCATTTCAAAATCATTTCCAAGAATAAGAGGAGCAACTTAAACCCATTACTGATAAATACTTATTAATTTGAGTCATAGAGATCTTGATTTCATCCATTAGCATCATTATCATATACATCATTCTTCCCTCCTTTAAAATATTACTCCATAAAAAGATCTCGACTCGAGCTTTCGTGGAAAACTGGATGGGCCATACAACCAAAACAAATATTTTTGAGAATTTTGGATTTTTTATCTGAGACACAATAAACCTCTCATTTTTGGGTCCAAAAACTAAGTTGGCAACCACTTAAGGTTTTAGATTAACCCAAATATGTTGAACCCCAAGAAAATAACTCAATCACAGCCCACTAGAGACTAAAGCGTGGAACAAATAAGCAGAAACAAAACCCTTTTTTTTAGAACTACTATCACAATTAAGCTTATAACACATATGATTTCGAGGAATCCATCTAACAATAAGCATCTTTCTTTGAATTGGTGGAAATGAAGTTTTGAAGCAGGAATCATTATATGGATTAATCTTGTGTAAGTTTTTACACTTGAGCACATCTACCATTGAAAAATATCACATTGTTAATACTAGAGGGTCATAAGAATCAATCTGCCTGCTTGAGAAAGGAATCTAGTATTCCATCCCATGAACTTCATTCTAATCTTATCCACCAGATCATTATAGTAGCTAACTTTATTTCTTCCAATAAAATGAGGGCGACCAAGATAAATGAGAGGCAACTTCTTAAAAAGAAGATTAAGAGTATCAACAATGAGATTCCTTTTGACAAGAGAAGTTGATTCTGCCATAGTAAAACTGCTCTTCATTCTATTGTTCAATTGGCCTGATAACACCTCATATTTTTAAATAAAAGCCATAAGTTTTTGTAGACTCCTTTTACCCCCATTACCAAAAAGAATGTCATCTTCAAAGCTCAAATGAGATCTAATCATACTTATAAGAGGGTGAGAAAAAGTTGAAACCCTCTTTGACATTATCAGATTATTCAAACCTCTACTTAAGACCTCAACAGCAATAAAGAATAAATAAGGGGAGAGAGGATCCCTTTGTTTGAGATCCCTTGAAGAAAGAAAGAAAACAGAGCATTTTCCATAAATAACTATAGGGAACCAGTTATTACAAACTAATCTCCATATGAAATCAATGAAAGTCTCACAAACTCCAATTTTTCTCAAAACTTTAATGAGAAAAATCTAAGAAACCCTGTCATAAGCTTTATCCATATCCAATTTGATTACCACATTAAGATCATGGCATTTCCTATTCAAAAGACTTATCATCTCATGAGCTAGAAGAATGTTGTCTTGGATATTTCTATCTTTTATGAATCCTGATTGATTGTCAGAGATAATAGAAGGAAGAAGACATGCCATTCTATTATTTAGCAATTTAGAGATAATTTTTAAGAAAAAAAATTCAAGACTAATAGGCCTAAAGTGAGAATTTTTAGTTTAATTGAATTAGGTTAGAGAACTGTATATTAATATTATATATTCCTACTTAAATGGAATCATGAGGTAAACTATTATATATTCCCACTTAAATGGAATCATGGGCCATAGAATTGTATATTACTATTATATATTCCTACTTGAATTTGGCATGGAATTTTATGTTGAAATCTCACAAGTAAATATGGGAAGGTGGAATTAATAAGTACAAATCGAGTTTAATAACTATCTTAGTCCATTTGGAAGGTATTGGGGGAATAAAACTTCATATTAAAAAGAAAATGGTGATTCAGAGTTCTGGACCTGTAACAGAGGACATAGGTCGAAGATAAATTTGTTTATGGGGAACTTTAGTTTTGTGCACCGTGCGCATAACTATGTTCAAAAAAGGATTGAACATCTTTGATTAGATCTTCTTTAATAATAGCCCAACAGTTAGAGTAGAACAGACCCGAGAAGCCATCGGGGCCAGGGCTACTTTCTTCGTTAAGACTCTCCATAGCTTGAAATATTTCATCTTCCAAAAGCACTTTAATCAGCATGTCATTAAAATATTCAGTTACTAAAGATGAAATGACATGAATAAGCTCATCTTCATTAGAAATAGGATTTGCAGCCCATTTGTCCATAAAGTGATTGATGAAAAACTTCTCAAAATACTCAATTTTATCATGCCACTAATTATTATCATCCTTAATCTTCTTAATTCCCAATTTGAAAGTGGTAGCTCTCACAGATGAATGGAAAAACCTATTGTTAGCATCTCCATCATTAAGCCACTTTATTTTGGACTTTTGCTTCCAATAAGTTTCTTCAAGTTTTAAAGCTATATTTAGATCCACCTTAATCTCATGCATCTCCATTCTATTTTAAGGACTAAGGATATAATCAAAGGCATTTTTAGTAACAAGGATATTATCTTCTAACTTTTGAACATTTTGAAAAATATTCCTAAAAATATTCTTATTCCAGGCTTTCTTCAATCTTCTCAATTTGATTGAAAATTTAATCGTAGGAGATGAATCTACTAGGAAATCCCAAGATTTGATAATAAGAGGATGGAAAAGAGGATGATTGAGCCACATCTTTTGGAAAATAAAAGGTCTAGGGGAAGAATCTAAAGGGGTATTGATGGACAAGATTAGGGGAGAATGGTCACTGCATAATTTAGAAAGGTGAGCAATTAAGCATTGGGGAAAGACTGAGGATCACATAAGGTTGCATAAGGCTCTATCAAGCCTAGCACAAATAGCATCATCTTTAATTCTATAGTTATTCTAAGTGAATTTAGTCCCTTGGTAGCCTATATCTAGGAAACCATCACTAGTAACACAATCATTAAATTCACTCACAGCTTGATTATCAATAATATTCTCTCTAATTTTTTCACTCTGATCAGCTACCACATTGAAATATCCTATAAAAACTTGAGGAATATCACCATAGGAGCTACTAATGACCTTCAAGTCACTCCAAAAACTTCTTATATCCTCTTTAGTACACTTAGCATAGACAAGAGTGAGCATTATCTCATGATCCCAAATATTATGAGATACTAATCTTCTAATTTGGATGTTTGATTGATAATTATTTTTTACTGATTAGGATGTCATTTTGTTATGCATTCTATAATCGGTAAGCTCTTGAAACTGCCCATTTTGCTGAACGAGCCTACTACTGATAAGCTCTTGAAACTGCTGCTGCCCTTGCTGAAGTTCCGTTACCTTATGGACTTTCTTGGCTTAGAAGTATCACTATCGTGTTCAACTTTAACCTTTGCGACGACTAGTTGGGCAATGATGCTTCTACAAAATGAGCAGATCGAGCAGTAATGCAAGCAGTTGTCGAATTTGGCTTGTTGTGGTAGCAAAAGGCTAGGGTGCATTGCGCGCACATATGATGGCTGCAATCTTGGACTTCAGTACTGCAAACTTGATCGAAGCAGATAAGGAGATTGTTGAAAATAAAAGGCGTTGTTTGAGAAGGCAATCTGAAAAATTATACCTCTCTGCATAAGGATGTTCGAGAAAAACAAGGAAAAGGGATCAATCAACACTCCCAACAGTTGGAGCAGTTTTTTAGTGGGCCATCTTCAGCTCCTAATTTTTCTAAGACCGCAAGAAATTAGGTGGACTTATCAGATGACGAAATTAGGAGCATTTTCCATAAATAACTATAGGGAACCAGTTATTACAAACTAATCTCCATATGAAATCAATGAAAGTCTCACAAACTCCAATTTTTCTCAAAACTTTAATGAGAAAAATCTAAGAAACCCTGTCATAAGCTTTATCCATATCCAATTTGATTACCACATTAAGATCATGGCATTTCCTATTCAAAAGACTTATCATCTCATGAGCTAGCAGAATGTTGTCTTGGATATTTCTATCTTTTATGAATCCTGATTGATTGTCAGAGATAATAGAAGGAAGAAGACATGCCATTCTATTATTTAGCAATTTAGAGATAATTTTTAAGAAAAAAAATTCAAGACTAATAGGCCTAAAGTGAGAATTTTTAGTTTAATTGAATTAGGTTAGAGAACTGTATATTAATATTATATATTCCTACTTAAATGGAATCATGAGGTAAACTATTATATATTCCCACTTAAATGGAATCATGGGCCATAGAATTGTATATTACTATTATATATTCCTACTTGAATTTGGCATGGAATTTTATGTTGAAATCTCACAAGTAAATATGGGAAGGTGGAATTAATAAGTACAAATCAAGTTTAATAACTATCTTAGTCCATTTGGAGGGTATTGGGGGAATAAAACTTCATATTAAAAAGAAAATGGTGATTCAGAGTTCTGGACCTGTAACAGAGGACATAGGTCGAAGATAAATTTGTTTATGGGGAACTTTAGTTTTGTGCACCGTGCGCATAACTATGTTCAAAAAAGGATTGAACATCTTTGATTAGATCTTCTTTAATAATAGCCCAACAGTTAGAGTAGAACAGACCCGAGAAGCCATCGGGGCCAGGGCTACTTTCTTCATTAAGACTCTCCATAGCTTGAAATATTTCATCTTCCAAAAGCACTTTAATCAGCATGTCATTAAAATATTCAGTTACTAAAGATGAAATGACATGAATAAGCTCATCTTCATTAGAAATAGGATTTGCAGCCCATTTGTCCATAAAGTGATTGATGAAAAACTTCTCAAAATACTCAATTTTATCATGCCACTAATTATTATCATCCTTAATCTTCTTAATTCCCAATTTGAAAGTGGTAGCTCTCACAGATGAATGGAAAAACCTATTGTTAGCATCTCCATCATTAAGCCACTTTATTTTGGACTTTTGCTTCCAATAAGTTTCTTCAAGTTTTAAAGCTATATTTAGATCCACCTTAATCTCATGCATCTCCATTCTATTTTAAGGACTAAGGATATAATCAAAGGCATTTTTAGTAACAAGGATATTATCTTCTAACTTTTGAACATTTTGAAAAATATTCCTAAAAATATTCTTATTCCAGGCTTTCTTCAATCTTCTCAATTTGATTGAAAATTTAATCGTAGGAGATGAATCTACTAGGAAATCCCAAGATTTGATAATAAGACGATGGAAAAGAGGATGATTGAGCCACATTTTTTGGAAAATAAAAGGTCTAGGGGAAGAATCTAAAGGGGTATTGATGGACAAGATTGGGGAGAATGGTCACTGCATAATTTAGAAAGGTGAGCAATTAAGCATTGGGGAAAGACTGAGGATCACATAAGGTTGCATAAGGCTCTATCAAGCCTAGCACAAATAGCATCATCTTTAATTCTATAGTTATTCTAAGTGAATTTAGTCCCTTGGTAGCCTATATCTAGGAAACCATCACTAGTAACACAATCATTAAATTCACTCACAGCTTGATTATCAATAATATTCTCTCTAATTTTTTCACTCTGATCAGCTACCACATTGAAATATCCTATAAAAACTTGAGGAATATCACCATAGGAGCTACTAATGACCTTCAAGTCACTCCAAAAACTTCTTATATCCTCTTTAGTACACTTAGCATAGACAAGAGTGAGCATTATCTCATGATCCCAAATATTATGAGATACTAATCTTCTAATTTGGATGTTTGATTGATAATTATTTTTTACTGATTAGGATGTCATTTTGTTATGCATTCTATAATCGGTAAGCTCTTGAAACTGCCCATTTTGCTGAACGAGCCTACTACTGATAAGCTCTTGAAACTGCTGCTGCCCTTGCTGAAGTTCCGTTACCTTATGGACTTTCTTGGCTTAGAAGTATCACTATCGTGTTCAACTTTAACCTTTGCGACGACTAGTTGGGCAATGATACTTCTACAAAATGAGCAGATCGAGCAGTAATGCAAGCAGTTGTCGAATTTGGCTTGTTGTGGTAGCAAAAGGCTAGGGTGCATTGCGCGCACATATGATGGCTGCAATCTTGGACTTCAGTACTGCAAACTTGATCGAAGCAGATAAGGAGATTGTTGAAAATAAAAGGCGTTGTTTGAGAAGGCAATCTGAAAAATTATACCTCTCTGCATAAGGATGTTCGAGAAAAACAAGGAAAAGGGATCAATCAACACTCCCAACAGTTGGAGCAATTTTTTAGTGGGCCATCTTCAGCTCCTAATTTTTCTAAGACCGCAAGAAATTAGTTGGCAGTTGAGTTCCATTAAAAAACTATTACACAATATCACCATAGGAAAAGGCATGTGATCTTTAATACCTCACATATGCCAACTACTTAGGCATGTGAATCAAGGTCGCGATAACCATGACTCATTTATATAAGTGTAAGTGAGGTATTAAAGATAACCATGACTCATCTAATACCTCGCATAGTTGGAATATGTGAGGTATTAAAGATCTGAGTTTTTAACGAATCAAACCCAGATCTGAATCCCATAAAAAATTGATATTTATGCTGGCATCTAAACGTACCAGGCGTAAGGACACAGTTTCAGGTGGAAAATCACTAATAGGCTCATATTATGCCAATTCTTCTCAATGAGACGGAAGGTAACCAAAATCATCGAGGACAAAGTAATGCAGGGACTCCTAAGAGGCTCTCCTGATAAAGCTCGAATATACGAGCATCATTATGTGCATGGGCATACATCTGAGTGCGACTCATGAAACATAAATATAGTATAAATTTGCTCCTTCATTGAGTTGAATATCACCATAAGACTGCGCAAGCTAATTATGAAAAGGCCAGAACTGAGATTAAGGAGAAGTATGATCAATTTGTAGTGAACGTTCAACAACTATTAATTATAAAGCATATGACATAGCGAATTCAGTAATCACAAAGCAAATTCAGCAAACTAGCTAATTCAGAAAACTAACAAAATATATGTTCAGATATGCAGCAAACTATCTGTTCAGTTATGCATTTGTTATAAGAAACACTACTCAGTTATGCATCAGTACAAAACCAAACTACAAATGCTCCAGTTCAAAAACAAAAATAACTAGTTTATAACTATATCTCCCTCAAGCATTGCCCCTCTAAATTTCATCTCCATCTTCGTCTGCATCTGCATCTGCATCTTCGTGATCATTAGCTTGAACAACACTAGTGTCAACTATTAATCCATCTCCATCCCTCACCCACCGTAAGTTGTGATCTTCATTCAAATTTTGCATGACAAACGGCTCATCTCCATTAAGCAATAATTCTTCTCCAGTTTCTTGAACTGTCGTGTACCTATCAAATTGGTCTCTTGGTGTCATGGGAACAACAACATGCCAATCTGTATCGATAGGGTCCTGCACGTAAAATACTTGTTCTGCTTGGGATGCTAGTACGAAAGGTTCGTTACTCTCTCGATCATCTTTATATTTCAAATGCTTGAAATTCACCAGCGTATAGTTAAACTCGTCAACTTTTGTACCCATGCGATTTTCAACCCAATCACACTTGAATAACACAAACTTTATGCCATTAAGATACTGAACTTCAATAATATCCGCTAGTTCCCCATAGTATGTAATATCACCCACAATGGGGTTTTTATCCTTCCGGCTAGAATAACTCATTTGTTCGGCTTTTATAAAAACTCCTCTATTTTGAGTTTTCTTTCCCTTATCAAGTCTCTTTGTTCGAAATCTAAAACCGCTAACAATATAAGTGTTGAATATGACCGCATCCTTAAGAGGACTTAAAGACAAGCATTTGATTTCTTCGGACACTTGCACACCGTCACGTCCCAATTTATTAACCTATAGTATATTAAAGTAAATGTCAATATAAAAGTATAGTATTTATTCATAATTCAACTATTAGTTATGATATTTTCGCTTACATAATCCTTAAACCATTTGTGGAACTCATCGTTGTGAAGACGATTAACACGATGCTTTTGTGAATCTTGAGGATACTTTGATAAAAGTTCCGCAAGATGCTTTCTACAAGTAAACATATAGCCATATGTCAATTCCACAAAAAATATAAAAATGGTTTTCAAAAACACCAATTACTTATAATAAAACTTACTCAACAAATGGCGCCACTGCCTCAGTGTTGGTAAGAACGTGCCGATGAGCTTGCATATACATTACATAATCAAGTTCAAATTGAACTTTTTTCCCAATTGCACGGCCATTTATATGCCCCCAGTCATCATTTCTAGCCGGTCGGTTAGACTTAGTTTCCACATCCACATACTGGGAACAAAAAGTCATGCATTCCTGAAGAATAACAGAGTTGGCAATCGAGGCCTCGGGATGAGCCCGATTACCAACGTAGCCTTTTAAAGTGTGGAGGTACCTTTCAATCGGATACATCCAACGGTAAAGGACACATCCAGCAATTAAGAGTTCGTCCGGCAAATGTATAGGAAAATGTTCCATCACATCAAAGAAACTCGGAGGGAATATCTTCTCAAGGCTACAAAGTGTAAGGGCCATCCGATCTTCAAACCTTTCCAAATCAGCTGCGATAACTGCTTTTGAGCACAGTATAACAAATCAATTGCTCAATTCAATCAAGGCTTTGACAATATGAGTGGGCAATACCCTTCTCGCGGCTATTGGAAGTAATTGTTGCATTAAAATATGATTATCATGGCTCTTTAATCCCGAAATATTTCTTTCTTGCATGTTCACGCACCGTGAAATGTTCGAAGAGTAGCCATCAGGAACTTTAACATTCTGCAACACTTTTAAAAAAATCTCCTTCTCTTTGTTACTCATCGTGTACTCTGCTGGGGGGAGGTACTCTAGATTTGACCCTCGTGGTTGAGGATGTAGCTCTGATCTAATACCCAATTTTTTTAGATCTTTTCGAGCCTGTAAATTGTCTTTTGTCTTCCCTTTAGTACCCAACAATGTAAACAGGACATTATCGCAGACGTTTTTCTCAATATGCATGACATCAAGATTATGGCGAATAAGATTATCCTTCCAATATGGCAATTCAAAAAATATGCTCTTTTTTTTCCAACCAAATCTACATTTTCGAACTACCTGTTTACTTTTTTCTAACGCCTCTCTTTCCCTCCTTCTAAAGACATCTTCCATCTTATATTCACATTCAACGTCAAGATCATTCAACTGTTGAAATACTTGTAAGCCCGAAAGTTTAAGTGGGGATGGACGTAATTCTACCCTCCCATTAAATGGTACTTTCTGCCTACGAAGCCTATGGCGCGAGTCTAAGAATCGACGATGACCCCAATAACAGAACTTCTTACCCTTATCTAATCGCATTGACTGGTGGTCTTCGTTATAGCAAGGGCAAGCAAATGTACCTTTTGTGCTCCATCCCGATAACATCGCATAAGCGGGGAAATTGTTAATGGTCCACAACAACGATGCATGCAACTGAAAGAACTCCTTACTTGACGCATCGTAAGTGCGTACACCATCAACCCATAGCTCAATCAACTCATCAATCAATGGCTGTAAAAATACATCAATCTTATCTCCGGGTCCTTTTGGTCCATCTATAAGAATAGACAAAATCAAGTTAGGTTGCTTCATGCACAACCACGGAGGTAAGTTGTAAATAATGAGGATAACTGGCCATGTGCTGTGCTTAATGCTCATATTACCAAACGGATTAAATCCATCAGCAGCTAACCCAAGTCTAACATTGCGAATCTCCCTCGCAAAAGAAGGGTTTTTCTCATTAAAAGTTTTCCAAGCAGGAGAGTCAGCGGGATGTCTCATTACACCATCGTCGATCCTTTCTTCAGCATGCCATTTCATTAAAGGAGCTGAATGGGATGACCAAAATAATTTATGCAATCTCGGTTTCAAAGGGAAGTATCTCATTTTCTTTACGGCTACCTTCGGACCATGGACACCATCAATACTTGAGTCCTCATCTTTATATCGAGAAGATCCGCATATGCCACACTTTTCAAGACCCTCGGTTTCATTACGAAACAACATACAGTTATTTGGGCATGCATCCCATGTCTCGTACTTGAATCCCAGGTCTTTTTTTAGCTTGTTGGCTTGGTAGTAAGACTTGGGAATTCTAGCATGCGGAAACATCCTCCCCAAAAATTTCAATAAAGTCGTGAGAGAACAATTTGTCCAAACATGAAGTTGCTTCATTTGCAAGAGTTCAACAAAAAATGATAATTCGGTAATCCCAGGCGGACAATTTTCATAAAAGTCGCATTGAGCCTTTTTCATAAGAGTATAGTACTCTGGAACATCTCCGTCGGATTCAAAGACATCTTCGGTGTTATATTCCTCCTCACGCATATTGTCATGCGCGTGGGAAATACCTATTCCCTCTTGAACCATTGTAACCATGTTATCTCGAGCACTCAGTTCAACAGGTATATGTATATCATCAACTAACATATCATCCCCCGGAGTATTTATATTGCTGCTTACACCACCAAAAGTTTCTCCGTGAAAAATCCAAACCTTATATGTCTTATCGAAACCATGCATCTCAAGGTGATCTCTCACAGTTTGTCGGGCGTGGTACACTCGATTTGCACATCTCTTACAGGGGCAATAGATTTTCGTTGTCTCAATGTTTTTATTAGCATATGCATAGTTAAGAAACCCTTCAATCCCATTAATGTATTCCTTTGAACACCGATTGCGAAAATCAATCCAACTCTTATCCATGGTTCCCATCTATGAATCTAAAAAAAAAAATGTCAGTATATTTATATTTCATAATATAAAGATAAAGAGATTAATAATGTTTTCGTAATATGATGAAAAGCTAAAAAGATTAATAATGGCAAACATGAATTCCTAAAAAGATTAGCACATAAAAAGAGAACAAACTATAAAATAAGAACATAATTCATCACATCAATTTAAGTATTATTATGGCTAACTAAACCGAGAAATTCAAATTTGAAATATTGAAGTATTAATGCACGCATGATAATGGAAAGTATCAAACAAAAATTCACACAATCAACTAATTAACATCAACGTCACTAAACATTTACACATTAAAAAACTCACAAGGCACATACCCATTTTCATCCTCGTTTGAATCCGTATGCTCATTTTCTTCTTCACGTGGCACAAAATCGTCATCATCACCAATGATTTTTTTTTTACTCTTTGAACCACTTTTTTTATTTTTATCTTTGTTTTGAAGTGCCGAATACAATTCATGTATTCCCAATTCCTTCAATTTTGCTCTATTCTCTTCTATTCTCTTCCTCTTTTCTTTCTCGTACTCCTTCATTGTCACAAACTTTTTCTGAGAAAAGATATGTAATTAAAGAAGGAATGAGACTCATACTACTTCTTTAACATGTTAATTTCATTTCTATACTTGCTCCCAAAGTAGTTGTAGAACTTTAATGACTCATTTGGTTCGAGGTTTGGAAAAGGAATTTAGAATTCCCCTCATCTAGAATTACAATGTTTGGTTGGAAATTTGGGAGGAACTTAGAATTACTGGAATTTATAATTCCAACAAAATTGGAATTCTCATTTGCCCTCTAAAATGGGGGAATCCTATATTCCCGGGCATTCTAGTTTACTTTTGTGGTGAGACAAAAATACCACCTCACTTAAACTCACACATACATTATCTCTCTCTTACACACACACACTCTATCTCTCTCTTTCACACACACACACATATACACACTCTCTCTCTCTCTCTCACACACACACACACACTCTCTCTCTTTATCTCTCATACACATACACACACTCTCTCTCTCTCTCACAACACACACACATAATCTCTTTCTCTATCACACACACACGCTCTCTCACATATACACACGCTCTCTCTCACACACACACACACTCTCTCTCTTTCTCTCACACTATCTCTCTCTCTCTCTCTCTCACACACATACATATACTCTCTCACACACACACACTCACCACACACTCGCGCGCACACACTCAAATCAAGTAGAAGGGTATTTTAATTAAATGATATTTATTCCTAATATGGGAAAATAATTTAGATGCCGAAAAAAAAAGAATTCCCGTTCGAACCAAACAATGGAAAGGAATTCAAGATTCCAGGAACTTAGAATTCCTGGAATCAAGAATTCCCATCCCTTTTCTAAACCTCGAACCAAACGATCCCTAAATCATTTTTATCCTTGCCTTTAGCTTTGTAGTAATAAGACCCAATATCATTTAACTTCATTCTTAGAAATACATAAAAAAAAAAGATCTACCAATAATAACTTTACATCAAAAACCTAATCAATCTATCTACAAACATCAAATACATAAAAAAAAACATTAATGGTTTGGGAGAAGAATAATTTTAGGATCTTTGAATAATTGGTTCATGCATTTAAGAATTTCTTTAAAAATTAAATAAAAAATTATTATAGAATCATTGAGCCAACATGAACCATAATGCTATATAACATCAAACAAAATAAATAGCCTATTATAGATCTTCTTATTAGGTCACATTGAAATCTACAAAAAAAATTAAAATCAACAAATAAGCATCCACTCTTTATTTACATTTTATATAAGTATTATACATATGGTTATTTATTTACAGTTTTATGTATATGGCATCATTAATTATGTCTAAAGAATAATTTTTGATCACCCATTGTTACCATTGTGCAACATACTATTTACAGTAGCATATTTTGAAGAAGAAACATAATAAATAAATTAATAACAATAATTTCTATGCTGTTTTCCTCAAAAAAAAAAAGTAAAGATGAAAACTTACCATGAAAAGAAAATAACGGGAGAGATAACGCAGCTGGGGGAGGGAGAAAACGCAGCTGTGGTGGGGGGGGGGGGGGGGGGCGGAGCGCGCCTCTGTTGGCTGGAGAAGAAACAGGGGCGTGCGTGGGTGGGGGGGGGGAGGGGGGGGCGGAGGGCGCCTCTGTTGGCCGGAGAAGAAAAGGGGCGTGCGTGGGTGGGTGGGTGGGGGGGGGGGGGGGGGGAGGGGGTGCGGTTTGGGTTTGTAGGTGACGAGATTTAGGTTTTTTGTTTTTGTTTTTTGTTTTTTGTTTTTTTTGAGGTGGGAAGTTAAGTTAAAGTGTTAGAGCGGGAGATGAAAATAATTAGTGGTGGGAATTAATTTTTTTAGCCGTCTTATTTGGTTTATCTTTTGATACAGTAAGTATTTACCGTCTCATTTGCTTTACTTTATAAGACGGATATAATTAATCGTATCAAAAAGTTACCTTTTTTGAGACGGGTATAATTAACCGTATCAAAAAATGACCTTTTTTAGACGGATATAATTAGCAGTCCCAAAAAATAATAGTTTTTGAGACGGCTCATTATATCCGTATAAAAAAGTATGTTTTAAAGACTACATTTTGTCTGTCTCAAAAAATAGGGTCTTAAAAGCAACTTTTTTTTGTAGTGAACCAAAAAAGTGAGGGATAGATTTGTAATAAGGAATGGGATGTGATCTAAGCCATTAAATTGTGTAAAGATTTGTAAGGAGGTGGCATCGATTTAGACCGTTAAAAATGTGTACATTTTCAAAAAACAAGCTAACTTATGATATATATATATATATATATATATATATATCAATCTCATCATATAGCATACAACACGGATTACTTGAGACCTCAAAGCTCATATAAAATGATGTTGATCTCAACCTTTTCCTTTTCATACATAGTTTTTCAACAAATTCCTCATAGGAATATACTGCAGATATTACTGTGGTAGCATTAAATTTATCATGCTTAATAAATCTTGTAACCTAATTATTTTCCATCGTTAACTGGTTAAGAACGATTGAATTATCAATACTCGGGATATTTGAAAAGAAAGAAGAGCTATATATATAAGAAGATATTATAGAATCTAAAGAAATCCATAAATTATGGAAGTAATCTATTAAATTCCATAATTGAAATGATCATTGAATCATAAACAATATTGGGCACGTGGCTTGTCATTGTAATCACATGCATTTTTGTAACTTGTTATTGTAAGGACATTATTTTATAAGTCCATTATCAATTTAGTATGTCGTATGTCGCTACACCGTCGAGAAGAATTCAAGAACATTGAAGCATCAAAGACGGATCCGAATATCAAGGTTCTTCATTAAAAAGACTCCGCAAAGTTTACTTTGGTAAGGTTATATTTTAAATACCTTAACTTTCCACTTATAGCTTTTGAGATATTTTTACAAAATATTTTCTAAGTGTTGGAGCGGACTTTTTCGTAAAAATTTGAGAATGAGTATTTTTTTAAGTCCTGAAGTGTACCTCGATTTTGACGCCCAGGTCGTTCAAAAGAGATGTCATCTTATTTGAGCGACATGTGCATGTCACGCGATGTCATTCGAACGACACATGTATGTCGTTCGAGCGAGATAGCTATTTCGTTCGAGCGACTGAGGCGGTGCATTTTTCTATAAATACTCATTAAATGGTTTTGTTTTCATTAAAAAGTCCTATCGTTTTGAAAGATAGAAAACTGCGAAACTGCATAATCCTTTTGACTTCTTCTTTTAGGGTTTAATCCCTTTTTGTTTTCAATTCACAAAAATTCCATGCGCTTTGGTGAATTGTTTTGGTGTTCAAGAACACACTTTTCTTTTGTTTACCTTTGTGGGGAGAACTCTACAACTGGAGAGTTGCGTGCTATTGTGGAGGGAGTCCTTTTGAAGTTTACTCTTGGGAATAAGCCATTTCTTTTCCATTGCTTCCCATCTGGAGTTCTCGAGGGAGATTCCAGCCGACGACATCGGAACCGACACCTGCATGTATTTCGTATGTCACTCATGCTTTCATTGTAATGCGTGTAAACCGTTCTTTACAAATTATAGTGAAAATAAAAGGTTTTGCCTTGCGGTGATTTTTTCTAAAATTTATGCCGCATGCTTTATTTATTTATGGTTTGACACACGCACACACGTAGTTGTATGTTTAGGGGTTGATTTAATTTTGTTTAAAAATAGACTCTAATTAAATAAGGTTTAATTGGAAACTGGCGAATTAATTTAAATCAATTATCACACATCGCATTTATCACTTTACAAATTGGTATCAGAGCGAGTTACACTAATTTATCGTGTGATCCTGATTTTTCAAGGATTTTTTTTATACAATTTGACTTCTTACGTCGTCAAATTCGTATCAGAGCTTATTTAAGGGGACCTAAAAAATTGAGGTATTTTATTATCCGAGGTCCAAAGAGGTTTAAAAAAGCCCAAAAAAATTTAAAGGCAATAAAAAGAAATTCATGCCAAAAAGGAGCCATTAGGTTTTTGCACCAATTCTCCAAAGTTTTAGAGTTTAGTTTATACACCTCTAAAAGAAAATATATATGAGGGAGTTTGGATGGAGAATTAAAACGGATTTGCACGTCCTTGAAAGTCTTGAAAAAGCGTTACATAGTTTTGGACGTTATTGGTGTGGAAATCACTTTGACTTTGATTTGTTGATTTGCATATGACGATGTCATCTAAGTTCAATAATTTTTACACCTATGGATACTTTTGATGTTCATTCATTAGGAGTACACATATTCATCGTGCACATATGGTTGATTGAGTTGATTTTCTTATCAAATGTGTTCACACTCATCCATTCCATTTCCATGACTTGGTTGTTTTTGTATAAATCCATGGTGTGATTTTTGGTATCTTATTTTATTATGAAAAATTTGAAAAATCAAAAATAGTTTGTGAAAGTTTTTGAGATACTCCTTTCCATGCGCGTAGTTTGATTCTAGTTTGCTATGCATTTTGTCGTGACACTCCATGTTTTGATCATTTCTTCTTATCTGTCTATTTGGGTACATCATAAAAAGGGGGAGAAAGAATTATCATGTTATGGAGGAGATTTGATTATATTGATTAATTTATTCTTATATCATTTCAAACTCGATGCGTCACGAAGATTTTTGCTTTATCTCATGTGTGTAGGTACAAAGATTGATGATCAGTATGTTGCACACCCTAATGAGAAAAGCTTTGAGATTTGATGAAGATTTTTGAAGAACACTTTGAGGCCTTGCAAATTTATTCATGGGAGGGTAGATTTGTATAGGCATTTTAGTATTTGATAATTCAAATTTTTTATGTATGTACCTACATAGACATAGGGGGAGATTTGTAAGGACATTATTTTATAAGCCCCTTATCAATTTAGTATGTCGTATACCGCTACACTGTTGAAAAGCATTCAAGCACATTCAAGCATCAAATACGGATCCGAATATCAAGGTTCTTCATCAAAAAGACTCCGCAAAGTTTACTTTGGTAAGGTTATGTTTTAAATACCTTAACTTTCCAGTTAGATCTTTTGGGATACTTTTACAAAATATTTTCTAAGTGTTGGAGCGGACTTTTTCGTCAAAATTTGAGAATGAGTATTTTTTTTAAGTCCTGAAGTGTACTTCGATTTTGACGCCCAAGTCATTCAAACGAGATGTCATCTCATTCGAGCGACATGTGCATGTCGCGCGATGTCGTTCGAACGACACATGTACGTCGTTCGAGCGAGATAGCTATTTCGTTCGAGCAACTAAGGCGGCGCGTTATTCTATAAATACTTATTAAATGGTTTCATTTTCATTAAGAAGTCCCAGCGTTTTGAAAGACAAAAAACTGCAAAACTGCAGAATCCTTTTGACTTCTTCTTTAGGGTTTAATCAGTTTTTGTTTTCAATTCACAAAAATCCCATATGCTTTTCAAGAACACACTGTGGAGAGAACTCTACGACCGGAGAACTGTGTGCTATTGCGGAGGGAGTCCTTATGAAGTTTACTCTTGTGGAGAAGTCGTTTCTTTTCCATTGCTGCCCATCTGGAGTTGTTGCGGGAGATTCCAGCTGACGACATCGGAACCGACACCTTCGGGTATTTCGTATGTCACTCATGTTTTTATTATAATCCGTGTAAACCGTTCTTTACAAATTATAGTGAAAATAAAAGGTTTTGCCTTGCAGGGATTTTTCCTAAAATTTGTATCACATGCTTTATTTATTTATGGTTTGACACACGCACACACGTAGTTGCATGTTTAGGGGTTGATTTAATTTTGTTTAAAAATAAACTCGAATTAAATAAGGTTTAATTGAAAACTTGCGAATTAATTTAAATCAATTATCACACATCGCATTTATCACTTTACAGTTATTAGTCTGTTACCATGCTAAGGGTATTTTTTGGCAACTTACATACTATAAACATGTGCAAGAGCTATAGACTAAACATATTTTGAAATGGAGCTAATAATTTTAAGCATTTCATGGAAAGGGCGGATCATTTAATCTCGCTTTAATATAATGTCTCATGGTTCATTATTTTGTACTTTATAATCTATATTACACCTATAATATAATAGTTTTAGAGGTTAATGAGTCATTAATTATCAAATCTAGCGTGTCAATTTATTTTTCCCTATTTCTTCTCTTCATACTTCACTGCACTGCACTTGGTTAAACCAAGAGTCCCCGACGATTTCTCTACTCTATAATAAAATGGGTAACTGAACTCCTCACATATCATCTGTCCAATTCTTCTAAGAAATGATTCATTATGGAAAAGTGTATGATTGTTTATGCGCTGTGTATTCATACTAGCGTAATTTAAGCTTCCTTTATGAATAGGGAAATTGTGTTTTTCTAATGTGTATGTTTACTTCATTCAGATGGTGACATATTCACTTTTTATGTATGATCTATATAGGTTTATTACGGTGTGGTAACAAGAATGACTTGGATGGATTATTTTTTTTAACGTAGTAGCCCTAATTATTTAAGGCTCAGATCTCATATGATTTTAACTGACCATTGGCAACAGGTATGCTTAGAAATCAATTTTTTGACCACAATTTGTTTGTGACAATACATAATTATAGTGTTAAGCATTAACAATTTATATTTAACCAGGTTGGCATCTTTTTTATAAAGAAAGTCACAAGTTCTCCAAATAATTATTTAAAAAAAGAATAGTTTGGTTTTCCTACTTTGGAATCATGTTGTGAGTTAGTGTGTAATCTGTGTTTTGTAAGTCAATGGAATTGTGGTCGTTGGTGTTTTCTGCTAATTTGGGCTCATGATATGGTGAGAGGAATTGACTCACATCTTCGTTTTGTATCATGTCACCTCTTTATGAGTTTTATTAGTGTGGTGGGTCTTTGGATTAGTGGACTCACCCATTTCTACATATCACCATCTATAATCTCTTCTCCTCACAACTCATAATTTGAAACTTCTATATTTCCATATATATGATTATTTCTTTGGCATGTGACCTTATTCTTTGAATTTGAGATCATAGCCCATGTCTACAAGTAGCAGGTTTTCCTTAGCTTTACTTGGTCCCAAACAAATAATAGCTGAGGTTTCTCAAATCACTTTAGCGTGAAGGACATTAACTGCTTGATCCATTTTTTAAATAGTTATATACTTGAAATATATTGTTTTATGATTAACTATTTTTGTATTGATTCGTGTTATCGATTTTATTTATTTTAGAGAATTAAGGAAAATGGCATGTTCCTTCCTATATTTGTATCTTTAGGACAATGATTTTCAAGTTTATAAATCTAGTCTCTGTAGTACAATAGCATTTATAAATCTAGTCTCTGTGGTACAATTGCCTTTATTTTTTTGGTCCGCGCCAGCGGCACCATTTTTCATGTTATTTTTAGTACAGGGACAAAATTTATAAAATTATATGGAGTGTCCTATTTTTATACACTTTAAGCATTATAAGGACATTTTCCCAAAAACCCTATTTATTTCTACTACAAAATGTTAAACGTGCCTTCACTAATTTTGTAATGTTATGTATGATTTATCTTCCATAAATTTGGCTTGGTGCAATGAAATGTCAAAAACAATTAAATTGGTTTCATATACTTATAACTCATTATAAGACAAAGTGTATGTTTGTTTCATTTGTTATGTTTATTTACAGATTTAATATGCCATTACGTAGTTAAATTTTATTAGTTGAAAAAAAAACGTAGTTAAATTTTAAATTTACCCACCCCAACAATTAGATGTATTATGCAATGTCCTCTACATTTGGTTCTTTGTTTTATTTGTTATATAATTTAGTTGTATTTTTACTAAATATTATAATATGTTCGCGCATCGCACGGATTTCATAATATATATATATATATATATATATATATATATATATATATATATATATATATATATATCACTTAAATAAGAATCTTAATGGTGCATTAGGTTTGTGTTTACACAAGATATAATGATGAAGGAGCTACATCCGCAAGTAGAAACTATGAGAAATTCTAGCTGAACCGCCTGTGAGACCGCATAGCAACCACATTTCCTACCTGGCATATCAATTCTTACACCAAACTTTGGTTCAATTCTTACACCAAACTTTGGTTACATGCGCCTCTTTCCTCCACATGGACCATCCGAATAGTTTGAACTCTGGACCTCACATGCCTTAACATTTCAAGTAAATAAATTCAACAAAAGTTAAATTCCATCTCAAGTAAACATATTTATTTAACTAAACACAAAAACTACTGGACATGCAATAAACATAATTTACTTTTTATTTTAATTTTTAATCAACATAATTAAAAAAATAATATTTAATCCCCAATAAAAACATTGGTCCGTGCATAGTGACATTAATGTCACGTCGCGTTTTATTTGAATTGCGATCCTCTTAGTTAAAAAATAAAATATTCTTAATCACAATGTGTAATTTTTTTAATTGGTTTGGGTAAAGTAAAAAAATACGATTTCATGTCTTATCCTGTTGTATTTTAACACGTATAATTTTAACATATATTTTTTTACCTATATTTATATATAGCATGTATTTATGTTTTTTAATTGGACTGTTTCTTTTATTTTTTTAACTTGAAAATTATTGTTGATGTAAAAAATTAGATTATATCTAATTATCTAATCACAGATAAAATAAAATGAGACAAAGAAATTTTAAAGTGGTTCAGCCTTATAAGAATGGCCTACGTCCACTGTTTCTATTATTGCTGAGTGTTTGGGAATTCTCGATTACAAGTTTTATCCAGAAATTCCGGTCCTCCACCAATGAGGATGATACAATGTATTTATAGCCCTCAGGTTGTACATGTGAAAGGGTCATATATAGCTGTTCATTAGGCGTTTACATCTGTATGATAATAATAAGCATTTAATGTGCAGTTAATCTGTTGGTTATCCTGCCATTAATGCTATGTTCGAGGTGCATCTCGGACCGCCTAAGCTACTCGGACCGCCTAAGTAGCTCGGTACTCATAAGTTGCTCGGTGTATTAAAGTTCCTCGAAGAACTCTTGTTGGTCGAAGCGTCTGAGTTGATCGGGGAAGCAGAGTTCCTCGTCGCAGTATGGCTCGTCGGATGGTATCTATAGCTCGGAGTATCTGAGTAGGTCAAGGTGTTGCTCGGAAGTGTTTGTTATTGCCACGCAGATTGCCACATGTCTTCACTCAATTGGGCCATGTAAGCAGACTAAATTTGGTATCAACAGAAGCCCCCAATGTTTCACAGTTCGAAATTTGAGGAGTGTGGAACATTCTTTCTCGAAATATGGTGGTTTTAAATGGTCATCCTGAAATTTAGGAGTATTTTCTTTTGTATTTATTTCTCCTTCCAAATTCGTAGAATCGGACTTTTTGAATTTTCATAACCGCTTCGATTCCCGTGCCCTTTTTATCTTTTTAGCCGCCGGTAACGTAACCGTCTCTTTTTGTAATCATTATCTTTACCCATTCCCAAGACAAGGTATTTAAGCGTTGTAGAAAATCCCCTCGTCTTCTACTTTTTCAAATTTATCTCTTTGAGTTTTCCATTATTTCTCTCTCCTGTGCGTTCATCTCTTTCATCATTTGTTGTCAACAGACTCATCCCTTTCCTGTAAGATTTTCTTCTTTCTCTTTGATTTCCTTCTTTCATCATGGTTTATCCTGTATAATCGATTGATAAGTTTCGCTCTGATTTCTCTATTCCCTCATGGGCTATTTTGGAAGAGCTTTCTGAGCCTTCAGACTATTTTCGTTTGGCTGAGGGACATTGGTTCCCCAGTCTCTTTGTCGCTGAATGTGGCTTTTTTTCCCCCAAACCCTTTATGTTTGGAATTCTTTCAATACTTTGATGTGGTTCCTGCAAGAATAGCACCCAATACATGGAGAATAGTTAATGGAGTTTATAGATTAAATCAAATTCATGGAACTCGTATAGGAATTCCTGATATTATGTTTTGTTATAGATGGGTTGTGGGTGATAATACTTTTTATTTAAAAACTAGGTTTTTAAATAGAGCTTTAGTGGTTAATCTCCCAGATGCCAATAGGGACTACATTGAGCACGGGGTTGTTATGAAAAATTGGCAACACCCTCCATTAACTGGAGCTGATGTATACCAGGGTCCCAGATGTCCTCCCTATGGCAATGGGATAGGTTGTTTCTATTTTATTTTCAACATTAGGCTTCTTTTGTGTTTGATAAAATGTGTCACTAATATTTTAATTTTGATTTATTTGCAGTTGACAGCAAAAGAAAATCTCCAAAAGAGACAGACGTTAACATAAGGCATTTAAAACTTATCTGGAGTTTGCATCAGACTGTTACCGACGAGCATATTAGGTCAGCTTCTTATTTGCTGTAGTACAAGAGTTACACCTCCTCTTTTACTGCTCGTCCGGTGATAAGCGACACAGAACCAATACCAGCCTCTACAAGTTCTTCACCCGAGTCACATATTCCCTTGAGTGAAAGGATGAAGAAAAGAAGACCTCCTACCCATTTTGAGAAATCTGCCTCTGGTGCTGGAGAGGCAAAGAAAAGTAAGCTTGATGTCCCAGGAGAGGGGACAAAGAAAATTGATGCACCTCCTTCGGCTGCTCCTGTGAAGGTTGTCGAGAAGTCCCCAGTGGGCCCGAGAAAGGCTGCTGCTCCAAGCGAGGTGATTTTGATTTCTCCGACTAAGACTACATCGTTAGTCGAGAACGTTGATGCTCCTCTGAGGGGGCTGAAGAAAAGCTCCTCTATCAATTTGGCTGAATCCATCTCTCAGCCCCCGACTAGTGGTGTTCCCACTTTTGTTGCCTCGAGCTCTGTTATAAACTCGGTGAAGACTTAGATCATTCCCGAGATCCAAGGTATTGAAGAAAACCTTTCTCGGGACATGGTTACCACATTAGCAGCTCGTCATATTAGTTCTGTAAGTCCTATTGTCTTAAATTTTCATTCTTTCCATTTTGTATCTATGCACTGACTTGCTTTTATTTTCCCAGTTGGTGACCTGTTTTAATATAATTCTGAAGAAAGATGAAGCTATTAAAGCTTCAAGCTCCTCATCAGGTGTAGAGGAAGCCTTGGTAGGTCTGACGCAATCCCTGAAGGATTCTCGTCAGAAGTATGCCGATGACAAGGTGATTTGGGAGAAGAGGCTCACTTCGACCGAGCAGGAGAAGGCTCAGGTCATTGAGGTCTCCAAGGGGTTGGAGAAAAAAATAAATGATTTGGAGGAGAAAAATAAAGAGCTAGAAGGGAAGCTCAAAAATGCTGGGGAGCTTGAAAATAAGCTCAAGACTGCTGAGGAGGAGTTGGGTCAACTTCGGGAAGTAAGTCGTCAGAAGGAGGAAGTTGAGAATAAATTAAAGGCTGATGATGATCTTCTTTCCGAGAAGCTTTCCTCGGAGAAGACAAAAAGGAAATTGGCTATCAAAAAATCCTTCAGCGCTGGCTGGGATAAAGGGTGGAATAAAGGTTTAGCTGCCATGATGTCGCAAGTGGAATATGGCAGCCTCAAATACTTTAGAGATGGATGGGTCGCTGCTCTACAAGAGATGAAAGTTGATGAAAATTTTGAACTATTTCAGCGACACATCTCGGGCCCCCCTCCAACTCCTGAAGAAGAAGAAGAGGATGAATCTGCTTCTGAGGAATCTTCCATAGTGATGGGAGATCAAATTTCTCATCCCCCAGCTATCCAGCCCACTGGTGAGGAACTTCAACTACCAGTTACTTCATCCGAGCAACCTCCAGCACTTTCCGATCAAACCTCTGTTCCATCCGAGCAACCTACCTCCTCGTCCCAGCCTCCCTAGAAAGTTTTGGGAGACAAGGAAAAGGTATAGAGTTGTTCGGATTTCTCTCTATTTTATTTTTCTTTGTCAAATGTAAATCTGAACTTTGTACTTCTCCTTTATGATGTAATAAAATTTGAACTTTTACTTATGCATACCGTTGATTCTCTTCTTCATGCTCTTTTTGTACTCTTATTGATTCTTGTTTTTTCTCCCTTTACTAGTTTCTGGCCAGGATGAACTTATTATCTGCTCACGATACAAAACTGTTAAGGCAATGCAATGAGTATTTCAAAGCTGGTCATTCAGACATGAGTGCAGCTCAAATTATTGACATCCTCGGTCAAGGTGCTTCAGAGAAAGCAATTGACGCCTATCAGTATTTGAAGTGCCTGCTCGACCGTGCAGTGGGTAACAACGTAGCATACTATGATATGATTGAAGATCTCCAGGGCACTCTTGAAGAACTTCAGCAACAATATAAGGAATCTACAACCCTTTTGCACGAAGGATACGAGAAAACGTATCAGCAACTCAATGCTAATAAGGGATACGATAAACTGTTTGTTGCTTACAATGTGAGGGAGAGAACTTTGAAGGCTGAGGTCGAAGAGCACAGACAGATAGCTGAGTTGTTAGAGCAGGAAAATAATGACTTGCAAAGAGAGGTGTCTCAGTTGAAGTCTGCAGCTTCCACCTCAAACGCTTTGGTCCCTGTGAACGACGAGGGATTCTCTTTCTTGGAGGTCAAAAATGCCAACCTGAGGGATGAATTAGAAACCTTGAACTGAGCTGGCCCTTCTACATCTACTCGGGGATGAGCAATAGCTGCTCGGATTACTGTCGAGGAACAGAGAACTCAATCTGCTCTGGAGAACCAGGCCTTCCAACTGATGGCAAAGAACCATGCATTGGCTAAAATGTCTAAGAAGATTAGGAACCTGGACGAGCAGCTTTTTGCGCAGAAGTCTGCCTTGGAGAATAAAGAACTCTTTATAAAAAGTCTCCATGAGCAACTGGAAAGATTGACATATCAATTCCACAAGCAACCCAGAGAATTCTGGATGGCTGTCTACAATGAGGCTCTCTACCATTTGGATGATCGTATCCAAAATGCAAATAATGAGGGTTACAAACAGGGATTGTTGAATTCCTTAGGTGTACTGTAACTGGAACAGGGTCATTACCTGTGGGATTACCATAATCCTGGGCTGCTCGACTTACCAGTGCCACCATTTAAGCTTTACATGAGTTGGATCCCTGCTCGGGACATCCCTCGGTGTTTGATTTCCAAATACCTTGGCGATTACAATCTCCATTCCAATGTTGAGATATCTCGTCCCGAGCACCTACTCGATCGACCATCTGTGATGAACATCAGGATGCTTAAAGATCTTAACTTCATAAATTCCCCTTCTGCTTTGAATGATCCACCTGCTGGCGAGGAACCTCTTTCAAAAGCAGAGGGGAAGAAACTAATAGAATAGGAATCTTGATGTAATAAATTTGTATTTCATTCTTGATGTATTTTGTTCTACATTTAATGAAATAATTTTATTTGTAACTCTTGACTGCCATTGTCTTGTAATTGTAAAACACTTTATATATGTATATCTGTTAAAAAGATAACAACATTGTGTTATTTGTTGATCAACTTAGAGTTGATTAAAACTTATTGTCGACTAGTTTGGATTTGTGGTAATTATTTGTCAACTAACCAAACTTAATGATGTTTTGTTTCTCGACTATCTTGGTAGTAATTTAAAAAGTCACGAGTATAAAAAATTTTGCTCGATCACTTTCTCGTACTCATAAAATGTTTCCGACCAACCAAGGTCGGTAAATTTTCCTTCTCAACCAACTACAGTTAGTGGGTTTTTATTACCGATCAACCATAGTTAGTGGATTTTTCTTACCGACCAACTTTGGCACTTTTTGGAATAGTTTTTCTTCCTAACCAACCTTAGTTGACATTTTTAGGAATAGATTTACTTCCTAACCAACCTTAGTTGGCATTTTTAGGAATAGATTTACTTCCCGACCAACCTTAGTTGGCATTTTCGGGAATAGATTTACTTCCTAACCAACCTTAGTTGGCATTTTTAGGAATAGATTTACTTCCTAACCAACCTTAGTTGGAATTTTTAGGAATAGATTTACTTCCTAACCAACCTTAGTTGGCATTTTTAGGAATAGATTTACTTCCTAACCAACCTTAGTTGGCATTTTTAGGATTAGATTTACTTCCCGACCAACCTTAGTTGGCGTTTTCGGGAATAGATTTACTTCCTAACCAACCTTAGTTGGCATTTTTAGGAATAGATTTACTTCCTAACCAACCTTAGTTGGCATTTTTAGGAATAGATTTACTTCCCGACCAACCTTAGTTGGCGTTTTCGGGAATAGATTTCTGAGTAGTCTGAGTTTTGTTGAGTAGTGTGTAGCACTAGTATTCCGCAAAAAAATTCCAACAAAAGGAGAGAACTGGGCAGAACACTGTCACTTTATTCATACTGACGAAAATGTATTACATGAGAGCTTACACCACTGATAATACTTGCGCAAGTGTTCTGCATTCCATGCATTCTTAAACTCCTGCCCTTCTAAAGTTGCTATTCTATAGGTTCCTGGTCGAACAACTTCTGTAACTCAGTAAGGTCCATGCTAGTTTGCTTCCAATTTGTTGTGCTTTTGAATCACTTTCTTTAGCACATAGTCTCCTTCTTTCAAGTTGCACTTCTTTACCCTCTTGTTGTAGAACAAAGATGTTCGTTGTTGGTAAGCAGCATTCCTGATGGCTGCTTCTTCTCTAACATCCTCGAGCATGTCTAAATCCAATCTTCTCATTAAGTCGTTGATAGGGGAATTGAAATTCAGTACTCTGTGTGTCGGAAGACCCAACTCGGCATGTACAACGGCTTCACTTCCAAATGCAGAATATATGGTGTAGAAGGGTGTCTACCTATAAAAAAAGTAAAAATATTATTTTATTAAAAAATACTGAGAAGAAACCCAGGGTCCCGACAGAAACTCATATTGAGCAGGAACCCCCCCGAGGTCCCGGTAGAAACTCATATTGAGCAGGAACCCCCCGGGGTCCCGGCAGAAACTCATATTGGGAAGGAACCCCCAGGGTCCCGGCAGAAACTTGTATTAAGAAGGAACCACCCCAGGGTCCCGGCAGAAACTCATATTCAGCAGGAACCCCCATCGCCACTGCAAGTATCAGCGCTGCTGTAAGTGTCAACGACGCTGCAAGTGTCAGCGCCGCTGCAAGTGTCAGCGCCGCTGCAAGTGCCAATGCCGTTGCAAGGTCCAGCGCCGCTTCAAGTATCAGCCCCGCTTCAAGTACCAGCGCCGACACAAGGGTCAGCGCCGCTTCAAGTATCAGCGCCGCGATAAGGGTCAGCGTCGTCTCAGGTATCAGCGACCGCTTCAAGTGTCAGCGCCACTTCAAGCGTCAGCGCTACCTCAAGTATCAGCACAGCTTCGAGCGCCGACACCGCTTCGAGAGTCGACACCGTGATAAGGGTCGGCGCCGCCTCAAGCGTCAGTGCCGCTTCAAGTGTCGGCACCGCAACAAGGGTTGGCACCGCCTCAGGCATCAGCGACCACTTCGAGGGTCAGCGTCACTGCAAGGCTCAGCGCCACCGCAAGGGTCACTGTAGAAATGTTATTCGAGAAGTTCTGCTACAGGGGTTTTCATCATGAAACACCAGTCTCTAAATGAACAACAACACTAACACTTTACTTTCTTGTACTGGTTGCCTAGTCGAGCAAGCAGGGCTCGAACAGGCGCGTTGGGACCTCCTAGGAGTTTTGGCTTGGCGGCTGAGGGACAAGGTATGTTGAGCAAGCTCAACCACTTAGCACTATAGGATTGAGAGAATACTAGTAGGAGACCCTAGGGTCATCCAGTCCTCACACACCTCACACTTAGTCACAAGTGAAGTGAGCAGTCAAAGGGCTGGCTGCTCACAAGAAAAGAACTGTTTATAAAATGATTTTAAAGGAGAGGGTTCTCTAAACCCCTCTCAAGAAAAATGATTTTAGAAGGGGGTCCTCGAGACCCCCCTCAAGCTTGCAAATATTTTAGAGGAGGTGGTCCTCGAGACCCCCCCTCAAGTTTACAAAGTTTGTATCAAAGTTACCGTTTCAAAAGATATTTAGCAAATCAGATATTTTGTCTCCATTAGAAGACATACTTGCTTTTGAACTTTGGTCGGCGCCAGGGGGCATCTGCCAGAGGGGACAGGCAGACCTGCCTGCAGGTAGGGACAAATAGTACACTGCAGACTTTGTCCCTCACCAACCCTCTAAGTTTTGGCGCCAAAAGTGCCAACCCATCCTTAGTGCCCGAGTATAAATAGGACCCTTGGGCAAGGTCATAGGAAAAAGAGAGACAATAGAAATTGCACTGTTACTCTGCCAAAATATCACCAGACCTACCTAAGTATTCTCTCCTTGCTCATTCTCTTAGTGCTGAGTACCTTGTTCCTTCACTCCTCAGTGACAGCCATCACTCTCAGGTGTTTCCCTTGAGAAAATTACTATTTTTGCTGTGAAAGTTCATCTTCTTGTAGGGAGTGAGTTGAAGCTTGAGTTCCATTGTTACCAGAAGGAGAAGTTTTCTTCAGAAGTTTCACCAGGAGACCTTGAAGACCTTGCAGGCAGCGTCCATTGGAGTGGGTCATGCCTCACCCTTTCTAGTTATTCATAGACCCCAGTCTCACTACCCTCCTACATTTGGCGACTCTGCTGGGGAGGTATCCTCACTTCCATGGACAAAGAAGGTTTTAATGTTTCTAAGCAGCTAGTGTTTGAAGACATTCCATCTGAAAATGGAGCTCAAAGAGACAAGGCCACTCAGGTGGATGTGGTGGTGACCGGAGCAAAGGTACCTGCCCCTCCGGGAGGGCAGACTAGCTCACCGACAACAGCTCCGGTGGCAGAGGCTTATGAGTATGTTTTTTGAGACTTGGCAAGTTTGGGTCAAGATTGTGTAACACCAGCAGTAACCCCTGTGGAGTGGCGGTCGTTCCGGCGGCAATTCCGGTAGAAGTAGCTCAGTCGCGGAGGACGACGCTGGAGCAAGTTGTGACAACCGTCAAGTTCACTGACAGGAACCCTAAGTGTTTGGCGAGGAATTCGTTATGATCGAGGAACTCCTCGCGCTCCATGATAACGATGAGGAACCCTCAAGAAAAGAACCCATCGTGGTAGAAATTCCAAGTGAGGAACTCTCAGCTGCAGCATCCCCTTTAGAAACATCAACTCGCGAGGAACCCATGGATGAGAAACCCTGGGTGTCCCTCGTCGCAAAAAAAAGAGGGAAGTAGCAGCAGCAACCCTTAGAGAAATGCCAACTCACAAGGAATCCTCGGTGTCCCTTGTCACCAACAAAGAAGTCATGGCAGCAGCCTCGACGAAGCATGAGGTCGAGATACCCCCACTTGTAGCAAGTTGCAAATGGCCCATTTCACCAAATGCGGTACCACCAGGCGAGGGACCCTTAATGAGGCAGGAGGTCGAGACACCCTTGGATGAGAAGTCGGCACGCGAGGGACCCATTGGCTGAGAAGTGGCACTTGATGAGAAGTTGGTGAGATACCCTCGGACCCAAGGTCAATACACGAGGAACCCCAAGTAATATCCCTCGTCCGCAAAAAACTCGCGACAGCAGAACCTCCAGCCATGGACACAGATCCAGTGCACGAGGAACTCATGGCAGAGGCATCTACTGGCGAGGGACCCTTGGCAGTGGGTCCCATAATTGAAATTCTATGGGGCGAGTAACCCCTAACCCCAAAGCATCTGCGTACGTCCATGTTGTTGACGGTAGAATCGGCGAGGAACCCACCAACAGTGACACGCGAGGACTCCTCACAAAAAAAAATATTTTTGGACAAGGAATCAATAGGTTCCAAAGTCTCGGCAGAAGAAACGTGCGAATAGCTCTCAGTCTGAGCCGTGGGTGAGGAACCCCTAACAATACCCATCCTCGGCGAGGAACCCATAACGCACGAGGAACCCAGCTTATGGACATTTGGTTGAGTAGCGTCAAGAAAAAAAAAAACCTGTTTAGAATTCCTTTCGGCGAGGAACTCCTAGGTTCTAAGCCCTCAGGTACAAAATCGTTAGGGCACGAGGGACCCGAGGTCGATGCCACTAATAGATGTGTAGGCGAGGCACCCCCAACTATTTGGGCAGCACATACATAACCCAATGACACGTTTGCAATAGTCAAAGAACTCTCAAAATATGAATCAATAGGCGAGGAACCCTTGGGTCAGCGCCTTGCACGAGGAACCCATAAATAAAGAAGTCTTAAATTTCGAGGAACCCGAGGGCAGCGAACCAATGGGCAAGGAACCCCTTACACGGTAAGGTTCAAAATTGCGCTCGGTAAAGAACCACTACCTATGTGGGAAGCAAATTATATCAAAGAACCCTCGTTGGAGCATGAGGAACCACACTCAAGAATGCCAACAGCATCAATAATCGTGAACAAATAGTTATATCAGTGACGATTCTCGCGAGAGAGACCAACGACACTAGAGGTAACACCAACAAAAAAAAATGGTGACTAAGTAATTCTCTAACAAAAAAAGGTGGCGGTGGAGGATTCACCCTCAAGGACACTTTAGAGGAGACTCTACCCACTTGCAGGACATATCTTATTGTCGATCAGCTAAGTAAACTTGCCTAGCTCTGTTATTTGTTAAATATGTTCATTTCACAAGTATTGATTTGTGTTTTATGAGCATCTCATATATATGCTAGCTGATTTACTTGAAAAAAAAAATCACACATGCTATAATTTTTTAGATGCCAAGTGAGGAAATGCAAAAACATGCATAATAGTTTTTTTATTTTATTTGGTATAGTTCACTCAAAAAAAAATATTATTCATAATTAATTTTATGGATTTTATCCACATAAATATTTGCCATTTTCAAAGTCACATGTCTTATTGTTAAGTGTTATGAATAAAAAAAAGACAGTCAAGGCATGTTGTTTATTATTTTATGATAAAATAATATAAAATAGAAAGGCAAAGACCAATCCATTTATTACACAAGTAATGGTGTAATCACATTTATTATACCCATAAATAGTACCATGTATTGGCTATCCAGTGTGAAGATGTTTTATGGCAATAGGTTGGGTTACTCGACAAGTAAATAAGAGAAGCCTAGATTAGGTTCCTCGATAAGACTTGCTAGGATAAGATATTCCAAAAACAGAACCAATTTATACAAACAACAATCTTCACTATGTAAACCAACTTTGGTACAAGTTCTCACAGGTGTAGATGAGAACAAAGAAAAGAAAGAAAATAATCTAGCTCATATGTACAAACAATATAGAACTTTACATAAAATTTGTCAGAATTATTTTTGAGGAATATTTCTCCAAATAAAAACAAAATGGAAAATAGACAAATTTCCAGTCAAAGTTAGCCATTTTCGTATACCAGATGGGTCCCTCGACCCAATCAAAAGTTTTGAAGGACCTGCTCGTCCAAAATTAAGCGAGCAACCCCTATAGAAATTTTGTTCACACACCAAAACGATTATGAGATTTGGTCAAACCAAAATTATCAACACTTTGCTAAAGAGCCACTATGTGCATCTCAATTACTTCCTCGAGGCTCGTGGTCATTTTACCAAACGACTTAAAAAAAAAATCCAAACGCATACCTGTACTAGATGGTCCCTCGCCCGCAAAATGAGACCAGGCTGATATTTGGTGAGGAACCCACAAAACAACAAACTGGATTCTATTCTTGGAACTTTCCACGAACACCTGGTTCGTATTTTTCCAATTTCACGTTTTACTCCACAAATGTTGTAGTAACCAGAAAGCAAAATCATAAAAGAATTTGTGTCGTGGAAGAAAAACAACAGTTAAAGATCACCTTTATTTGAAAAAATTAGCCGAGGAACCAAAATTGTGAGTTTTCCCCAAGTTCTCCACACACAACAGTTAATGAAAAAAAATGACAAGCCCTAGAATCTCTGAATATTAACCCACGACCTCCTCGAAAATATGGAGAATAGGGGCTTTTTTTGTTAGAGACGACCAAAATGGTCGGAAATAGCGGCGGTAAAAGAGTTGTTGCATGCCATAAAGTGGAGCGAGTAGACCCTTCGGCTCCCATCTCCATGTCACCAGCAAGCATGGAATTGGAAGCAAATCCAACTAAACCAGTAAGGCCATAAAGGGAGGGAATGACCCCTTTTGACTATAGATCTAGTATGCTAGATGGGAAAGATCATACTTTTGATGATACACCAAAGACAAAGATTAACCAAGTGATGCCAATTTTGATCACCAAAGAGGGAGACGAGTATACCTCTCTCTCTCGTGTCTCAGACTTGAATTTTGTTTTAACTTTAAAAAAAAATGCTCAACAGAATGGAGTGAGAGGGTTGTCGGCTAATGAAAAAAAAGAAAGATGTCGTGTCCCAAAGAAATAGAAATATGGGTTCTCTCCTGTTTCGAGTAAAGATAGGCGTTTTCCAAAGCTTTTTTTTAGGGACCCCTCGTCTCATAAATTTTATATTTTAACGAGGGACACATGATATGACAAGTGTTTTCGCAAGTGCCTGCCTTCCTCGACAGTAAGATCAGATTGGTATTTTCTTATCCATTTCTCACAATACAAGCGAGACACCCATACAATCTCGTGCCCAGCAAAATAATTGATATAATAATAAAATTATTATTATTATTGTTCAATAATTGTGATACTTTGGAATTTCTCAAGTGGTATCCTCGAAATACTGTATGTGATTAACTTCACATAATATTATCAGTTGATTTAAAATGCAGGGTAAAACGAAAAGAAACCCCAGTACATATAATTGTGATTTTCTCAATATAAACTTTCTAGAATAATATAAGTGTTCTTTTTATAAGAAAGTATCACAAATAAGGATTGATTGAATTTACAATCCATATTTATATGATTTTAAGTTCACATAAAAAATAGGGGTTGCTTGAATTTATGACCCGAGCGTTTATGTGACCAGGGGTTTCTCAAATTTACAAACTAAGTTTGTACACTTGAGTGCACAAGAATAGTGTTGCCCAAACTCATTAGCCCCTATAAAAAAGTAAAAATATTATTTTATTAAAAAATACTGAGAAGAAACCCAGGGTCCCGACAGAAACTCATATTGAGCAGGACCCCCCCCCTGAGGTCCCGGTAGAAACTCATATTGAGCAGGAACCCCCCGGGGTCCCGGCAGAAACTCATATTGGGCAGGAACCCCCAGGGTCCCGACAGAAACTTGTATTAAGAAGGAACCACCCCAGGGTCCCGGCAGAAACTCATATTCAGCAGGAACCCCCATCGCCACTGCAAGTATCAGCGTCGCTGCAAGTGTCAACGACGCTGCAAGTGTCAGCGCCGCTGCAAGTGCCAATGCCGTTGCAAGGTTCAGCGCCGCTGCAAGTATCGGCGCCGCTTCAAGTACCAGCGCCGACACAAGGGTCAGCGCCGCATCAAGTACCGGCGCCGCGACAAGGGTCGGCGCCGTCTCAGGTATCAGCGATCGCTTCAAGTGTCAGCGTCACTTCAAGCGTCAGCGCTACCTCAAGTATCAGCACAGCTTCGAGCGCCGGCACCGCTTCGAGCGTCGACACCGTGACAAGGGTCGGCGCCGCCTCAAGCGTCAGCGCCGCTTCAAGTGTCGGCACCGCAACAAGGGTTGGCGCCGCCTCAGGCATCAGCGACCACTTCAAGGGTCAGCGTCACTGCAAGGCTCAGCGCCACCGCAAGGGTCACTGTAGAAATGTTATTCGAGAAGTGCTGCTACATGGGTTTTCATCATGAAACATCAGTCTCTAAATAAACAACAACACTAACACTTTACTTTCTTATACAGGTTGCCTAGTCGAGCAAGTAGGGCTCGAACAGGCGCGTTGGGACCTCCTGGGAGTTTTGGCTTGGCGGCTGAGGGACAAGGTATGTTGAGCAAGCTCAACCACTTAGCACTATAGGATTGAGAGAATACTAGTAGGAGACCCTAGGGTCATCCAGTCCTCACACACCTCACACTTAGTCACAAGTGAAGTGAGAAGTCAAAGGGCTGGCTGCTCACAAGAAAAGAACTGTTTATAAAATGATTTTAAAGGAGAGGGTCCTCTAAACCCCTCTCAAGAAAAATGATTTTAGAAGGGGGTCCTCGAGACCCCCCTCAAGCTTGCAAATATTTTAGATGAGGTGGTCTTCGAGACCCCCCCTCAAGTTTACAAAGTTTGTATCAAAGTTACCGTTTCAAAAGATATTTAGCAAATCAGATATTTTGTCTCCATTAGAAGACATACTTGCTTTTGAACTTTGGTCGGCGCCAGGGGGCATCTGCCAGAGGGGACAGGCAGACCTGCCTGCAGGTAGGGACAAATAGTACACTGCAGACTTTGTCCCTCACCAACCCTCTAAGTTTTGGCGCTAAAAGTGCCAACCCAACCTTAGTGCCCAAGTATAAATAGGACCCCTGGGCAAGGTCATAGGAAAAAGAGAGACAATAGAAATTGCACTGTTACTCTGCCAAAATATCACCAGACCTACCTAAGTATTCTCTCCTTGCTCATTCTCTTAGTGCTGAGTGACTTGTTCCTTCACTCCTCACTGACAGCCATCACTCTCAGGTGTTTCCCTTCAGAAAATTACTATTTTTGCTGTGAAAGTTCATCTTCTTGCAGGGAGTGAGTTGAAGCTTGAGTTCCATTGTTACCAGAAGGAGAAGTTTTCTTCAGAAGTTGCACCAGGAGACCTTGAAGACCTTGTAGGCAGCGTCCATTGGAGTGGGTCACGCCTCACCCTTTCCAGTTATTCATAGACCCCAGTCTCACTACCCTCCTACATTTGGCGACTCTGCTGGGGAGGTATCCTCACTTCCATGGACAAAGAAGGTTTTAATGTTTCTAAGAAGCTAGTGTTTGAAGACATTCCATCTGGAAATGGAGCTCAAAGAGACAAGGCCACTCAGGTGGATGTGGTGGTCATCGGAGCAAAGGTACCTGCTCCTCCAGGAGGGCAGACCAGCTCACCGCCAACAGCTCCGGTGGCAGAGGCTTATGAGTATGTTTTTAAGACTTGGCAAGTTTGGGGTCAAGATTGTGTAAGACCAGCAGCAACCCCCTGTGGAGGGGCAGCCGTTCCGGTGGCAATTCCGGTAGAAGTAGCTCAGTCGCGGAGGACGGCGCTGGAGCAAGTTGTGACAAACGTCAAGTTCACCGGCAGGAACCCCAGGAACCCATGGATGAGAAACCTTGGGTGTCCCTCGTTGCCAACAAAGAAGTTTTGGCAGCAGTCCCGACGAAGCATGAGGTCGAGACACCCTCGGATGGGAAGTCAAGGCGCGAGGAACTCACGGGCGAGGAACCCTGGGTGTCCCTCGCCGCCAACAAAACATTATGGCAGCAGTCTCAACGAAGATCGAGGTCGAGATACCCCCTGTCAATGTCACAAGTTCACGAAAAGTTGAGGAATCCTATCAGTGCCACAGCGCCAAGGTGCGAGAAACCCAGAAAATAATAATACAGATATTAGGGGCGAGACCCCCTGTCAATGCCACAAGTTCCCGAAAGGTTGAGGAACCCTATCAGCGCCGAGGTGCGAGGAACCCAACGCACCAAAAAAAAAGATAATAATACAAATATTAGGGTCGAGACCCCCCCTCCGTACAAGCTCATTTTCAATAGACAAAGAACTCCCCGCGCCTAGATCAACGCGCGAGGAACCACTGTCGGCGCCAGAAAAATCAGAGGTACCCTTATCTAAACCAACTGGATAAACTTCAGAAAAGATCATGGGCGTCGAGACACCCAAGGTCGAGAGGCCCCCAGACGCCAACGACGGATTGAGCGAGGGACCCTCTGCTACGGGACACAAGGAAGCATTCCCCATATTCGGGCCAGCGCGCGAGGAACCGCTGCCAGCACTATGGCGCGTTAAGAAATCTATAGAGGACACATCATCACGCGGATAACTTCTAAAAAAACTCGTCATGGGCGAGAGGCCCTCATATGCAGATATAGGAGGCGAGGAGATCTGAGGCGCTGGCCCTAAACACGCAAGGTCTCGAATGGAGCAAGACGTGTCTCGCCGAAAAATATCAACATCGTGAGGTCTCGAACGGGGCGAGAGACCCTCGGATGGGGGACCTACTGACGAGGAACCCTTGCTGGCGGCCGTCTCAACCAAGAAATTCAAACTCGCGCCCAGATCGGGCGAGACACCGTGTTCCTCGCGCAGACCGCAAACAGTCGAGATACCCCCTCCGTCAGCAAAGCCTCAGTCGAGACACCGTGTTCCTCGCGCAGACCACGAACAGTCTCCCAACGCAACTGATCTTTTTATAAGAACCCAAGGCGACTGGAGAGAGACCCTCGGACGAGGGGTCCACTCGCTTCGGGCCCTCGACAACAGCCACATCAAGGGGGACGGGCGAGACACCGACCATCTCTAACTGAGTGCCACTGCTCGAGACTCCCATCTCCACACACCCACTGGTCGAGACACCCAAGTTCACAGGGGAATCAGTCGAGACCCCCTCTCTCCAACACATGTTCCGACAGACGAGGAACACTCGACGAAACGAGAATTCGAGACACCCCTCACAACTCGGTACCACCAGGCGAGGAGCTCCCCAACAAATAGGGTCACGAGATACCCAGGGTTAGCAGCGTGCCCTCCATGATAGCAACACCCGAGGAATCTATTATAGAGTGCTAAAAGGGTACGACTTGAAATTTATTTGAGGAATCCGTCATAGAAACAGTAGCAGACGAGGAACCTCGAGGGTGGGGTGAAACACGAGAAACCCACAGATACAAAATTACCACGCTAGAGACCCTCGCTAGTAGCAAGTCCTACAACTTCATTTTGTGATGACGACACTATGGACGAGGAACCCATAGTATGAAATGGGTCTCGCGAGGAGCTCTTGGCTACGCCACTGCCAGAAGGCAAATCAAATGGTAAACTACTTGGAATAGTCGAGGAACCCTCAGACATCGAATCAACCCGTGAGGAACTCTCGGACAGCAAATTAACCCGCGAGGGACAACCATCCACGAACATCGATTCCTGCGAGGGACCCTCGGATATTGAGACAGACCGCGAGGAACCTCTGAGAATTTGGGTTGGGGAAAAGTGATGAGAAACCCCTAATATACCTGACGACGTAAAAATATCAGTAGCCGTCCCAACAAGGGACCCTCACCCCTCGCTAATAGCAGCATGCGTCCGTGGGTCACGAGCAACCCTCCAAAGAAAATCTCGACGAGGGACCTGCTGGAAAAAAAAAACCACGAGCCACAAAAGATTGGGATTGAGTAGCAGCGCACGAGGAGACCTCAAGAGGCGAGAGACCCTCGACAATATTTGAGGTCGAGACACCTTCATCCAAAATACCAGCAACTAACAGCGCTTCCGACGAGGGACCCTCGGGTATTGGGACCTCCGGCGAGGAACCACTTACATGCTAAAGACTACCACACATTTCCAGCAAAGAATCATCACAGTTACCAACAGCAAGGGTCGAGGAACCCAACAGATATGAACCCAAACCGATATCGGGCGAGAAGCCATTAGCAAAATTGGTGGTCTATGAGGAACCCACGGATAGTGGGTCCACCCGCGATGAAACCTTGGTCAGCAGCACACTCCCCGTAGTGCCAACAATTGGCGAGATACCCTCGGACCCAAGGTCAATACGCGAGGAACCCCTTGATAGCATTGGCAGTCGGCGAGACATTCTCAGATAGGAGGTCGACACGCGAGGAACCTCTACCAACATTGGTAGATGTCGAGACACCCTTAGAGGTGACGTCGACGTGCGAGGTACCCCAGAAGAATTAATCATCGGCGAGGAACCCTCCCTATCACAGTTGATAGCCAGCACCTCACATAACAGCTCCAAAGTTGCAAAGTAAAATGGCGAGGAACCCTTAGATACGAGACCAACAAGCGAGGAAACCAAGGCAGTAGAGGGTTGGTCGAGGAACCCGAGACCAATAGAGAGCTAAATGAAGTCACACCTCATGAAGCCACGCTTTGGCTGGCAGTTGAAGAAGCCACCCCAAAACCCTTTCCCGCTTGAGAAACATGCGAGGAACCCTCGAAGATTCTAGACCCAAAATCGGTCTCACCGATAATTAAATTTCCAGAAGAAGGAAGCGTTGGAGGCACATGAAAATAAGTGACGCTATCGCGAGGAACCCCCATAGTTAAGGCCTCAAGGGGGGAACATATAGCTGCCTCCACAGAATGAAAGGGATCCCTTGAAATAAGAACAACGGGCGAGGAGCCCCCATATTTTATTCCTCAGACGAGGAACCCATAGGTACAATCTCCAAGTGAAGAACCCTCATCAGCAAAGAACCCCCACTGCCACATATGTTTTTTTTCGCAAGGAATCCCCACCAATAGCACTATGGGTGAGGAACCCAAATTAGGTGATGCCTTTGACAAGGAACCCCCAGGGGTACAGATCCTAAGCGAGGAACCTGAGATGGCTAGAATCCCAGACAGAGAACTTCCCATAACTGATACCTAGCACGAGAAACTGCCTGAAGCATTTAAACTCAAAAAGTAGAAGCAGTCGGAATATAGGCGAAAAGGCCTAGAGTCGCTCAACAAAAGGTACACGGACTAATGTTTTCTCTTTCTTAATAGAATAGTAGAACCTCTACTAGATTAGAAGAGGGCCCATGATATAAGGAACTTTCCTCATTATACTTGGGGATATATCCGACCCAAAAGTAAAAGTATAGTGAGTAAAGCCCCTGCAGACACGACAGAACCAGCAGGAGGTTATCCTCCTAGTAATAATAATAATTACAAATTTCACTACATTTTTTTCCCTCCATACAGATTTATAGCCTAGAGAACAAGTCCTAACCTCTGTTCTCAAGAAAGATGTAATTGATCAGTTTTCAGAAAATAGGAGAAGCGGGTCTAACCCCTCTCTAAACTTGTTATTCTTATAAAGACAAAAAAAAAATGTTCCCAAGAAAAGTTTAGAATAAGGACCTTGCAGACCAAGGGAAATTTTTTGTATAAAGAAATAATTATTTCTTTATTTATGATATATGTGAAATTTTATTCAAAGTTTGTGGAAGGAGAAGGGCTAACCCATCTCTTAGTTACTTCCCAAGGAATGAATATGCATAACAAAATGGGGTTGCACTAAAAATACCGCACAGTCACACGGGCTGCGCTAAAAAAATATATAAATTGCTCAGTTATATGCAAGAAGTACCCCGCAGCGAGAGGGGCCGCTTCCAAGTTTCAACTTGCTCAGTTATATGCAAGTACCCCGCAGTTAAAGGGGAAACTTTTAAAAAAATTTAAATTTTCTCAGCTATCTGCAAGAAGTACCCCGTAGCTAAGGGTCGCTTCCAAATTTTAACTTGCTCAGTTATATGCAAGTGCCCCGCAGTTAAAAGGGAAACTTTTAAAATTTTAAACTTGCTCAGCTATATGCAAGTACCCCGCAGTTAGAGGGGCAACGTCCAAATTTTCAGTTGCTCAGTTATATGCAAGTGCCCCGCAGTTAGAGGGGCAACTTCAAAATTTTAACTTGCTCATCTCATATGCAAGTACCCCGCAGTTAAAGGAGAAACTTTTAAAATTTTAAACTTGCTCAGCTATATGCAAGTACCTCGCAGTTAGAGAGGCAACGTCCAAATTTTTACTTGCTCAGTTATATGCAAGTGCCCCGCAGTTAGAGGGGAGCTTCAAAATTTTAACTTACTCATCTCATATGCAAATACCCCACAGTCAGAAGCGGGAAGTTCAATCTTGAGGTTCTCATATAAAAAAGAGTAACTCAAAGTAAGGAGTAACTCAAAGTATATGTATAAGGTACGACAGTTTAGTACCTAAGGCTCCAAGGGCATAGGAGCGCTCAGAGTCTTGAGCAACTGCCAAGTATAAATATAAGGTGCGACAGTTTAGCACCTAAGGCTCCAAGGGCACCGGAGCGCTCACAGTCTTGAGCAACTGCCAAGTATAAATATAAGGTGCGACAGTTTATCACCTAAGGCTCCAAGGGCACCGGAGCACTCACAATCTTGAGCAACTACCAAGTATAAATATAAGGTACGGAAATTTAGTACCTAAGGCTCCAAGGGCACCGGAGCGCTCACAGTATTGAGCAAATGCCATGTATAAATATAAGGTGTGATAGTTGAGCACCTAAGGCTCCAAGGGCATCAGAGCGCTCACAGTATTGAGCAAATGCCAAGTATAAACGCAAGGCTCCAAGGGCATAGGAGCGCTCACAGTCTTGAGCAACTGCCAACTATAAGTATAAGGTGCGACAGTTTAGCACCTAAGGCTCCAAGGGCACCGGAGCGCTCACAGTCTTGAGCAAGTGCAAAATATAAATATAAGGTACGACAGTTTAGTGCCTAAGGCTCCAAGGGCATCGGAGCGCTCATAATATTGAGCAAATGCCAAGTATAAATATAAGGTGAGCCAGTTTAGCACCTAAGGCTCCAAGGGCACCGGAGCGCTCACAGTCATGAGCAAGTGCCAAGCATAAATATAAGGTGCGCCAGTTGAGCACCTTAGGCTCCAAGTGCACCGGAGTGCTCACAATCTTGAGCAAGTGCCAAATATATATATAAATATAAGGTACGACAATTTAGTGCCTAAGGCTCCAAGGGCATCGGAGTGTTCATAATATTGAGCAATTGCCAAGTATAAGTATATGTGCGACAGTTTAGCACCTAAGGCTCCAAGGGCATCGGAGCGCTCACAGTATTGAGCAAATGCCAAGTATAAACCTTAGACTCCAAGGGCACCGGAGCGCTCACAATCGTGAGCAAGTGCCAAATATACATATAAATATAAGGTACGACAGTTTAGTGCCTAAGGCTCCAAGGGCATCGGAGCGCTCATAATATTGAGCAATTGCCAAGTATAAGTATATGTGCGACAGTTTAGCACCTAAGGCTCCAAGGGCATAGGAGCACCCACAGTCTTGAGCAACTGCCAAGTATAAGTATAAGGTGCGACAGTTTAGCACCCAAGGCATCAAGGGCACCGGAGCGCTCACAGTCTTGAGCAACTGCCAAATATAAATATAAGGTGCGCCAGTTGATCACCTGTGACTCCAAGGGCATCGGAGCGCTCACAGACTTGAGCAAGTGCCAAGTATAAACGTAAGGTGCTCCAGATGAGCACCTAAGGCTCCTAGGGCACCGGAGTGCTCACAGTATTGAGCAAGTGCCAAGTATAAATATAAGGTGCGCCAGCTGAGAACCTAAGACTCTAAGGGCATCGGAGCGCTCATAGTCTTGAGCAAGCGTCAAGTACAAATATAAGGTGCGACAGTTTAGCACCTAAGACTCCAAGGGCACCGGAGTGCTCACAGTCTTGAGCAACTGCCAACTATAAATAAAAGGTACGACAGTTTAGTGCACAAGTCTCTCGATATTACAAGACACTTCTGCACGAGGGGGCTAATATTAAGAAGTCCTCAAGCAAGTGAACAAATAGTAAAATAGCTTGGAGTGTGGGGATCCACTTATAGTGGCTCCACCTGCCCAAGATTGCAAGTTTGACAGAAAATAGCCTAGGGCGAGGGGATCCACCTTGAGTGCCCTCTCTTCCCAAACTCGATGCTACAGAAAAGAACTCAGAACTCAGGGCGAGCGGCCCTTCTGCCCAAGATAGAAGGCCACAGAAAAAGTCCAAGGGCGAGGGGCTCACCGCGAGCAACCCCTCCGCCCAAGATAGAAGGGTAGTGAAAAAGGCCAAGGGCGAGGGGCTCACCGCGAGCAACCCCTCCGCCCAAGATAGAAGGCCACAGAAGAAGGCCAAGGGCGAGGGGCTCACCGCAAGCAACCCTTCCGCCGAAGATGGAAGGCCGCAGAAGAAGGCCAAGGGCGAGGGGCCCGTCGCGAGCAACCCCTCCGCCCAAGATGAAAGGCCCCAGAAGAAGGCCAAGGGCGAGGGGCTCACCGCGAGTAACCCCTCCGCCCAAGATAGAAGGCCACAGAAGAAGGCCAATGGCGAGGGTCTCACCGTGAGTAACCCCTCCGCCCAAGATAGAAGGCCACAGAAGAAGGCTAAGAGCGAGGGGCTCATCGAGAGTAACCCCTCCGCCTCAGATAGAAGGCCACAGAAGAAGGCAAAGGGCGAGGGGCACACCGCGAGTAACCCCTCCGCCCAAGATGAAAGTCCACAGAAGAAGGCCAAGGGAGAGGAGCTCACTGCGAGTAACCCCTCCACCCAAGATGAAGGGCCACAGATGAAGGTCAAGGGCAAGGGGCGCACCGCGAGTAACCCTCCGCCCAAGACAGAAGGCCACAGAGGAAGACCAAGGGCGGGGGGCCCCCATCGCGAGTAACCCCTCTGCCTAAGAGGAAAGGCCAACAGAAGAAGGCCAAGGGTGAGGGGCTCACCCCAGTTAACCCCTCCGACCAAGTTTATACTGAGACAAGGAGGTCCACTATAAGTGTCCTCATTTACAAAACTTGGGATGAAGTGACATAACATTTAATGACCCTAAGGGGAATGATGAAGAAATCCTAGGGTCCCAGAAAATAAATGAATTCATGGCGTACAAAGCCTTTTGGTCTACCCAACACAAAAGACTTTGCACGAGGGGCTAATGTAGAAGGGTGTCTACCTATAAAAAAAGTAAAAATATTATTTTATTAAAAAATACTGAGAAGAAACCCAGGGTCCCGACAGAAACTCATATTGAGCAGGAACCCCCCCCCCCCCCCCCCCCGAGGTCCCGGTAGAAACTCATATTGAGCAGGAACCCCCCGGGGTCCCGGCAGAAACTCATATTGGGCAGGAACCCCCAGGGTCCCGGCAGAAACTTGTATTAAGAAGGAACCACCCCAGGGTCCCGGCAAAAACTCATATTCAGCAGGAACCCCCATCGCCACTGCAAGTATCAGCGCCGCTGCAAGTGTCAACGACGCTGCAAGTGTCAGTGCCGCTGCAAGTGCCAATGCCGTGCAAGGTCCAGCGCCGCTGCAAGTATCGGCGCCTCTTCAAGTACCAGCGCCGACACAAGGGTCAGCGCCGCTTCAAGTATCGGCGCCGTGACAAGGGTCGGCGCCGTCTCAGGTATCAGCGACCGCTTCAAGTGTCAGCGCTACCTCAAGTATCAGCACAACTTCGAGCGCCGGCACCGCTTCGAGCATCGACACCGTGATAAGGGTCGGCGCTGCCTCAAGTGTCAGCTCCGCTTCAAGCGTCAGTGTCGCTTCAAGTGTCAGCACCGCAACAAGGGTTGGCGCCGCCTCAGGCATCAACGACCACTTCAAGGGTCAGCGTCACTGCAAGGCTCAGCGCCACCACAAGGGTCACTGTAGAAATGTTATTCGAGAAGTGCTGCTACAAGGGTTTTCATCATGAAACAGCAGTCTCTAAATGAACAACAACACTAACACTTTACTTTCTTGTACAGGTTGCCTAGTCGAGCAAGCAGGGCTCGAACAGGCGCATTGGGACCTCCTGGGAGTTTTGGCTTGGCGGCTGAGGGACAAGGTATGTTGAGCAAGCTCAACCACTTAGCACTATAGGATTGAGAGAATACTAGTAGGAGACCCTAGGGTCATCCAGTCCTCACACACCTCACACTTAGTCACAAGTGAAGTGAGCAGTCAAAGGGCTGGCTGCTCACAAGAAAAGAACTGTTTATAAAATGATTTTAAAGGAGAGGGTCCTCTAAACCCCTCTCAAGAAAAATGATTTTAGAAGGGGGTCCTCGAGACCCCCCTCAAGCTTGAAAATATTTTAGAGGAGGTGGCCCTCGAGACCCCCCCTCAAGTTTACAAAGTTTGTATCAAAGTTACCGTTTCAAAAGATATTTAGCAAATCAGATATTTTGTCTCCATTAGAAGACATACTTGCTTTTGAACTTTGGTCGGCGCCAGGGGGCATCTGCCAGAGGGGACAGGCAGACCTGCCTGCAGGTAGGGACAAATAGTACACTGCAGACTTTGTCCCTCACCAACCCTCTAAGTTTTGGCGCCAAAAGTGCCAACCCAGCCTTAGTGCCCAAGTATAAATAGGACCCCTGGGCAAGGTCATAGGAAAAAGAGAGACAATAGAAATTGCACTGTTACTGTGCCAAAATATCACCAGACCTACCTAAGTATTCTCTCCTTGCTCATTCTCTTAGTGCTGAGTGCCTTGTTCCTTCACTCCTCACTGACAGCCATCACTCTCAGGTGTTTCCCTTGAGAAAATTACTATTTTTGCTGTGAAAGTTCATCTTCTTGCAGGGAGTGAGTTGAAGCTTGAGTTCCATTGTTACCAGAAGGAGAAGTTTTCTTCAGAAGTTGCACCAGGAGACCTTGAAGACCTTGCAGGCAGCGTCCATTGGAGTGGGTCACGCCTCACCCTTTCCAGTTATTCATAGACCCTAGTCTCACTACCCTCCTACATATGGAGATTCGCCTGTTGCTGCTCGGGGAGTAGTTCGGTAAGCCCATAGTACTGATTCTAGCTCATTGATCCAATTTGCTTTCGCGTCATTCAGTCTTTTCTTCAAGCCATTCAGTAGCGTTCTATTTGTTACTTCAGTTTGTCAATTTCTTTGGGGATGGCCGGGTGCCGAGTGGATCTTCAAGATATTTGACCGATGACAATAGGCAGCGAAATCCTCGTTGTCAAATTGTGTTCCATGGTCGATAATGAATGAATGGGGAAGACCATATCTACAGATAACATTTTTCTAAATAAATTGATACACCTTCTCGTACGTCATGTCGATAAGAGGCTCAGCTTCTACCCACTTAGTAAAATAATCCACTGCGACGATGAGATATTTAAATCTTCCTCTGGTTATTGGAAGTGGTCCGACCAAGTTAATTCCCCACATGGCAAATGGTCAAGGGGAAGTAATGGGTGTCAACAACGCTTGGGGAGTTCTTCGGATGGAGGAGAAACGCTGACACTTGTCACATTTCTTGGTGTAGGCTATACAATCAGCCCTCATCGTTGGCCAGTAGTATCCTTGCATCATAACTCTTTGCAAAAGCGTCCGACCTGCTACATGGGCTCCACATGACCCTTCATGGATCTCTTCAATCAAGTCTTTCACCTCGGTGGGATGCACACATCTTTGTAAACCTGCTATAATTCCTCATCTGTACAGAATACCATTATTCAGTACATAATGAGCAACTTTAAACTTCAATTTTTTGGCTGCAAGTTTGTCAGTTGGTAATTCCCCTTCCTCAATATATGCCCTAATGGAATCCATCCAAGATGGTCCTAAATTAAGGGTAATAAAATTCATCGTCAAATCTTCATCTATACTCCGACCAGCTAAAACTTCAATTGGGATTGCTCTTCGTAGCTCGGTACGAGTAGCTGATGCTAATCGAGCTAAGGCGTCGGCCCTTGCATTCTCCATTCTTGGTATTCTGACCAGCTGAATAGCAGCAAATTCTGATACCAATTCCCTTGCCTTTGCATGATACCTGATCATCAATTCTCCTTTAGCTGCATATACTCCCATCATTTGATTTATGATCAATTGCGAGTCACTGAAGACAATAACCTATTCTGCCCCCATGGTTTTTGCCAAACTAAGACCTGCAATCATGGCTTCATATTCAGCTTTATTATTCGTAGCTTTAAATTGGAAGCGTAGGGCATATTCCATGTCGACCTCGTCTGGACTATTAAGAACAATCCCTGCGCCACAGCCTATTGTCCAAGATGAGCCATCCACATATAAACTCTATATTGGTAACTCGTCTTCAAATGTCTGATCTGACAAAGTTCCTCGGTGGAAAATTTGTTGCTTCCTTTCACCCTCTCCTAATATTTCTTACTGTTCGTCGATCATCACTTCTTACCCTTTTACCAACCTAAGTTGGTCTGGGCTTGAGTTTGGTGATTCTGTAACATCCACAGGTTGATCGGTGAGCAGCTTTTGCTCCTCGGTGGTATCAGGATAGGTGAACTCTGCTATAAAATCTGCTACTGCTTGCCCTTTAAGCGATGTTCTGGGCTCATAAAGTATGTCATATTCACCGAGCTCTATTGCCCAATACATCAATCTTCCTAATTTTTCTGGTTTATGAAGAGCTTTCCTCAATGGCATATCGGTATATACGACTATAGTATGAGCCTCGAAGTATGGCCTCATTCTTCTACTTGCCTCGATCAATGTTAGTGCCAATTTTTCCAGCTTTGGATATCTGATTTCTGCTCCTCGGAAGGCTTTGCTAGTGTAATAAATCGATTTTTTCACTCCATTCTCCACTCTTATTAATGCCGAGCTAACTGCATTCTCTGATACGGCCAGATACAAGTACAATTTTTCTCCCATCACTGGCCTGGACAATAGTGGAGGTGCTCCCAGATATTTCTTCAAGTCTTGAAAGGCCTTCTCACATTCATCATTCCACTCAAAAGTCTTTCGGAGTGTTTTGAAGAATGGGAGACATCTATCAGTTGCTCGCGATACAAATCTGTTGAGTGCTGCTACTTGTCCTGTAAGACTTTGTACTTCTTTCTTCGTCGTTGGGGATCGCATCCCTAACAGAGCTTTGATCTTTTCAGGGTTAGCTTCAATGCCTCGCTGATTGACAATGTACCCGAGAAACATGCCTTCTCGTACTCCAAATATGCACTTCATCGGGTTTAGCTTCATTTGATATTTATCTAGTTGATCAAAGGTCTGGACTAAGTCAACTAGATGATCAGCAGCTTTCTTGCTCTTTGTCAGCATATCGTCAACATAGACTTCCATATTGCAACTAATTTGTTCTGCAAACACTTTGTTCATCAGCCGCTGATATGTTGCACCTGCATTTTTCAAACCAAAAGGCATAACATTATAACAATAAGTTCCCCTAGGGGTAATGAAAGAAGTACTATCCCTGTCTTTAGGTTTCATTTTAATCTAATTGTAACCAGAATAAGCATCCATGAAGCTCAGCAGCTCGTGTCCCGAGGTATCATCCACTAGTTGATTAATTCGGGGCAGTGGAAAGTGATCCTTTGGGCATGCTTTGTTGAGGTCGGTGAAGTCTACATACATCCTCCATTTGTTGTTCTTCTTTTTCACCATCACCCTATTTGCTAACCAGTCTGGATATTTAACATCTTCAATAAAGCAAGATTTCTGGAGCTTCTCGACTTCCTCCTGTATAGCTTGATTCTTCTCGGGACTGAATACTCTTCTTCTCTGCTTCACAGGCTTGATCTCCTTATTCACATTGAGCTCGTGACATAAGAAATTTGGGTCTATCCCGGGCATATCCTCATGACTCCACGCAAAAGTTTGCTTTCTGCTTCTTAAGAAAGTTATCAATTTCTGCTTTAGTGAGGCTTCCAACGACGAACCTACTTGAGTAGTTCGTTCAGGGTGCTCATCGTCCAAAATGATATTTTCAGTAGCTTCCACCACTTGACCCTTCACGAGTTGCGACTCATCTCTAGGATCCAATGTTTCAATTTCTGTCCCTTCATCCACTTGATAGGTAGTAGTCTTTTTCCTTGATTCCTCCAGTTCCTCTTGCTCGGCGGATGAATAATAGCATTCTCGAGCTACTTTCTGATCACCTTTCACAACTCCTACTCCAAAATTTGTTGGAAATTTTAGGCATTGATGTATCGTAGATGGTACAGCCTCGAACTTCTTCAATCCTACTCTTCCCATGATGATATTGTATACTGATTGAACATTCTTATCCATCACGAAGAAGCGTATTCTTTCTGTTCGATAAGCAGGCCATGTACCAATGAATATATCCAACTTGATCGTCCCAAGTGGAAAAACTTTCTCACCAGAAAAACCCAGGAGGGGTCTGTGATAAGGCTCCAGTTGAGATAGTTTTAGATTTAAACTGTCGAAGCACAAGTAGAACATGATGTCTGCCGAGCTACCATTATCTACCAATACTCTTGAAATCATCACTTCTTTCATCCTCATTTTGATCACCAATGGGTCATCATGAGGATATAGAACACCTGCGAGGTCGTTCTTTAAGAAACCAATTACCAATTTCTCTTTGTTTACCTTTCTAGGGCGATCCTCCTCAGCTAGATTTATTCGTTGAATGTATGAGCAAGCTTGAGCCTCACAGAGGTAAGCTTTTCTCTCTGCAGTAAGGTCTCCTCCTCCTTTATCTCCACCTGTAATAATATTACAATCAAATGACCCAAAGCGTATCAAAAATACCTCACGTTCTGGCTGCCTTGGTTTCTTAGGAAGATCGGGGTCGTCTTTTGGATCAACTTCATGGTCTCTTTTCTTGTTCTCCTCTGTTCGACGAGGAGATCTAGACCTCTCTCTTGTTCGGTCGTTGTTTCTTCTATCATTTCTACGATCAACATACTTTGCCAATTTTCCTCGTCTGATGAGTGTTTCAATCTCATTTTGAAGAGCTATGCAATTTTTGGTCATATGGCCATGATTTTTGTGAAACTCACAATATTTTGCCTTATTCCTCCTGTCAGGGTCTGCCTTCATTTTCTCTGGCCAGTTTAATTCCTCGTTGTTCTTTATTTCTTCTAGAACATGGTTGATGTCTTTCTTCAAAGGAGTATAATTATCAAATTTCTTCAATACTTCCCATGATGACCTTGTTTTTGAGTGTTTATCACTACCATTGTTCTTATGCTCTTTCTTCTTAGCCTTATCACTTTCCACCTTGGTTTCTTTGGCATTTATATTCTTCTTCGCAGTCATAGCCTCCTCGGCATTCATAATCTTGGTCGCTTTTCCCATCAGTTCTGACATGGTTCTAGGTGGATCTTTGGCCAAAGTGTAGTACAACTTGTTGGGCAGTAGTCCACTCATCAAGGTGGTAATCGCTGTCTTTTCCTCATAATCAATGACTTCGAGATTCTCGTTATTAAAACGAGTTATATAATCTCTGGTACTCTCACCATCTTTTTGTCTAACACTTAACAAATGCGCTACTCGTTTAACTGGCTTTGCCCCAAAATAGAAATTCCCAATGAATAACTCATCCAGTTGAAGGAAAGTTGATATCTTTCCCCGAGGAAGATTATTATACCATATTTGAGTAGATCCGGTAAGAGTTCCCGAGAATGCTCTACATCTCATCTCATCTGGAACAGCATAGATGTCGGCTGCAGCTTGGTATTATTCTATATGAAGGACAGGGTCGGTCTTTCCATCATATTTGGGGGTCACAATAGGTGCTTTGAACTTTGATGGTGTGGGAAAATCTACAATGGCCTAGACAAAAGGTGTTCCTTGAACAAAAGTTCGTTGTAGAGGGTTCTTGGCTTTAGCCATTTCCCCTAATCTATCCTCCAGCCTCTGAATAGAGCCTTTCCACGCATCGTTTCCTTCCTCGGGCCTGTTGGTTCGAGCAACTGATCGCGTTGATGTGGCTTCCTGGGATCTATCTTGACGAGCAGCTGGTTGCGATTAGGCAGATCCTTCCCTTAAGTCTGATGGTTGTCGAAAGCTCCTCGACACAGCCTTAGGAGGACTTTTGTTCCTCCTAGGACCTAATCGATCAAAAGGAGATACCCTGCTTAACCTTTCTAGCGCACTAGTTCTTTCTGGAGAGAGAGTGATACGTTGTTCAGTATCTGTGGCTCGTACTGACGATGTTCATCCAGGTTGATAAGAAAAATCTTCAGACTCCTCAGTACGATATGAATCGGTATGCCTAGTATGCGAAGAAAGTAAACGGGTATTTCTTTGAACACTTCGATGTCCTGAATGGGTCGATACTCCTCCATGAAGGGTTTGTATGAGTTGTCGCATAGTTTCTTGCATGGCTGTCTGGCCCTGGGCCAGATTTGTCATTATTCCAGCCAGATCTGGAATATTTGGCGGAGCAGATGGATTTGGAGGGCTTCCAGTGTTTCGATTGCTGGGTTCTGGATTATCAGCCATTTGTAATGAAATGTTTTTGATGAAAAATGATATTACCAGTCGTTTCCCACATACGGCGCCAATCTGTTTCCCACAGAGGGAGCCAATCTGTTGATGTAAAAAATTAGATTATATCTAATTATCTAATCACAGATAAAATAAAATGAGACAAAGAAATTTTAAAGTGGTTCATCCTTATAAGAATGGCCTACGTCCACTGTTTCTATTATTGCTGAGTGTTTGGGAATTCTCGATTACAAGTTTTATCTAGAAATTCTGGTCCTCCACCAATGAGGATGATACAATGTATTTATAGCCCTCAGGTTGTACATGTGAAAGGGTCATATATAGCTGTTCATTAGGCGTTTACATCTGTATGATAATAATAAGCATTTAATGTGCAGTTAATCTGTTGGTTATCCTGCCATTAATGCTATGTTCGAGGTGCATCTCGGACCGCCTAAGCTGCTCGGACCGCCTAAGTAGCTCGGTACTCATAAGTTGCTCGGTGTATTAAAGTTCCTCGAAGAACTCTTGTTGGTCGAAGCGTCTGAGTTGATCGGGGAAGCAGAGTTCCTCGTCGCAGTATGGCTCGTCGGATGGTATCTATAGCTCGGAGTATCTGAGTAAGTCAAGGTGTTGCTCGGAAGTGTTTGTTATTGCCACGCAGATTACCACATGTCTTCACTCAATTGGGCCATGTAAGCAGACTAAATTTGGTATCAACAGAAGCCCCCAATGTTTCACAGTTCGAAATTTGAGGAGTGTGGAACATTCTTTCTCGGAATATGGTGGTTTTAAATGGTCATCCTGAAATTTAGGAGTATTTTCTTTTGTATTTATTTCTCCTTCCAAATTCGTAGAATCGGACTTTTTGAATTTTCATAACCGCTTCGATTCCCGCGCCCTTTTTATCTTTTTAGCCGCCGGTAACGTAACCGTCTCTTTTTGTAATCATTATCTTTACCCATTCCCAAGACAAGGTATTTAAGCGTTGCAGAAAATCCCCTCGTCTTCTACTTTTTCAAATTTATCTCTTTGAGTTTTCCATTATTTCTCTCTCCTGTGCGTTCATCTCTTTCATCATTTGTTGTCAACAGACTCATCCCTTTCCTGTAAGATTTTCTTCTTTCTCTTTGATTTCCTTCTTTCATCATGGTTTATCCTGTATAATCGATTGATAGGTTTCGCTCTGATTTCTCTATTCCCTCATGGGCTATTTTGGAAGAGCTTTCTGAGCCTTCAGACTATTTTCGTTTGGCTGGGGGACATTGGTTCCCCAGTCTCTTTGTCGCTGAATGTGGCTTTTTTTCCCCCAAACCCTTTAACTAACACGATCGCGTTTTTTAACTAACACGTTTTTTAACTAACACGATCAGCGGTATGAAAAAAAATACGACTCCATGCCACATCGCGTTTTTTAACTAACACGATCACGTTCCAAATAAAAATTGACGTTACATGGAACATTTTTTGTTATTTTAAAAATAATCTTTTTAATATTTAAAAAAAATGGTCCATGCCACGGTATGTATAGGTGGGCGAACCGCTTATATGTACTGCTGACGCGAACCATTTTTTTTAAATAGTACAAAAATTATTCATTAAGACACCCATTTATTTGCTCTCTCTCCCTATAAATTCATTTTTTCGCAAAATATAACTTTCAAGTTAAAAAAAAAATAGTTCAATCAAAAAACATAAATACACGATATATATAAATATATGTAAACAAATATATGTTAAAATTATATTTGTTAAAATACAACAGGACAAGGCACGAAATCGTATTTTTTTACTTTACACAAACCAATTAAAAAATTACACAATGTGATTAAGAATATTTAATTTCTTAACTTAGACGATCGCAATTCAAATAAAACGCGACGTGACATTAATGTCACTATGCATGGGCCAATGTTTTTATTGGGATTAAATATTATTTTTTTAAATATGTTGATTAAAAATTAAAATAAAAAGTAAATTATGTTTGTTGCATGTCCAATGTTTTTTGTGTTTAGTTAAATAAATAAGTTTACTTGAGATGGAGTTTAACTTTTGTTGAATTTATTTATTTGAAATGTTAAGGCATGTGAGGTCCTGAGTTAAATAAATAAGTTTACTTGAGATGGAGTTTAACTTTTGTTGAATTTATTTATTTGAAATGTTAAGGCATGTGAGGTCCTGAGTTCAAACTATTCGGATGGTCCATGTGGAGGAAAGAGGCACATGTAACCAAAGTTTTGTGTAAGAATTGATATGCCAGGTAGAAAATGTGATTGCTATGCGATTTCACATGCGGTTCAATTAAAATTTCTCAAAAATTATTGAGGATGTGAAAGATATGGGAGTGAAAGATAAGGAAATATGGGAGTGAAAGATATGGGAGTGAAAGATATGGGAGTGCTCAAAATGCGTGTGAAAGATATGGGAGTGCTAAAAAACTTAGAAGGTAGAAACATGAGTAAATGGGTGTGAAAGATATGGGATTGCTCAAAATCTCATATTGTCCCACATTGGAAGAATACTACAAAAAGTAGTGGTATATCAACTAAAGGACAACTAAGATTCTTAGTTGACAAGTCAAATAAGAGGCTATGATCCTACGCATTACGGTGGTGCTTAAGCACCACCAATCATGACATGCGACACGCAGCGTGCGAAAGTGCAATTGGGCGACTTAGGGAGCATTGCGCGCTTTGACGCGCACTTGGCACTTCACACGTGCGCATCATCGCTTGGAGCGTGGCAGCCTAAAGTTTTGACGAGGTAGAACCATTAGATCGAAGCTGTTCCAAACAGGCACGATTCAGTGGCTGCTGAGTCACTACATGAAGAACTGTGACTGTTGAAGAACAGTCACAGAAATGGCTATAAAAAGAGTTTCAGGTCTCTATTTTGGACACTGAAAATTGTTAATTTCTCCTCTCTTCGTCCTCTACCTCTTGACATTATCAAGTTACAAATTTAGAGTGTTCTCGATTTGATCAAACAGTACATAGCTTGAATCAAGCAAACTGTTCATACACTGCATTGTATCCTGAAGGCAGATTCTATAAAACCCATTGTGTACTCGCGATTCTGTCTCAACCGGATTGGTAGAAATATTGCCTAAAAGAAAGCGTTCCAAGAACGTGCCTTGCAGAAATTAATTAATATATTTTGTTCTTTCCATTACAAAATTCCAACATTTCAAACTTTTAATTTGTCTAATAATCTTTTCAAAAATATTATTTATTAATGTTGACATTGTTACACGGAATGGTGGCATTAGTTCAAAACAGTAAATTAAAATCACTATGCCAATAGTGACATCAAGTTGGAGGAAAATTAGTATTTATGGAGATATGACGAAAACTGTTAATTGCCAAGTGACATCGAATGCTATCCTAATACTAGTACATATGATGGAAATATCAGTTAGTTGTGAAAATAAATGGGTGTTTAAAAGTAATTGAGGTTATTTTCACAAGATTAACTATTAGATTTATCAAAATAAAAACAGTTTGTTGTGAAATTTACTCTCTTTTTTGAATAATAACAGAGGAACTCATTAATATTTAGGGACGATGACAATAACATATGGTCATTGTATCATATGTATGTAACTAAATAGGAAAAAAAACTTTATATTTGTGCATGGTAGCCCTAAATAATAACTATTACACATGCTTACATATTGAGTAAAACTGTTCTTTACATCTTTTAATAATTGTTTCATTAATCAATCAAAGTTACAACAATTCAAGAAACCCATCTTATACGTACATTATTTGAGGTCAAATTATGAAAATAGTCATTGCATTTTATGGCTAGCGAATGCTCTCTTAATTAACTTTACTCATCAACTAAGTATTGTGCTAACTATTAAGTTAATCGTGTTATCTACTTCATAGCGAATGCTCTCTTAATTAATAGAATTGTTAAGTTGTGAAATGTGTCTCTTAACCCAAAAGAGATTAAGGGTCCGTTTGGCTTTCCAATTCTAAGACTTGGAATTAGAATTGGAAGACCAATTTCAATTTCGTGGAATTAAAATTGGTCTTCCAATTCTATTTCCGTGATTTGGAATTGGGTTGCCAAACAAACCCTAAGTAGAAATTTTAGACATTGTTATAAATACATTATTTATAGATGCTCCACATATATTTTATGTATTTAAATGTATATCTTAGATATGATGGATTAATTTCTATTTTATAAAAACTATCACAGGAACAGGAACATTCATATTGAATTATCAAGAAATATAAATATTGATTTTTTGGAAGTGTACCTGAATCCATGACAGAAAGTTAAAATATCTGAATCTGAGGTCTTATGCTCTTCCAGATCAACACTTTTATTTCCTCTCTAAATTTCTCTCTGACAATGGGAATCACAAGATTGGTGTTGTGTGATCTGGGGACCATGACCCCTATTTATAACACAATCGTGTATTTTCATATTTCGTATATTTCTATTTTAATCCATCATAAAAATAGAAATTACGCTTGTCTCTACACAATAAAATCCACATTTTAATAATACATTAGTAAGTCCCTAAAACTTAAATTAATCAATTTAATTGGCCTACTTTTATTTGATAGCCTATAATTCATATTTATTTTATATATAAGCCCATATATTAAATTTTACTCGAACAATCTCCCACTTGGGCTATATATATATATATATATATATGTAACTTTATAAATTTGAATTATAGTTTATGAGCTCATGAGTTTTAGCTATCAAAACTTTATATATCTTAACAATCTTGTCCATTAATTGCACCAATATAGAATCAAAGCGATCGTCATTACATATTTCGTAAGTAGACCCATCAATGATCACATACAACAATGCAACTAATGACAAAGATCAAGTGTGGATGTGTAGCATGGAAATTTCATGCAACGTGATCTTAACATGCCTATTTCCAACTGGTCCTCCTTAAACCTTAGTGAGATCAAACCATATAAAGTCAGAGTGAATATAAACTTAATACTTTACTGCAGTAAATAACCATATAATATCCATTAAATCAAATATGTCTATGAAAGCATATAAAATACAAACTCCCACTAAACTGACATATCCTGAAAAGAAATTACACCCATATGAGCAGTGTGCTCATGAAAGACCATGGGTGGTAATTCCTTAGTCAGCGGATCCGTAATCATGGAGTTTGTTCCAATGTGCTCTATAGATATAAGTCCACTCTGAACTCTTTCTTTTACAACTAGGAACTTAATGTCAATAAACTTTGACTTCGTAGAACTCCTGTTGTTGTTGGAATACAGTACTGCTGATTTATTATCCCAAAATAACTTAAGTGGTCTTTCAATGCCATCCACAATACGCAGCCCCGTGACAAAATTTCGCAATCATATTCCTTGATTGGACACCTCATAACAAGCTATAAACTCAGCTTCCATGGTGGAAGAAGCTATAATAGACTGCTTAACACTCTTCCACGATACAGCACCTCTAGCAAGTAAGCAGATATAACCTGAAGTAGATATCATGCTATCTTGGCATCCAGCAAAATCGGAGTCAGAATATCCGATGATCTCTAACTGTTCTGACTTTCGATAGGTGAGCATGTAGTCTTTTGTTCTCTTGTAAGTACCTCATGACTCGCTTGGCTGCTATCCAATGATCCTTTCCAGGATTACTTAAGTATCTTCCCAACATGCCAACAATGTACGCAATATCCGAACGCGTACATACTTGAGCATACATAAGACTTCCTACTGCTGACGCATAAGGAATCTTTTGCATCTCCCGAATCTCAAAATCATTCTTGGGACATTGACTGAGACTAAATTTATCTCCTTTAGCTACAGGGGTGTCACCTGGTTTACAATCATGCATGCCAAATCTTTTAAGAACTTTCTCGATATAGCTCTTTTATGATAAACTAAGTGTACTCCGATAGCGATCTCGGTGTATTTGTATACCCAACACAAAAGAAGCGTTACCAAGATCTTTCATCTCAAATTTCTTTGAAAGAAATCTCTTGGTTTCGTGCAACATACCTATATCGTTGGTGGAAAGCAAAATGTCATCAACATATAAAACCAATTAAATATGCTTACTCCCACTAAACTTGTGGTATATACAATCATCAACCAGATTCATCTCAAAACCAAACGAGATCACAACTTGATGAAACTTGTAATACCATTGACGAGAAGCTTGCTTAATCCCATAAATGGATTTCTTTAATTTGCAAACTGTTTTCTTTGCATCTCCCGACACAAAGTTTTCTGGTTGCACCATATATATTATTTCATCAATGTCACCATTAAGGAACGCAGTCTTAATAACCATCTAATGAAGCTCAAGGTCAAAGTGCGCCACAAGTGCCATTATTATCCTAAAAGAGTCTTTCGATGAAACCGGAGAGAAAGTCTCTTTATAATCGGTGCCTTTTTTCTGTGTAAAGCCTTTAGCGACAAAACGGGCTTTGTATCTCTCCACATCACCTTTCGAATCCCTCTTGGTTTTAAATATCCATTTGCAACCAATGTTTTTTTTATTTTACCATCAGGTAATGGGACAAGATCCCAAACGTCATTGTCATTCATGGACTTTATCTCCTCGTTCATGGCATCAATCCACTCTTGAGATTTAGAACTTTCCATGGCTTGACGGAAGGTGATCGGATCATCTTCCACCGCACCAATGTCAAACTCATGTTCTTGGAGAAATACAATGTAATCATCTATCACATCACTTCTTCTTTCTCTAGTGGATCTCCTTAATGGCATAGATTCTGGAGGTGGTAGAGTTTGTTATTCTAGAATGGGAGATTCTTGGATATTATTTTTATTAGGATTTGCTTCTTGAACAATGTCAGGAATTGGATCCTGATCAATGTTAATAACAGCTATGGGAATATCAACATATTCCTATTCAAAACCAAAATCCTTAACCATATCCCCCTCGACAAACTCAACATCCTCAAAGACTCGGGCATTTCCAGTCTCAAAAATTATTTTGGTAGTAGGATCATAAAATTTGTAACCCTTAGATCTTTCAGAGTATCCAATAAAATAGCAACTAACTGTTCTGGAATCCAGTTTCTTTAGTTGGTACTTTGTTAAGGATATACACTGCAACACCATGTCTTTAAGCGTTCTGTTTCGCCTTTCAGCAACACCATTCATGCTTGGAGAACCTGGCATGGTGTACTGCGGGACGATACTGCACTCCTCTAGGAATTTAGTAAATGGTCTTGGGCATTGTTCACCTGAACCGTCATACCTACCGTAGTATTCACCACCACGATCAGATCTGACGCTTTTAATCCTTTTGCTGAGTTGATTTTCAACTTCATCCTTGAATGACCTGAACACGTCCAGAGATTGGGACTTTTCATGGATGAGATAAAGGTAGCCATAACGTGAAAAATCGTCTATGAATGTGATAAAATATTCACAAATATCTGTATGTATAAGTTCTAAGACGTCTGTAGCCTTATTAGCACCAGATCTCCTTATGTTTGTCTGTTTTCCCTTTATGCAATTTTTACAAATTTTAAAATCTGAAAAATTAAGGGAATCTAGAATTCCATCTGACACAAGTCTTTCAATTCTCCTTTGGGAGATGTGACCTAATCTCTTATGCCATAATGATGCATAATTCTCATTGGTTAATTTTCTTTTAATACCTCGAGTACTTAATTGCAAGGTTTTATGATATGAAGCAATAGTATCAAGCATAAAAAGATTATCTACATAAGATAAAGAACCATTACCAATTAAATTTGAATTATGAAGAAGACTAAATTTATTATTTCCAAAGGAACAAGTATAACCAAATTTGTCCAATACAGAAATATAAACCAAATTCCGTCTAAATGACGGTACGATAAATGTCTCATTCAAATCCAAATAAGTACTAGACTTCAATAATAACCTAAATATTCCAATTGCTTCAACTTCAACCTTCTTGCCATCGCCCACAAAAATGTATTGTGACACCCCGACTAATTAAACACCGGGTAGCTACTCCTTTATAAAATTAATTCAAAATGCCAAGTTGGCTCAGTTAATAGCATCACTGTCGAAAACATTTTATTATATCTAACCACCTAGTATTTAAAAAGCAAGTTGCCAAATTTTAATTTAAATCTGATTAACATGCAACAAGTGTAATGAAGAAATAAATAACACCATTCACCATACTGAAGTAAAACAAATAACCAACGCAATAGAGTAAATAAAGTCTGGAGGAAACCCCTCACTACAATCCCATAACTGGAATAAATAAACTGAAACAATAATAAAACGTGTTAAAGTCTGAAAACTGAAGTATAAAAGATGTCTCTAAATAGAAATGGGCAACATGCCCTACAATGGATAGATAGTGACTCTGGAATCCAAAAGATAGAAGCGTCTACATGCAAATCCCTGTAGCTTCCACAAGCAGCTACAGCTCGTCACCTGAATGAGTATCCTATGCTTGGTGTCCTTGTGGCTGGGCACCTAAAATGGTTTTACAAAGAAAAAAAGAGATTTGAAAAGCAAACGGGTCAGAGCCCGAATGTGGAGTTATATTTTAAAAACCTGCAAGTGCTTTAAAAACATTTAAAACATTAAATGCAAAGTACATGTTAGGACGTACACTCGCATGATATTCTCACCTCTCGTCTAACTGTGCACTCCTAACGTAAGTACTCATCTATAACTACCCTTTCCACTAGCTAAGTGACAACGTAACTAGCTAGACTACCAAAGGTTCTACCCATAATACTTGGTTCCCTTATCATATAACGCTCTTAATCAAATAGGGTTTAGTTTAACTCAGATACTCAATATACACTATATATATTACTATTAGTCAACTCACTATATAATCTCAAAACAACACCGTAATATATTTACAACATTAACATGAGGATTCCCATTAATATAATGTATATTATTCATCTCATAAATATACAATACAAGCACCCCGCAATTTAAGCTGTAGTGCACACATACTCTGCTATCCATCCCGGTACATCACGTACATAAGGATCACATATTCCGAATCTCTCAGGAATAGTTCAGATAACACAAATCACAAATAGTTAAGGCGAACACAGTCACCATCACATGGGTCACGCACATACCTACGCTCCCATGGTCAGCGGACTTATTAATATCACAATAAGTCTTTCTATGACCTATGTTCATCAAGGTACCATTCTATATCCCCCCCCCCCCCCCCCGTAGGCACACAAGGATTAGAGGGTCCTAAGCGAACGAACCCTCCCGTGATAGCAAGTATGGTAGGTATGTCATACATACAATCCATATATCAATACTAAGTAAACACACATCTTAGTAATACCGTATTATATTCGTAGTACATTTTGCACTCTCGTACTAATTATAATTATCACAACTTATTTTATCCCGGTGCATAATTATACGTGCCATAATTTATCCTCACATCGTAGAAGACACTCACGCCTCAACCCAAACGGTTCATTGAATATAACTCTAGTGTATGATTTACTCATCTCAATAACCCAAAAGTCCCAAATCAATCACTATATCATCAAAGGAATCCTAACTCTACCCTTGAACCAGTTCCCGGGACTTCAAAAGTCAAAACAGTGCAAAAAGGACCAAACTGTCAACTCGTTAGAAGTCTCGTTCGAACGAGGCTTCGAACGAGTTTGGACTGTCAGGTCGTTAGAAGTCTCGTTCGAACGAGGCTGTTCGAACGAGATCCCAGTTCGTTCGAACGAACTGACCCTTCTAACGATATCTCGTTCGAACGAGATATCGAACGAAATCCCCACTCGTTAGTAGCGACTGGTCAACTCATTAGAAGCTCGTTCGAACGAGTTCGTTCGAACGACCTGGGGGCTGCTTCTAACGAGAGGCCAGTTTCGGCCCAGAATTTCCCAAAAATCATTTTTCACCATTTTTACTCCTCAAATCACTTCTACAATTTATCCCAATGATTGTTTTAAATTCTTTAAACAATTCTAAACATAGTATAACCACATCCTATCACGTTTGTATGGATTTACTCACCCAAATCATCAATCAATTTACAATTACATAAACCTTTCCCCAATTCATTTATGAACATGAACCCTAAAATTTGGAACCTTCAATTCATCAAATAAAATCCGTTTTTCTTTCACCCAAATCATGTATTAACATCAGATTAATCATTTACCTATCCTTCTACATGCAATCCTTCTCAAATTCCTCAAGTTTTATCATCTAGACTACATGGGTTTTCATATTTCATCAAGAACAACCATAAATCTGAATTTTCTAACATGGAAAAGACATTCTCAGTAACTAAATGGAAATAAAGTCACTTGCCTTGGTTTGATTTCTGAATTTGGTGTGGATTTGGTGTAGAATTTCTGCAGAATTCCTCTCTCTCTCTCCTTCTCCAAGCTTTCTTCTCCAAAAGGCTATGGTGGCTAGGGTTTGCTTTGGGGAAACTTATGAAAACCTAATTTTAATAAACCTCCGTAGCTTGTTGGGTTAATAAGGGTTGGTTGGGGTCAATCTTTATCAGTTTACAACTCTCAATTTTCGTCACTTTTAATTACCCAAAAATACCAAATTACTAAAATACCCTTTATGGTGCCGGAATGGCCTAAAAATACCCCGGGACCCAAACTATACCCCTGGCTAGTGTTTTCTGACTATCTCGACCCTTCCGGACGCGTCGGCGCACTCAAAACGACCATACGGATTATAGATTTTAAATTTACTTTTAATATCAAAATATTATACCGTGACGCGGCGGTCCCACGCGTCTCAACAAAATTTCTAAAATGCCGTATATAAATCCCACGACAAATTTTATAATACCAAATACATATATAATCATATATGCACTTAATATAATACCAATTCACATCACATTAGTATTTTTATAACCCGGATTAATTTCCAATTAATACGCATTTAATTAATTAATCCCAAAAATAATTATAGCCAAAAGTACGGGGTATTACATACTTCCCCCCTAATAACTGAATTTCGTCCCGAAATTCGAAACTAGAAAGTACCTGCTAAAAATAGCTCTGGATAACGCTCGCGCATCTCATCCTCGCGCTCCCATGTGGACTCCTCGACATTGTGATGTTGCCACTGAATACGCACTAACGGGACTATCTTTGACCGCAGTTTCCTCTCGCTTCGGTCCAAAATAGCAATTGGCCCCTCCTCGTAGGAGCTATCCGGCTGGAGATCGATGTCCTCCACAGCAATGTGCGAATGAGCCAAATTATCTCTAAGGTATTTCCTCAGCGAGGAAATATGGAACACATCTTGAATCCGATGCAAGTGCTCCGGTAGTCCAAGTCTGTACGCAACGGGTCCGATCCGCTCAATAATAGGAAACGGCCCCACATACCTCGGTGCCAACTTCCCCTTCTTCCCGAATCGCATAATCCCCTTCATCGGAGATACCCTGAGCAGAACCTGGTCCCCCACTTGGAACTCCCTGAAAAACCTGTTCGCATCAGCATAACTCTTCTGCCTGTCTTGAGCTACCTGAATGCGACTCCGAATCAACTCAATCCTTGCCGAAGTATCCTCAATCACTTCCGGCCGAAGTAGTTTGTTGTCCCCCACCTCCAACCAACATGCTGGGGAACGACAAGGCCTACCGTACAATGCCTCAAACGGAGCCATGCCAATAGTGAACTGATATGAGTTGTTGTAAGCAAACTCTACCAGTGGAAGGTACTGTTCCCATCCACCCCCGAAATCAATAATGCACATGCGTAGCATGTCCTCCAACATCTGATTGGTGCGCTCTGTCTGCCCATCAGTCTGCGGATGATAAGCCGTACTCAACCGCAATTCCGTGCCCATGGCCTCCTGGAAACTCTCCCAAAACCTCGAAACAAATATCTTGTCTCTGTCAGACACGATATTCAGGGGCACACCGTGAAGTCTCACAATCTCTGAGATGAAGAGCTGGGCATACTGTCCCGTAGTGTAGTCAGTCCTTACGGGTAAGAAGTGAGCGACCTTGGACAACCTGTCCACAATTACCCAAACAGAGTTGTGACCCCTCTGCGACGTAGGCAATCCTGTGACGAAATCCATGGATATGCTCTCCCACATCCACACCGGAACCTCCAACGGCTGTAGTAATCCTGCTGGTCTCTGATGATCCACTTTTACAAGCTGACAAGTGGCGCATTTTGAGACAAACTCAGCGATATCTATCTTCATACCGCTCCACCAATACTGCCGTCTCATGTCTTGGTACATTTTGTCCCCTCCGGGATGTACCGTGAACCGTGAGCCGTGCGACTCTACCATCACATCGTGCCGTAATTCTTCCCCTTCCGGAACCACCAATCTCCCATTGAAGCACAATCCCCCGTCTGAGCTAACGGTATAGGACTCGGCTCCCTCTGCTAGCAATCGAACTATCTGCTCCTGACAGAACGTGTCATTAGCCTGTGCCCGTACAATCTTTGTGACAATCTGCGGGGTAACGGTCATCACAGACATGAAAGGTCGGGCCACTGCATCCTGGTGTCCCAATTCCTTCCACTTAGCTTTCCACACCTCTGCCACCTCATCTACTGGCCTACGGCTCAACGCGTCTGCTACCACGTTAGCCTTACCCGGGTGGTACTAGATGTCGAACTGGTAGTCCTTCACAAATTCAAGACACCTACGCTGCCGCATATTTAATTCCTTCTGCGTGAACAGATACTGTAGTGACTTGTGGTCCGTGAACAGCTGAAACTTCTCCCCCAAAAGATAGTGCCTCCAAATCCGCAAGGCAAATACTACTGCCGCCAACTCCAAATCATGCGTGGGGTAATTCTTCTCATGAGGCTTAAGCTTACGGGAAGCATAAGCTATGGCCTGTCTCTCCTGCTGCAATACACTTCCAAGCCCTTGCAAAGACGCGTCGGTGTAAACCAAATACTCAACTCCCGGTCTCGGCAATGCTAACACAGGTGTTGAGGTCAATTTGTCCTTCAACTCATCGAATGCCAACTGACAGGCATCACTCCAAATGTATGGCACACCTTTACGAGTAAGATGTGTCAAAGGACCTGCTATCTCCGAGAAACCCCGAATAAACCTCCTGTAGCATCCTGCCAAACCCAAGAAACTACGAATCTCTGTTGGTGTCGTGGGCTGTCCCCACTCCCTCACCGCTGACACCTTCCCCGGATCAACAGATATTCCCTGGTCGGAAATAATGTGACCCAAGAATTGGACTTCCTTCAGCCAAAACTCGCACTTCTCATATTTTGTATACAGCTCGTTCTGACGAAGTGTCTGCAAAACCTGCCTCAAATGCTCGGCGTTCTCCTCCTCTGTCTGAGAGTAAACCAGAATATCATCAATGAAGACAATGACAAACTGGTCTAGGAAATCCCTGAACACTCTGTTCATCAAGTCCATAAACACTGCTGGAGCGTTGGTCAAGCTGAAAGGCATAACCCGAAACTCGTAAGAACCATATCTCGACAAGAATGCGGTCTTCGAGACATCCTCCTCCCTGATACGCAACTGATGGTATCCTGACCTCAAGTCAATCTTCGAGAAGAAAGAAGCTCCTCTCAACTGGTCGAATAAGTCATCGATTCGAGGCAACGGATACTTGTTCCGTATCGTGACCTTATTCAACTCTCGGTAGTCCACACACAATCTCAGTGAACCATCCCTCTTCTTCACAAACAAAACTGGAGCGCCCCAAGGTGAGGTACTCCTGCGAATAAAGCCCTGCCCTAACAGCTGCTCTATCTGATCCCGTAACTCTCGCATCTCAGCTGGAGCCATACGGTACGGTGCACGTGCTATAGGTCTCGTACCCGGTAGCAAATCAATAACGAAATCTATCTCTCGACTGGGTGGTAAGCCTGGTATCTCCTGAAACACATCTGAATACTCCCTGACAACCGGGATCGAATCTAAAGGAATAACAACCTCCTTAGAGGTATCCTCCTCTATGTAATACAGATGAGCGGTCGATCCTCCCTCTGGGCGAGGCATCGCCACTATAAACATCTCCTGCCCCGGAATGGCAAAAATAATGCTTCCGCTGAAGCAATCAATCATGGCTCTATATGCTACGAGCCAATCCATACCGATGATCACATCGTGAACATGCATGTCTAACACTAACATGTCCGCAGGTAATACCAAACCACCAACCTCTACCCCCACTCCCCGGCATATAAAGAAAATAAGTGACCCACTCCCCAATGGTGAGTCGACACACGTCACTGTGCTCTCTGCCGTAGCTAACAATCCTAAAGCTTTCGCGAAGTGTGTAGCTATAAAACAATGTGTAGCACCCGTATCAAATAACACCCGACCCATAGTGCCATGGTTAGGAAACGTACCCTCGATCGCGGGCGGTGCCTGTGGAACTGCAGCCTGGTGAACGTTGTAGACACGTCCATACTGTAGCTGCCCCTGCTGAGCTGGGACTGCTGGAATGGGTGGCAAAGCTGCCATCTGTGGCGGTGCAGGAAGAGCGGCGGGAAACATAGGTCTCTGTGGCTCCTGGCGAGCACCCTGCTGCTGCTGCTGTGGGGCCCTGCCCTTATCAGGACAATCCTGCTTCTTATGGCCAGTCTTGCCACAAGTAAAGCACTTCCCTGGGAAGTTCCCTCCCCTCTGCCCCTGCTGTCCCCGGCCCTGGTGGCCGTTACCATTCCTCCCTTGGCCCTGCTGGCCCTGATGGAACTGCTGCCCATTCTGCCCCTGCTGGCCCTGATGGCCGTTTGGACCCTGATGGCCCTGGCGGAAACCTCCCTGTCCCTGCCTGTAGTTCCCTGACCGGAACCTCTTATTGTCCCCCTGCTGGGTACCCTGCTCAGTCTGTCTCTGCCCCTGACCGGTTTGTGCCCCGCTGGCACCATGTCCTCCAGTCCTGCCCTGATGGCTAGACTCCCCTGACCGCTTGCCCTCGGCCATATGAAAACGGTGGTCCTGGCAGTGTAATAATGCAGCGTTAACCACATCAGAATACGTGGCCAACGATAGGTTCCCAAGCAGATGCTGTCGGATTCTCCAATTCAACCCATCAGTGAACTTCTCTATCTTCTTCTTCTCTGTTGGAATCTCGTCTGGAACGATATTCAACAGGTTAGTGAACTCGGCCTCATACTCGGCCACGGTCTTTCCCTCTTGCTTCAAACTCATTAGCTTCCTCCTCATCTTTGTATGAACTGCGGACGGAAAGTACTTGCGGTCGAACCGCACCCAGAACTCCTGAATCGTGAGGGTATCCCTCTCCTCCGCGGTGGTAATTGACTCCCACCACTGTAGTGCAGATCCCACTAGCTTGAAAGTAGCTAGCACCTGTTTCTGGACGTCAGTGCACTCATGCATCCTCAAATGCCTCTGTATGTCCTTCCTCCATTGGCTCGAGACTACCACGTCTGAGCTACCTGCAAACTCTGGCGGATGCGCTTTTTGAAAAGCGTCTCGTACACACTCCCAAGCAGACGGGAATGCATTAACCTGTGCTGGCGCGGCAACTGGCGCCTGAGGCGGTGCCTGCTGAATTACGGCAATCGCGGCATTTACCGCTTGGGCTACAATAGCGGCAACCTCAGCGGCGTTCAACATACCCTGAACTGGAGCGGGCTGGGATTCGGGCATTGCATTCCTGGGAACTCGTCGTGCACGTCGTGGAGGCATCTGAAATAAGAACAAAGTTTATAAGTTCGCAGCTTGTAAACTTAATATAGCTGAAGAACAAAGCATACACAAAAGAGTACAACAGTCCTAAAATATAGGGCTCTATATCAAAGAAAACGTAGCGGAAACATAATAGCCGTACAGATCCTAAAGGACACTAGAACCTGATGCTCTGATACCACCTGTGACACCCCGACTAATTAAACACCGGGTAGCTACTCCTTTATAAAATTAATTCAAAATGCCAAGTTGGCTCAGTTAATAGCATCACTGTCGAAAACATTTTATTATATCTAACCACCTAGTATTTAAAAAGCAAGTTGCCAAATTTTAATTTAAATCTGATTAACATGCAACAAGTGTAATGAAGAAATAAATAACACCATTCACCATACTGAAGTAAAACAAATAACCAATGCAATAGAGTAAATAAAGTCTGGAGGAAACCCCTCACTACAATCCCATAACTGGAATAAATAAACTGAAACAATAATAAAACGTGTTAAAGTCTGAAAACTGAAGTACAAAAGATGTCTCTAAATAGAAATGGGCAACATGCCCTACAATGGATAGATAGTGACTCTGGAATCCAAAAGATAGAAGCGTCTACATGCAAATCCCTGTAGCTTCCACAAGCAGCTATAGCTCGTCACCTGAATGAGTATCCTATGCTTGGTGTCCTTGTGGCTGGGCACCTAAAATGGTTTTACAAAGAAAAAAAGAGATTTGAAAAGCAAACGGTTCAGAGCCCGAATGTGGAGTTATATTTTAAAAACCTGTAAGTGCTTTAAAAACATTTAAAACATTAAATGCAAAGTACATGTTAGGACGTACACTCGCATGATATTCTCACCTCTCGTCTAACTGTGCACTCCTAACGTAAGTACTCATCTATAACTACCCTTTCCACTAGCTAAGTGACAACGTAACTAGCTAGACTACCAAAGGTTCTACCCATAATACTTGGTTCCCTTATCATATAACGCTCTTAATCAAATAGGGTTTAGTTTAACTCAGATACTCAATATACACTATATATATTACTATTAGTCAACTCACTATATAATCTCAAAACAACACCGTAATATATTTACAACATTAACATGAGGATTCCCATTAATATAATGTATATTATTCATCTCATAAATATACAATACAAGCACCCCGCAATTTAAGCTGTAGTGCACACATACTCTGCTATCCATCCCGGTACATCACGTACATAAGGATCACATATTCCGAATCTCTCAGGAATAGTTCAGATAACACAAATCACAAATAGTTAAGGCGAACACAGTCACCATCACATGGGTCACGCACATACCTACGCTCCCATGGTCAGCGGACTTATTAATATCACAATAAGTCTTTCTATGACCTATGTTCATCAAGGTACCATTCTATATCCCCCCCCCCCCCCCCCGTAGGCACACAAGGATTAGAGGGTCCTAAGCGAACGAACCCTCCCGTGATAGCAAGTATGGTAGGTATGTCATACATACAATCCATATATCAATACTAAGTAAACACACATCTTAGTAATACCGTATTATATTCGTAGTACATTTTGCACTCTCGTACTAATTATAATTATCACAACTTATTTTATCCCGGTGCATAATTATACGTGCCATAATTTATCCTCACATCGTAGAAGACACTCACGCCTCAACCCAAACGGTTCATTGAATATAACTCTAGTGTATGATTTACTCATCTCAATAACCCAAAAGTCCCAAATCAATCACTATATCATCAAAGGAATCCTAACTCTACCCTTGAACCAGTTCCCGGGACTTCAAAAGTCAAAACAGTGCAAAAAGGACCAAACTGTCAACTCGTTAGAAGTCTCGTTCGAACGAGGCTTCGAACGAGTTTGGACTGTCAGGTCGTTAGAAGTCTCGTTCGAACGAGATCCCAGTTCGTTCGAACGAACTGACCCTTCTAACGATATCTCGTTCGAACGAGATATCGAACGAAATCCCCACTCGTTAGTAGCGACTGGTCAACTCATTAGAAGCTCGTTCGAATGAGTTCGTTTGAACGACCTGGGGGCTGCTTCTAACGAGAGGCCAGTTTCGGCCCAGAATTTCCCAAAAATCATTTTTCACCATTTTTACTCCTCAAATCACTTCTACAATTTATCCCAATGATTGTTTTAAAGTCTTTAAACAATTCTAAACATAGTATAACCACATCCTATCACGTTTGTATGGATTTACTCACCCAAATCATCAATCAATTTACAATTACATAAACCTTTCCCCAATTCATTTATGAACATGAACCCTAAAATTTGGAACCTTCAATTCATCAAATAAAATCCGTTTTTCTTTCACCCAAATCATGTATTAACATCAGATTAATCATTTACCTATCCTTCTACATGCAATCCTTCTCAAATTCCTCAAGTTTTATCATCTAGACTACATGGGTTTTCATATTTCATCAAGAACAACCATAAATCTGAATTTTCTAACATGGAAAAGACATTCTCAGTAACTAAATGGAAATAAAGTCACTTGCCTTGGTTTGATTTCTGAATTTGGTGTGGATTTGGTGTAGAATTTCTGCAGAATTCCTCTCTCTCTCTCCTTCTCCAAGCTTTCTTCTCCAAAAGGCTATGGTGGCTAGGGTTTGCTTTGGGGAAACTTATGAAAACCTAATTTTAATAAACCTCTGTAGCTTGTTGGGTTAATAAGGGTTGGTTGGGGTCAATCTTTATCAGTTTACAACTCTCAATTTTCGTCACTTTTAATTACCCAAAAATACCAAATTACTAAAATACCCTTTATGGTGCCGGAATGGCCTAAAAATACCCCGGGACCCAAACTATACCCCTGGCTAGTGTTTTCTGACTATCTCGACCCTTCCGGACGCGTCGGCGCACTCAAAACGACCATACGGATTATAGATTTTAAATTTACTTTTAATATCAAAATATTATACCGTGACGCGGCGGTCCCACGCGTCTCAACAAAATTTCTAAAATGCCGTATATAAATCCCACGACAAATTTTATAATACCAAATACATATATAATCATATATGCACTTAATCAAATACCAATTCACATCACATTAGTATTTTTATAACCCGGATTAATTTCCAATTAATACGCATTTAATTAATTAATCCCAAAAATAATTATAGCCAAAAGTACGGGGTATTACATGTATCTTTCACCATCATTTGGCTTTCTGCAACTTAGGCAACCCTGCCTAGACACACTGATGTGAGTGGTTGCACCGGAATCTATCCACCAAGTGTGTTTAGGTACCGAAGTCAAATTAATCTCAGAACAAACTAGGTTAAGAAGTGTACCTTTCTTGACACGCCAAGCATGATAGTTGGTACATTGCTTCTTCCTATGTCCCGTAGCTCCACAGAAGAAACATCCATCAACATTTTTTTCTTTATGTTGTTTCTTTGGATATGGAACCACTGCAGCTTCTTTATCCTTCTCTCTTTTCTCCCCCTTGTCCTTGGAAGTACTAGCCAAATGAGCACTTTCTGTCTTATCTTGCTTCAGTCTTTCCTCTTCTTGCACACAATGTGAGATAAGCTCATTAAGAGACCAAGTCTCCTTTTGGCAGTTGTAGCTCACCTTAAATTGACTGAATTGTGTGGGAAGAGATATCAGAACCAAATGCACAAGCAAATCTTCAGGGAGATCAAGCTTAAGTTCTCTTAACTTTTAAGCGAGATGAGACATTTCCATAATGTACTCCCTAATATTCACATTACCTTTATATTTCATTGAGATGAGACTTTCCAAAAGTGTACTTATTTCAGTCTTTTCATTTTTGGCAAATCTGTTCTTAATTTATTCTAGGAACTCTTTGGCTATCTTTATCGTTTCCGATATTGTGCCCCTGAATGCTTCTGGAATGGCCTTCTTTATGATCATCAAACACATTCGATTTGACTTCTCCCACCTTTCAAAGTCCTTCTTATCATCAGAGGAACTTTTATCCTTAAGAGGTGCAAGAGAAGGAAGCCTTAATGCCAGGTCCAGATCCATGACATCGAGAACTATATGAAGGTTCTCTTGCCATGACTTAAAGTTTGTGCCATTAAGCATGGGAATAGAATTAATACTGGCAGTAATGTTGGAAGCAGAACTGATAGCTGAATCAGAGGACAATAAACAAATAAAACTAGCTCATATAAGTCTTAAATCAAAAATAAATTCAAATAAAGGACAAATCTCATGTTAAGATATCGGACACTCTATTAATATTTGATCTTTGGAAAAAATATTAACTTGTAAGTGATATTTTGTCGTAATAATCAAACACTGATAATAAGAACATATTGAATAGTAATTCTTCCTTTGGGCCGATTTATTATTCATATGTAAAACCAAATAATTATCACGTGCTTATTATTAAAGCGGCACGTGTAATTTTGTTAAAAAATAATCATCCTTTGGGCCGATTAATATTCACATAAATTACATGCACATAATTCTTTTTATATTTCGAAATAAAATTAATTTTGAACAAAAGAGGTCACTTTGGTGACATATTGTTTAAATTAATTTATCTCGAAATATATATATAAATACACCAAAATTTGAATTTAAATTTGTATATGGGTTCAAAACACCTTTGGCTCTAGACTTGAAAGGTCATGGGTTCAAAACCCCTTTAGCTCCAGACTTGAAAGGTCATGGGTTCAAAACCTCTTGAGATCCTTCATAATTTTCATCATTTAAGAGGCTTAAATATGAAACACCAAGAGTCGAACCTTTAACCTTTCACTACCATCAAATCAACCGCTAGTCCAAATTTCATGAATTTTATATCATTGGAATCGTAATGAAACGAGAATATTTCTGAATCCAAAAATTTTCTGAAATATTAAACCTTTTTGAAAAAATATTTGCAACCGAAAATTAATATCAATACCTTCCTAATATATTCTCAACAATTCAACATGAATTAGCTCTAATACAACATGATGGATTAATTTCTATTTTGTGAAAAGTATCACACGAACAGGAACATTCGTATTGAATTATCAAGAAATATAAATATTGATTTTTCGGAAGCGTACCTGAATCCATGACAGAAAGTTAAAATATTTGAATTTGAGGTCTTATGCTCTTCCAGATCAACACTTTTATTTCCTCTCTAAATTTCTCTCTGACAATGGGAATCACAAGATTGGTGTTGTGTGATCTGGGGACCATGACCCCTATTTATAACAAAATCGTGTCTTTTCATATTTCATATATTTCTATTTTAACCCATCATAAAAATAGAAATTACGCTTGTCTCTACACAATAAAACCCACACTTTAATAATACATTAGTAAGGCCCCAAAACTTAAATTAATCACTTTAATTGATCTACTTTTATTTGATAGCCTATAATTCATATTTATTTTATATATAATCCCATATATTAAATTTTACTCTAATAAGATATTCTCACTTTGTATACTCTCTCTAAATTCTCTCTGTAATTTTATATTACAAAATTTTATCAACACGAGCTGTTCATATTTTATTAATGAGAGATTCTACCACCGCCTAATCATTTCTATCATATTTCTCATATCTATAAGTCAAGAACCCAACAAATTTTGGGGGTTGCCAATTAACAAATAATGGGTTATATCAAATACCTTTAACGAAATAGGATAGCAATATGTCTTCTATATCACTATGGGGTATGACAGGGATCACAAACATATGTGTCGTTAAAATGATATGTGATCATGGGACACTAAAAGTCACCTATAAAATATTTATAATTCGAACTAAAAGCTCCAACAAATAATATTTCCAAAATTTTGATAATATTAAATTATTATTTTAACTATTCATAATTTATCCTTCTACTTTTGCACAATTGCAATTTTGATTACTAAAAGATCAAAAATTATTATTATTGAGACAAGAAGTCCCCATTATTATTTAATATTTGAGAGTTAATGTTTCCAAATTTCTATTTAATTAGGGACTTGAAGTTTTCAACGACTATTTATATTTTGAGGGCCGAAGTTCCCAAATAGTTATTCGATTTTGGGGCCTAAAGTTTCCATATCGAGATTTTAGTTTGGATCCTGAAGTTCTCAAATCATTTAAAATTGAACTAAAAGTTCTGAATTACTTTTTTTTTACTTTGTACATGAAATTCCAAATAATCTTACCCTTATCAAACTTAAAATTTGAATATAATTGGGTAGGGCCTTCAAAGTCCAAATAGTTAATGTTGTGATATGAAGTTCCCCTAATTATTTACGATTAGAATCTGAAGTTCCCCAAGAATTCCTCAAATATTGAAATTGAACTTTTCTTTATTGAAATTTTGTAACCTGGAGTAACTAAATTATTTTGACCTAAAGTAACAAAAGAAAATATAATACAATTAAGCCTGAAGTTTTGATTGTCTAATAACTTAAAGGTTTAGACTAGAAGTCCCCCTATTATCTTAATTTGCGATATGCTGGCCCGTAATCATTTTTGTGATTATAAGTTGACAAATTATTATTTGTCAGTGGGATGTACAATTTTCTGAATACTATTGAAAATATAAGGCCTGGAACTCTTATTTGATTCAAAAATATTTGGGCTTGAAGCTCCAACAAACTATACCATAAATCAAAATATGAAATTTTGTGGGGTATGAATTTTGAAAGTTATCAAAATAATTATTTATGGTTTCGGCCTGAAGCTATAATTTTTCTTTTGGATTAGTTTCAAATAAATTATATATTAAAGCATGACTTTTCCACTTCAGATTTATTTATTTTCTTTATGAAATGAAATATCTTTTTTAAATACATACTTTTTAATGGCTAAATGTTTATTTAACTATCCAATTGATGGTTTCACCATTACACATTTCCCTCTTGACCTTTCGCTTCATTTGACTATTAAATTATCTTTTTAACGATAGTTAATTTTAACTACTTTTCACGTTCCCATCATATACTATACATTGGAGTCTTGGGAATGTGTAGAATAAAAATCACTCAATTTTTTTAAAGTAGTTGAATTATTATCTGCCAGAGTTATATATATATATATATATATATATATATATACAGTCTTGCTCTTGTGCGGACTAGTCCGCATTTTAAGAATGCGGACCGGACATGTGTCACCTGGCGGTGAGCCCAGAAGAGAGAAAGAGTGTGCCAATAATTTAGGCGATATTTTCTAGGTGCACCGTTTGGTGACACATGTTCGGTCCGCATTCTTAAAATGCGGACTGGTCCGCACAAGAGCAGTACTATATATATATATATATATATATATATATATATATATATATATATATAGAGAGAGAGAGAGAGAGAGAGAGAGAGAGAGAGGTTACAATTTGAAGTCCCTAAATGAGGTCCATTTTTTTTAAAAATAGTGAAAAAAAAATTTGGTTGATTTTTTTTTATGATTTTTAAACATTTCAGTAAGACCATAAAAAGTAGTAAGCTCAAAATTATTTTTTTTTGCTATTTTAAAAAATCGGTCAAACTGTGTCGGTTTTTAAGGTGGTAAAAACTGACAAAGTTTGACAGAGTTTTTTAAAATAGTAAAAAAATTCATTTTGAGTTGATTTTTTTATATATTCCTCTACTGAAATGTTTAAAAACCATAAAAAAAAAATCAGACAAAAATTGTTTATTTTACTATTTTAAAAAAATGGACCTCATTCAGAAACCTCAAATTGAAGGACCTCATGAGATCCTCTCTCTCTCTCTCTCTCTCTCTCTCTCTATATATATATATATATATATATATATATATGTATGTATGTATGTATGTATATATATATATATATATATATATATATGTATGTATGTATGTATGTATAGAAAGTCTCCTGTAAGGACTCCTTATAGTGCAGACTCCGTTACATACCATTTTTTTAAAATAGTAAAAAAATTAATTTTTTGATGAAACTTCTTGGATATGATCTCCAGGGTGAGAAGATCATCTCCAATTTTTTTCGTCAAAAAATTCAATAAAAAACTGTTGAAATGAGGTGATATGTAAAAAATGATATAAATATGCATTTTCAACCATTGAAATGTTGGGTCGGCGCCAACTGCTTTATTGATTGAATTTTTTTGTGAAACTTCATGGATATGATATTATCACTATCGAGATCATATCCATGAAGTTTCATCAAAAAATTCAATCAAAAAGTGGGTGAGATGATCGCCAATATTTCAACGGTCGAAAATGCATATTTATTCCATATTTTTACATACCACCTCATCTCAACGGTTTTTTTATTGAATTTTTTGATGAAAAAAATTTAGAGATGATCTTCTCACCATAGAGATTATATTCATGAAGTTTCATTAAAAATTTTATTTTTTTACTATTTTAAAAAAATTGTATTTACCGGAGTCAGCACCATATGGAGTCCTACATGAGAGGGCCTATATATAGAGAGAGAGAGTGGCTCAGGTGAGGACCAAGTTTGCGGTCCTCACTTGCGGTCTTAATGATCTGCTCATAAAAGACTATACATGTTGTCATTTTGTGGACCCACTTGGATTAAAAAAAAAAAGGCCACAAGATAAATCGTCACTTTCTCACCAAAAAAACACCCCCACCTGCTTTTGGAACATACCCACCAAAAAAACACCCCCATCAAAAAAACACCCCCATCAGCAAACGACCCTACCTGTTGGAATCCAAGAAGACGACAAGAGCAAGAATCATTTTCTTACTCGTTTTGTTTTATTTTTCTTGCATTTGTTGAAGCCCTGTTTTTTTTTAAATTTTTTTTTTTGCTGTTATGGGGCATTTGTTGTGGAAATTGTCGAAGCCCTCATTTTATGATGTTATGTTTAACAAATCTTTTCTTTTTTTAAATGCAAAGTCATTTATGCGCAACTCATTTTTTTTAAATCTTAAAAGCCCTAGTTGTTTAAGGGTTGGATTCTATGTTTGAAAGAAAAGCCCTAATTTTTTTCTTAATCAAGAGCAAGAAATCATTGCTTTGCTGTTTTAATTTTTTTCTTGCAAAAGCAAGAATCATTTTCTTACTCGTTTTGTTTTATTTTTCTTGCAATTGTTGAAGCCCTGTTTTTTGTTGTTTTAATTTTTTTTTTTTGCTGTTATGGGGCATTTGTTGTGGAAATTGTTGAAGCCCTCATTTTATGCTGTTATGTTTAACAAATCATTTTTTTTAAATGCAAAGTCATTTATGTGCAACTCATTTTTTTAACAGGTAATGGCATCTAGTGGTTCAACTAGTTCACACGTGTCATGTTATTGTGGACATCCCGCCTTATTGCGCACATCAAAGACTGCTGCAAATTCGGGAAGAAGAATTTTAGGGTGTACCAATCATAAAATTGGTTCTTGCGGATTTTTTCAGTGGCTTGATTTTCCCAAACCAACGAATGACGGATACAACGAGTTGTCAATGAAAATTGATGAATTGGAGCAATTGATTGCAAATGAGAAGGATATGAATGCAAGAGAAAATGAGAAATGTGATATATTAGAGAAGGAATTTGCAAAACTCAATGAGAAATGTGACAAGCAAAAGAGATTATATTGTACAATGTTCGCGTTTGTTGTTGTAATGCTTTGTGTACAATGGATGTAATGAATGTACTTGTGAAAATTGGTTCACTTTAATGTCAATAAAAATTGGTTTGAGATTGCAATAAACTGAATTGCAGTGCTGAATTAAAGTGTTTTATAGTGTTTTAAAGTGCTGAATTGCAGTTAAAGTGCTGAATTAAAGTGTTTTGAATTTCAGTGTTTTAAAGTGCTGAATTGCAGTTAAAGTGTTGAATTAACGTGTGTTGGATTTTAGTGTTTTATAGTGTTTTAAAGTGTTGAATTGCAGTTAAAGTGCTGAATTAAAGTGTGCTGAATTTCAATGTTTTAAAGTGTTAAATTGCAGTTAAAGTGCTGAATTAAAATGTGCCAAATACAATACCTATGATAGGTGTGTGGGAGAGTTTCTGATATAGCCTTTGTCATTACCGGATCTTAATCGGTGATTATCATCTTTGGTGCGTTACCCGGCATGGATTCCAAAAAATGATTAAAAAGCCAAACAAATGATTCAAAGGTCTCGTCACCCAAGAATGCACAACCAAATACAATTGTCTGGCCGTGATTGTTAACTCCCATAATTGGTGCAAAAATCATCCCATACCTATTAGTATTGTATGTGGTATCAAATATAACGACATCACCATAATAACTATAAGCCCTTCTAGAGTTTGCATCAGCCCAAAAACAATGCTTAATACTTTGTTCCTCGTCCGTTGCGATTTCAAAAACAAAAGTCGGATTCTTTCCTTGTTCTAATTTCAAGAACTCATACAACATATCGCCACCGTGGCCCTTAATTTCATTACATTTATTCCGTGCTTGGTTGTATAAATCTTTTTGAGTGAAGCCAATATTCTCAAACCCCCCCGCTTGTACTCCCAAAAAATTGAATTGTTGATTCGGGGGAATATTAATCATACCGAGTTGTTCAGTTAAGCACTTTTGGGCATTGAAAACGTTACGGTGAGATTGCAAAAAATGTGTCTTTCGTGGGGTGGTTAATGGGTGGCTATGGCCCTCCACAAATAAACTAACCACATATATCGAATTTGATGACCTTACAATCGCAAGCTTTGCATTACAAGCCTCTCTAATGGAGCCCCGACGTCTAGATGAATCTGCATTTTCTAGGAGGGTAGTCTTTCCTTGTTTGAAACACACATACTCCTTTCTAACAATATCATTTGTTACTCGGCTCCTCTTAACGGACGAATTTCTAACGCTAAATCCAACTTCTTTGGCATATCGATTATAAAAAATCCAAGCATCATCAAGTGTTTGGAACTCTTGCCCAATTTTTGGAGTAATTTCCATTGCTACTTGAGGGTTGAAAATATTATCAAATTCATTAACATTTGAATCCACTAAATTTTCCTCCGCATTTTGCACATTCACATTTTTCACATTCACAGTTTGTTCAATTTCAAATTCAATTTGCAAAACATCACTAACCCATATTTCTTTGTTCAATCCCACACTTGAATCATCCATTTTTTCTGATATATAGTTAAAATAAATTCAGTATAAATAATAGTTTGCATTACATCTTAAAATGAAATATGCAAAAAACAATGGCTTTTCGATTAGAGTAATTTCTCAACTAAAGTGACAAAGAAAAATTAAAAAATTAAGACAAGAAATAAACCTGGGTTTGTCGTCTTCTTGGATTCCAACAGGTAGGGTCGTTTGCTGCTGGGGGTGTTTTTTTGGTGGGGAGGGTGTCTTTTTGTGGGTATGTTCCAAAAGCAGGTGGGGGGTAATTTTTTTGGTGAGAAAGTGACGATTTGTCTTGTGGCTTTTTTTTTTAATCCAAGTGGGTTCACAAAATGACAAAAGGTATAGTCTTTTATGAGCAGCTCATTAAGACCGCAAACTTGGTCCTCACTGGAGCCACTCTCTCTCTCTCTCTCTCTCTCTCTCTATATATATATATATATATATATATATATATATATTCACAAAGGAACCAAAATAATTTAGATTCAATGACCGTAATGACATATTAAAAAAAAAATAATTAATTTCTTGTTATAATTGATCCTCGTCAAAGACAAGGAACGCTTATTTTTTAACACAGAAACACCTAACAAACCTTAACCACCCCACCTCCAATTTAAACCAAACACACCCAATCTTCTCTCTCCCCCACTAAACTCTCACCATATCCAACACTGCCAAACCCAAGACCCATGTTAAACCGGCGACCCAAATCGACTTAGGCCAATAATAAACCCATATACATGTAACCTAAGTGAAACCCACTGCCATTTTCATTATTTCGGACCTGCAAAACTCGGATTCACCTGAACCTCGCCGACACCGGCCGGCGACTGCTTTTTCCCCCGGCCTGCTTCGGTTTAAATTCCTAGCCTCAGCCCAAACTCCGTCCATCGACCTTGACTCGTACCCTCTTACTAAACCACCACCAGCTGCCTTATTCAACCAAACCGACGACCAATCTGATTACCGTCGACGTACCAAACCCATTCCCAGCACATCGGACCCAATACTTCCATTAAACCGACCATAAAACCCGGCCATTTTACAACAGCCATTTTTGGCAGTTAAACTAACAAAAATAACTTGACATCCCAGCCTACTGTCGGCGATCCAATCCGTCAGTAGGGTAGGTGGTGGATAAAGTTAGGGGCTGCCTTGTAGAGAGCGGCGGATCCAGGAATTTGAGATGCACCGGACACTTCGGTAAAATTCCGGGGATTCCGGGCGGGAGCTCCCTATTTTTTTTTTAGGACTACCAACATTAATCTTTTAAATTCATAGAAATTACACATTAAAAGATGAATTACAATGATTCCAAAAATAAAACATCATTACAATGAGAAGACAAATATAAGTTTATACAAAAATAGATAGTTGTCATTACATTTAAAATATTATAAAATTTTGTCCAAAAATTAGCATTAATATTAAAATTGACATTAATATTAAAATTATATCCAAAAAATTTGACATTAACATTAAAACTCTGCCAAAAAATTAACTACTATAAACAAATAACAACAACATTTATACTACTAATTTAAACCTTAACATTAAAAGGGATAAAGCAAAGCATAAGTATATTATCCACAAACCCTAATAATAATGGGTATTAAAAAAGGGAGAAAACGTAAGAGGGAGAACAAATATATAAACCCTACACAAAATAGAGAAAGATTGAAAAACAACCTTGATTGAGAGAGGAAATTTCTGTCGAGAGAGCAAAATCTAAGTTGGGAGTTATACTTTTGGAGCTTATATTTTGAAGCAAAAAGAAGTTTTACTTTGGCTTGTCAAATGCACAAATGAGATGTGTAAGTTGTTGTTTTGCCCTTTAAAAGTTCTGTTTTGTCCTTTGAAAAAAAAATCAAAAGTTCAAAGCTGGCCTGGGCACGTGCCTAGCCCAGCAGCCATGTGGCTCCGCCACTACTTGTAGGGGTGGGGGGGTGGGGGGGGGGGGGGGGGTGTAAGGTTCGTGAGGTGTGTGGGTATATTAAAAATAATGTGTGTCCGACGCTGCTGACTCGTACCAATTACAATAAGTAATTAAGGGTTCCTTTTCAATCTCTTATTAAGTTCATTAAAATGTTCAATATTTTGGTTCATTTGTTAACCTCGGAGAGAGAGAGAGAGAGAGAGAGAGAGAGAGAGAGAGAGGGTCATGTGCACACTAAGTTTGCACACGTGCTGCGCATACAATTTTTTTTAAATATTAAAAAAAAATATGTTGATTTTTTATGTGATATATAAACATTTAAACGGATCCACATAAAAAAATTCAGCTTAAAAAAACTCTTTTTTCTATTTTTAAAAAATCGATCAAACTTTCGCAGCTTTTAAAGTGCTTAAAGACAGTGAAAGTTTGATCGATTTTTAAAAAATAGCAAAAAATATTTTTTTAGATGAATTGTTTTATATGGGTCCCTTGAAATATTTAAATAGCACACAAAAAAATCCGCTCAAAAATAGTATTTTTACTATTTTTAAAAAATGATGTGCAAATTTAATGTGCACATGACCCTCTCTCTCTCTCTCTCTCTCTCTTTATATATATATATATATATATATATATATATATATATATATATATATATATATATATATATATATATAAGAGGGGTGTTTGAACAATACAACGATTTAACGGTTGGGATCGAATTTTTTGGGGTAATCTAAAGATATGAGGGTTTGCCATATCACCACTTAGCATTATGACATGACAAATGGAGGGAGTACCCCTTGAACCCCAACCCACAACCCCCCGTCTTCATATCATTCTCTTTCAACACAATCCACTCACCCAAAAAAGCCTACCCGTCCACCCTCTCACAGCTGCCGCCGCTCCTACCCGCTGCCTCCCCCTCTCCGCCTTCCCCTCCCCCTCACCCCGCTGCCTCCTCTCTCCCTAACCCTAAAATCCTCCACTCCCCTGCTACTATCTGTCGTTGCCCCCTTACTTCCCCCTCCCCCGCTGCCCTCACCTGTCTCCCTCTCACGTTTCCACCTTCCCTTAACGAGTTTTAGGTTAGATTTCTTTCAACACAATATATGTACATACACTCACACACACTAAGACCTCAAATCTGAAATTTTCTCATACAAGACCTCAGATCTGAAATTTTTCACACAGGCGCAATACACACACACTCACACACACCAAGAGTTTCTCACACGGCCACATATCTGAAGATTTTTAGGTTGGTTTTTTTTTGAAAATGGATTTGGGTGTTTTTGATTTATAAAGATGGTTGATTTTTTGAGTTACTCACATTATAATTTTTTATGAGCTTGCAACAGGTATGGCTGAACTCACACAACTGGTATGGGAGCTCAAATGAGGTTTGGTTAATTACATTTTGTTATTTTTTTTAGCAATTTACATTTTTGTCTACTTTTCTTATTTTAGTTTGCTACGAATAAACTTCAGGTCTCCGTGAAAGGTAACAATCCATTCTTACTTGGATACTTTAACAAATTTTTGTGGGTTTATAGTATAATTTTTTTTATTTCTTCTATACAAGTAATGGTAACTGTGTTTGAATTGATTAGGTCGGTAAAGCTAGCAGATATATATGGAAGTCCATGTCAGATTCTGTGAGTAATTTTTGAATAAATTATTGAATTGATTAGTTTTTTATTTGCTGATTTTAACAACTAATTGTTTAAATATAAAATTTAGGAGAAACCTCCTGATGTGTTGAGTTTGGGAAAAATTATTCTCGAGTACGTTCCAAATGAGGTGGGCGCTGTCAGACTAAATAGCTTTGTTAGTGCTTATGATTTTTGTACCCTTGACATCTTTTAACAACGCCTCTTCTCATTTAGGTTTCTCGTATTTAGGTTTCGGATTTGGTTCGTGGAATACAAAAACTCCAAGTATGTTATTCATTGTGAACTTATAGTTTAATAAGTTTTCAGATTTAGGAACTTGCGGTTTGATAAGTTTCCCTACACACACTTTTACCTGTGTGTATTGTTTTCTAGATAATTAAATTTAAGGATCAAGTTCATATAATTGTTTTGTGATTACAATCAAATAATTATATATTGATTTTTACTGTCATTTTACTGTCATTTTGAGTTTTACTGATCATGTTGATAACATACACAGACGTGCAATGTTGATAACATACACAGATGGCCTGCTCGCACATATCTCATATGGCCTGCTCGCACATTTCTCACCATCACTGGATTGAGAAGTGGTTAAATAGGAGTACTACATTTACCTGACCCTTTTTCGGAACAGTTTCCCAGGAGGTACTGATGAATGAAACGAATGTAATTCTCTTTATTTTCTTATTGTGTTTCTCCTTTCAAGTTTCGATAATAACATGTTATAATGTGTGGTATAACTTTGTCTTAACAATTTTTGTTTTTGTTTACTTTTAACAGGGAATTTGTTTTCAAGTGATATGTATTCTCCTTCTAAACATTGGGCTGTGATCGAGGTATTGAAGTTCCTGTACTTCAATGTGTTCTCTTCCACGATCTTATATTTAGTTTTGACCACTAACCTCTTAGTAACGTTGCTTATATTAGAGGTATTGAAACTCCTGTACTTTGATTCTAAAAGAGTTTGGTTCTCTTGATGTGGAACCCTGTGATCTAAAGATGTTCTATTAAGATTCTCCACTTTATCAGGAGAAAACATGGTTTCCATTAAGGGTTCATTATTTTTTTATCTAGACGAAGCCAACTTCTGCTTAGACCATCTATTTTATTGAACCAAGCGTATCTTGAGGTTGAGAAACTAAAATCTAACAAGCCAAAATAGTTAATTAAGTCTTAAAAGTCATTAAGAATGGTGGAATTGATCGTGCTCCTACCTTCCTTTTCACCTTATAAGAGAACATTGTTGAAATCCTCCCCAATCGTCTAAGGAGTAGCCACTACCACTAATTGTGAAAAATTCCATCAAGGTAACCTTTCTTTCTTAGGGAAATTAGTATACGCCATAGAAACTTGAACTGGACATGAAATTTGAGAGGGATCCATAAACATAGTAATACACTGGGCCATTTATGATGGGACAGTGTATTTGAGACCATGGTTTACAAAAATCCATATTGCGTTTGAGTCATTAGAGTCACCTGATTCAAATTAGTCTTTCTCACAAATTCTCCTACCTTATCTTTGGAAAGTTTTGGATCTATAATAACTAACACGAATAAATTATGCCAGATTGGAGAACTATTACCACAAAAAGATGCTTGAATGGAACTGTAAATGGTTATCAGATGCTTTCGAGTTTGATCCTAAATTTCTCTTTTCTCCACTTTGATTCTTCTTGGTCTTCTTTTTCTTCTAGACTGTAATAAACATATATTCTTTCTTTACTGGGGGGATCTGGCATATGCCTAGGGGATAGAGATATACCTTATCTTATGTTTGGACAAGAAAGAGAACATATCTTTCTTCTATGTTCAAACTAATCCGCAAACTTGGTGAAACATCCCCATATCTTATGTTTGGACAATCACCACTGAGCATTCTAAATTTGATTAACACACGTGTTTTTCCATTGCGACATTAACACATTTTATTTTGAGGCATTAGAGTATCATTTTTTATGTTTGGAGTATCATTTTTCAGATTCCATCTCAAATATTTAACGTTCAACTACTTTGTATTAGAGTGATATTTCTGTTTCAATTACTTGAATTTTATAATAGAGTTACAGCTCCATTCAAGCATCTTTTTGTGGTAATAGTTCTCCGATTATACCAATGATCTCACTACACTTTGTTTTTCTTTAGCATCAAATCTTCGCATTACATTTTTTTTCAAATTTAAGGTTTTATTTCAAGGTTTTGAAATTTAGGGAGTACAATAAGTTTTCGTGTCATTATAGTTGAATCAAATTTACTCTTCTTCAAATCTTATTTGATTTTAAAAATGCTGCATTAATTTGTACGCATTGTGGGAAACTTACTGTGCTTCAAATTGTTTCATGTGTGGAAATTTGAGTTTGAAATGACTATTGAAAACTTACTCTGCTTCAGTTGTACTTTGTATTTTTTTTTTGCGATCAGGGTAATGATTAGGATTTTGACTTAAGAAAGATGAAGTACTTGTGGAATTTGGCTCAACTGGCCCTAACCCTCTGCAGTGCCGACCCGTATCAGGTAAACTGCATGTTGTGCTCTTTATTGTGCTCTTCCATTCTATTGTGCTCTTTATTGATGCTTTACAAGTATTTATTATGAAATCACACCGCATGAACTGGTATAAAACAATGTTCTAAAAAGTGCGGAGCGTGACCAAGGCGTGGAGGCCAAGCCTTAAGCCTTAGAAGCCTCGGCGTAAAAAAGCGTGAAAAGGCGTTTAGGCATTTTTTTAATATATTTTAATATTTTTTTACTATGAAAAGGTTATTAAAAATACTAAAATGGTACATACCTTAAAAATATGTCTTAATATTTGTAAATTAAAATACTATGTTTTTAAAATACAAAAAAAAAACAAAAAAAAATGCTTTTTTTCACGCCTTACTTCTAAAAAACTCGCATTTTTTCACACCTTACACCCAAAAAACGCGCGTTTTTTCACGCCTTATTGTTGTCAATTTTATAAAATACCGCAAGTACACGGGCTATTATAAAATAGTGAGTGTAAGTACGGGTCGAACCCACGAGGATTTGTCAATTTTAATTATTAAAAGAATTGCAACTGTCCAACTAGATCAAATGGGGTAGAGAATAATTATAAATTACACTAAATAAAAGCAACTACGATAAATGAGAGTAACACAAGAGATTTGTAAACAATTAGGAAATAATTAGGATTCGGGGTCCATTTATCACATAACTAATATTGTACACTAATTTAATGTTGTCATTCCCTTTTTATAACTCAAATCAAACCGACTCTCGCCGCGTTTAATTCGAAAAATATGATGATTATGTTCAAAATATTTTTAACGTCTCTAATAGACGACTAAAATCCCTATTCCCTTAGAAAATACAAGTTTTAAAATTCGCAAATGTATTTAAGCATGGACTATCAAAACAATCAAAGTGCAAGCATAATCCATCAAAAATTAGTATTTTTAAATCTCAAAACTTGATTTGACAAAACAATCTTGAAGGTTTTAAAACACACTTTCGTGTCGCTTTAAAATGAATATCGAATCTTTAATAACAATTAAAACAAGTAGGGAATAAACAACGATAAAATTAACGTGAAAATATTAGCTAACTATGATAAACTTCACCCTACTCCTAATATAAGAATTAAGCTACCATGATGAAGGAGAAATTGCAAGAATGAGTAGAGATCTTCATTAATAAACCAAACTTACAAATAGTTCTCTCACAACAATCTTCAATCCTCTAAAAAAAATGATAAAAACTTGGCCCTCAAATTGATTACAATCACTCAAAGTTGCTCCCTGAAATCCTCCACGAAATTCCTCTCTAATTGTCCCCGAAATTATGAGCCCAAGGGTCCTTTTTATAGGACAAGTGGTGAGGTATTTGAGTTGTGGTGGGACTCTTTCTGATTGGCCGAATAGTATTTGTAGCTATCTCTCCACCTCTTTAATCTTTGGATCGTGATAAGGGACGAAATTTTCCTCCACTCGAAAACTCTTATATTTTATTGTTGAACACGCATGCCGAGTTTCGTCCAAATCGGAGAATAAAAATTTCCGACTTTTTTACGATTTCACAAGCGTAAAAACAACATATTTTTGAACGACCGTAAAAATCAGCTTTTTCGCGCCTTTTTTGAATTGATCATCAATTTGTACCAAATTCCATCACTATCTGCAAAAATTTCACTAGGCAACTTTTTCCACAAATTAGCACAAGAATATTATAAAATTATCAAAGTGCCCATTTTTGACTTAAAATTGCCATTTTCAATATGAATTCAATCATTCTCGCATTTTTTTCTCCTTTTAATAAAATAGTCCTAAGAAATTATTAAATACACTAAAATGGGAATATCAAAGTATAAATTTGGGTATAAAATATACAAAATAATGCACTCATCAAATACCCCCAAACCTAAACTTTGCTAGTCCTCGAGCAAAACTAAAATTTTAAAATTTAACTCACTTTCGTAGGAATCACGATTGCACTTAACATGTGCAACAAGCCTTTAAATCTCTAGGTTACACTAGTGGACGGGTTTTGTCTCGTGAGGGTTTGCAGTGAATATACCCACAAAATTCAAAAGCTTAACTCAATACAAATGACTAAAAAGTAATATAACCAAGTTTCAATGCAAACTTCATAAATATAGTAGAACTTCATTTCTCAATCTCAACTTATTGTGTGTGTGTGTGCATAGCCAATATAACCGTCCATTTCAAAAGATTTGATCGTTACATTTCTTATCAGAAAGTTCGTTTTGATTTCAAAATCTCACAGAATGCACTCACAATCAAACACTCGAAAATGGGTTATTTTCTCTCGGTATATGTGAAAAATAAATAAATTTATATGAACAAATTTCACATATACATGATCAAAAATGGAATTTTCTTTTTTTATAGATGTGTATGATCTCATGAATGGAAAATCGATTACTTTTTGAAAACATTGAATCACACCATAGATCCTATTCATCTTCTCTCCACACTTTAACTAACTTCACTTGAGATCGATTAGGACTTTCTTTGGTTGTACTTTAGGCTCGGATTTTAGCTAGAAAGAATGGCTTTGGAGTTCAAAATTTTCTGAGAATATAGAGATTTTTTGATATTTTGACTTTAAGCACCTTTTCTTCTAACCTCCATTTGTCTTTTTCTTTCGCTTTTTCTTTTCAAGCTCACACATTTTTTTCTTTTTTCTTTTTTCTTTTTTCATACTCACATTCTTGCAACCTCATTTTCTTTTGGCCTTTTTCCTACCGTAATTTCTCAGAAAAAAGGTATGGCTTGTTTTTATAGGCTTTAAACTCCCAGTTGGAGTTGGGTAGGATAATCTGTTTTCAACAAAAGTCTTATTTTCTTTTTGGCTCAAATGGGCTTGCAATGGAATATTGTAAAAAGGTTGGAATTTAAGCTTATTTTTTGGGCTTTCAAACGACGACCTAATCTCATTTCTCAAGTTTCGTTAATCTGATTTGTGTCTCAAGATGACTTACTAAGACTTCTAGTGCTTAAGATTCACATTTTGACTTTTTGTTTTCAGTAATCGAACAAAACAAAGAATTTGAGATCATCAACGAATTTATCACTGAAGGAAAGATTGAGTAATTTTAACTCGGATTGATTTAAATCTCTTGAAAACGATGAATGGCACAAAATCTCATCGGGTTAAAATCTCCACATTTATTCGTTAAGCATATTAACTTTTGCCTCAATATCCATTTTCTATCATATTATATGGCTAATGTGTAAAAATTTCATAAGATGAGAGATCCATGAATTAATTCTATATTAAGAATTTGTTTCAAAACTCAATTATATTGAAAAATCTTTTTGAATTTTTTAATTTTTTTTAACAAAGTGGAGAAAAATAACCTCAATACCCCCAAACCTAATTTCTACATTGTCCTCAATGTTGAAGACAAAAATTAAAAAGGCGGGAAAGATATGAAAGATATTACCGAATTGAGGGACTTTTTCCAACGCACAATTCCTGTAAAACAAAAAGTATGATACAACAACAATGACCCAATTTCATGTTCACTCGTGGTACACAGGGTCTTGAAGGAGAATATCCTCCACTTCCCGATCTCACAATTCCAGATATGGCTTCAACCTTTGACCATTAACTTTGAAAATTTCACCATTTTTATGATTCTCTATCTCAACCGCCCCATGTGGGCAGACTGTCCTAACAATAAAGGGGCCAGACCATCTAAACCTTAACTTACCGGGAAAGAGATGCAATCTAGAATTTTACAAGAGAACTTTCTGTCCAGGCTCAAATGACTTCCGTAAGATGGACTTATCATGGAACATTTTCATTTTCTTTTTATACAATTTTGCATTTTCGTACGCATCATTTCGAATCTCTTCCAACTCATTGAGTTGGAGTTTTCAGACCTCTCCTGCAGCAGGTAAATTGAAATTAAAGGTCTTAATGGCTCAATAGGCCTTGTGTTCTAACTCTACCGGAAGGTGGAAGGCTTTTCCATAGACAAGCCTATACGGGGACATACCAAGTGGCATTTTGTAGGCAGTGCGATAAGCCCACAATGCATCCAATAACCTTAAGGACCAATACTTTCGGTTTGGATTCACTGTTTTCTCTATGATTTGCTTAATTTGCCTATTGGAAACTTCTACTTAACCACTGGTTTGAGGGTGATATAAACATCCTACTTTGTGCATGACCGAGTACTTTTTCATAAGACTCTCGAAGGATCGATTACAGAAATGGGTTCCCTGATCGCTAATGATGGCTCGAGGCGTGCCAAAACGGGAGAAAATATTTTCTCGAATGAATTTGACCACAACGTGGTGATCATTCGTCCTACACGGTATGGCTTCTACCCACTTAGACACATAATCAGCTGCCAAAAGAATGTAGAGATTTCCGTAGGAATTTGGGAATGGACCCATAAAATCAATGCCCCAACAGTCAAAAACCTCGATAATCATAATGGGATTTAAGGGCATCATATTCCTACGTGTGATCTTTCCTAACTGTTGGCAACGGTCATAACTCCTACTGTAATCATTCGAGTCACGAAAAATAGTGGGCCAATAGAATCCACACTACAAGATTTTTGCAGTGGTCTTTTTAGCACTGAAATGACCTCCTCAGGCTTCGTCATGGAAGAAAGAGATTACGCTTTGAATCTCGTGATCGGGGACACACTTTCGAATGATTTGATCGGGATAATACTTGAAAAGATACGGGTCATCCCAAAAGAAATGCTTGGATTCCTTTAAAAATTTGGAACAATCTTGCTTAGACCAATGCAGTGGCATTTCACCTATCACAAGATAGTTCACAATATCGTCGAACCATGGAAGCTGAGAAACAAGGATCAGTTGCTCATCAGGAAATGACTCATTTAGTCGCAGCAGGTTATCGGAAGATTCAATGGTTAACCTAGACAGATGATCGTCCACTACATTCTCACACCCTTTCTTATCCCGAATTTTAAGGTCAAACTCTTGCAGTAATAGAATCCACCTAATGAGACGGGACTTAGCATCCTTTTTAGACAAAAGGTATCGCAGGGCTGAGTGATCGGTGAAAATGACAACTTTGGATCCTATTAAGTAAGACCTAAACTTCTCAAGAGCAAAAACAACAGCGAGGAACTCTTTTTCAGTCGTGGAATAATTCAATTGGGCATCATTGAGAGTTCTACTGGCATAATAGATGACGTGAGGAAGTTTCTCATTATGCTGACCTAGAACCTCACCTATGGCATAGTCGGAAGCGCCACACATGATCTCAAACAGCTAATTCCAGTCGGGAGGTTTCATAATAGGTGCAGAGGTCAATTTCGTGTTTAGCCTTTCAAAGGCATGAACGCATTCGTTAGTGAAATCGAAGGGTGTGTCCTTGGCAAGAAGATTGCACAAGGGTCGAGAGATTTTGCTAAAATCCTTAATAAATCTCCGATAAAAACCGGCGTGTCCTAAGAATGATTGAACTTCACACACAGTTTTAGGGGGTGGGAGATTAGAATGAGATCTATTTTAGCTTTATCTACCTCGATACCCTTTTCAGAAATGATGTGACCTAGCACTATGCCTTGTTTGACCATAAAGTGACACTTCTCCCAATTAAGCACAAGGTTCTTTTCCTTACACCTCTTCATAACGAGGGTGAGGTGATGGAGGCACTCATCAAAACTAGACCCAAATACAGAAACATCATCTATAAAGACTTCGAGAAATCGCTCCACCATATCCGAAAAGATACTCATCATGCACCGCTGAAAGGTGGCGGATGCATTGCATAACCCAAAGGGCATGCGTCGATAGGCAAAAGTACCAAATGGACAAGTGAAGGTGGTTTTCTCTTGATCCTCAAGAGCGATGGGAATTTGATTGTAGCCGGAGTAACCATCGAGAAAATAGTAATATGGATAGCCGGATAATCTCTCTAGCATTTGGCCTATGAAAGGAAAGGGAAAGTGATCTTTCCTTGTAACAGCGTTCAACTTCCTATAATCAATACACACTCGCCAACCGGTTTGGATCCTAGTGGGTACTAACTCATCATCGTTATTTTTCACCACCGTAACACCGGATTTCTTAGGGACCACTTGAACAAGACAGGCTCATTGGCTATCAGAGATGGGGTAAATGATACCCGCATCGAGCAATTTTAGCACCTCAGCTCGGACGACGTCTTTCATATTGGGATTAAGTCTACATTGTGCTTCAAGGGAATTTTTAGCATTGTCTTCTAAGTGTATCCTATGCATGCACACTGAGGGACTTATCCCCTTAATGTCGGCTATGGTCCATCCTATGGCTTCCTTGTGTTCGTTGAGAACACGCAACAGTTTATCTTCCTGTTCTTTATCTAAGTCAGACGCGATGTTAATAGGTAAGGATTCAGAAGGTCCTAAGAACCTATACTTGAGCGTTTCAGGCAGTGTCTTCCATTCAAGCTCGGGAGCTTTCTCAATCGAGGGTGGAATAGGTGATGAGGAAAGTGAGAGGGGATCGGGTTTAGACTTCCAATTTCCTACTTCCATGATAGGAGCGGAGTCGAGGAGGGCAATGACTTCTTCGATGGACTATTCGACATCAAATTCGGACCCAAAAAAGGCAAGACAAGATGCTAAAGGGTCGTCATTATAAGTTTGCTCGAAAGTTTCTTGGACAATACTATCGATCATGTCGACATCCACGGGTTCATCATCACCGGGTGGTTGTTTGGCCAAATTGAACACATTAAGGTCCATAGTCATGTTTCCAAAGGATAGGTTCAATTGGCCGCTCCGACACCTAATGACGGCATCAGATGTGGCGAGGAAAGGATGACCCAAAATAATAGGGATTTGTGCAATAGGATTTTGCACTTGTTGGGTGTCCAAGACAACAAAGTCGACAGGAAATATAAAGTCACCCACTTTAATTAGGACTTCCTCAACAATACCTCTCGGCATTTTCACAGAACGATCGGATAAGGACAAGGTAATCCTAGTCGGTTTCAACTCCCCCAAACCTAGTTTCTTGTATACGGTGTACGACAGAAGATTCACGCTTGCTCCTAAATCTAGAAGTTCTTTCTCGATGAGGTGCTCCCCTATCTTGATAGAGATCGTCGGAGTACCGGGATCCTTATACTTGATGGGAGTTCGATAAGAAATGATAAGGGACGGAACTTTCCCCCACTCGAAAACTCTTATATTTTATTGTTGAACACGCATGCCGAGTTTCGTCCAAATCGGAGAATAAGTGTAAAAACAACATTTTTTCGAACGATCGTAAAAATCAGCTTTTTCTCGCCTTTTTTGAATTGATCATCAATTTGCACCAAATTCCATCATTATCTGCAAAAATTTCACTAGGCAACTTTTTTCACAAATTAGCACAAGAATATTATAAAATTATCGAAGTGCCCATTTTTTACTTAAAATTGCCATTTTCAATATGAATTCAATCATTCTCGCATTTTTTTCTCCTTTTAATAAAATATTCCTAAGAAATTATTAAATACACTAAAATGGGAATAACAAAGTATAAATTTGGGTATCAAATATACAAAATAATGCACTCATCAAATAGGGCCAAAACTTGGCGTATCTAAAAAGCTTCACGCCTAGGCGCGTTTTTTAGAACACTGGTATAAAATTATATAGCTGAATATGTCCAAATTTGGATTTCAATATTTCCTCAGATTGTGGTCTTCCATTGCAGATTTAAAATGTTTAATTTATAGCCCAAATGTCAATTTGAGTTTGTGCCATTAATTCTTCCTTTTGGAAGACTGATTACCTTTTATGGTGCAAAAGGAGTTCTTCTCTTTAATTTTTTCAATTTTCAAATTTTTTTTCACTTTGTCTTCACTGTTGACAGTTTTATCAGTTCACTATGCGTATTTATAATATGTTAATACTAATGTTTTATTGTTGGTTGCGGTTTAAACCTATTGAACATGTGATGCTGGGGTTAAAAAGGATAAGAAGCTAGTGCTTGAGGCATTAGATAAGGATATAGTCCAAGAACCTTATGTGGATTTGAGTCAAAAGATGCTATTAGAAAGTTATATACTTAATATGCCAGTTGTTTGGGATTTGTAGCTCATGTGATGAAACGATGTCGTTCACAGATTGAAGGGAAAACTCTTTCCCGTTGATTTGGATGTAATCATATGACAAGCAGGTCACCTGTTTAACTCACCCATGCTCCTAATTATCTTGCATAATTGGTTTTGATGTTCAGGTGTTCCCTATCTGTTGATAATCTGATCTAACATTTTTTTATTTCTACTCATTGATTGAGTTTTGATGACAACAACCTGGTAGTAAATAAAAAAATTTGACAGTGGACTTCTAACTTCCAAATAGAGGTTCTTATTCCACTTCCAAATAGAAATGTACAAACGTAGTTTTATGTATACTGTCATTCTTTAAAGTATGCAGATGCCCTAATCTTATTTTTATTTTTATACAATTTGAGCCAAAATGTATTTGCATATGTTTCAGGTTACCTAAGTTCATTTATGATGATCTAACAAGGCGAGTTTTTTTAATTTAAATTTCAACATTTTGTATAAAGTTGAGTTTGTTGATCCCATTATTCTAATGCTCGAGTTGATACAAGGTTTTCAGGATCGATGCAAAAATTATGTAAAAGTGACTCCGGACAAGGAATTTTATTTGGTTTCTTGGGATACAGAGGATACAATTTCTGAAGGAAGAATCATACAGGTAACAACGCGTCGGGTGCAACCGGAAAAACAATTTGTGTACTTGAATCTGGGTGGGCATGTATACTTACAAAAAAAGACTACATAGATGAATGTAGGGAACGTGAGATGAGGGGTAATCATTATTAGAATTATCATAACATGGATCCCTATTACTATGTAGATTTCATTAGCCTACAGAGCGAGTAGGACATAACTCGCAAGGAAAAAGACCTCCTTAAGAAGCATTTTAATCCGAGGATGATTATTCACCCTTGCTTCCAGAACATCACAACAAATGAAGGAATGGAGGTTTTGTCCTTAAAAGGTGTTCGTTCTTAAAAGGTGTGGTGGATTTTAGGTGAATCTTGCATAGGTACAACTACAGGTCATACATCTTTATCAGGGCATGAAGTTTTGATCCATTTTTGTTTATATACTTTATTTGAAAATCTAAAATCTTTGAGCGTGTTTCACATGAAAATGCAAGTTATTCCAATATAAGTTGCTTTCGGTTAGAATTCTTTGTTTTTAAATAAAGGAGTATTTTGTAGAGAAATGGTAAAATTATTTCTTTGTCTAAGATGTTTTTTTAAGCTTAACTTGTATTATTTATTGATGTTTATGCCTTGTTAGAAAACTGTAGTAACTGAATTAGTTTGGAAAGAACTTGAAGATGAAAACTGGCTTAGTTCCAATATAAGACATTTGGCAGATTATTTATTATGTTTACTCTACTTATCTAAACTTCCCATTTCTCTTCATCTATCTGACTTTTGGGTTGTTGTTATCACTGACTTTACCAGAGATATTAGCCGACAAATTATTCAGTTGACTTCTGCTAGGAGGGAAGCTGTTGGATATGGGAAACATACTTCAAAATGAAATTTATGTTTAAGACTTTGCATACGTCTATTGCCTTTTTAACCGAGTAATACTCCTACCAGGTGTGTTGGATACGTTTAGATTTTTTTGTTGCTTAAGTTGTGTGCGTTTAATTTCCTTCGCAGCTTAAAAACTCCGACACATTTTTTTAGTTTAAAAATAATGTTTATTTTGAAAGATCAATTTTTAAGTTATATGTTCAGTATTATAAAGTACCCCTATTTAACTTTGCCAAGCTTTCTTTTCAACCATATAAATGTTTCTCCATGGTTTTCAGGAGAAATAATTAAGCTCCAAATAATGTTTATGCATAATGTAGTCAGTGTAACGAGAATCAACGTTGTATTGATAGGGAGGTGCCCCCTATAGTGTTAGGCTAGCATATGATTTCCATTTTTTGGTTCAATGGGGAAATTTATTTTTGTATATATTAAATTCTTCTTGATCAATTTATTTAAAAATACAAGGCTCGGATGATCACTCTCCTGAAGAGTTGTTATCCAAACTCTGGAATCCATAACTGGAATAATTTTATTTCAGCATTTAAGACCTCTTTTTCCTCTGTAATTACAAATAAAACAATTAAACAATCATGTTTTTCTCAGTTGGTCACCATAATTCTTAAACTCACAAGAATGATAGTCATACCATAACTAATAGTTACACCATAACTCATAAGAATGATAGTGGCATATGCCCTGTTTTGGTTCATTTAAATATGCCATGTTTTGGTTCATTTAAATATTAACTACCAAATGGTTCATTTGATACTAATATATATGTCTGACATTTGAAGAATTTATACAAAAATTAAAATGAAACATTTATGAATCAACTCAAACATTTATTTTCTTTATATCTTTTTTATCATCTCTTTTTGTTAGTTAGATTACATAACTTTTTTTAATTCCAGTTGAGGGCAGTGTTGTCCTTTTTTTAAAGTAGTATCTTAGGATATTTCGTTGTATGTTTGTCCTTTTTTTAAAGTAGTAGCTTAGGATCTTAGTAATAACTCTATATATTTTCTTAATTTTTGCAGATCATTGATAATTGAAACTACCATAACTTGGGAGAATCAGGTGTTCACCATCCTGGGAATTCAATAATATGCAAGGACCATAATATTTTGAAAGGTTCTTGAAGATTTGGAGGTCCCACACATGCTTTAATATCAGCTCGATCGATAAAAGCAATATCAATGGCAGTAGTGAGGATTTGAATTTGTGTATCTGTGTCAGTAGAGCATTCACAACCCGTATAAAATGAGTGTTCAGAACCAGACAGTTGCCCTCATCCTAAGGAGGGCAGTCTTCATAAGGCCCCAATTGAACATTTTGTTGCAGTGGCAACTATGCACATCAGGTTTGTAGTAAGGACTATATATTAGAATTTTCTGTATCATGACATAAATTTTAATAGAAAATTACTTTAACTGAAGACCAAAAAGATAAATAAACACATTTATTTACTTCCAAATGAATCAGAAATCTTATAAGCTTTTTATCTAAAAACAATATCACCTCTCAAATAATATGACTATATGTTATGTATAGTAGCAGACTAGCAGTGCTAGGAGTTCCATGAGTCATGACACCTCTTATTCATCGCCTCTTCAAGCGTGCTGTAAGTTTACTAGCGCTCCTTCTCACTGAGTCATGACACCTCTTATTATTCTCTAGACATCATCATCATCCGTCTCAGGTTTGTATACAATCTATAGCACTAATGGAGAACTATATTTTGGAGAATGCATATACACTATCAATTGTACCAGTGAGATTGCTGGAGTATATTTTCTGTGGGTAATTTCTATTAGGTGCTATGGGTTTAACGAAAAAAATTTAAGTTTTGGGATTTTTGTGGGTTTCAAATCTTTTTCACCTTTCTCAAAATAGTAATTGTAAATTTCTTTTCTGGTTCAGTAACTATAGGGTATGCCTCACTATTATGTGCAATTACATATGTCACCATAATATATTATGCTGCTTTAATATGAATTGAAATCATTTCAGATTTACACTGAAAAGAGAAAAATGAGACGAAGAAAAATGTAGACGACCCTTAAGCTAAGCACAAGTCACTTACAGTTATGCTATTTCTTTTTTTAGAACTATTTTTTCAATGGATGAAAGTTATTTTATTCTCAATTGCTTTAATAATTCACAGTATATGTTATGACAGGGATTAGATAAATAAAAAGTGTCATAGTCATCAGCAGGAGACTCGAAAGTTCATCTCATAGTTTGCGAAGCCATAAGTACTACATCAGCAGATAAGCAGCAACAACCAGAATGCAAGGGAGAAAAGGTATGTAACATGATTTGAGTAATATCCAAGTTTAAGCACTCCCACTCCCCCCCCCCCCCCCCCCCGCCCCGCCTGTACTGCGGGCCTATTTTTTTTTAACTTTATATATTTATAAGATCAAGTTAAAGCACTTATTCAAACTGTACAATTGGCAAACAACGTTTATATCAAGTAATTGTTGTTGCTTGGGCCATTTCGTTAGGTCATCGTTTGCTCTATAAAGCTATATATAAGATGAATAATTACATAGAGGAACTACGTGCATCAGTATATTTATTTTTATTTCTTTTAATATTTCCGAAATTAATGTGTTTACACGCAGATAGTGATAATGTTAGTGAAGGTCTAAAGCCTATATTGTTGAAACTATTATCAACTCTTTTTTTTCCAAACAAAGATAATGCTACATAATTATAGGTTAACTGATTGAAAAAGATTGTGCTTAAACATGGAACTGCTTATTATTTAGAAATAATCTTGGCACATAAGAAGTTTATTGACCCTTTTTCATTATTCGCATTTCAGTTCCAAACATTGTGTTCAATGGTGAAGTCAAATTTGTAAATATTGCAGTCTCAGAGTCTAATCCAGGAGCATAATGCAGAGCTTCTTCGATTGATAAATGAAACTATTGAAGATTCTTAAGGGTGAGTAATTTATTGTGTGCATCTTAAATAGTGTAGTATAAGGTATTTCCTTGAATTAAAACATTGTTTCATTTTAAGCTTGCATGATTGTAGGAACCACAACCGCTACATCATGGCAATGGCAGGTAGAAAAACGAGATGTTGACTATGCGAATATTATCAGTGCTTGGACTTTCCTTGGACTTAGCCCCATAACTTAGAACTCCACTTTTGGAAGGACGATTTTCAACCAGTAGTTAATTGAGCTGAGCCTTTGAACTATTATTGTTGTGAATTATTTTTGGGCTCCTTGAATATTGTTGGAAGTGTTGTTGTCCCTCAAGTAGGGTGGATAGTCCAATAAACAAAGGAGGCTATGGCCATTTTTTTTTAAATCGACATTTTAGGTACAATGTGAAGTCGGTCGATGAATATTGTATATTTCATGAATCGTGTTGAATTGATGATTTTGTTTGTACGATGTTTAAATTTCTATTTGATGGTTATGATGTCTATGCAAGGTCCCAAAACTATCTTTATTGTGGACTATTTTTATTTATGAACAGGGTGGATAGTTCTATAAATAAAGGAAAATTTGTCTAAATTTTCTAAATTGTTCACATTTGTGTTGTAAAAAATTAACGTAAATTGTTTACGTATTCAATACTTTAGACTTAACTATGTTTTGTCGGGAAACGAAATTTTTCCGTTTTTCAATTTTGTACTTTGGAATTTTTTGTCGTTTTGCGATTACGTACTTTGGAATTTTTTGTCGTTTTGCGATTACGTATCTTGGAAAATTTTTGTCGTGCCTTCAGGCGCGGGCATATACACAAGTTTTATATTTCACAAAATTCATGTGAGACACTTTGCGAATTATTTCTATTTAGGAGCTGAAGTCCTATGTTTTAATTTTATAGTTTATATGAAATTGGAGATTAATATACGTATGACATAGTATAGAACCTAAGGTTATATAATTGTGGGTGCCCTGAATTTAGCATTATAGGCCTGGACGAGTAGCCTCGCCTTAGGGGCCCAAAGCCCAGGCCCATCACCTTTTGTATTGATCCGATTACTCCACGATCCCATGAAGAGAAGTCGTGGGGAAGGGCGATCCCATGTAAGAAAGTTACAGGGGAGATGGCTAATAAGGAGGAACCCATCACCCCCACTAACCAACATATACATGTATAAATTAAACCCTAAGTCCGGGGAAAAGGACACCTTGTATTCTCTGTACTTATTCTTGAGAACATAGAGAAATAACACTGACTGAACCACCGTGGACGTAGGCATATCTTTGCTGAACCACGTATACCCGTTGTTGTGTGATTGGCATTTTATTTATCTTTTCTTGGATTGTTACCTCTTTCATATCTATTTGTGTTGCATAATAATTATCACCACAATTGGCGCCGTCTGTGGGAAGCGTTCATCTTTCCCTGAGAAGAGCCCACGCTAAGAAAAAATCTAAGATGTCTGGTCACAGCAGCAACGCTCCTCAAGCAGGAGATATTCAGGAGCCACCCGCTCCTCGCAGGATTAGGTCTGAAGTCCGACGTTCAGATCAAGGGGCTCGCTTAGAAAGGCCAGCCTCAGAAGAAAGTCAAGGACCAGCAAGGTCCACTCAGATATCCAGATTGATCGATGCATACGAAGCAAGGCTCCACGAGCAGAGGGAGTCTTCTCGCAGATATGAGGCTGAGAATGCTCGCTTGAAAAGAAGACTGGAAAAACTGGAGAAGGAACTACGTCCTGATACCAGGAGACGCCCCTATCGCACTCCTAGCCCTCAGGCGAGCAAATCTCGCAGCCGAGGAAGGAGCCCTAGGCGGCAATATCAAGGGTACGAAGGTGACGACAAAGACGACGACCTCCGCGAACAACTGAGAAAAGCTCGCCGCTATCAGAGCCCTGCTCGCAGCGACGACAACATACGGAACCTAGTTCGCAGAGAAATGGACCAACATCCAGCTCACAGCGGCACCAGGTCGACCAGAGAACTCGCCAGGAGAGCCCTCAAGACTCAGATGAAATCTCCCTTCACGAGGGAAATTGAACAAGAAGAAGCTCCCAAAAAGTTTGCTATTCCAAGGTTCAAGATTTACGACGGGAAGACTGATCCCATTGATCATGTCAGGCAGTACCAGCAGGATATGACCCTCTGGAATCACCGAGATGCACTGATGTGCCGTATTTTTCCCTCGAGCCTTCATGACGTGGCCCAGAAATGGTTCGAGAAACTCCCTCACCGATCCATCAGAAATTTCAAATCCCTGGCCGAGCTCTTTACGGCCCGGTTCATCACCAGCAGCTCCCATCCCAAAAGGATGGATGCTCTATTAACAATGAAGAAAACGCCTCAGGAGACACTCCGAGACTACGCGAAGAGGTACTGGGAGTTATTCAACGAGGTCGAGGACTGCGCGGAAGAAGTGGCAGTGGCTTCATTCAAAATTGGGCTACCTAGCTCTTCCCTCCTTTACCAGTCCTTGACAAAGAAGGAAGCTACGACCATTGATGACCTGATGGCCCGGATTGATAAATACGCAAAGGTGGAAGATGTCACCCGCCTTAACGTAGGAGAAAACGGTCGAGCCAAGCTCGCTACCAAGGGAAGTGAGAAAGTTGATAACCAGAAAAAAGGAGGAAAGAGTGGGAGCAAGAATGGCTCCAAAAACGGTTGGAACCATGACGTTGCAAAATCGTTCCAGACGGTCAACATCGTCTTCAAAGAACCAATTTACAAAATTCTCGCGAAGATCAAGGATGAGCCGTTCATCAAATGGCCCCGGAAAATGGGAGGAGACCCCTCGAAAAGAAATAATGCCCTGAGATGCACCTTCCATAAAGAGGGAGGGCATAAGACCGAGCACTGCAAGGCTCTTAAGTCCCACCTCGAGGAGTTGGCCCAATCCGGACATTTAAATGACTTTGTGGAAAATAAGGTAGAGAGAGCGACTGTCCACAAAGAGGCAAAACCCGACAACGTATTGGAAGACGACACCGGACACGAATTTGCAGTAATCCACGGAGTATCCGATGTTAAGAAAATCCAGGGTAACTCAGCTCGAATGGAGGTAAAAAAGATGACAGCGGTGATGCAAGCTTTTCAGATTGATCCAGCAAAATCACAGGCAGGAAAACGTCGGCGAGCAGAGGACATCAACTACAACAAGCATATTATTTTCACGGATGAAGATCTTGTGGGAGTAAGGACCCCACATCACGATGCCTTAGTCATTACACTCAGGATAGCCAACTTTGATATCGACAGGCTGCTCGTCGATCAAGGGAGCTCATCCGAAGTAATGTACATCGACTTGTTCAGGAAATTGAAGTTGAACATCGCCGACCTAAAGGGAACCACTGTTCCTCTGGTCGGCTTCGCTGGGAAGACGACCATGCCTCTGGGCAAGATAGTACTGCCAGTGCTCGCTGGAAATGTTTCAAAAATGATCGAATTTTTGGTGGTCAACATCGATTCACCGTATCAAGCCATCCTCGGCAGGGGATGGCTTCATGCAATGAAGGCAGTCTCCTCAACCTACCACCAGAAACTCAAATATGTCACCGAACGGGGAGTGATGGAGATACATGGCGACCAGGCGATGGAGAGAAAGTGCTTCATAGCGGCCATCCGACCAAAGCCAGAGAAAAGAGCCATTCAAACCAGCGAGAAAGTGGAGGAAGGTGCAATCCCTTCCAAATAGCAATTAAAATATGGAAGGTCCGGAGTAGGAGAGACCAGGCTCCTCCCCTCCGAGCGTGTTGCAGAGGACCTGGTAGAAGTGATTGCTAAAGAAGGCGACAACAGCAGAGTCTTCCTGATCGGGACCTCACTCACTGACCAAGAGCACATGGATTTGTTAACCTTACTCAGAAGCAACATAGATGTTTTCGCTTGGGAACCCTATGAGCTGTCAGGAATCGATCCCAGTATGGTTTGCCATCAGTTGCACGTCAATCCCACATTCAAGCCGGTAGCACAGAAGGCACGACGAACTGCTCCCGAGAAGGCCAGAGCAATAGAAAAAGAAGTCGAAAAACTGCTGGATGCAGGGTCCATACGGGAAGTGCAATTCCCCAAATGGTTATCCAACCCAGTGGTAGTTCCAAAAAGCAACGGGAAGTGGAGAGTTTGCATAGATTTCACTGACCTCAACAAAGCCTTCCCCAAGGATAGCTTCCCTCTTCCGAAAATAGACCAACTAGTAGACGCCACCGCAGCTCACGAACGAATGAGTTTCCTGGACGCATACTCGGGATATCACCAGATTCCCCTGTATGCCCCAGATCAGGACAAAACGGCGTTTATCACAACGGTTGGTTTATACTGTTACAAGGTCATGCCTTTCGGGCTAAAAAATGCAGGGGAAACTTATCAGCGGCTAGTTACCAAAATGTTCAGAAATCAAATGGGAAACACAATGGAGGTCTACATCGACGACATGCTCGTCAAGAGCAAGGAGAAGGAAAATCACCTCTCGGACCTATCAAGTACCTTCAAAATCCTCAGGAAGTACCGAATGAAACTCAACGCGAGCAAGTGTTCCTTCGGTGTCCAGTCAGGAAAGTTTCTTGGGTATTTGGTCAGCAAGCGAGGCATAGAGGCTAATCCGGACCAGATTGAGGCAATCAAAAGAGTGCAACCTCCTCGTACAGTCCGAGATGTACAGAAACTCACTGGAATGCTCGCTGCTCTAAATCGTTTCATTTCTAAATCCTCCGAGAGATGCAAGCCCTTCTTCCAGCTCTTAAAAGGCAGCAAAACAGTAGAATGGACCCCAGGTTGCACACGAGCGTTAGACGAGCTCAAGTCCTACCTAAGCTCCCCACCGCTGCTTGTCATACCACAACAAATGGACTCTTTGTACCTCTACCTCTCTGTGTCCAGCCATACTGTCAGCTCAGCGCTAATGTGTGAAGTTACAGGGATCCAACATCCAGTCTATTACGCGAGCAAAACCTTAATGGACGGCGAGCAGCGCTACCTACCATTGGAAAAGCTCGCATTCGCCCTAGTGATATCCTCGAGGAAACTGAAGCACTACTTCGAAGCTCATACGATCATCGTCCTTACATCACACCCCCTCAAGGCTATCCTAAGGAAGGCAGATTTGTCGGGCAGACTGTCTAAATGGTCAGTTGAGCTCGGCAGATTTGACATTCGATTTCAACTAAGGACAGCTATCAAGGGTCAAATCCTTGCTGACTTCATAGCTGAATTCACAGGCGAAGAACGCATCGACCAGCCTAAGCCAACAGAACAAAACAACTAGGCTACAGGGGGAAAGTGGAAACTATTCGTTGATGGAGCCTCCAACTCAAAGGGGGCAGGACTAGGAATTGTTCTCATCACTCCAGAGAATGCAGTCCTCGAGCAAGGAATCAGGCTGGGATTTACAGCCTCCAACAACGAAGCAGAATACGAAGCCTTAATAGCAGGTCTCCAAAGGGCGCAAACTCTGGGAGCAAAGCATTTACAGGTATTCGGAGATTCGCAACTAGTTTCCAATCAGATAAGTGGAGACTATAACGCGAAGGATGAGAGGATGGCAGCCTACCTCTCCTTGGTAAAAAACTTAATGACGAACTTTGAAGACATCAACATCCAACAGTTTCCCTGGGGGCAAAATAGCCACGCTGACGCCTTAGCAGCCCTGAGCTCGGTAGTTGATTCCAGCCTTAAAAGGATCATCCCTATCGATTTCCTTAGCTGCCCAAGCACTTACCCCAACTGCGAGCTGACCAAAGCGAAACCAATACTCCAATTGGAATCAGCCCCCAGCTGGATGGATCCCTTGAGAGACTATTTGAAGAACGGAACGCTCCCAGAGGATAAAAGAACTGCTCACCAGATAACAGTCAAAGCTGCTCGCTTCCACTTATCCACAGGAGGCGACTTGTATAAAAGATCTTTCTCCGGCCCCTACCTTAGATGCGTCCACCCAGGCGATGTCAAGGCAGTGCTTCACGAGCTTCACAAAGGAATCTGTGGAAGTCACGCTGGAGGAAGGTTTCTATCCTTCCGAGCAATGAAGGAAGGTTACTGGTGGCCATATATGCAAAAGGACTCCTCAGTATATGTCCACAAATGCCTAAAATGCCAACTTCACGCTCCCATGGTCCACCAGCCCGCCAGCGAATTAAAATCCCTGACCAGTCCCTGGCCCTTCGCCTAGTGGGGAATGGACATCGTGGGACCACTGCCCACCGCTGTCGGCAATCGCAAATACCTGTTGGTGGCAACTGATTACTTTACCAAGTGGATCGAGGCAGAACCACTGGCGAACATCCGAGATGCTGACATGATGAGGTTCATATGGAGAAATATAATCACCCGATTCGGAATCCCCAGAACCATCATCACTGATAATGGAACACAGTTCGAGAGTGGCCCTTTTCAGGACTTCTGCGACAAACACGGGATCAGACACTACTTCAGCTCGGTGGCCTACCCTCAAAGCAACGGACAAGCTGAGGCTTCCAACAAGACAGTGATCGCTGGGTTGAAGAAGCGGTTAGAGCGAGCAAAAGGTGCGTGGACAACCGAGCTACCACATGTCCTATGGGCGTACAGAACGACCCCTAGGCGAGCCACAGGGGAAACGCCATTCTCACTAGCATATGGTATGGAAGCGGTCATCCCACTAGAAGCAGGATTGCCTATAATGAGATCCGACCTTGTCGAGCAGGGTCAGAATGATCAGGCTTTGCTTGCTGAACTCGACTTGGCCGACGAGCGCAGGGAACTTGCCCTAATAAAACTAGCGAGCTATCAGCAACAGCTCGCGAAGCACTACAGCAAAAGGGTCAATCCGAGAAAATTCGAAGTTGGGGACTATGTTCTAAGAAAGGTCCTGGGCAACACAGTGAAGCCATCAGACGGTAAACTGGGCCCGAACTGGGAAGGACCTTATAAGATAATTAGAGACGACCTGCAAGGTGCCTATCATTTGAAAACAATGGAGGGCAGAGAGATACCACGAGCATGGAACGCAGCTAATCTCAAAAAATTCTATTTTTAGGAGTTCTATTGTTAGATCTTTTATTGTATTCATTATGTGAAAGGACAGTTCATTTCTCAATTCACCAATGAAAATCTCTCAGTTGATCACTCTCTAATTAGTAACAGTTATATCTTATTACACATCCTTTCCAAATTACAGGCATAATGGTCGACATAGCAGGGGAACACCCCTCCTCAGGTCATCGTCATGAAGCATGACAGACCTCTTAGCATTGCCCATGGCAATATATGAAGCCCTACAGAGTATTCTTAGGCATCAAATGTACTTTGGTTAAATAAAATCCTGACCGGATGAAGACATCCAACACCAGGTGTGTCTTCGCCAATTGCCCTACTTAGGCCTAAGGGAGTGTGACGACACGACCTAAAAGGTAAAGGGAGGGCACAATGGTATTCTTATACTGGACTGGGCGGACACTCACATGACAAAATAAAAAGGATTGTGAAGATGCAAAAATATAAAAGGATTGAATGAACACGTTTAGTCGGCAAAATTGCCCAAAACTCGAACTTCTCATTAATCTTTTATATTTACAAAAATGATAGTACATGTTTAGTCGGCGAAGCTCGCCCAAAGCATTTACAATAAATAAAAAAAAATTCAAGAGGGTGGAAGCCTCCGAGCAAGATAATCAGCAACTTTAGCTCTCCTTCCATCATCAGGAGCAGGGGCGAGCTCCTCCACGACCTCATTTGCGTCCAATTCCAATAATCGTCGGGGAATAGCATCAATGGGTATCCATCGATCATCCCGCCTAAATGGGTTGGGCATCAGAGTAGAGGAGGACGTCTCGTGTCGATACCACAGCATCGAGTTCCTCGGGACCTGCAGCTCTTTGAGGGCACTCAACCACCCCCTGATGAAGGATAACTCTTCAAACTCTGATAGTCTCGTTGTAGCTTCCAGCCAGCCTTGATCATATCCATCGGACCACACCTGTCGAGGGCCGTTCTTGAACAAATGTCGGAGACAGGTGACGTCCCTCTGGAGCCCAGTAGTAGTCACATATGCTCGTCGAACATCGTCGCGCAGCTCCTCCATTTCCCTCTCACGCTGTTCCTCGACTTCCCTATCCCTACCCCTGGTACTCCTACCAACACGCGGGAGGGGAGTCCGAGTAGCTCGCGACGAAGAAGAGCCTTGTAGGACTGCCGAAACGGTGCTCGGCGAATGCTCCTTAAGCTTCGAGACCTCCCGCTTCAGGTCTTCGTTCTCCCGCTGCAGGAACTCCCCAACTTGGTTAATCTCGATGGCCTCCAGTAACTTCGCTCTCAGCTCGCTAACTACTTCTTACACTGAAGCACCGATCTCTTCCATTTCCTGAAGCCTGTCCTTCAACTTGGCCACTAGCTCGGACTGATCCTTATATTTCTGGTTCCTTGACTTAGCAAACCTGCAAAGCCTAGCAAAGGCCTGGCGAACTGCAGGGCTTGCATTAGGACTAAGAGTCCTACCTAGTTGGGAGGTAACAGGAATATAGTCATCCACATCAACCAGCTACAAGTAAAAGAAAGAGAAAAGAAAGAGATCAGCATAAACAAAAATGTAGTCTTTTCATTGATAATGAGCGAGGTTACATCAGATAAAAAAAAAACAAAAAAAATTACAGAGAAGCCCTATCAACTAGCAACCTCGGATGGCACAGAGGTGGATGGACCCTTGTCCTTATCAGCATCAGCAGGGGCATTACCCTCTGCAGGGGTGTCCACTGCCCTCTCGACCAAAGGAGCATCAGTAGAAGTCGCCTGAGAAACAGGATTGGTGCCTTCAGCAGTTGGGGCTGGGTCCTCATCCACGACTGGCTTTGGCCCTGGATCATGCTCGTCAAAGAGTGGGGATGCAACGTCCACCCCAGCAGCCACGAGGGCCTTATTCCACCCTTTCTTGAAGTTCAGACGGCTGATATAGCCTATCTGAACCTCGGTGTCCTCATACGCAGCAGCCCAGCCAGAGTTGTACGAATCTTCCTTAAGAGTGGCTGCCTGGGCTTTCTCCGCCTCCAGTTGCTCGGCCAGAACCCTGTTCTTCTCTGCAAGGTCTAGCTTGCTCGAGTACACCAGGTCATACGCCTTCCTCAGCTCCCCAAGCTCCCTGACCGCATCATCCCTCTCGCAAGCAGAGTTAACAAGAGCCAAATCAGATGAAGCTCGAGCTGCGTCAGTAACCTTCAGATCGGCCTCCAGCTGAGACCCCCTGGCTACCAGGACAGATTTTTGCTGCTCCAGCTCGCCATTCCTTCTAATCAGCTCATCGCGAGAGCGATAAAGCACAGCGAAGTCGGTCACAAACTGCAAAAAACAAAGAAGGGATCAAGAAGAAGAAACCATCAAAGATTGTTAAAAGAAATTAAGAATTAGAAGGGAACCTTACCAAGGCAAGCCTCTGGCTAGCTTGCAAGGTCAGTTGATCGAACCCCAACGCCCTCTCACGGTCTGCAGGGAGGACTGCTCTCTCGAGCAGCGCAGGGGCAAGCTGAGGAGAGGTGGCCACCGAAGCCCCCTCAGGCAAGGCAAACACTGGGACCAGGGCTTGACCAGTTTTGGTCCTTAATTCCATCTTCCTCCTCTCCTCCTCTTTTTCTCTCTCCCTTCTCTTTCTCTCTTCCACCTTCTTCTTCTCTTCCACCTTCCTCCTCTCCTCCTCCTTTTTCTTCTCTCTCTCTCTCTCGCCTGCTCCTCCTCTCTCTTCTTCTTCTCTTGCTCCTGAGAAGAAGGCTGAGAACCAGTAGCTATGGGCCCGGAGGCAGTCTTCGATTTTTTGGACCTCTGTGCAAGAAGCACATCATCATCATCATCATCATCTCTGATCAAATTCTTCCTGGGAGGCATCTCTTCACCAGAACTGCTGGTAGTGCTCGACGAGTCTCGAGCCTCAGAATCCCCTTCAGAAGAACTGCTACTGTCAGCACTGCCTGCACCCAAATTACTCACAACACCTGCAGGCTCGCTCTCCGATCTGCTCTCTTCTTCGTCCAAATGGATGGGCTCAGCCGAAATCTCTTCGGAAGAATCAAAGTCTGGAACACTATCCACAGGTCGGGCTATGAAGCTGGAGCATGTATTCTTGTATTCAAGAAGAAAAGCAGCAGACCTAGGATGCTCGCCGTCACCCAAAGGTTCCCTGATGTTCCAAGCTTTCACCAGTTCCGAGACACGAACCTCGCTGAGAGCAGGCTCCAAGTTCTTTGTCTTCGTTGTGAAAGAAAAAGCAAGGAGAAGTTAGAAAAATCACAAGTCAGCAAAGGGTGAGACAATAATCTGACATCTACCTATATATTCTTCCCCATAAAAGGGAACAGTGAACTTCTCAGACCTCGACCCTTCAAATTGGGGGGAAAATTGCCAATTCCTAACAAGAAAACCTTCTTGCCAGTAGTCCTTATGGGAATCAGGTAAATTTACTACCAATACCCTATCAGGGCTCCTAGCCTTAAGGTACAGAACACCTGAACTCGTTCGAGAAAAGGAGTAACAAAAGCAGACCTCGGCAAGCCCTAACCTTGTGCCATACAATTGATTTATCCTATGCACGCCGTTCACTATTTTCCATACGTTGGACAAACATTGTGCAGGCACAATACTAAAATAGCTAAAGAAGTGCAGAAACAGATAATTAGGGGGAAAGGTAAGTCCAACCTGGGAGATCAACAGGACGTGAATCCAATGAGCATCCTCTATATCCCTAACGTTCCTAGGAGGCGAGGCACAACACTCAATCTCTACCCACTCAGGAATACTGTAGAATTTTCTAAACTCAGTTACTGACCTATTTCCAATCTTCGCCATTGGAAAAATATAAGAAAAACTACAAACCAAAGAGAAAATGCAAAGAGCACGAGAAACTTACAAGACAGAAGATCAGGTCAAATGGCGAAGAAGCAACGAAAGTAGAGATCAAAAACAGAAGGTACAAAGCGTAAGAAGTTCTCAGAAGATAGAAGATTGCTGGAAAAGCTGAAGCGACGAAAAGAAATGTGCCTTATCCCAACAAGCCTTCAACTCTAATCATAGCGCACGGATAGCGAAGCGGGTGCCGCCAAAGCAACGTCACAGTTTTCGAAGAAATCAACCAAATAACTGAACGTTTAAATTCATTGGACCCATAAAAATGGCCCAACAAATTTAGGGGCAATTGTGGGTGCCCTGAATTTAGCATTATAGGCCTGGACGAGTAGCCTCGCCTTAGGGGCCCAAAGCCCAGGCCCATCACCTTTTGTATTGATCCGATTACTCCACGATCCCATGAAGAGAAGTCATGGGGAAGCGCGATCCCATGTAAGAAAGTTACAGGGGAGATGGCTAATAAGGAGGAACCCATCACCCCCACTAACCAACATATACATGTATAAATTAAACCCTAAGTTCGGGGAAAAGGACACCTTGTTTTATCTGTACTTATTCTTGAGAACATAGAGAAATAACACTGACTGAACCACCGTGGACGTAGGCATATCTTTGCTGAACCACGTATACCCGTTGTTGTGTGATTGACATTTTATTTATCTTTTCTTGGATTGTTACCTCTTTCATATTTATTTGTGTTGCATAATAATTGTCACCACAATAATACTGGATCAAATTATAAATGTGATGAAATCAAAGGATCCTGAATGTCTAAGTTGCTACCATGAGAACCTGAAGTTCCAAAAAACTAATTTAAAACCTGAAGTTCTAACAATGAAATCAATTAACCTAACGCTCAAACCAAAATTCACTTTACTTTTCAGATGAAATATTGATCATACTTATTTTTATAGTCATAGATATAAACCTAAAGTTTTTTATTTTTATGCTCGGAGTCAGGGATGGATCCACCTTAGGACGAGGTGGGGCGGTCGCCCCAGTTCAGATTTCAAAAAAAAATTAGGATTAGTTTAGTCGTTTGTGTACAGTTCTAACGCCTCTCTCTATGATAATCTCAATTCTCCCTCTCCCACCGCCAAACTCCAAGTACAATTCTCGATTTCTAGATCTATAAAGCCTTACTTTTATGTCTTTTTATTAATTTTTATTCTCCACTACTAATTTTTTTCTTTTTTTATGTGTTGAATATGAATTGGTTCCAGAAGAAACTAGGTGGGGACGATGAGGTACTTGTTCATATTCATATGTTCTTCAACTTTACTTTTTGATTTTTGTAGGTTCATAGACTCTTAGAAATGGTTGAGTTCTAATAAATCTGGTTAAAATTTCAATTTTCCTTAATGGACATATTTTTTTATATCATATATTATAAGTCATCAATTTTTATAAAATAAGACAAATAAAAATATCTCATGGCAGGGTTTTATAGAGATTCAATGAGGTCTTCATCAAGCTGTTTGTGTTCCATCAGGTGTGCTTTGGTTTAACCTTAATGGTGTCAGGTGAGTTAACTTATTTTCATACTTCATACTAAGCAAAATTCAATTGTTATCATTACTAAAATTTAGGTATTGTGAATATTTATTAAACGTTTTTTATTCTTGAAATTAATTAGGTGTTGTTAATAATGATTGAAAGTAGTTGTTTGGGCAGTATAAAGCTATAATTTGTATAAAACTGTAAATAAGCCCAAAAAAATCGCCTTGGGGGCTCCCGCCCCCGAACCCCGGCACCACTCGAAACTTGCGTCCATATAATTAAAGTTTCGGTTATTGAAACATAATAATTACATTATGATGTGTAATACATGATTGATGATGATCCAAATCCATCAAAATGCATGATTTTTAGACATATGTTTATTTTGCATACATTTCATAAATCTAACGATATCTTGAAATATGTTATCAAATTTAAAATTAACATAAGTGCATAGCTATTATAAAATAATGAGTGTAAGTACGTGTCGAACCCACTGAGATTTGTCAATTTTAATGTTAAAAATAATTATAACTTTTCAACTAGAGTGTTTGGGTGTAGAAATAGTAAGAGGATAAGAAATAAAACAAAAGAAATTATGTAAATCAAACATAAGATATGTAATAAGTATGGAAAAATTAATAGGACGTCAGATCCATTTACTATTCATACTCGTTGGTGATTAATTAATGTAATTCGCATTCCCCTTTTATAATTCAAAATATTACCAACTGTCGTCGCATGAATTTCGGAATATGAAACGTTAAAGTTAAAAAATACTTATATAACTCTTTTAGATGACATAAATTCGCATTCCCTTTAAAAAATTAAGATTCAATTCTAAGCATAACTTGTCAAACAAGTATCGATTATCAAACGACTTAACGTAAGTATAATTCATCAAACTTAAGCAGAAATTATCAAAGAATATAAGTTTTAAAATTAAAATCGAAGGTTTAAAATATCACTCTCATAATTATTTTAATAAATACAAATTTTTAAAAATGTTTTAGAACACATAAGGAACTAAATTAAATTAGAACTAAGTAAAAACACACTAAGTAATCATGGCAAACTTCACCTAATTATAGCCATTAATTGAAGCTAGAAACATAATTAAAACAATCAAATTTCAAGATGAAATAAAAATTAATATTATTAATAATCAACTTAGACAAATCTTGAATCCAAATACAAAATTTCATCTCAAACTTGTATTTAAATTGCCTCACTAACAAAATAAAATTATACCTAAAACTTGTGTCCCTTAAATTGTGTTTGAAAAAGTGAGTACAAGAGTCCTTTTATAGGATATGGGATGAGGTTTGGGTAGGAGTAAAACACTAATTAAATTATTTATATTTGGGTTGATAATTATCTCATGGGATCTTGGGAAGAGTTGGAAATAATTGGGATGTCATTTTTTTTTAATTATTATCACCAATTTTTGTCACTATTCACGTCTTTATTTATACCACCAATTTTAACCGCATTTTTTATCTCCAAAACTTCGGAATTTTATATTCGTTCGAAATTCCATGTTGTGAGTATGTTAAAGAACTTTCTGAGAAGCTATGACATGGCTTTAACGGACACTTGGGCGATTTTATAAAAACAACTTAGTACATTTGTGTCAATAGTGTTGTGTCACGACATATCCTAATAATTTTTGCATATCAATTCATTTATTGTTCAAACTCCCGGGGTACCTATAAAAATGTAAAATAAAAATAATTAATTCAAATTTAGGGTCATAAAATTTTACAAATTACATCATTACCCCTCGTTTGTATTTATTCCCAGAACTTTATAATTAACCGTTTTAGCTCACAATTCAATCAAATTCAAGGATAACTTTATTTTGCCCACATAAATACTTTAAAATTATTTTAAGCCCATAAAATTTTAAAATTTTATTTTCACCCCCCCCCCCCCCCCCCCCAGTTGCTAAAATTGCATTATAACTCGAATTTTCTTCAAAGTTACATTTTATTTTTTAAATACTAAAATGGCTCTAAAAGTTTATTATTTATGTTACAACGGGACTAACAAGGTCTATATTTGGAGATAAATAATAGAAAATTGGGCACTCATCAAAATAAAAATTACTTTCTAATTTATTAAGTATTCTAAGATATATTATTACAAATAAAATTGAAACTTTTTGTAAGGACATTATTTTCATTTGTCCGTTATCAATTTAGTATATCGTATACCGCTACACCGTCGAAGAGCATTCAAGAACATTCAAGCATCAAAGACGGATCCGAATATCAAGTTCTTCAACATTCAAGACTCCGCGAGGTTAATTTTGGTAAGGTTGAGTTTTAATTCCTTAGCATTTCACTTAAACGTGTTGGGATATTTTTATCAAATATTTTCTAAAGATTTTGTTCTCGGACACCTTTCCATAGAAAAATCATAACTAATTCATAAAAAATCAGAAAAATACAAAACTAGCAGCCACGTGTTCGTATCAAAATTATCTACAATTATGGCCTGAGATCTCATTTGATAGGTTATTCGAACGACCTGCCTATGTCGTTCAAACGACATTCAATCTCGGGAGAAGTTGTCGCGTGATGTCGTTAAACGATAATGCCTTTTCGTTCAACCTCGTTCGAGCGACGCGCCGCCTTAAGTTTTTTATAAATAGGTTTTTCCAACTCCGTTTTTCATAAGAAGACCTGCATATTTTCAATAAACGAAACTGCTACTGCAGAAACGATTTTTGTCTTCTTCTTTTAGGTTTTACACCTTTTGTTTTCAATTCACAAAACATCCCAATCTTTTAGTGAATTACTTTGGAACCCTAGATTCAAGTTTGTTGAAACTTTACCTTTGTGGGGTGAAGTCTACAACTGGAGAGCTGCATGCTATTGTGGAGGGAATCTCTATGAAGTTACTCTTGTGGGGAGGATAACCTACATTATGAAGACTGCGTGCTTAGGACCGTGTGTCCATGTGGTATAGCTACGTGCGAACCACTACAGATTTCTAGCCATTACTTTGAAGGTTTGACGAATGCACCATGCGTTACTCTTATAGGCGATCAAGTTGTATGTAAGTTAATGGTTTTGTAAATTTTTCAAAGTTCTAGAAATAAAAGGTTTTGCCCTTCAGGGATTTTTTCTGAATTTGGTGTTCCTAATATTTGATCTTGTGGTTTTTGATTTTCATATTTAATTCAATCACTTAGATGCATGTTTTAGGGTTTAACTAAAATTGGATTTTTTTTAGAATTCGCAATATTCCGCTGTAGCGATTCTAAAAATTGATATCAGAGCCTGTTGCACTAAGTTATCGTGTTTTGATCCTAATTTTTATAAAAATGGCTTTTGGTAGTGTTAATGATTTTCGATGTCAACTTTTTGAAAATCCTAATTAGGAAGTTCACACAAATTCTTGCTTTATATCCTCTATTAAAAATGACTCTGAGAGGTGTTCTTATTGTGATGGTGTTGGTCACACGTTACACAAGTGTACCACAAATTTAAAGAAGAAATTAAATAAATCGGCATCTCATGTTTCTACCCTTAGTGATAGTGATTCTGAAGAAAAAGTCTTTTATTCTTCTAGGCGAGAGCTTCCCATCCGTGTGATTAGTGATGAGAGTGAGGAGGAAGAAGAAGAATTGAGTAAGTTAAAATGTGCCTACAATAATTTGAATCTTTAAAGACAAAAAAGGCAAACTTGAAACTTGAAGCTGAATTGAAGAAACGTGCTTTAGATAATGATAATACTGATGCGTTGATTAAGGATCTTAGGGCACGTGAGGAGATGCTTAATGAGAAATTTGGATATGTTGAGGGTGAGACAGATAGTCTTCGAGGTGTGATGGAGGCTATGAAAAAGGAGCTTTTAGAATTTGCAGATTCAAGACGTTTACTCGAACCTAGGATAGGTGAGCTTGAGAATAATTTAAGAGAATCAAGAAAGGTGAAATTTGATTTGGAGTCTAGGTCGGAAAAACTAGATAAGATCTTAGGAACGGTCCAAATTAAGGAGGATAGGGGTGGTATAGGCTTTGATGAGAGGGTTACACAAATTCCCAAGGCCAACCCCACACAACCTAGGGTTGTTAAGAGAGAGCCTCCGAAGGTTGTTAGGAGAGAGCCACCTAGGCACATCGTGAAAGAGACACTTAGGATCATTAAGAGAGAGACACCTAGTCAAATTCGGAGAGTACAATCGAGAAATTTGAGGATAGGGCCACCTTTAGGTAACACACACCTCCCAGTTTACACTTGCACATATTGCGGTAGGCAAGGTCATCTTAAGCACTTTTGTTACAATCTTTTAAAAGGACCTAGGCAGGTTAATAGAAGAATAAATTATATTCCCCACACCCCCACATGTCCTTACAAATCCATTTGGGTTAGAAAATCGAATTTAGAGGTTTATGGTCTATTTGTTCATTAATCTAGTTTGATAGCACGTGATTCACCCCATGTGAGATCGTTTGGTTGATTATGTTCGATGTTTTGCCATACACTAGCTATGCATCATGCTAATTTCTTTCTACTGTTATGTCTCACTTTGACGTAGCGCACATTGATTTATTTGTTGCATTTGTGTGTTTCGCTACTGTTTTAGAACTGTTTTGGATCTGTTTGCCCCTTACAAGTACTGTTTTCACAAAATTTTTGCACTAGGAAAAAATGTATGATTTTTTGGGCATTCTGGGAATTTTTGGTTTTCTCGTTCGAGCGAGATCTATAGGTCGTTTGAGCAACAACTCTGTCTCGCGCGAAGTCGCTTCTCGCGACATGCCCTTGTCGTTCGAGCGACAGAGCTGAGTCGTTTGAGCGATATGTCTGGAATTTTTACTTCCCTTCTGTTTTTAGTACCTAGTGTTCATATGATTATGTTTTGGTACTAGTGGGTTGCTTCTGGATAGTTTATATGCAGATATTCATCATATCAATGCTTAATTGATAGCACTGCATTATTCGTTTTATCACACATGCTTTGACCGATTATTCATTTGTGTGATTACCATTTGCTAGCATATGATGATTCTCATGCTGACATTATATTCCTATTGCTGGATGTATCATTTTGTAGTTATTTTTCTTTTTGAAAAATGTAAAAAGATTTTCTATTTTTTTGAGTGACCATTCATATTTTGTTTTGGTCAAATTTGAAAATCCAAAAAGATTTTTTTATTTTTCTTACACCTTTTATGGATAAACACTTAGGATGGCCGAGTCACAATTTCATTCCATTTATCTATGTGACTATTTGATAGTGTTTTGAGATAATACATCATGTCACCTTTGTGTTTTATAATGTTTGGAGTCATTAAGATGTAATTAAGTGATACTTCATACATGTTTGACTCATGATTTCCTTTATTGCACACATGCACGAATTCATTTGATTATTGTGCTTGTTGTATCACATGTTGGTTGGGTCTTTTCATCTCAATCATGTCCTTAAAACGAACCAAGTGCAATAATATGAGAGTAATAAAAGTAGTGCATGTCAGATCCATTTGCCCGAGAGGAATTTTTTTACTTTGAAAAAAATGATGAGTGAACACAGGAAAAGGGCTATGAGTGAATAATAATCACTTCGTGAAAGCCACCGTTTGGGAAGAGCCCGCACAAAAAATAAAGGCAATAAAAAATGAAATATGCCAAAATTTTGGACCAATAGGTTTTCTCCAAGTTGAGAATTTAGAACCTCATTAGAAAAATAAAATTGCATTATTATATATGAGGGAGTTTTGGATGGATATATCAATTGTTTTGCACGTCCTTTGAAAAGTTCTCGAAACAGCACTAAATAGTTTGAGCGTTATTGGTGTGGAAAACATTTAGACTTTGATTTGTTATTTTGATTAAGACGATGTCATCTAAATTCAATAATTTTACACCTAAGGATATTTTTTATGTTCATTCATTAGGGGTAGACGTATTCATCGTGAAGATATGATTGATTGAGTTGATTTACCTATCGAATTAGTTCATACCCATACATTCCATTTCCATGGCTTGGTTGTTTTAGTATAAATCCACGGTGTGATTTTTGGTTCATTATTTTTTCTTTGAAAAAATTGAAAAATCAAAAATAGTTTGTGGAATTTTTTGAGTTACACCTTTGCATGTGCGTAGTTTGATTCATATTTTCTATGAACTTTTATCATGACACTCCATGTTTAGTTTGTTTATTCTTATCTGTCAATTTGGGGACATAATAAAAAGGGCGAGAACGAATTATGATTTTATGGGGGAGTTTGAAATATGGGGGAGATTTTATTAGATTGATTGATTTATTCTTATATCATTTCAAACTCGATGCATCACGAAAGTATTTGCTTTATCTCATGTGTGTAGGTATGAAGATTGATGATTATTGGATTGCACACCCTGATGAGAAAAGCATTGAAATTTGTTGTTGAAGACTTTTGAAGAAAATTTGAAGACTTGCAAAATTAGTACCTTTCCATTTTGGGTTCATGGGGGATATTAGATTTGTATAGGCATTTTGGGTTTTTATAATTCGGATATTTTTATTTTGTACCGGCATAGACATAGAGGGAGATTTGTAAGGACATTATTTTCATTGTCCGTTATCAATTTAGTATGTCGTATACCGCTACACCATCGAAAAGCATTCAAGAACATTCAAGCATCAAAGATGGATCCGAATATCAAGTTCTTTAACATTCAAGACTCCGCGAGGTTAATTTTGGTAAGGTTGAGTTTTAATTCCTTAGCATTCCACTTAAACTGTTGGTATATTTTGATCAAATATTTTCTAAAGATTTTATTCTCGAATACCTTTCCATAGAAAAATCATAACTAATTCTTAAAAAAATCAGAAAAATACAAAACTAGTGGCCACGTGTTCGTATCAAAATATAGCTACAATTATGGCCTGAGATCTCATTTGATAGGTCATTCGAACGACCTGCCTATGTCGTTCAAACGACATTCAATCTCGCGAGAAGTTGTCGCGTGATGTCGTTCAAATGATAATGCATTTTCGTTCAACCTCGTTCGAGCGACGTGCAGCCTTAAGTTTTTTATAAATATGTTTTTCCAACTCCGTTTTTCATAAGAAGAACTGCATATTTTCAATAAACGAAACTGCTAATGCAGAAACGATTTTTGTCTTCTTCTTTTAGGTTTTAAACCTTTTGTTTTCAATTCACAAAACATCCCAATCTTTTAGTGAATTGTTTTGGAACCCTAGATTCAAGTTTGTTGAAATTTTACCTTTGTGGGGAGAAGTATACAACCGGAGAGCTATGTGCTATTGTGGAGGGAGTCTCTATGAAGTTACTCTTGTGGGGAGGATAACCTACACCGTGAAGACTGCATGTCCTTGTGGTATAGCTGCGTGTGAACCACTGCTGATTTCTAGCCGTTACTTTGAAGGTTTAACGAAGGCACCGTGCGTTACTCTTGTAGGCGATCAAGTTGTATGTAAGTCAATGGTCTTGTAAATTTTTCAAAGTTCTAAAACTAAAAGGTTTTTCCCTTCTGGGATTTTTCCTGAATTTGGTATTCCTAATATTTGATCTTGTGATTTTTCGATTTTCATATTTAATTCAATCACTTAGATGCATGTTTTAGGGTTTAACTGAAATTGAATTTTTTTAGAATTCGCATTATTCCGCTGTAGCGATTCTAAACTTTTGTTATCTAACCAATCTCTTGAATGTCTAATAATTATTTTAAAAGAGACATTTTCTTTAAAATGCTTAAATTTATTTAGCTTTGGTTACCAAAGGCTAGACCAAAATATAAACTATTGTATTATTCTACATATATACATTTGAACTCTCTTATAATTTAAAATTTATATTGAATCTTGTAGTTGGCAATTATGAATTCTCATTATATAGTGACATTCTTTTAGCCGTCAATAAGAACCCATGTGATTCTTAAAAATCAGAAGTATTTTCAGACTTGGTATGTATTATAGTAAAGGTTCCAACTATAGTTGAATGTGTTAACACTATTAAAGGATCCAAAATAGCTTTCGTGGTATTGTCACATAGTACGTGCCAAATCATATGCAGTGATTTAAATGAAGAAATTTATGAAAAAAGTTGCTTTACGTTATGGGAATCATAGTATACATGTACGATATTGAAATAAACTATGACAGTAATTTTGCATTACTTCTAATGCTGCAAGGCAAAAGTTTACACTAGCAAACCATTATTTCGTTATTCACAAGTTATACTACAAAATATTTATTGTAGTATAAATGCACGTTGTCATGAGCCTTAAGCTCCATGGTTCCATTAGATGATATTATAGGATGACTTATTTAATATTTTTTTACATGGTTTTATTATTTTAATTTATGTTTATCTTTACTATTATTATCACCAGAGCAAATATATGATACTAACGATTCACCCTCTATCAAACCATTGATAAATGTAGTATTTATTATATATTTTGTGAGATTTTGTTTTTAATGAGACACTCGTCTTATGGTTAGGGGGAGGATCGAATATACTTGAAGTACAAATTGTTCTTAAAGAACGATGAAAATTATAATGGAATACTTTCAATTTGTCTCATATAATCTCCCATATCGCTCAATATGAAAATGAAGTGAAAAATAACATTGCAACATCAAATGAATATGGAACTTAAAATGTATAGTTACAATTATGCTTGCAAAATTATTATCCCAATAGGAGATAATAAATTAGGATACATTGAATTCTCACTAAAAGAATTGCAAATTTATAGGTACCAACTACTAAATTCTCTAGTAGAGGAGGTTAAATAAAACCATGCCCAAATAATTCCCCAGAAGATGTTATGAGCAAAAGATTCAGTTTCTCTAAAACCTCCGAAAAATTATTATCTATAAAAATACACAAGTTCCTAGAGTGACTATAAATCCCCTGAAGAAGACAAAGGTACCTAATAACAATGAGATCTCTATATTTTATACATATATAGGAGAAAAGTAGGATTAATAAATATGATCATCTATGACATAATTATAAATGTTGTAGATACACAAAATAAATCGAAGGGTGACAATACTATAAATACACGTACTATAAAAAAATGTCGACAAATAATATATTCGCCAAAATGAGAAAATATCATGATGGAATAGTTCGAGTCTCTTTATATACCTAGTGTATTCCTACATACAGTAGAAACCCCATAAGATAATATACCCGAAGATTACAAATGGTATGCGTTAATTCAATTGTCAAAGAAATTCCACAAAGAGGGGGAGTGGAGAATCTTAAAAACAGGAGAATAAACGATATGATATTTTGGACATATGCACATTGTCATATTTTTTTGTTTAACTAGAGTGATAAAAAAATACAAAGTTTATAGCCCCTCTAAATTCTCTTTGTGACTTTATTTTACAACAAAGCATCATTTTTCTCCCAATCCTTCGTTTATCTTCTGCGAAGTTTTTTCTAGCACAATTTGAAATGGTGATACTTAAGAAATGATAATTTCAATTTTACTGTAACACCTCGTACTTATGAGTATTTGAATTTAATTAATTCGATAATTAATTAGTTTTATTTTAAATTTACGCAAGAGAAGTAATTTGATTAAATTGAGTAATAATGTGCTTATTATATATTAATCGCGAGTGAGATAATGACTAATATTATGAATTTAATTTACTATGTGAATAGTAAATAACGTATGGAAATTATTACGCTTAATAGCGAGTGATATTGGTGTAATTGGAATTGTCTCAACCGGGAGTTGTTTGTAGACTAATTTGGGGTCGAGATGGAACAATTACATAGAGTGACTCGAATGATGATTTAGAGGTCACAGATGATTTCGAAAGGGTCAAAATAATTGGAATAGTATACCCAGGGGTATTGTTTGTATCCTGGGGCATTTTTAGACTAAACTGGGGTCATATAAGGGTAATTCAGTCTTTCGTAGACTAAGGTAGAAGGAGCTACGAATTTCCCAACCTTATAACAGATCTTAGATAGAAGGGGCTAGAGTTAAGAGTGTTGAAAACCAAAGGAAACCATTAAAGGGGAAAAGGATAGAGTTTTTGGAGCTTTTGAATAGATTTTTGGAGCTTTTCATCTCAATCTTGCACCATAAACAACCTAAGAGTGAGGATTGAAAGAGAAGACAATCAAATCCATCACCAAGCCATAGAATAAGACCCTACTAATCAAAGGCAAGTGTTTATATACAAGTTATTTAAAGTAATAATACCCATGTGACTAGGGTTTCATCATATTTTGATTAAAGTAATGATTCTTGGAAGAAAAGAATGATTTAAACATATGTTTACGTAGGAATTGCATGTAAAAATATTTGATATCAATAGAGGATAATAAATTAGAGGTTTTGTGTTATTATCTACGAATTAAATCTGGGTTTTTGATGAATAATGGTGGAAGAACATAAAACTTAAGGTTTTGAGGATTAAATATTTAAATCCCTTCTTGAATGAAAACTATAAGGTTTTAATGTTGTATTTACATTAGAAATCATCCTAATGCATGTAGAAATGGTTAGGGACAATTAGTTTCAAATTTGGCGAAGAAATATATAAGTTATATGGGTGTTAATGGTGAAAAATACACTTGTGTAAGGAAGAAGATGAATATGCAGAAAAAAGAATCAATTCGTCCCAGAGGAGAATTGATTCGGCCTCCTAGCGAATCAATTTGGTTTCCCACAAAATATGAGGATTCCCATTTTAAGCCTAGAACTCTTAAATTGTCGCAGGGAAATTTTTTTATAGGACATTGTTAGAATATAATGAGGGATCTATTATATTGTAGTAAGCCATGATAGGGCCATGGGAATTAAGTCTTATCGAGAGAATTAAGACGGTGATTAAATGGGATTAAACGATAATGTAATTAATTTGCGAGAATGAGAATGTAATTACGAGAAAGTGTGAGTGAGCTTATGGCATGAACTAGTAGGGTAAGGAAGACTTAGATACTGAAATAAAACAAGGGGTAACTAGGACCCTTAAAGTCGATAACAATACTCCATTAAGTGCGATAGTGAGAATAATCATAAATTGAATGTACGGTGAGGATTAGAGTGATATATATACTATGTACAAATCATGATAATTAAGTTGTGTGAATACCTACTGAATATATATAGGTTGTGCGTGTACCTATTATATGATTGATGATATATGTTAGCATACCTACGTTACCTGCTATCACGGAGGTTCCCGCGCAGTGGGTGATCCCACCTTCCCGATTCCAGGGAGCTCTGACTTTATGCCTCAAAACATAGGACTCAATATAGCTCACTATGTATCGTGTATTAGTGTGGTCGGCATGTCGTTTGGGTATGTTAATCATTTGCGTAGCCCAAAGGCTTAGAACTATATTCTCCCACTGCTTGTTATTTGAGAATACAAGTGAAATGGAAATTTCAAATCTTATAACGTATGAGAAACATTGACCAACGAGTGAAGTACTGTATGGGCGATACGAGAACAGAGACGTGTTCATTTTTAGATATACATAAGTCTTGTTAGCTTGGCTAGAATAGCTAGGTGGGCTAAGTAAAAACTCAACCATCCACAATAGTTGAGAGGTGAGGAAACTCAAGAGAGTGTACGTAAACCTAACATGTGTAATCAATAATTGATTTTAAATTGGGATATACACTTGCTAAATATTTTCAAAATGTTTTGGGTTCTAACCCTTGCTATAAAATATTTTCAAAACCTTTTAAGTGTCCATCCACGGGGCGCCAACCTTGATGATTCCTTACAGGGATGTACAACTGTAGTGCTATAGAGGCTTGTAGAGTTTTGATTAAACACATCTATCATTTCATTCGTAGCGTAGGAGTTTATTCCAGTATGTTGGCCCCATTTGAGACTTTATTCATTTAGTATTTCAGCTTCACACTTGCATTCAAATATTTTTATTAGTTGGATTCATTAATTGTTTTGGGATTTTTAACCGATGGTTTATTCAATAAGACTTTATTTATTTATTTACTTGAGATGTTTTGGGACTCTAATATTGTGTGAATGTTGTAATTCAGCTTTTATCATATTGCTATTTATCTATTTAATGCAAAATAAAATTTGACACCGGCTTAATTAACTAATAGGTGATTAGTAATTAATTTAGTTTTCAACGGTGATGCTAAGAATGAATAATTTTGTAAATCCTGTTTTAATTTAATAAAGGCCTTTGATAGCCTAGTATTTAATCAGGTGGGGTGTTACAGATGGTACCAGATCATCAGGTTCTAGTTTCCATAGTATCTGTATGGCCTATTACGATTTTAGCGTAACATTCTTTTGTTATAGAGCCCTATTATTAGGATTGTTTCTTTTATCTTCACGTATTTGAGATATTGTGCTTTCGCTATTAAATTTTGTACAAACTGTGTACTTATACAATTCGATCTGTTTTCAGATGCCACCGAGGAGAGAGCGAGAAGCTAGGGCAGCGACCAGGGATAAGGTGAGGGAGGCTCACCAGGAGCCACATGAGGTGCCTCAGCCACAACCACCACTAGAGATGATCTTGATGGCCCAGGTGGTTAATGAAGCAATGACAGGTATGACCATGCATTTTTCAAAGCCCCAGCAGCCAGTGGCACCGGTCATTCAGGCCCACATAGGGACATCTAGTTGGCAAAGGGTCAGTGAGACGTTTTAGAAGGGTCACTCGCTCGAGTTTTAGGGTAGTTATGATGTGGTGGAGGCGTGTCAGTGAAAGAAGAATATACAGCACCATCTACACATGGTGGAGTGTATTGAGACATATAAACAAATGTTATCTACTTTCAGACTAGCTGGAGCAACCTTACAGCGGTGGGAGTCAGTGACCACCGCCTAGGAGAGAAATATGATGACCATTACCGAGTTTAAGGTGCGGTTTGATCACAAATACTTTTTGCCTGAAGTCGAGTCAGAGATGTGGAAGAAGTTTGATGAAGTAGCACAATGTGACCGCCCGGTAGCTGAGTATGAGGAGCTCACCTGTTTAGCTAATTTTGTTCCAAATAAGGTGAGAAATGAAGAGAGGAAGAAAGAAAAGTTTATGGACGGTTTAACCTGGAAGATTAGGCAGCACTTGATAGGTAACCCCTCATTAGTGACATATACTAATGTCATCATTGCCGCTCTTATACACTATCAGGATCATCGCTTCCACGTGAAGATAAGTAAGAGAGGAGGAGATCCTAGCCAGTAGGGCAAGGCAAATGGGGATGGTGCTACTAGAGCACCGCAACAGCAGACAGCCAGTCAGTAGGGACAGGTTCCTAACATGGGAATAACGCTAAGAGATTCAGGCACAAAGGGTACCGACCAGAGGGACAGGGATACAGACAGGGTCAGTAGGGCCCAAATCAGCAGCAATTTCCTCAAGGCTATCAGGGCTAAGGGAACCAGGGGGAGGCCATTAGAGCCAGCATTACTAGGGCTAGCAGGGCCAGAGACAGAGAGAGTTCCTGGGAGCAGTGCTTCATCTTTGGCCATCAGGGTCACAAAAGGAGAGATTTCCCACACCACATTAAAGCAGGGCACAGTAGTAGGGTGACCAGCTGGGACAACAGACTCTTTTACCTCTACAACACCAACACCACTGGCCCCTCAGCAACAGCAGGGATAGATGCACTACAGGCGTGTGTATAACGTCTGGGACATATCGATGCCACCTTCACCTTAGACGTCTCCATCAGTAGAAGGTACGTTTCCTATTCATAGGCTTGAGGGTAGGATTATTTTTTATACTGGGGCATCGCATTCATTTATTAAGACCAGATTTGTTAGAGTTACCGATTTATTAGAGACTATCAATAGTCTCCTTATGTGTAGTCACTGATGGGTAGTGGTTCACTGATACACTCAATTTGTAAAGGAGATGATATCGTGATAGGGAGACTGAGCTCAGTGAAAGACCTTCTTGTGTTAGACATGGAGGGGTATGATGTGATTATGGGTATGGATTAGTTGGCAGGTTATAGGGCAATGGTACATTGCTATGAGAGGACCATTGTGTTTTCCATTCCAGGGCAGGAGATGTTCCTTGTGGCTATGCCTCTTCCTGAGCGATGGTCGTGCACACACTTATACTACATTGAGGAAGAGACCTCACTGGAGGTAGTCATTCCATTAGATTAGATTCCAATCGTGAGAGATTTCAAGTATGTATTCCAGGAGATACCCAAGTTGCCACCCAACCAGGATATCGAGTTTGTGATTGACTTATCACCAGACACAAGATTGATTAATCGAACACCTTACCATATGGCTCCTTAAGCGGTGCGTGAGTTTAGAGAGAAGATTCAGCAACTCTTGGGTTAAGTTTTCATTCAGCGGCGTACATTGCCTTAGGGTGCGTCTGTGTTGTTTGTGAAGAAGAAGGACGGTTCGCTTTGCTTGTGTGTGGATTATAGGGAGCTGAACAAGGTCATAATATGGAATAAATATCCGTTACCAAGGATCGATGACCTCTTTTATCAGTCTACTTCTCAAAGATTGATTTGAGATCAGGTTATCACCAGCTACGTATTTGGGAGGGGGATGTTTCCAAGATCGCTTTCCTATCACGGTACGGGTCATATGAGTTTAGGGTGATGTCATTTGGGCTCACCAATGCACCAGTATTGTCCATGGATCTCATGAACATAGTATTCAGGGAGTTTCTAGACTAGTTCATGATCATGTTTATAGACGACATTCTGGTTTACTCTCATACAGAGGAGGAGCATGCAGAGCATATGCGTAGGGTCTTGCAGACACTTTGGGACCATTAGTTGTATGCCAAATTTATGAAGTGTGGATTTTTGATATAAGAGGTCCAGTTTATTGGCCACACCGTATCTGACAGAGGTATTACAGTGGATCTGAGTAAGGTATCGACAGTGATGGAGTAAGTCTAGCCCATGACACCTATGGAGATTCGTAACTTCTTGGGTTTAGCCTAGTATTATTACTGTTTCATTAAGGTATTTTCGAAAATTAAGGGTCCATTGATGAACTTGACTCCCAAGGGGGTACCGTTTGTGTGGATTTACAACTGGCAGCTGGCCTTCGATGAGCTAAAGGATAAGTTGACGTTAACGCCAGTACTTACATTGCCTAAGAATGGGGTAGAGTATTGAGTTTACACTAATGCATCCTTGTAGGTACTTAGCAGTGTATTTCAGCAGGAGGAGAGTACTATAGCTTATGCATCTCAAAAGCTTAAGCCCCATGAGAATAATTATTCACCCACGACCTTGAATTAGAAGTGATGGTATTTTCTCTAAGGATATGGAGGCATTATCTGTTGCGAGAGAAGTTTACATTATTCACGAACCATAAGTCACTTTAGTATCTCTTCCTTCAGAAGGATGTGAACTTGAGGCAGAGGCGGTATCTAGAGTTTATGAAGGATTAGCAATTTGATATATAATATCATCCTCGTAAGGCTAGCGTGGTAGCAGACGCGTTGAGTCGACGACCTACTGGAAAGTTAGTGGGGGTCTAGAAAGAGAAGTGAAGTGAACTTCAACATATTGATGAGGTCTTTAGAGCTTGTATGGTAGTGTTATATATCATTCCTAATATTGTCATTCATGTAGTGAAATCATAGGTAGAGGATCATTTATGTTAGGACAGGGTGCGATAGTTATTAGTTTAGGGTGTAGAGTCTTACTCAATTAGCTCGGAAGGAGGTCTACATTTTAAAGGGAGATTAGTAGTGCCTGAGGATGAGGAATTGAGGCATCCTATGATGAATGATTACAATGATTCGAGGTTTATAGTACATCCCGATGGGAATAAGATGAACTGGATATAAAGAGACAGTACTGGTGGGCAGGAATGAAGAGAGACATAGCAGAGTTTGTCTCGAAGTGTGTTACTTGTCTCGGTGGATTTATTATAGGGATGCCGACATCGCAGTAGAGTCCCGATTCCATATGGGTGATAGTGGATCGGTTGACAAAGGTGGCCCACTTCTTATCAATCCGTACCGACTACGAGATGAGTCAGCACGCGCAGATGCACGGGGTGCTGATTAACATTGTGTTTGATAGAGACAAGATCTTCATGTCTCACTTATGCTAGAGCTTCCAGGAGGCCATGGGTACGGACTTACGATTGAGTACCATTTATCATCCACAGACAAACGGGCAAACTGAGCGGGTTAATTTGATGCTAGAGGACATATTGAGGATGTGCATTCTGGATTTTGGGGGAGGATGGGAGCTATACCTTCCATTGGTAGATTTTGCGTATAATAACTCTTAATAATTTACTATTGGTATGGCATCGTTTAAGGCATCATATAGGAGACCTTGCCATTCTCTCGTTTTCTGGTTAGAGGTAGGGGACAACAAGTTATTAGGGCCAAAGATAATATAGGAGACGACTGCCAAGATTGAGCTAATTCGGGGATGAATTCAGATTGCTCAGGACTGACATAAAAGTTATGCTGATGCCGATTAGAGGCATGTGGAGTTAGAGGTTGGGGATCAAGTGTTGGTTTGTGTGTCTCCCATGAAGTGGGTCATGATATTTGGCAAGAAAGATAAGCTAGTGCCAAAATATGTGGGACCCTTTACTATTATTGAGAAAGAGGGACGGTAGCTTATAGACTGGGTGATGATACGAGAAATCGGACACTAGTCATTCTTAAGCATCATATCAAATGTAGAAATAAAGTAAAGCAAGTAATAAAGGAAAAGAAGACAAAATATAGAGTGGTTCAACCATAAAAATGAGCCTAGATCCACTTTGGTGCTTCATTCTCATTATGTATGTAGCGTAATACAAGTTTAGAATGTCATAAGAGGCATATAAAAAAGAGAGAATATAGAATAATACATGTAACTCGCTAGTTAAATAACTAAGGATGAGGCCTATCAGAGGTTGATCTTGCTTCAGCTATGAAAAATGGGAGCCCCCAAGTATAGTATCCTCTAGAGAGAGAGAGACATGAGTTTGGCAGGGCTTCGTCGGGTAATCCCCGCAATAATGGGGTGAGCACCTCTATTTATAGGAGATATAAAGGTTTTTGCATGTGCATGAGGCACGTGATATGTGATAAGGTTGATAAGTAAGGGATCCTTATAGAAAGACAATTGTTAAGCATCTGGTATATGAGTAGGGGTTGTGGCATGTATGGACTCAGGAAGCAGCCAATTTGGATGGGTCCGCGACCTATCTGGGCCTAGGAAGCAACTAGTTATAGGAGATACAGTGGCCTACCTAAGGCCAATCATCGGTTATCATAAGACAAGCTAATATGTACGGAGCCACGGCCTGTCTGAGCCCAAGCGGTGGTGCCTTGTACGATGTTCCATGGCAGTAGGGATTATATTGGCCATATAAATAAGCCCCCAAGTCATGGTTCCAAGTTAGCGAGTTAGGGGCGCAGATTCAATTTACTTCGCGGTCTTTGCAATGTGACGTTTCACCTTCCTGTGCCCCTTTATATAAATGGGTTTTGGCTGCGCGGACCATTACCTTTCATAAAACCTTGGCGGAACATCGAAAGTGAACTTCTGTTAATTTCTTCTTTGAATTTTTCGGCGACTATTAAGTGGTGGTTCAAGGCAACTTGAGGCTGAATTGAGGCTGAGCAACCATTTTTCTTCCATTTCCAGGTAATCCTATAAATCTTTTTCATGTTTTCTTCTATTTCCTTTGCAATTTATTACTTTAATCCATGCTTAGTTGACTCCATTTATGTTTGAACCATTAACTATCCTTGTTTCGATTCTAAATTTCACATAGAACTAGAGTTTAATGGTGTTGAATGATACCATACTCTTATAGCATCTAGGCTTTTTTAATCCATATCCCTTGCTACCATTCGTGTTGAATCCTATTTGCACTTTGAATTTTTGAATCAACATGGAACTAGGGTTTGATGACAATGAGCTTTTAATTCCATGTTATGCACAAATTTCTGGCATATCCATCATTTCTCATAATCTTGCCCAATTAATGTCTAATGTAGCTACTGTTTGCTAAGTAATTGAGTTTTGAAATGAGATTTTAATTTTTGGGTTGTTCTTTTTTGTTTTATCTGTTGGGGTTTTGAGTAGCTATTCGAATTTTTATTTTTGGCCAAGAATATATCCTTGTTATTCTTGGACAAACCCCAAGATTCTACGGTTTTAGATCTTCAAAAACACACTTTTCATACATTTGTATATTTTTCCCCAACTAGTGATGCTATTTTGCTGCAGTCTTGTATTGACTTTTATTTTTAGATCTCCATGGCTGCAGTCCTTAGATTGAGTCGCAAAATTACTGTAGCCTTAGAGTAATTTTCTGCATCCTTTGGGAATCATGCGCTCGGTCTAGATGGTTGCAGCCTTTAAAATAAGTTGGCAGCAACTGACTAATTTTTCTATACTTCTTATTTGTATATGTCGCGGCCTCTAAGAGGATTCTCTAACCATGGTGGTTGTGGAAACTAAATACGGAGTTCTTCTGCTTTTCAGGTCCTGTTGCGGCCCTATGAGTTAAAACCCTCAAGACTACTTAGATGGCTTATGGAGGTCTCACTTTAGCATCTCCCCTCTTGAGATCCCATTTATAAAGCCTTTAAAGGCTGTTGGGACGTGTCTATTAAAAGATTGCCCGAACTATGTCATCCTTGATTTTAACACTAAGGGTTCCTTGGACTATAGGGATACTAAGGAGATTGCCAACTCTATGGAAGAGAATACAAGTTCCAGCAACCATCCTACAGGAATAGTGGTCATGGTTCCTATTAGGATAGCTACTATCCCACATGAAACTTGGAATACCCTAGCTGAACCTCCTCGCTGAGGCCAGTCCTTTGAGAAGGAACCTGTTTATCTGAAACACAAGTGCATTATGAATGAGGACTGGATTTATAATGTTGCCGCGATTTTTGAGTTTTGTGAGGGAACAATTTTCACACTTCCCCTCATGAAACAAAGGTTATGCTTTGATGTTCCCAACGGTGTTTTCTTTTCTGTACATGCTTTCCTTTCGGGGTTGTGACTTCCTGTTCCTGTGCCTATCAGAAGGATATTGGACATCATGAACTTGGCCCCAACCCAATTGGATCCCAGCTGCTAGAGGGCCATTCTTCCTGGTTTGGTGCTTTAGAAAAAGAACTTTAATAAAGATATCATACCTGGGGAGTTCTTCCAATTCTATAGCCCTAAGGAAAACTCTAAAGAATTCCCGTGGTACTACCATTTCACGCTGCAGAGCGGAGATAGATATTTGTATGCCGACATGACTACCAGTGTTAAAAACTGGAAAGGCAAATATTTCTTTGTGTCTAAGCATGGTTGGAAAATTTACCCAGAGAAACTGAAAGGGAAAAGACCGTTAGAATGCCACAGACATGGGAAGTCCCTCAAAAAAGGGTATGTACTATCTACAACCGATATCAAACCTTATGCTTTTAATCTTTTAGCCCATAATAATAGTTTACTCTTGTGTAGATATTAACAATCTTAAACTTAGCAACAATCAGCAGAAACGGGTTGAGGACGCAACCAACTTAGCAAATTTGGAGAAAAAAATTTATGAACTAGTGACTTCTACCTCCATATTTGACCAAGGGTATTTTTCTTCTAAAGATATCCTAAGATGTTTGTGGAAGGTAAAATTTACTTGAAACATTTCATTCTAACATTCACTCCATGATAACATCATATCTTTTTTAATTTTTCATTCTTCAGGTAAGGAGATTGATCGTGATCTTTTGGCGGGCCAATTATAGAGATGGATGAGGATGCTATGGTCTTTAACTACAGAAAAAAGGGGAAAATGAGGAAGAGGCCACAAAAGGAGGCAACCCCTACCAATGAACCTACTGCTAAGCCAATTGTGCATTTTGTATAAATGTCTGCGACCCCTGACGATGTTACTGCAGTAGGGGAGAAGCAGGTGGATGATGATATAGCTCCAAAACTTGACACGATAGGTCTAATGTCCTCTGGGAACTTTCAAGGAGGGCACATCCCCCTGAATGTTTCTATTTCTGGATCTCATCCCGCTCCTCCACGAAACATCATGGTAATTAATGACAACTTACTAACTTCGTAAAGCATGGCAAGAGTGGGCCCTGACGGACGTCTGCGGCCTCAACTGAGGAAACTTAATCCTATTTCTTATAGGATAAAAATTGTAGGGCGGTCAGCTGAATGAGGAAGGTTCCAGATGTTGTTGACTTATACAGTTTGGTAGAAGAAAAGCATGAGGACTTAGAGGAATATTCCCTCCACAGTTTGCTACGGGTAATCATTTCATTTCATTTTATGTTTTCTGCTAATCATTTTTTTGTACTGATTTCTTTAGCTTCAGGCCACAGACGTTGTTGTGTCCCAGAGGATGAAGTACGATGGTCTCTTTAAACTCTACAGGGCTGCAGAGTCTTTTCACAAGTTTGCCCTAGAGACTGCCAAGACTTCTTCCTTTGAGGCAGGCAAAAAATCATCTATCGTGGCACTTAAATTGTCCAAGATGTATTTGGATAATACCATCAAGGGAAAAAATTAGGTTTAAAAAAATTTCACAAAGGTCGCAGACTCTCTCAATACTACAGAAGCCAAGGCTGTAGAAGCTGCCCGGCAAGCCACCAATTTTGAACACAAACTTAGTGTTCTCCAACAAAAGTATGAAGAGTTAGAGCTCCACACCTCTTCCACTCTCAAGCGAAGGAATATTGACCATGTCACGGCTATAAAACAAAAATATGAAGAACATGTAGTGGATCCTAATAAAGGTTGCGGAAGATGTTGTGACGGCATATAAAAAGTTGAGGGACTTCTTTATGATAAATAACAAAGCCTATCTCCGTGGCTTCCATGAGCTTAGGAATAGGGTGATGAAAAAATTCCCCAAGTTTAAAGAAAATATCCTGGAGGCTTAGCAATGCTGAGCATGAAGAATATGTGGCGAAGATAAGGGATACTACGGAGGAGAGAGCTAAGCAACATGAAGCTGCGGTTGTGGTAGAGGAAACTGAGACTGTGAAAGATGATGATGCTGAGGATGAAGATGATGATGCTTCCTCATAGAAGATTAGCCTTATAATCATTTTGGGATGTGACCGTATTAATCAGTACATGTATTTTTTTGAACTTATTCATGGCTACAACCATTTTAACCTCTAAACATAACTTGTGGGTTTGCAGCCAATTTTGTAAATCTGTGGCCATAATCAATATTTTGTGCATGAATTTAATTTTTATTTTTTTGTCTACATACCATATCTTTCTTTACATCTTGAATGCTTGAATGTCTACTTTATTTTGCTCTCTGCTTTGAAGGTACCTTGATCTGGCTACAACCCTATTTGTAAGGCCGCGACCCATAAACTGTTAAACACGAGCTGGATGTTAAGCTTCAGAAATGTAGGATTATGAGTGGACGATTAAGTCCTTATCCCCTTTGAATATTACTGCATAAGTGTAGGATTGCCCGCAGACGATTAATTCCTTGGCCCCTTTGATTGTTACTACAAAAGTGTGAGATTGTCCGCAGATGATTAAGTCCTTAGTCTCTTTGAATGCCACTACAGAAGTATAGGATTGTCCGTAGACGATTAAGTCCTTTGCCCCTTTTAATGTTAATGCAGAAGTGTAAGGTTGTCCATGGATGATTAAATCTTTCGCCCCTTTGAATGTTTGGGCTATTGTTAGGCCTCCCCAGGCTAGGTATTATAAAGCTTCCCCAAGATATAATCGGATATATATATATATATATATATATATATATTTATAAAACCATCCCTGGAAAATTGAAGCATCCCGAGAGCTAAAATGAGCATTTTGGGCCCCCGTGGCTAAGTAAGCCCTCGTGGCTTCACGTTCTGAGAGGTGCAAGCTGCCTATCAGGGTCGTCTCCTCCATAGACCTTTCTTCCCAAAATAAGCAAATAATTCCTGAGAGAATTGGTCATGATGTTCCATTAAATGTGTTTAAGACGAAGGTCTTTCATTAGATTTTTAAGCAGGAAAGTGAGAATATATATATATATAAAGTTCAAGAAAAGGAAAATGTGAACAAGTAGACACTAAGGCTGGAATATAGTAAGCAACCTCCTAGATATTGGTTGCACCCCCTAAGCATCCTTCAGGAATCGCTAAAGCGCTCCCTTCCAGATGAGCCTTTTAATCTTATTCTTCAAGGCATGGAAATTGTTCGTTTCATGGCCATGATTGCTGTGGAAACTGCATCATTTGGCCCGATCCCTCTTGTGAGGAGGTGACCCCAACTTCTCAAGCTAATGGAGAAATTTGGCTTCTCTGCTGAGCTCCAAAATGTCTTCCATTTAGTAAATCAGCGGGGTGTAGGTCTCATAGAATTTTTTTAGTTTTGCCTTCTCCAGCTTCCTCTTTTGAACTTTGGCACCGACCATTGCTGCTTCTGCCGTGCCCTTTTTCATGGATGTGAAGGTTGTATCTTTTGATGCTGCGGCATGTGCTGAGGTGAAGGATTCATCCTCCAATGTCAAGACCCTCTGTGTTGGGAAGTTGAACTGGTCTTGGAGTGCTAATTTATAGTCATAAAGGTGATCAATGTAGCTCAGCAACTAGGCGACTTCTTCACTCTGCTCTTTGCTTATCTTTGAGGTTTTTTCCATAGCTTCTTCTGTGTTAGTCTTTTAGAAATATATATTCTGATACAAACAATGGGTGAGAAGCTAAGTGATTCAAGAAAAACCAAGTGAAATAATAAACATGCAGCCTTTTTATATCTGCAATGTTATTCTGTTGTGGCCCCATCTTGAGGTACATACGTAATTACTATCGTGGTCATATCAATGGGAACTTCTCGCAACTGCTGTAGGACAAGTCCAATTACCCAAGTTGAACTGTAAGATCTATAATGACCCAACTGTCTTAGGAGTACTGCGACACTTCGACAATGAGCTTGTTTAGACGCATCTTTTATATGGCAGGGGTAACCCCAAAATAGGATCCAAAACATGAGATCAATCCATAAAAATAGGCCTACTAGGAATTTACCAAGGTCAAAATAGCCTCTTAGTGTGAGAATAGCACCAACTTGGTAATAAGCCCTAGATTATAGGCATAAAAGACACAAACAAGTGAATAAGACTCTTCCCTATTTACCCACCTTTAGGAAGCTACCTCCTTTTGTGTTTTTCAACTCTAATTAAGTAAGGTAACATCACCGGGGTATAGAAAATAGATCCATGGTCATAAAAAGGAAGACCAATAAACAAATCTGAAAAAGAATAATCCTCTCATGAGGTTGTATACAAATATAAGGGCTCGATAACCAAAATCTCACCCAAGGAATTATGACCCAAAGGGTCCCCGTAGATGAAACAAGGCATTTGGAACCCTAAGTAGGAAGAAAAAAAGATAAAAAAATACCTCGTTCCCACAGACGACGCCAAAATAATGACACAAGAAATCAGACACTAGTCGTTCTCGAGCATCATATCAAATGTATAAATAAAGTAAAGCAAGTAATAAAGAAAATAACACAAAATATACAGTGGTTCAGCCATAAAAATGAGCCTACATCCACTTTGGTGATTCACTCTCATTATGTATGTAGGGTAATACATGTTTACAATGCCATAACAGGCATACAAGAGAGAGAGAACAAAGAAGAGTATATGTAACTGGCTAGTCAAACAACCAAGGATGAGGCCTACCAGAGGTTGATCTCATTGCGACTGTGGAGAATAGCAGCCCCCAAGTGTGGTAACCTCTGGAGAGAGAGAGTTGTGAGTTTGACAGGGCTTCGCCATGTAATTCTCTTCTTGGTACCCCTAATAATAGGGTGAGCACCTCTATTTATAGGAGACATAAAGTTTGTTGCACGTGCATGAGGCACGTGATATTTGATGTGGTGGATAATTAAGGTATCCTTCTAGAAGCATCTGGTATATGAGTAGGGGTTGCGACATGTGTGGACTCAGGCAGCAACTAGTCTGGATAGGGTCGCTACCTATTTGGGCCAAGGCAACAGCCAATTATAGGAGATGCCACGGCTTGCCTAAAGCCAGTCAGCGGCAGTCACAAGACAGACTAATCTGTATGGATTCGTGTCCTATTTGAGACCAGGTGACAACGCCTTCTAGGATGTTCGGATGTAGTGGGGATTATACTGGCCGTATCACTAGGTTTAGCAGAGCATCTTCAGCAGTTACATGACGTGTTCCATATGTCATCACTGAAGAAGTACAGGAGGAGCGAGATGGATTTCTGGCATGTTCCACATGATGATATTGATTTGCAGCCAGACGTCTCATACAAGAAGATACTCGTGGCTATTTTGGAACGTAGTGAGCATAAGATGAGGTCCAACGTGGTGCCACTTATCAGATTTAAGTGGGGATAACTCAATGTTGATGAGCCTACTTGGGAGTAGGAGGGTGACATGCGAGAACAGTATCCAGAGTTGTTTACTTCAGGTATGACCTAATTTCGAGAATAAAATTCCTTTGTAAGGAGGGAAGTATGTAACACCCCGTATTTCTGAGTATTTGAATTTAATTAATTCGGTAATTAATTAGTTTTATTTTAAAATTACACGAGAGAAGTGATATAATTGAATTAAGTAATAATGTGCTTACTATATATTAATCGCGAGTGAGACAATGATTAATATTATGAATTTAATTTACTAAGTGAATAGTGAAGAACGTATGGAAATTATTATGCATAATATCGAGTGATATTGGTGTAATCGAAATTATCTCAATCGGGAGTCGCATGTAGACTAATTTGGGGTCGAGATGGAATAATTATGTAGAGTGACTCGAATGATGATTTTGAGATCACATATGATTCCGAAAGGGTCAAAATAGTAGGAATATTATACCTGAGGGTATTGTTTAGATCTTGGGACATTTTTAGACTAAATCGGGGCCATATTAGGGTAATTTAGTCTTTCGATAGCCTAGGGTAGAAGGAGCTACGAATTTCCCAACCTTATAACATATGTTAGATATAAGGGGCTAGGGTTACCAGTGTTTACAATCAAGGGAAACCATTATAGAGGAAAAGGAGAGAGCCCTTAGATCTTTTGAAGAGATTCTTGGAGCTTTTCATCTTAATCTTGCACCATAAACAACCTAGGAGGGAGGATTGAAAGATAAAATAATCAAATCCATCACCAAGCCACGAAATTAGACCCTAATGATTAAAGAAAAGGGTTTATATATAAGTTATTTGAAGTAATACCCATGTGACTAGGGTTTCATCATATTTTGATTAAAGTAATGATCCTTAGAAGAAATGAATGATTTAAACGCATGTTTGGGTAAGAATTGCATGTCGAAAGATTTGATATCAGTAGGGGATAATAAATTAGCGATTTTGTTTTACTACCCACGAATTAAATCTGGGTTTTTGATGAATAATGATGGAAGAACATAAAACCTAGGGTTTTGAGGATTAGATGTTTAAATCCCTTCTTAAATGAAAACTATAAAGTTTTGATCTTGTATTGACGTTAGAAATCATCGTAATGCTTATAGAAATGGTTAGGGACAATTGGTTTTAAATTTCGTGAAGAAATATATAAGTTATGTGGGTGTCAATGGTGAAAAATGCACTTATGTAAGGAAGAAGATGAATATGCAGAAAAATGAATCGATTCGTCCCAGAGGCGAATCGATTTGGAAAGAGAATCGATTCGGCCTCTTAGCGAAAAAATTCGATTTCCCAGAAAACGTGAGGATTTCTCTTTTAGGCCTAGAACTCCTAAATTGTTGTCGGGAAAACTTTTAGGACATTGTTAGACTATAATGAGGTATCTATTATATTGCAGTAGGCCATGATAGGTTATGGGAATTAAGTCTTATCGAGAGAATTTAGGCGATGATTAAATGGGGTTAAACGATAATATAATTAATTCACGAGAATGAGAATGTGATTACGGGAAAGCGTGAGTGTGCTTATGGAATGAACCAGTAGGGTAAGTAAGACTTAGCTACTGAAATAAACAAGGGGTAACTAGGACCCTTAAAGTAGAGAACAATACTCCATTAAATGTGATAGTTAGAATAATCCTAAATTGAATGTACGATTAGTATTAGAGTGATATATATACTACGTACAAAAGATGATAATTAGGTTGTGTGAATACCTGCTGAATATATATAGGTTATGTGTGTACCTATTCTATGATTGATGATATATGTTAACATACCTACGCTACCTACTATCATGAAGGTTCTCGCACAGTGGGTGATCCCACCTTTTTTGATTCCAGGGAGGTCTGGATTTATGCCATAGAACATAGGATTTAGGGTGTCTCATTATGTGTCATGTATTAGTGTGTCCGGCGTGTCATTTGGGTACATTAGGTATGTGGCTAGCCCAAAAGCTTAGATCTACATTCGCGTCCACTGTTTGTTACTTGATTTTGGGTTCGAGGAGATGTACTGAACCATTTATTCCTGTAGGTAATTAGACTGATAGCAGAGTATGCCCATGTTTCACGGTGGTCCTTTCAAGAGACTCTGTAATGATATTTATTAGCGAGATAAATATATGTGTACCGATGTGAATATTCTACTTATGTGTGATAGCAGACAATTAGATAGTGTATATCTAAAGATTGACTTATGTAATGACACTTAATTAATGGAATAATGAGAATATAAACAAAATGGAAATTCCAACTCTTATAAAATGTGAGAAATGTTAACCAACGGGTGAAGTACTCTATGGGCGGTACGGGAACAGAGACGTGTTCATATTCAGAAATACTAAAGTCTAGTTAGCTTGGGTAGAATAGCTAGGTGGTCCTAGTAGAAACGTTAAGTGTGCACAATATTTGAGAGGTGAGGAAACTCAAGAGAGTGTACGTGAACCTAACATGGGCAATCAATAACGGATTTTAAATTGTGATAATACTTGAAAATATTTTCAAAATGTTTTGGGTTCTAACCCTTGCTATAAAATCTTTTCAAAACCTTTTATGCATCTAGCCACAGGGACGCCAGACTTGATGATTCCTTATAGGGACGTATAGATTCAATGTTGTGGAGGTTTACAGAGTTCTGATTAGACGCATATATCATTTCATTCATAGCGTATAAGTTTATTCCAGTATATCAGTTTGGGCATATTGGCCCCATTTGAGACTTTATTCATTTAGTATTTCAGTTTCAGACTTGTATTCAGATATTCTCATTAGTGTGATTCATTAATTGGTTTGGAATTTTTAGCCGATGGATTATTCGACAAGACTTTATTTAGTTATTTATTTATTTACTTGAGATGTTTTGAGACTCTAGTGTTGTTTGAATGTTGTAATTCAGTTTTTCCGCATATTGTTATTTATCTCTGTAATGCAAGATAAAATTTGGCACTGTCTTAATTAACTAATAGGTGATTAGTAATTAATTTGGTTTTCGACAGTGATGCTGGGAATGAACTATTTTGTAAATCCTGTTTTAATTTAATAAAGGTCTGATCACCTAGTATTTAATTAGGCGGGGTGTCACATTTGTCCCTAATAAAATATAGGTTGTTTTTTAATAAAATTTTAGTAATATGCTAGCATACATATTCCACTAAGGAAAATGCTATGTGCACCAAAAAAAATTCACCAACGCTTACACTAAAAGATTCATTAGTGTAAAATTGTGGTACACCGTCTTAAACACTTTAATGCACAATCACATCATTTGGGACATTTTTGGTGCAGCTCCTTGGTACCCAATGCATTGTACTTCCATTAATGCTCTAAATGTTTAGTTAAACCGTATGCGATGCAACACTTCAAATGACGTGCCACAAAAAGTACAAAAAAGAATCAACTTTCCCTCGACACTTCAATGTGTTGTTTAACCACCCATTTATATAGAGTTAATAGTCAAACGGGTTAATAATTTCGATACCAATTTCCTTCATTTTTATGGTTGGCATTTTGCCTCCATGCTAAATCAACAAAAAAAAATTATAATTGGAGAATGGACATAAACTGGTGATCCAGGATCTCAACCCAAGTTGCATGGACCCAATGAGGGTTGTGCACGTATCATAACTCAAACAAACCCGGAGGGGGGCTAAATTGTTTTCTCAATGGAATTAGCCAAATTTTAGCCCTTCGAAAAATTCTCTTTATTTTATGCAAATGTAATTAAATGTGACACCCCGCCTAATTGAATAGCGGGTCATCAGACATTTATTAAATTAAATCAAAGTATCCAACTGGTTCAGTCATAGTGTCACTGTCGAAAACATGTATTTTTTTTATTAATCATCTAATAATTAATTAAGCTAGTCTCAAAACATTTCTTTTGTCTAAAGATAAATGTCAATTAATTTAAACCATTTAACACATTCATTATTCTTATGAATGAACAATTAACGAATAACACACCATCTAACTGAATATGATAAAGATGACATAATCATTCCAATTAATAAAATGCAAACCACCAATCATAATAGTATGAAATCCAACTGAAAAACTGAAATGAAATAAGTACAATGTTGCTCTAGCATAAATAAAATGAGAACGAGCAACACATTCCCTAACTAAGAAGCCTAAACAAAGAACTGAAGTCATAGATGTGGAGGCGTTTAAATACGAGGACCTACAACTCCCACAATAGCTGCAGCACGTCAAAAGATCCAACAGTCTAAGCTTGGCGCCCAATTGACTGGACACCTAAAAATAATTTCACAAGAAAAAGAGATTTTACAAGAGACGGGTCAGAGCCCGAGTGTAAAACATTTAAAAACAATTTAGCGAGTATTTGAAAATTGCAATAAAGAAAATATTAAGTGCATGTTATCTTTTTAGCACTCAATTGAGATTCTCACCTCTCAACTATTGTGCAGGCCTAACGTACCTTTAACCCGTCCTAATCATGTTTATCACACCTAATTAGGTCATAGCCATAAACCTTCTAACCCTCACCCATAGCAATAACCCGTTTTCCCCACATATCATTATTATTAAATATTTTTTAATTTACTATCCCAAGTAAAATTTCACATTAAGGTTACGTGTTCACATAATAGATTCAATTCTATTAACATTCTCATCTACATATTCACACGGTATATTAAATTACAAGTATTTATTTTTCATCACACTATTATAAATAAATACAAATACCTCACCCCTAACTCAACTGCAATGCGTGCATACTCTGCAATCAAGTCCTGGTACATCTCATACTGAATACAGACAATCGGTTCAGAATCACTCTCGAAAAATATATATACAAGTCACACATATTGGAGGAGAATCATATAGATACAAGTCACACATATTGGAGGCGAACATAGTTCCAAGCCTGTGGACTATGCACATACCTACGCACCCATATGACTGTCAACACTATCACTATCACAGATAACCCATCCCTAGGTTCCATGTTCTGAGGCACCAATCTAAAATCCCCCCGAAGGATCATCAAGATAAGAATATCCTCTCTTTAAGACCTCCCATGATAGCAAGTATGGTAGGTATGTTATAAACATAATAAATATTACAATAGGTATTCACACAACCCATCAAGATCACTAGGTATACACATAACCCAAGTTGTTTAGTTCATACATAGTATTACTCTTATTACTACTTACTATATATTTATTCAGTTACGAATATTCTCTCTCTCGTAATTTCTAAGGATGACTCACCGCTGCAAAAACCTTAAAGTATTATACACAAATAAACTCCAATAATTCCTCACTATACTAAAATTCATCGCACATTAATTAATCTCACTCGAATTAACTATGCTGCACAAATTGGAATAAAAAAGAATCTTCCAGGAATCTTAACACGTTGCTAAAAAAAATTGCATCTCGTTTGAACGAGATAGCAGGTTGTTTGAATGACCTCTTCACACGAGATGTCATCTCGCTCAAACGAGGTCCAATCTCATTTGAACGAGATGTCACAATATCATCCCCTACTTCTAGATGTAGCATTTTTTTGCATTTTCAAACCTAAGAACCTCTACAGATCAATCCTAAACATCAATTAATCAGTTTTAATCGATACTCTAACAGACATAATTGATTTCTAAGAACCTAAAATCATTTAATCCTTAATAAACAACACTGAAATCCGAAATCCCCAATTTAAATAAATTAAACCCTAGTTCTTCCCATTATCATTCAACAACATAATAAACCCAGATTCTTTCGTCACAATAAATAATAAATTTGCGACTTCTAATCTACTTACATGAGGGTTTAACATATTTCGATTTTAGGTTGTCATTAATCATCTTAAACCTCCAATTTCATCAAGATTATGAATAATATAGTGTATTATACACCTATACTAGCATGAACATGATTATTTCTACAGTTTTACAAGAATTAAACACCTTCCTCACGAAAGAAGGTTTGATCCTTTGATATAGTTGGTATGTTTGCGATCCTCGCTCTTCGATCCACGCGGCGGTGGTCTTGTTGGTGAAATCAATGCACTAGTAGTGGTTCTAGCCCTAGAAGCCTCTCATCCTCCTTCCTCCTTTTGGCCTCTCTGTGTCTAACATTGATATCCCTAATCTAACCCAAGCACCTGATCTTTTATTCCTTTAATTTTTGACCTTAATTATATTTCAAAAATACAAATTACCAAATCCCCCTCTCAGGATGCCGATTTGGCCTAAAACTGTCCCAGGACCCAAACTAAACCTCTGGGCAGACTTTCCTGACTATTTCAACCCTTCTGAACACATTGGCAGGCTCAAAATGACCATTTGGGTGACTTATAAATAATTTACTTTTTATTCCATTAGTTTAGTCTCGATAAGACTGATACGCGCGTCCCGACTTAATTACCGTAATTGTCGTATTTCTCACTCGTTACAATTCTCATATATTCACAATTATATATTACTTTATTCACTCAATAATATTCACTATTATTCTCATCAATAAACACTAACCTTTATCTCGCTAGTTAATATATATTTTAATCCCGATCAATTATTAATTAAATTTCTCATATTTATAATTTAATTAATCCCTTATTTTAAAAATCTTAAAAGTTACGGGGTATTACATTAAACATATAACAAGGTGAGGAATTGGGAGATATATATAACAATAATTAAACAAAAAAAATATGAAATCTCGATTAATTATCATACAAATTAACTACGCGAAATTATCAAGTTCTATTTAAATAGATCTTCATAGATCCATCATACATCTAAGTGTTATGTGTGTTAGCAAGTATGAATAAAAGTAAATAAAACATCATTAAGCCACAAGACATTTTTATCAATAAAAACCTCCATATAGGTGTATAAAACCTGACCCATCCTGATTTGTTATTCAAATTTTAAAAGATTTTATATAATGTAAGATGAGACATCTCTCTTATTCCCTAATAAGAGGTTAATTGATGAACATTGAACTCTCTTCCATTGGTAATGAGTCTCATATGAAGCTCCAGTGATGAACGAGGAAGTCACATCCTCCTTCTTAGAATCATAACACGCTTCAACTCCCCAATAGCTCTAATGCCTCTTTTAGAGACTAGTTTCGATCTTCAATTCTCACATGGATCAATTAGATTAATATAAGCTAGCAGATCTGATCAGAAAATACTCTCAATCCCTCACAAAATATATATCATGTACAATTTTAGATTTTTTCTCAATTATTAAAGGAACAAGTGATTTTGTTTAAAGAGTTGCAATCGATATTCTCTCAATCCCAAAAGTACTCTCTCGATACTAGATAAGTATATAGGAATTTAGATTTTCTTAAATGGAGGCAAACTGACCTATTTATAAAAAGATTTGTGAATCTGGTAGCATCGTTCACATGGCTAAAAATAAGTCCGTGCATAAGATTTTTGTCAGCGAGTAAGTCACACAAAAATGTGCAGTTGTGCGCACAGGTAAAAAATTAAACCATGCTCACAATTTTAGTTAGTGGCTTAAAACCTTACAGGTCATGTGCACGAGCCCAAAACATTGTCGTACGAATGGATTAGAGAAGAAAACAAGTTTCTTCCTAAACAAAATGAATTTTTCAAACCGAGGCTTTCCGTTGGGTTAAACACAACACGTCTTAATATATAAAGTCACTTTTTTTAATCTTAAAGCATCTCTTTATCAAAGTTAAATGAAAAAAATGTGCGTATGAATAGCCTTAGACGGTCAATTAATAATTCATTAAAGTAATACGTCTTCAAGTGAGTAGCAAGAATGTCTTTCACTAAAATGAAAAATAATCTTTCTATCAAATGCCTATATGAAATCAAGTATTTTGGATTGATAATGCATGACTGAAAATCTTTTACACGAAATTAAGTTATTTATACTATAATACATGAATACATACATTTTAATCTACCCCTATGGCTATAACGTGGTAAAACCCCCTAAACCCAAAATACTTTATTACAACAAACAAAACTCACTCCACATTATCTAGATAATAAGATAAGCATGTTGTAATAAACATGAAATCCAATAGACCGATAACATAACCAAAGTTGAGTCCGAATTAGGCTGAGTCGTAATCTCATGACGATGCCTATAAAAGCATGAAGAACATCAAAAGATCATGCATTTATGACATGCACAAAGAGAAGCTTCCTATGCTTGGGAATCCATCAAAAATATATAAATATGAAACATAAAGTGGGAAATGTTCATTAAATAATGTATATCAATGTGAAGCATCCCACTTAATCTTATCAATATCAATATCTACAACATAAGTGTAAAAAATGATGTTACTACCCTTCAACCAAAAGTTTCTTCTTCCTTTAAGCAAAGTTCCTCTCTTAAATACAAAAAAAGTATCCAAGTTATTACTCATCATATTTTAGAAGTTTTTCCCCTTTTCTACAAGAGAAAGTAAAAGATAAGTATAAAAGATATTGAGAACTTAAAAAGTACAAGATAATATATAATCCTCGTGTGTGTCTCTCTCTATCTATTGATCTATTTATTATCTATCTATATTATTTATAATGTGATAAACAAAGAGAACTTAAAAGGGTCTTTAATTAGGCTCTGAGTATATTAAAACTATAATTATTAGTATAATCTGGTATAGTAATTTGGACGGACATTGGATATATATTAGTATTATGTTATATTCTATGTATGAATTTTGATATGTATAATTATGTATTATACATGGTGGGTTTGGTTACTCGGAGGGAGTAGCTGGAGTACGATTAGTTATGATTGGGGGGGGGGGGGGGGGGAGTACTATACGCTTTGGATTATATTCGTATACCTAATTATGGTGAATATTTATTAGACTATGGGATTAGTCACGCTTATATATATATATATATATATATATATATAGAGAGAGAGAGAGAGAGAGACTCTCATACATACCACCTGTGCAAACTATTTTTTTTATCTTGAGTTCATTGTTTTTGTGTGGTATTTAAATATTTTAGGGGGCCTCACAAAAGAAATCAGCTCAAGATTTTTTTTTTCTATTTTTAAAAAAATTAGTCAAACTATGTCAGTTTTCATCAGATTAAAAACAACCTAAAAACTGACATAGTTTGATCGATTTTTTTAAAAATATTTAAAAAAATTATTTTGAGCTTTTTTATGGAGTCCCTTAGAATGTTTAAATACAAAAAAAAAATCAACTCAAAAATATTATTTTTACTATTTAAAAAAAATGGTTCGTATTGGTGGACCTCATATGTGGTATGTATGAGAGACTCTCTCCCTCTCTCTCTCTCTTTATATATATATGTGGGGGGGGGGGGTATATGGATATATAGTTCGGTTGTGAGGATGGTCTATGAATGTTATATACATATATGTTGGGTTTGTGGGTAGTTTAATATTGGGAAATATGTAATTGGTGGTTATAGATATTTGGTGTATACACTTTTAGTTATACTTGAAACTCAGTTATAGATATGAGGCTAATTCGAAAATACATTAATAAATGTAAAATATAAGTAGCAGAGGAATGCATAACTAGTGAAATGATAAAATACAACGGGATGGGTTAATCATAATAAGTAAAGAATGGTTAACAATATGTGATTGTTGTATATCCTTATGATGAATTTTACTATAGTAGTGAAAATATTTTTATGGATTGAATGTGGGGCTTAAGTTGGGTTACCACTCAACCGTTGGACAATTATGCTTTTGGTCTATGTGTACGATGATAGGCATTATGAGTTGGTGGAATACTCTTTGTGTTGATCTATCTGTTTAATGATAGATGTTATTAGCTGGGTAAATACTCTTTGTTTGGTCGATCCAGTATTTTTTATTTCTCTAGGTCAATGTAATATATATTTATTAGTTTATGTACATGTATATCGTATTTAGGTATTTTCTTAGGGAGTCTCTTACCATTATCTCTAACGAACAATCCAACTAGACATAAGTGTATCAGGGGGTCCTTATTTGAATTCCATTCGTAAGACATCCCATACAATAGTCTAGTTTGATTGGGAGTTAGGAGATACTAGGTAAGAGATCCTTAGGACTTAATGGTTATATATATTTGTGTTATGTGGATATTACTATTGTATGTGTTGAGTCTTAGACCAATGAGTCTTAATGGTTAACTAAGAAAAGTAGTTGTATGTTAGGGGGTTCTTTGTTTAGATTTCACTTGCGAGCCATCCCACGCATGTAGCTTAGTAAGGTTAGGAGTAGAGAGAAAGTGGGGATCTAGACAATTTATGTGGGTATAGGTAGATTTGGTAAGGTTTGAATTGTGTACTATTAGTTTAGAGCTATAACATGATAGAGGAAATGTGAGATACTTATTTCTTGTGTAATGACATGGGACGTATATGGGTCGTACTTAATAATGTTAAGTGATAGAGATATTTCTGAATACTTTTTTGGAACTAACCAAAATATATAAACCCTTCCCCCCAGATATTATTACTATAGTAGTAGAAAGACTAAGAAGTTAGAGTTGGACTGAGCAATAAAAGTTGTAATAATTGGAGATCGCGTTCATTATCCTTAATGTCAGAGTCGGTTTATTGAAAAACACTTTTATAGAGTGGTTTAATTGTATGGTCAAATGTAGAAATTATAGAGTAGATAACAAACAAGACAAAATCATTTTTAATCCAATTTTATCTTGATTAATAAGGTGAAACTAAAACATATAAGATAATGAATCTAATTCGAACAAAACAAAACACAACTAAAGATATGAGAAAAAAACCTTTTGGGAAAAACTATTTTTCATCACTGCTACAACTTAGGTTTTACAGAATGACTCGAATAGACTTACAAACATAAATTCCACAAAGTATCACAGTTATGTCTCCTTACATTTTGATAATAAAAAGCATCATTGTTCTACCAAAGCTTCACGTACGAAGCTCCACTTGCCTCGGTGTCCACCGATCAGCCACAAGATACTCCTTTCCTATCTTCAGCAGTGACAAATCAACTTAAGAAAGCAAGTCCCCTACAGTGTGTGCTTAAGAAAAGATTCACCGAATAAACAAAACTTTAATTTTGTATTTTTAAAATTTTAAAGATTGAAACTTTAAACAAATTTAAGCCAACTAAACTTTGCACCGATTTTAAACCAATTGTTGTGAAAAACTGATTTACCCAATTTTACCTTTTTATCCTTTAACATACATATAGGTGATAAGAAGGTAAAATAAATAAACCATCCACAACATGTCGATGTATGAGGAAAACCACAATGGAAAAAATCTCGGATGACCTAGCCAAATGGTTTACTATGATACGAAATTACAAAATCTGACAGTAGACTTACTCAATGACTCGATCCTTACAAGCCTTGATGCTCTTCAATCTGCGATCATTCCTCCACAAAGTAATGTAGCAGTCCACCCAAGTAAGCTACCACATTGCATGAGTCCATGCATGTCTCTATATCCACCAATGAGGATCAACAACCGTCTATGGATAGTAACTCTAAATCTTTCACTTATTCACCACAACAACACAAATAAGGAGTTCACTGGGTCTAAACAACAAGTATAAAATCCACCGCATGAACCAGGCTCTCTTCAGATGTAAAGAATCTAAACTTGGTACCCAAATTAAAGATCTCAAAACATATGAATATGAAGAACTTCATCTTTATACTTAAAGGGTGAAACAAGGGTTTTGAAACTTTAGAAAACATATAGGAAAATCTTTTCCACCAAAAGTTCTTAAAAAATCGATTCCAACATGCCTTAAATAGTAAAAACAAGAATTTCGAGGAAACAATTTAGTTCATATAAAAATACAAGGTCATTTGATCGAGATTATCTTTTGGTTTTAACTAAACTACATTTTGTTTAAGCGAAGCATTGTTTTCATTCGATCTTACTTCTAATAATCTTTTAAGGATTTGTGAAATTCTTAACTGAGCATTATTATTCGATGGTTGTTCTAATGAGATTCTAATTTCGTTCTTACGAGATCAAAAGTCGTTCAAACGAAACTCAATTTTGTTCTAACGAGTTCAATTCTTGTTCTAACGAGACTAAAACCAAAGACATTTATGAACAGTTTCAAATGACTTTTAGTAAAATATAAACACCCTTAAAAATATCCAAGGACCCATATTCAATATGCAATCATACGTGCGATATCCTTGATAAACGTGAAGATGAATTTGGCACGATAAACTCATCATGATGTATCCAACTTTGAAACATGGCTTCTACCTCTTCATCGAACATGTAATAGGCTTATGGGATCAATAACACAAAGCCTAACCTATGACTCAAATATTTTATTCGAAATTAAGCCAATTACATACAAATTGACTAGATTGAAAATTAGTCCTTACAAATCACCCCCTTCGGCTATTTCGGGATAAAACCAAACAAAACCCCTATGGGTCATCAAGCTCTCTAAAAAGACTCATTCCCAAACCCCCAAAAGAAAAAAGAGAACATATGTTCAATAAACGTACAAACTAAGTAACTTTGCTTTGCTTGAAAACTTTGCCGCATTATTGTAAACCTATAAACTTGCACAATTAAGCCCACCTTCAAATGAAAAGAGAATATAATAAGTATTAATCCGCAAATTAATAAGCATCTAAAAATGTCTAAAGCAATCTCAACTTAGGTAAGACGTCTCCCCCTAAGATAAAGATATCCTAATCATGCAAGGAATAGGCAAAGCAAGATAGCATAAAATAATTACTCCCCCTAAAAACCAATTCTCCCCTAAATATGTGATCATAAGATAACAATTCTAAACATTGAGAAAAGGGAATAAAGCATGCGATGGTGTAAAGTGCAACAAACACACAACATAGCAACTTAAACACATATAATCTAAACTATAATGAACAATATCAACATCAATTCATAAAGGTACCTATTTAAAACTACCAAAATAAGACATGGAATTTCGAAGAAAACAATGAGAGACATATATATGATCATAAAGCATGCTAAATAAAATCTAATGATAAAGCATAAGTCATTCGAACGAAAACTTAATTTCACTCTAAGGAGTTCAATTCTCATCCTAACGAGATTAAAACCAAACTATATTTTTCTTAAAAAACATTTAAAAACAGTTCCAAATGAATTTGAGTAAAAAGAACACCTTTAAAAATATCTAAGGACCCATATTCAATATTCAATCATACCTAGGAGATCCTCGATAAACGTAAAGATAAATTTGACACGATAAACTCAGCATGATGTATCCAACTTTGCAACTTAGCCGCTACATCTTCATCAAACATATCATAGGCTGATGGTACCAATAATATAATGTCTAACCTATGAATCATATATTTTTTCTGGAATTAAGCGAATTACATATAAATTGACTCGATTGGAAATTTGTCTTTACATAACTCAAGAGGGATATGAACATATGATGTGTTCACGGTTTGATAATGTGGTAACAAAACATCCAAGGGGGTTGGATATAAAAAATCGAAGTGTTTGATCATAAAAATTGTTTTAAAGGTTTGCAAAGAAGTGCAAGTTCTTATCTATGTATATAGGGAGAAAAATCTCCAAGAGATAGACTTGAAAAGATTACATTTGAAATCAACTAAAAAATAATTTTTTTGTAGGACCATTTAAATGATTTACATCTCATTCGAATAAAGTACGTGATCTCGTTCGAACCACTTCTAACGACTTATCTAACGAGAAAATAGAACGGGCCAAAAATAGGCAAAATCGATCTCGTTTGAAGTTGTTCTTATGAAGTCCATGCCTCATTCGAACGATAACCAAATGTTATTTTTAGGGGTGTTCGTGGTATGGCAAAAACCCATACCGTACCATTTTGTACCGAAAAAATTTGGTAATGGTTTACTTTTTTTACTTTCAGAAATCGAAATTACTGATTTTTTTCTGGTTGGTTTTGGTTTACACATTTGAAAAACCGATTTACAGAAATTTCCGCTTTTAAAATACAAAAGTATAAAATACAAGATTTATTGTAATAATATACCTAAATTATAAAATAGATATACCAAATATATTTTGATATAATATATCTAAATTATTAGTTATGTATTGTTTTTTTAATTCATCACGATCAAAAGCACAAAATTAATAAAGAAAAGGCAAACAACCAAACACCGAACAGCAAAATGTCAGTTCCTTAAGTTACGCTATAGCAGTTCTTGGTGGCAGCAGTTCCTATGCTAGCAGAAGGCTCTGTACGGTGGTATAAAATCAAACCAAATACCAAAATGATCTATAGTTCTTTTAAGAATCCCACGTCGGTTCAAGTATAAAAGGTCATGAGTATTGCCCTTAATAAATAGTCCTTTAATTCCTTTGATAAAATTAGTTGGGCAAGCTCAAAAAGCCAACCCATTTTATGTTTAAACTTTTGACTGGGCATTATTTATTTGGTCAAAAAAATTGGCTAGATATAAAATGATGCTAAGCTCATTTTTTATTTAAAAATTATGATTTTTTATTTTATTTTAAAACTTATGTTATTTACCGAAATTACCAATTTTATCGATTTAGCGCATGGATCGGTTTTGGTTTAGGTGAAAGTGTACCGGAAGATAATTTCGATTTAGGGGATTAAAATCTGTTTTGGTTTTGGTAAATCTATGTTGCCAACCAAACCTACCGATTACCACCCCTAGTTGTTTTAACGACTTTGCTAATTTTTAAAAATATTTTGAATTAACATTTTTATTCAAACACATTCCCTTAATGTAAGTAAACACTAAATAATCCTCATATACCTTATATGATGATTGTTGTGACAACCTCAACTCTTCGATCTTTAATTGTTGCAATTAGTTACTCGCTTGTCTTTGATTGGAGCTCTTGAGAATGTAAATGATGATGTAGCGGTGTAAAAAAATATTCTGAACTTAAAAACATAATGAGCAATTATAAATCTTTCTCTTATAAATATCCCCCTTTGGATATTTCGGTACAAAATACGAAACTGCAAACAAAATAACCCTTAAGAAAAGTTCAACTAATGTCCCTCCCAAACCTGAAAAGGAAAAGGCACTTTCAAATTTGTCTTTGCTGAAAATATTCATTATGTAGCATATGATATCATTAATTCAGAAAAAAATCGACACATATGAAATAAAGGAAATACCATGATGCATGAAGTTTAAACAAAAATAAAACTCTCTCTCAATATGTTCTCCCCTTTTTTCGAAAATAGACAAGGGTTTAGAAGCTAAACCTAAATAATTATCATCATGAGGAACCAAATTTGAAATATCATCACAAAGTATAAACAACTAAGAATAAGCAATGAAACTTCAACAAACCAGTAAACTATTTTAAAATTTTTTGAGTGTGTGTGTGTGTGTGAGCTATATATATATATACATATATATATAAACAATCACACTATGGAGTAGCACAAAAAAATATGGATTACGGGAATGAATGTGTGTGAACTTAATGTAAGTGTAAAAGTGTGACTGTGTGGTATTTGATTAAATTAAATTCGTAAGTTTCCAATTAAACCTTATTTAATTAGTGTCTATTTTTAAAGCAAAATAAATCAGTCCCAAATCATTCAACTATGTGTGTGCATGTATCAAACCATAAAATAAATAAAGCATGCGACACAAGCTTAAGGAAAAATCCCCGAAGGTCAAAACCTTTTATTTCTAGAACTTTGAAGAATTCACAAGACAATTGACTTACATACAACCTGATAATCGCCTACAAGTGTAACGCACGGTGTCTTCATCAAACCTCCAAAGCAACGGCTAGAAATAACGTCGGCTGGAATCTTCCACAAGAATTTCAGGTGGTCAGCAATGAAGAAGAAAATGGCTTCTCCACAAGAGTGAACTTTATAAGGACTCCCTCCAAAATAGCACGCAACTGTCAGTTGTAGAGCTCTCCCCACAAAGTATGAACAAAAGCAAAATATGTTCTTGGGTTCCACAAAACAATTCACATAAAAGTAATTGGGATTTTTGTGAATTGAAAACAAAAATATTTGAACCCTTAAAATTGTTGGAGAAAAACTTTCTGCCAAAAGGTATTGAATTAAATCTGGGCAGATACACAAAAGTTTTAAAAGAATAAGACTCTTAAAAGTTGAAATTGTTCTCCAAGTTTTACAAGGCTGTCAGGACCCCTTTTTATAGAAAATTTGAGTCGGTCAAAGGATAAGCATTATAGCAGCGTGTCAGCCAAAAAGCACGGTCGTTCGAACGAGAACCCCATCTTGCTTGAACGAGATTGCGTGTCATTTGAACGACTACGCGCGACATCCGAACGTCATTCGAATGAGATTGAGATCTCGCTTGAACGACCTTGGCGTCGATGCCGAGGTACGTTTACTGCTGTAGCAATTTTTTCAAAAAGCTTTTCAAAACAAAACTTTCTCTTAATAACAGTTATAAAACCACTTTGAAAATATTTTTATATAAAAGCTTTTTAATACCTTTTTAAAAAAATATCCCAACACTCTTAATATGAAATGTAAATAAAACTTTAGAACAACATCTTACCAAAGTTCATATTGTTGGGCTTGAATGTTGAAGGCAACTGGTAATTCGGATCTGTCTTTTGTAGATGCAATCATCACAATTCTTCGATGACTTGTGGGGGTATATGACATAATTAATTGTGACGGACTTATTAAAAATATGTCCTTAAAATCTCCCCCTTTGTCTATGTCGGTACATACATAAAAAATTCGAATTATCAAACACTAAAATGCCTATACAAATCTACCCTCCCATGAATCCCAAAACCGAAAAGGTAAAGTTTGTAAGTTCTCAATTTTTTCTTCAACATCAAAACTCTCAAAGCTTTTTTCATCAGGGTGTGCAACATCATGATCTTCAATCTTTGTACCTACACACATGAGAAAAAGCAAAAACCTTCGTGACACATCGACTTTGAAATGTTATAAGAATAAAGCATTAATAATCAAATCTCCCCCAAATGCAAAAACTTCCCCCATAATATGATAATTCTTTCTCCCCCTTTTTGTGATGTCCCCAAATAGACAGATAAGAAGAAAAAATCAAAACATGGAGTGTCACGACAAAATGCATAGCAAACAAAGATCAAGCTACACGCATGCAAAGGTATGTCCCAAAAACATCCACAAACTATTTTTGATTTTTCAAAATTTTCATACAAAAATAAGATACCAAAAATCAATCACACCATGGATTTTAAACTCAAACAACCAAGTCATGGAAATGGAATAAATGGGTGTGAACACATTCAATAGGTAAATAAACTCAATCAATTATATGTGCACGATGCATATGTGTACTCCTAAAGAATGAACATCAAAAGTATCCTTAGGTGTAAAAATTTGTTGAATTTAGATGACATCGTCTTATACAAATCACCAAATCAAAGTCAAATGATTTCCACACCAATAACGTCCAAAACTATTTAGCTTTTTTTCAAGAATTTCAAGGACGTGCAAACCCGTTTTAATTCTCCAACCAAAATCCCTCATATATATTTTCTTTTAGAGGTAATCTAAATTCTCAAACTTTGGAGAATTGATGGTGAAACCTAATGTCCCATATATGGCATATATTGATTTTTATTGCCTTTAAATATTTTTGGGCTCTTTTAACCTCTTTGGACCCCGGATAATAAAATTCCTCCATTTTTTAGGTCCAATTTAACAGTGGCTTAGTATTCGCAAAGGCAAAATGAACCTTTCGCAATCCTTCCCCGTTTTCAAACAAAGCACACAAACTCACAAAACGGTTCTTATATGCACAATTTCTTATCATTTTTATTGCGCTTGATTCGTTTTAAGGACAGGATTGAAGTGAAAACACCCAACCAACATGTGATAAGACAGGCACAATAATCAAACAAATCCGTGCATGTGTTCAATAAAGGAAATTATGAGTCAAACATGTAGGAAATAACACTTAATTACATCTTAATGACTCCAAACATTATAAAGCACATGGATGAATTGACCTGTTGTCTCAAAACACTATCAAATAGTCACATGAAACATATGGAATAAAATTATGACTCGGTCATCCAAAGTTTTCATCCATAAATGGTGCACAATAAAAACAAAAATATTTTTGGATTTTTCAAAAAATTTATCAAAATAAAATCTTTTTGTATTTTTCAAAAGCAAGAATTTATACAAAAAGTGCATGTCAACACACTAGCAAATATATATCATGAAACCACAACAAGTGTATGACAAACATACAAACACAATCATCTATATGATATGGCAAGAGAAGAATCATGTGTAAGAAAATGGCAATCAACTTGTCTAAAATCTAGTGCCTCTAAAAGTGATTTTCTAACCCAAATATATGTGAAACGTCGTTTGGGGGACTTGGGAACCACAAGAACACTAGACTTCGAATTCCTAGGACCTCTTCCAAGATCAAAATAAAATCTCCTAAGGTGACCTTTCCTACCACAATATGAACATGTGTGAATGGGTGGAACGACACCTAAAGTGTGATCTTTTCTAACTTCCTTGGAATTAGTTGACCCTCTAAAATAAATAATGATTTTGGCTTTATCATTAGAATCACGAGAACACGATGAGTCATTACCATCACTATCAAACCTACTTGAGTTTGTCAAATTATTTTTTAACTTCAAAATTTTTTACTTAAGCAAAAAATTAGACTCTTCCAAAGACAGGGATTTCTTTTTCAAATTTTCAATTAAACTTAACAGTTTATCGCGCTCACCCTTAATTAAAACAAACTCATCCCTAAGAGTCTTTTCATGTGCCGTAAAATCATCGATTATTTTTTATCCTCGACGGCACAAACGGGAACCCTAGAATTTTTTAAGTCCTTCAATTCCTTCTCTAAAACACGGACTTTCTCATCACTCTTCTTTTTGACAATTTTTAAAGAATCAAAATCAATACACAAATTACCAAAGTGCTCACGACAAATATCACTTTGAGTTTGAAACTCTTACAAATATTCAATCTTACTTTTAAAGAGAGAATTTTCTTTTTCTAAAACTTTAATTCTTTTGCAAAGCTTCAAATTCAAACTTTTAAAATTTTCAGCATGGTCGTGAATTTTTTCAAAAATATGTCCTCATTAAATGGGCGTTCCATTGAAAAAATGCGATTTTTCATAAAACTGATTTAAAAAAAATCAATATCACGCAATTTTTGAGGAAAATAGGAATACGCAATAAATTAGCGCAACCTGCTCTGATACCAATTTGTAAAAGTGCGATTCTTTGATAATTGATTAAATTAAATTCCCAAGTTTCCAATTAAACCTTATTTAATTAGTGTCTATTTTTAAACAAAAATAAATCAGACCCAAATCATGCAACTACGTGTGTGCGTGTGTCAAACCATAAAATAAATAAAGCATGCGACACAAGCTTAAGGAAAAATCTCCGAAGGGCAAAACCTTTTATTTCTAGAACTTTGAAGAATTCACAAGACCATTGACTTGCATACAACCTGATAATCGTCCACAAGTGTAACGCATGGTGTCTTCCTCAAACCACCAAAGCAACGGCTAGAAATAACGTCGGCTAGAATCTCCTGCAAGAATTCCATATGGTCATCAATGAAGAAGAAAATGGAATCTCCACAAGAGTGAACTTTATAAGGACTCCCTCCACAATAGCACACAGCTATCAGTTCTAGAGCTCTCCCCACAAAGTATGAACAAAAGCAAAATATGTTCTTGGGTTCCACAAAATAATTCACATAAAAGTAATTGGGATTTTTGTGAATTGAGAACAAAAATTTTTTGAACCCTTAAAATTATTAGAGAAAAACTTTCTGCCAAAAGGTACTGAATTAAATCTGGGCAGATACACAAAAGTTTTAAAATAATAAGACTCTTAAAAGTTGAAACTGTTCACCATGTTTTTCAAGGCTTCTAGGACCCCTTTTTATACAAAATTTGAGTCGATCAAAGGATAACCATTACAGAAGCGTGTCAGCCAAAAAGTAGGGTCGTTCGAACGAGAACCCCATCTCGCTTGAATGAGATTGCATGTTGTTTGAAAGACTACACGCGACATCCCAATGTCATTCGAACGAGATTGAGATCTCGCTTGAACGACCTTGGCGTCAAAACCGAGTTACGTTTACTGCTGTAGCAGTTTTTTCACAAAGCTTTTCAAGACAAAACTCTCTTAATAACAGTTATAAAACCTCTTTAAAAACATTTTTATGTAAAAGATTTTTAAAACCTTTTTTAAAAAATATCCCAACACTCTTAATATGAAATGTAAATGAAACTTTAAAATAATATCTTACCAAAGTTCATATTGTTGGGCTTGAATGTTGAAGGCAACTGGTAATTAGAATCTGTCTTTTGTAGATGCAATCATCATAATTCTTCGATAACTTGTAGCAGTATATAACATAATTAATTGTGACCGACTTATTAAAAATATGTCCGTACAATAAGGGAAATTCAACATAGCCATTTGTAGTGATGGTGCATGAAATCAGAGTGACATTCCTAAAGAAAGAACTCAATTAAACTTTTGGTGAGAAAAAATGAACAAAGTGAAATTGACTCAACTCATACAAATGTCATAAATTTCATTGCTTTTAAAATGAATAACATCAAACTATTTAATGTTGTTGATGGAATTTATAACACAAACCCATTGATATTTAGCATAAACTCTTTAAATTATATAATACCCTCAAAAACTCACTTTTTAGCATAAACTCTTAAAACTTGAAGGAATCATATTGCTCATTCATAATGAAGCATCAATGAAAAATGAATGACTATGGCACTTATGTTTTTATGTGTCAAAATATTCTTTTAGGATATTTCTAATGACGATTTTTAATGGAAAGAGGACTAATTCTTACGCAGTCCCTTTCCATTACTTAAACATTTATCAATCAATTTTTTGGTAAAAAAATCAGGGAGATGGTTTTTACATGCACAATTAGGTCCTGGTACATTTGGTTTGTTATTAGGTACAATTGAGATGAGAACATAATACACAACATATGACAAGCAAGTACAATATTTAAAAGTTCGTGCATGTGTGCAATCAAGGTGATACAACAAGTCTAGAAAGATGGTAATAATCAACTATGACCAATGCAATGTTATCATGACATAATGATTAAGTCACATGAATGTATGGAATGTAATTGTTATTCGGACATCATAAATATGCATCCATATATGGTGTAAAACAAAATATAAAATCTTTTTGAAATTTATAAAAAAAAATAAAATGTTTTGGGAATTTTAAAAATATAAACATAAGAATACAATCTAGTTGTAGGGGAAAAATATAGCAATGTGAAAAACACCCTAAACTAGAAATAAATCTTAACTTTAATAATTTGTTTTGGAGGTGTTCTCAAAAGGCATATATATCCTTTGAAAATTTCTCCATTAAAAATTTATAAGTCTTGAAAAGATACTCAACTTGCTCTTGAATACTAGCAACGTCTCTATGATGGTGTGTGGGATGAGGGTGAGATATTTTTCTTAAACTTATATAAAACTCCCTAAGATGGACTCTTCATTTTCATAGGTTACAAACATAGATTGGTATGGTTCGACCTTGGCTAAAATGCCTAGACAAGTCGGTGGTTAGGTGGAGGCACATAAGGATTCATTATAAATTTGACAACTGATTCTGTTGCGGCATTGAAAGTTGATGCACCATCATAAATTAGGCCCAGCCTCTCTTGAAAACCTAAAGCATGACCTAGGAACATCTTTTCAACCTTTTTGGTTATTTTCTCTAATGTGAACTTGACCACTCGGTCCTGTTCGAGATCTTTGTCGAGTTAGAAAATATGGGCTTTAAGTTTATCACTAGTCTCCAATGATGCTTGAAGATTTTTCATAAGACTAGCCAATTTCCAGGCAAAATGATCTTTTACTTACCCTTCAAAACAAGTTGCTCACTCAAAAATATTCGAAATCTCTCAAGTTGACTCACTGAGGCCTCATTTTCTCTCAAAACTTTAAACTCCTTCTCTAAAGCTAACACTTGAAGAGTCAAATTTGTACTTTCCTTTTTAGTTTTTAACGAGTCGGTGTAAAGTTCGAACTATGCAAATTAGAGGCCACCTTATCCCTCACGTAAATCATCGCCCTTAACCTCTCTAAAATTATTCGACTACGTGGCCATTATGTGCATGCAGGTGATTCGAGGATATGGGAGTCCTCTTTCCACCATGCTTTCATATATCTTTGTGGATTGTCTCGGATATAAATCAATCATCGTCAGAAGGGGATAAACACGAAGAAATGGAGTCGCCATCCTATTTTGCTCAAAATAGGAAAAAGAAATGTAGTCATCTCAAAAGAATGACATCAAGGTCATACTCATGAATATGAAACCAAATGAATCAAATATTCGGGGACTATGTTTCGGAATGGGAAGATGTTAGGAACCCATCCCTCCATGTTGGTCTCTCATGGGCTATGTTAATATTCTCCTTTTATCCAAAGTGTGATATGTGTATATATGTATGTAGTGTGAATAATGGGAGAAAGAAATCATCCAAAGGAATGTATCGAAGAAATGACACAAAAATAAATATAATGTGAGTGTCCATCGTATCACAAGTCACTATGGAAAAATGAAGGTTCATATCGAGTGGAACACATAAATCTAGGAGTTCATGACTCACAAATGCTAATAAATATAAGAGAACGTAAAAGGATAAAATATGATTTGAATCCCAGGATTAACCTAAGGCGCCTACGTAACCTATGGGCATCAAAGTCCACGTAGTTCGATATTCCATAAGGGTGGGGTTTAACTCATAAACCCAACTCCTCTTTAATTGTTTTTGAAGAAAGCATGCTTAAGTGCAAAAGTATGAAAAAGTGAGGAACCCTTACTTTTGGAGTTTATAATTTTTTTTGTCTTTTGAGTTTTATGAATATATGTTATGTGCATACTAGTAATAAAAGAGGATATTAGTTGATGTGAGATAAGGAAGTAAGACTAAAAGATATCAAAAATGAAAATAAAGTGAGTGAACTACACAAAAAAGATAAACTAGAAAATAGTAGGAATAGACCTCCTAGAGACTTTGCTACTGATTTTTGAAGGAGAGTGGCTGATTTTATTGTGATGTTATGGTGGTGAAGTGCGGTGAGGTAAGTGGACAAATGTGGTACGAAAGTTATCTAAGAAAGATGAAAGGAATGTTAGAAATTTTGATTTTTTGGAATGATGGCGCACTAATTTCGTGAGAATGTTTCTGATTGTTGAAAAAGGGATCCTTGGGAATGAGGTCATGGCCCCCTCAAATAGTGCCAAATTAGGGAATTACTATTTAAGGGGATGCCGATCGGCATGGCCCCTAGCCTACCTATCTGCATAGCCCCCCCCCCCCCCCCCCCCCCCCCCCCCCCCGTTGATATGCAGGGGGTCTGGGGTGCCTATAGGCAGTCCAGAAAGAACGTTTTTGGAAAAACGGACATAAAATGAAAACCATAAGTTTGAATCGTGCATGGTTGAGACCGTTAGAAAGGAAATTCAAAGCACTACAAGGTTTCATTGAGATTTTCTCAGTATAGAGAGTTACCAAAGTCAAACGAGGCCCAAAAGTGTCCGGTGCCCTTTAGATCAGTACTCAGAGTATGATCTAGGGTCTACGGAGGGATGAGAAGTGTTAGGGACCTAAGGATGTACTTTGGGGTGGGGTGTATTAGGATGGGATGTATACAAAGCCCTTCATCAAAGGAACTTGGAACAAGTGGAGGTCATTGAAAGATAGACACCTCATCGATGTTCGAGGATCAAAGAACCCGTTAGGAGGTAGAAGATGGTTGGTTAAAGGTTTGAGGTCAATTCTGCAGACCCAGGGGATAGAAATGAATGATTCAGAGGGTCATGGTCAATTTCGTGAACCTAGATAGTGAAATGACCTATTTAGTGGGTCGAGGTCAGGTTCACGAAGCTAAAAAATTTAAATAAACAATTTAACGGGCTGAGGTTAGTTATATGAACCTAAAGAGTTGAAATGATCGATTCAACGGGTTGAGGTCAGTTCTGCAGACCTAGGGATTTGAAGTGACCAATTTAGTGGGTCAAGGTCGATTCTGCAGACCTAAGGAGTTGAGATGACTAATTCAGTGGGCCGAGGTCGATTCTACGAACCTAAGGAGTTGAGATGATCGATTTAGAAGGTTGAGGTCAGTTCTGCAGACCTAAGGACTGAAATGACCGATTCAGTGTGTCAAGGTCTATTTTATGGACCTAATAATTAAAATGACCAATTAAGTGGCACGAGGTCGATTATGCGGACCTAAGGATTGAAATGGTAGATTGTACGGGTTGATGTCGATTCTGCGAACCTAAGGATTGAAAGGACCGACTCAGTAGACGAAGGTCGACTCTGTGTACCTAAGGTTTAAAATGATTGATTCAGCGAGTCAAGGTCGATTCTACGGACCTAATGATTGAAATGACAATTCAATGGGTCGAGGTCGATTCTACAGACCTAAGTATGTTGTTTATAGGGAGTGCTTTTCTAAATCAACCCCTCACTTAGTTCAAGTATTGGTGACAATTCAATGTAACCTTGTCCTACATATATGAAGAACTCATAGTATGCAACATTTTATTAATGGGTAACAGCCTCAATATCTTTATGTTCTTGTCACCATTTTGTTTTCATATCCAAATAATCTTGCAAACATCTTATAAGGTGAATCATTATTAGCATAAATAGTTAAAATATTATTAAGGTTTTTTATGTTGATATTTTGTATAGAAGATGTACCTTAATATTGAATATGAATGGGATTAATGTATATTTATAGATAAATGCGTGTAGAGAGGTGGATAACATAAACGCCAAATAATTTAACTATCTGACTTTTCATATATCGAATCCAACTTTTAAACCTATGCATAGATCACTCATTAACTTTATTGAATATGTAACCTGCCATAAGTACACTCCGTATTTTAGGTCACCTATTCGCTTCCATTTAATGATATTCATCATTACGAAAAATATTATTTTTACATATACGTGAATATATGTCTTAAGGAAATAAAGTTTTAATTATTATCAACATAAAAAACATTTTTTGATTAAAACATTATAAAAAATTACGATATTGGCAAACAAAGTTTTAATTACATAGGAGATATAAAACAATAATTTTTATTTCCTCGTGCAGGGAATACTAGCATATAAATGCATGTAGAGACACTATTAATACATACATCACATAATTTTATTAACTAACTACTATTTTAACTTTTTGTCATATACAAAAGGTATCCATTCGCTTATTTAAATAGATCAATCGTCATCATCATTATGTACTCATTTTAACGTAAGCGTTCAGTTCACTTAATGCAATTCATTATTAATTCGATTAGCATTCCACAGTAAACATGAAAGTTTAATTAATTACTATTAAGTGTAGTTATAAAGATCTATCATTTTGCATTATGAGTTCGTACTAATATTTCACGTTACTAATTTACAGGGAAGTTGCTATAACAAATCATTACCTATAGACAAGCTTTTGAACTATCGTCAATTTGTATATTCTTCATAATTAATTTCAAAACAAACCACCATTGAGTGGGATATTATCTTCTTCTTTATATACTTGTTAAAATTTTCATAACATGTCATTATCTCTTCTTCTTATACGATTTAAAGAAATATTATCTCTTCAGAATTCACATACAAAATGGCACATATGTTTGATTCTAGTGATGAATTGCTAATTAATATATTCTCACTTTTGTATATTGTTTATATTTTGAATGCACTTGTTACATTCAAAAGAATATGAAAATATGCTTACATGATGGTACACTAAATGAAATTTACATGGAAGATATACCCATTGAAAAATTTAACAATAGTGACTTGTTGCAAAATAGTTTCGTACTAGGTATAACAAGACTTCAAATGGCAAAAAATATATTTATACTATGATGAGTTTCATGGAAGCAGGACGTGGTGGACAGTTATAGTCTTTACTCAAAGATTTGGGCATTAGAGGAGATATAATTGCTTCATATGCTTTTGCAATATTTTTTATCCGCACTAGTTTACCAAATGACAAGGAATTTATAATAAACTTGTTGTGGGAAAGGGTTTTTGAAAGGTATTGGTCTTCTAAGAAGGAATTAATCCGACATTTTGAAGTAGTTGGAAGAAATTCAAGGTTTTATGGTCGTTATGCCTGTACGAATCTGTTTGTAAAATACATGATACTTTTATGAGGCTCTTCTCTAAGGATGAGTATGGATAGTTAAGGTGTACATAATGCTAAATTGATGCAATCCTTAAGAGGATCACTTTTTTTTAAATGTGAGCGTAAAATTGTCATGTTTAACCTATGTTTTATTTTTGAGCTCCAAAAATGGTGTCATTTAAAAAATATGGTATAACAAATCTTCATCTAGCATTGCGTAATGTTCATTCCACATTAAGAAAGTTAATAATTTCGCAATGAGAAGTATAAATTTCTCACAGAAAAATTTATGATTTCACTGTGAGAAATGTTTATATCGCAACAAGAGATTTTACGAAAATAGTGAACTTTTTTATTCTTTTGCAATATGAATTCCTCTAGCGAGAACTATTAAAACAAAATGAAAGAGATATAATAATGCTTTAATTTCATAAAAAGTGTTAAAAATTAAAGAAATGATAACAAGGACTACTAGCATGAAAGGAACAAGATATATTAATCTTGAAATTTCCCCCAAAAATGTTAAAAATAAAAGAAATGATTGTTATTTGTTCATTATTATATGACAATTACATTTGTAATAATTTATTTTTGCACTAAGATTTCGCACTAGTATTTCTCAATGTATTTTGGCAATTCTATTTCTCATTGACTTTTCTCATTGGTGACAATGAGGTATCGATATGTTATATGGCCCCAAACCATAAGGGCCCAAGTTGTGGCGGCCCGAGAAGGTCCACCATGTTGCCCAAGTCAATTTCTATGTTGCATCAATAATTCGAAAGATTTATCACGTGGATAATTACGGGATTAAATGGTTACCTATAATCTCGAACGAGATACACATATATCATTAACAAGCCAATAGGGATATAGGAGAGTTCCTTGTTTTACCCAACTATTTTTTCACTGTTATAAATATATCCCTCAACCCGGGGCAAGGGGGCATGTAATTTTGAACTTTTGAGAATTAATAAAGAACTAAGAACCCTCTTCGTGGACATAGAAAATTGTAAAACCCCATAAATTCTTGTGTTTTAATCATTCAATTTATTCTTTTATTTCTTTTTCTTTCTAGAAATACTTTATTCTGAATTATTTTACTTATAATTGGCATCATCTATTTGTAACAACCCTCACTTTTGAGGTTCTATTTTATATTTAATTTGCTAGATATAGTGATTAGATATAAATATGTCGATATGTGGAGTAGGTATTAATTTAAGAAAGAAAAGTTAATATCTACTATGATGTAGCATATTTACCGTATGTAGAGGTGAATTTTGCTATGTGATGTTTTGTAATGCCATATGATTTAAAAATGACATTTGGCTTAAAATGAAACCGGAACCTAAAATGAATTATAAAATCTCCAAATGATAATTTGGAGGGTGTAGTTAGTTCCGGGAGGTAGTCAAATTGTGTTCCATATTGTATTTTGAGTTTTTGGTCACTTTTGACTGGTTGTAGTTTGGTTGACTAGTCGCGTATTATTTTACCGCGTATTAATCACTTAAGCTGGAAATTTGGACCTAAGCCACGATTTATGTCTTGAACTAAGTCACTATTCCCCTAATTAAATTGGTAAACCTAGAGAAAGAAAGAGAAGAAAAAAAACTTGTGGAGAAAGGGAGAGATTGAAGCTTTGGTGATTGTTCTAGCATACAACTTCATCAAAATCTGAACTCGCAAACTTGAGGCAAGTTATCTACTTGCTATTTTATGATTTAAGTAGACTAATTAGCATTGATAGTTATGGTAATGTATGGTTTATGGAAGTTAGGGTTTTTATTTGATTTATAGGCTTTAGATCTTTGAAAGTTAAATTGATATGGTTTTGAGGTAAATTATAGTTGGATGATGTATTTATGATCAGTTGGTAGCATTAAAGGATAGGGATTTGAGTGGGTTGAAGTTGGGTAGAATTTGGAGTCAAAGACTCCATAAACAAAACTTGGAATTTCTGTAGAACCGAATCGATTCGGCCTGGCCGAATCGATTCGCTGAGAGACAGTTTCTAAGCCTGGGTTGTCTGAATCGGTTCGGCCCGTCAGAATTGATTCGACAATTATGCAGAAACTCACTTTTCTGGGCCGAATCGATTCGGCTATTCCGAATCGATTCGCCTTTAAGAACCCAAATCGATTCGTCTAGTCCGAATCGATTCGGAAAGCCTATTTTTCCTTTATTTTCTTTTTAAATTTTACCCCTTTCTTTAGGATTATGACCTAGGACCCTTCTTGTAAGAAATAAAACTAGGATTTTAGAGTTTTTGTTGAGTTTGGTCGTTACCCTATAGTTGAATGGGATCACTTGGGGTTAATTCAGGGGTACACGAAGTGATGTTTAGGAATCACTTCTCGTTTTGGGAGATGGATTGGAAAATAAAATTCTAAGCCCATATGTGGAGATTTTAGAGGCCTTTTTGAGGTATATAAAACCTTGGAGCCCATAAGATTTTGGGAGATTGTTTGGAGAATACTTCGGGACTTAAATATACGATGAAATTGAATAAGAAATATTCAAAGATGATGGTTTCAAATAAAATGAAACACATGTGATTAACGGTAATGAAAATGAAATTTAAATTGGTAATTGTTAAATTACTTAAACACACCTCTCTAAATGCTATCATAAGGGAAGCTCGCGCATGAGGTGATGCCCCCTGACTATTGAATGCAGGCTGACTATAGTCCTCGGCCATATGCGGGGTTTGTATATGTTTTTTTGCGCTAGTGAGGTAATTCCGGGTGTGGTTATGACTCACTCGCAGGCATATGGCCACTTCCCGACATGAGTTAGGTGCCCAGGTTGTCTTGTATAGATAGGCCCTGGAAGATGATAGTCATTTAGGGGCGCGACCAGTGGGGAAACTCGGAGGGGCGGTCTTACAAACGTTATATGTATAAGAATATAACCTTTCTAACTCAAGTGGGACTTGAGGTATGTAAATTGACATAAGATATGAGATGGTAACTATATTCCTATTAAGGAATGGAAAATGATAAGATATGAGAAGAAATGAGATTAAATTTAATTTTATTTCTCTTGCTTAATCTAATAACTGTTAGAAACCTATATAATTGAATCATCACATTTTATGATTAGGTTGTTAGATTCTCATTTCACATTATTTATGATTCATTGTCCATATCTATCATGTTTCTTACTCTTCTGGGAATCATATATAAATCGGGCCCTGACCCGTTCATTTTCCATGTTGTGCATGTTGTTGTACCCGCTCAGGTGCTCCTCCGCAAGGGCACCCGTTATGATTTTCCCACTCTTATACTTTTGACGAGCTGTATGACCTTGCGGATTATTACAGGATGTTTGTTAGACGCCTTTGTTTTTGGAATCTAGTTATGATCGGGTCTTTCATTCGGGCTAGTGGCCCATCTTTTGTACTTGTTAATGAATGTAGTATGTAAAATATTGAATTGTGGAAACAGTTTGAATGTAACTGTGGACCGACAGATTATTCGGTTCTTTTATTGTATGTTGTTTGGGTATTTATCTATATGTTCCTTAGGAATTTCACTTTCATCAGATTTGGGTTGTTTAATTTACTTCTTAAATCTTTATTAAACTAAAATTTTTGACAACCTGCTTTCTGATTTATGGAGTGGTTTTCCCGTATACCTATTTTATTGTTAAGATGCTGAGGATGATATCCATCCATGATTCTGTTATGTCGAGGTATCGAGCTGGCCACCCCTTATTTCGGAATGCGGGTTGTCATAGATGGTATCAGAGCATCAGGTTCTAGAGTCTTTTGGATCTTTGTGGACTTGTCACGTTTTACCGTAGCGTTCTTTGACGTAGAGCCTAATGTTAGGACTGCTTTGTTGCTTATGCTTACAATCTTCTGCAAAAATAGATTGTTTTAAGTAGAATTTTAACTCTAATGTTTCTCTATCTCAGATGCCGCCTAAAAGAGGTCACCCGGCAAGACGCAATAGGGTCTTAGATGAGGATGTTGGTCCTCCTCTTCCGCCACAAGGAACATTCAATGCCGCAGATGTGGCGAATATAGTGGCTCAAGCCGTTAATGCGGCCATGACAGCAGTGGCCCAACAAGCTCCACAGGCTCAACAGAGAGCGCCAGATGCCCAAGTTCCTATCGGAACTTCTCCGTGGGAGAGATCAAGGGAATCTTTTCTAAAGGATCAGCCGCCGGAATTTGACGGGAGCTCGGATGTTATAAAGGCGAATCAATGGAAGAAAGATATACAACGCCATCTACGTATGGTGGAGTGTGGTGAGGACAGGAAGCAAGTCCTTGCTACTTTTAAATTGGTTGGGACCGCATTACACTGGTGGGAGTCCGTGACTACGCCAGAACAGAGGGACACAATGTCAATCTCTGAATTCTGGGTTTTGTTTGATCATAAGTACTTTCCTCCCGCAATTCAAGGGGAGATGATAAGGAGGTTGCAGGACCTTGTATAAGGGGAGAGGTCAGTAGCGGAATATGAGGAGGAATTCACCCGGTTGGAAAGTTTTGTACCGGATGAAGTGACTCCCGAAGAAAAGAAAGTTTCGAAGTTTATGAGAGGGTTGAACTGGAGAATCCGGCAACATTTACTGGGTAATCCGTCTTTACAAACTTTTGGGGATGTGATGAATGCAGATCTATTACATTGCCAAGAGCATAGACTATTTTTGAAAAGTGGCAAGAAGACCTCCGTAGTGGGGCAAGCAGGAAGGCCAGGAGGTAGTGGGATTGGAGGAGGAGTCTTTCCCTCGTCCCAACCTTCGGGCAGTAAACATAAATAAAGGGATCCCCAATAGGGGGACTTGTCGAAGAGGCAGCGTTCTGGTGGGTTTAATTCGGGGAACCATAATAATAGGCACGGTCAGGGTGCCCCACAACAACAAGCAGGCCGTGGTGGTCAGGGAGGTAGAGGCCAGCAAGGCCAAGGTGTGAATCAGTTTAGAAACAATCGTGGTCGAAATGCAGAGAATATGATAGGTCGGTGTTTTCAATGCGGGGAAGCAGGTCACTATAAGAAGGAATGTCCTCAGTTGATTGGGGGACAGTTTCCTCGAGCTCCACAGCAGCCGTACGTTCAGTTCCTTCCGCAGGTGCCTAACCCAGTTGCTCCTCCACAACAGGGTCAGTTACAGTATGGTAGGGTTTATCATATTCAGGATGCTATGCTTCCTCCAGCTCCGCCTGGACCTCCATCCATTGAGGGTAAGTTCCTTATTCAGGGACATATGGGTCGTGTTTTATTTGATACTGGTGTCACGCATTCGTTCATTTCTAGGAGCTTTGCTCAGACCACCGAGTTGATTAAATCTGCTGAAAGAACTTTTACTAGTGTGGAGTCCTCTATGGGTGATGGTTCACTCATCTTCTTTGTTTGTAAAAATATAGAAATCCCTCTCGGTAATTTATGCTTTGAGGTCGATTTACTCGTCCTGGATATGGTCGGGTATGACGTGATTTTGGGTATGGATTGGCTTATGAAATATCATGTTATAGTAAATTGCAACGGGAAGAGTATAGTCTTCGTTGTCCCTGGACAAGAAATGTTCCTGGTAGTTTTACCTCTTTTAGAGGGGAGTACTAGTACTTAATTGTATTGCATTGCCGAGGAGACTTTTAGGGATGTAGTTGTTCCCTTGGATTCTATTTCTGTTGTGAAAGACTTTGAGGATGTTTTCCGGGAAATATTGGGTTTACCTCCTAGCCGTGAGATTGATTTTGTGATCGATTTAGTGCCGGGAACGAGGCCTATTGCGAGGGCTCCATACCGAATGGCTCCTATTGAAATGAGGGAGCTAAGAGATCAAATTCAAAAGTTGTTGGAGCAGGGATATATTCGGCGTAGCACATCGTCGTGGGGTGCTCCAGTTTTGTTTGTTAAGAAAGGAGATGGTTCTCTCCAGTTATGTGTGGACTATAGAGAATTGAATAAAGTCACCATCCGGAATAAATACCCTTTACCTCATATCGATGATTTATTTGATCAACTTTGAGGAGCGACGTACTTCTCCAAAATCGATTTGAGGATGGGGTATCATCAATTGAGGATACGGGAGGAGGATGTATCCAAGACTGCTTTTCGAACGAGGTACGGGTCCTATGAATTTTTGGTTATGCCCTTTGGACTAACCAATGCCCCCGCTGTGTTTATGGATCTCATGAATAGGGTGTTTCGGGATTTCCTGGACCAATTTTTAATTGTGTTCATCGATGACATTTTAGTCTATTCTCAAACGGAATCTGATCATGCTATGCATTTAAGGTTGGTCCTACAGAGATTACGGGACCATCAACTGTATGCCAAGTTCGAGAAGTGTGGCTTTTGGTTACAGGAGGTATAGTTTTTGGGTCATGTGGTGATGTCCCAGGGTGTATCGGTGGATCCAGGCAAGGTAGCTGCGGTGAGGGAGTGGGGTCAGCCCACGACACCAACTGAGGTTCGCAGTTTTCTGGGTTTGGCAGGTTATTACCGTCTGTTCATCAAGGGTTTCTCTAAAATAGCTAGCCCTTTGACAAATTTGACCCAGAACGGGGTGAGATTTATTTGGGATGATTCTTGCCAAGCTGCATTTGATGAGTTTAAGGACAGATTGACTTCGGCTCCGGTCCTTGCATTGCCAAACCGGGATTGGAATATCTAGTCTTCACCGATGCATCTCTTCAAGGATTAGGAGGTATACTTCAGCAAGAGAGACGGTCTATCGCTTATGCTTCCCGTAAGTTGAAGCCCCATAAAGAAACTATCCGGTGCATGACTTAGAACTAGCCGCAGTTGTCTTTGCCCTGAAGATATGGAGGCATTATCTCTTGGGAGAGAAGTTTAGTCTTTTCACGGACCACAAATCGCTGCAATATTTATTTTCACAGAAGGACTTGAATATGCGACAGCGCCGATGGTTAGAGTTCGTGAAAGATTACCAATTTGATATTCGTTATCATTCGGGTAAGGCAAACGTTGTAGCGGATGCCTTGAGTAGGAAGCCTGATGTAGTATTAGCTGAGATTTTGAAAGCTAAATAGAAGGAACTCAGTCAGGAAGATGCGGTGGTGAGAGCATTCATGTCAGTGATGACCGTTACTCCTACCATTGTGGCAAGGGTGGTAGAAGCTCAAGGAAGGGATAAGGGGTGTCAAGACCATATTCGTCGATTGTTGTCCGAGGGAGCGGAGTCCTACTCGATTGGTTTTGAGTGTGGATTACGCTTCCATGAAAGACTCATTGTTCCGGAGGAAGGAGATTTGAGACGGGCAGTGATGGCTGAAGCTCACGGGTCTAGGTTCACGGTTCATCCTGGCGGGGACAAAATGTATCAGGACATGTGCCGTCAGTATTGGTGGCCAGGTATGAAAAGGGATATTTTGGAATTTGTGTCCCAATGCACTACTTGTCAACTGGTCAAAATCGATCATCAGAAACTGACAGGTTTGTTGCAACCGTTAGAGATCCCGGTGTGGAAATGGGAGAGCATATCGATGGATTTTATCACGGGCTTGCCAAGATCATAAAGTGGATGTGATTCAATTTGGGTGATTGTCGACCGCTTGACAAAGTCGGCACACTTCCTACCCGTACGGACAGATTATGACACTGCTCGGTATGCCCGCTTATTCATCGAGGAGGTGGTGAGACTCCATGGGGTGCCTTTGAATATAGTTTCCGACCGTGAAATTTTTTTTGTTTCCCACTTTTGGAGGAGTTTCCAAGAAGCGATGGGGACCGAATTGAGGTTAATCACTTCGTACCATCCTCAAACAGATGTCCAAACTGAAAGGGTAAACTAAATGTTGGAGGATATGCTTCGTATGTGTATGCTTGACTTCAAAGGTGGTTGGGAACAATATCTCCCATTGGTTGAGTTTGCTTATAACAACTCTTACCAATTCACAATTGGAATGGCACCTTATGAAGCTTTGTATGGAAGACCGTGTAGATCACCCGCTTGTTGGATGAAAGTGGGTGATAATAAATTTCTTGGACCTGAAATGATCCAAGATACTTCCTCGAAAATTGAATTGATTCGGAATCGCATTCGGATAGCCCAAGACCGTCAAAAGAGCTATGCCAATGTGGGTCGACGACACATGGAATTGGAGATTGGGGACCAAGTCTTGGTTCGAGTGTCGCCCATGAAAGGCATAAAGCGTTTCGGTGCGCTTTGTTGGACCTTTTCCAGTTATTGCAAAGGTGGGTCCAGTGGCATACCAACTTGCTTTACCGGAACCATTGCAACAAATTCATGATGTATTCCATGTTTCTTCCCTAAAGAAGTATAGGAGGTGTGAAGGTGCGCTTTGGCACATCCCTTTCGAGGATATTGATTTGCAACCCGATGTTTCATATGAAGAACAACCGGTTGCTATTTTAGAGCATGGGGAGCATAGATTGAGGTATCATGTGTTGCCTTTGGCGCGGGTTCAATGGATTCACCATAACGCCAAGGAATCGACGTGGGAACGCGAGGATGACATGAGGGAAAAGTATCCGCATCTCTTTATACAAGGTACGCCTGAATTTTGGGGACAAAATCCCTTCATAAGGGGGGGGGGGGGGAGTATGTAACAACCCTCGCTTTTGAGGTTTTATTTTATATTTAATTCGCTAGATATAGTGATTAGATATAAAGATGTTGAGATGTGGAGTAGGTATTAATTTAAGAAAGAAGAGTTAATATCTACTATGATGTTGCATATTTACCGTAAGTAGAGGTGAATTTTGCTATGTGATGTTTTGTAATGCCATATGATTTAAAAATGACATTTGGATTAAAATGAAACCGGAACCTAAAATGAATTATAAAATCTCCAAATGATAATTTGGAGGGTGTAGTTAGTTCCGGGAGGTTCGAGATAGTCAAATTGTGTGCCATATTGTATTTTGAGGTTTTGGGCACTTTTGACTGGTTGTAGTTTGGTTGACTAGTCGCGCATTATTTTACCGCGTATTAATCACTTAAGCTGGAAATTTGGACCTAAGCCACGATTTATGTCTTGAACTAAGTCCCTACTCCCCTAATTAAATTGCTAAACCTAGAGAAAGAAAGAGAAGAAGAAAACTTGTGGAGAAAGGGAGAGATTGAAGCTTTGGTGATTATTCTTGCATACAACTTCATCAAAATCTGAACTCGCAAACTTGAGGCAAGTTATCTACTTGCTATTTTATTATTTAAGTAGAGTAATTAGCATTGATAGTTATGGTTATGTATGGTTTATGGAAGTTAGTGTTTTTATTTTATTTATGGGCTTTAGATCTTTGAAAGTTGAATTGATATGGTTTTGAGGTAAATTATGGTTGGATGATGTATTTATGATAAGTTGGTAGCATTAAAGGATAGGGATTTGAGTTGGTTGAAGTTGGGTAGAATTTGGAGTCAAAGACTCCATAAACAAAACTTGGAATTTTTGCAGAACCGAATCGATTCGGCCTGGCCGAATCGATTCGCTGAGAGACAGTTTCCAAGCCTGGGTTGTCTGAATCGGTTCGGCTCGTCCGAATCGATTCGGCAATTATGCAGAAACTCACTTTTCCTGGCCGAATTGATTCGTCTATTCCGAATCGATTCTCCTTTAAGAACCCAAATCGATTCATCTTGTCCGAATCGATTCGAAAAGCCTATTTTTCCTTTATTTTCTTTTTAAATTTTACCCCTTTCTTTAGGATTATGACCTAGGACCCTTCTTGTAAGAAGTAAAACTAGGATTTTAGAGTTTTAGTTGTGTTTGGTCGTTACCCTATAATTAAATGGGATCACTTGGTGTTAATTCAAGGGTACTTGAAGTGATGTTTTGGCATCACTTCTCATTTTGGGAGATGGATTGGAAAATAAAATTCTAAGCCCATATGTGGAGATTTTAGAGGCCTTTTGAGGTATATAAAACCTTGGAGCCCATAAGATATTGGGAGATTGTTTGGAGAATACTTCGGGACTTAAATATACGATGAAATTGAATAACAAATATTCAAAGATGATGGCTTCAAATAAAATGAAACACATGTGATTAATGGTAATGAAAATGAAATTTAAATTGGTAATTGTTAAATTACTTAAACACACCTCTCTAAATGCAATCATAAGGGAAGCTCGCGCATGAGGTGATGTCCCCTGACTATTGAATGCAGGCTGACTATATTCCTCGGCCATATGCGGGTTTGTATATGTTTTTCTGCGCTAGTGAGGTAATTTTGGGTGTGGTTATGACTCACTCGCAGGCATATGGCCACTTCCCGACGTGCGTTAGGTGCCCAGGTTGTCTTGTATAGATAGGCCCTCGAAGATGATATTCATTTAGGGGCGCGCCCAGTGGGGAAACTCGGAGGGGCGGTCTTAGAAACATTATATGTATACGAATATAACCTTTCTAACTCAAGTGGGACTTGAGGTATGTAAATTGCCATAAGATATGAGATGGTAACTATATTCCTTTTAAGGAATGGAAAATGATAAGATATGAGAAGAAATGAGATTAAATTTTATTTTATTTCTCTTTCTTAATCTAATAACTGTTAGAAACCTATATAATTGAATCATCACATTTTATGATTAGGTTGTTATATTCTCATTTCACATTATTTATGATTCATTGTCCATATCTATCATGTTTCTTACTCTTCTAGGAATCATATATAAATCGGGCCCTGACCCGTTCATTTTCCATGTTGTGCATGTTGTTGTACCCGCTCAGGTGCTCCTCAGCAAGGGCGCCCGTTATGATTTTCCCACTCTTATACTTTTGACGAGCTGTATGACCTTGCGAATTATTATAGGATGTTTGTTAGACGCCTTTGTTTTTGGAATCTAGTTATGATCGGGTCTTTCATTCGGGCTAGTGGCCCATCTTTTGTACTTGTTAATGAATGTAGTATGTAAAATATTGAATTGTGGAAACAGTTTGAATGTAACTGTGGACCGATAGATTATTCGGTTCTTTTATTGTATGTTGTTTGGGTATTTATCTATATGTTCCTTAGGAATTTCACTTTCATCAGATTTGGGTTGTTTAATTTATTTCTTAAATCTTTATTAAACTAAAATTTTTGACAACCTGCTTTCTGATTTATGGAGTGGTTTTCCCGTATACCTTATTTCGGAATGCGGGTTATCACACTATGGGAAACGATTTTCTTTTCTATGAAAGCAACCCAAAATAAACGAGTAAACATATTATCTCATCACCCAAACAATGAACCCTAAGATGGAAATGTTCGAACTAACTTAGCCCCTATCAGGATTAGATCTGAGGTTCTTCAACATAGGAATCCTAGATTTTTCCTAAAGGATAAGCTCTCTCAGTAAAGTAATGAGAAGCCTAGATCAACACAGATCTCACAGATGGTCGACGCTTATGTAGCACAACTCCAACAAAGGTAACTCGCCTCCAAATGGAGGAGAATGCATGTCTCCAACGATGATTGGAGAAAATGGATAAGGAACTTAGCTAGGAGAATAAAAAATTTCGGTGTAGGACTCTTATCCCCCAGGTAAGAAAAATTCATAACCGAGGAAGGAGTAATGAATGTTAAGAGTACCGTTCGGAGCGCGGAAGTCACCTGGTGAAACAAAATCGGGATGAATAGCACTACTAGAATGATATAAAAACTTTAGTCTGAAAAGAGAATAACCAACACCTCGCACATCGAGGATCCATATCCACAAAATAGATGGAAAGAAGGGCCCTCATAATGCATATGAAGTCCTCTTTCTCAAGGGCAGTTAAGGAAGATGAACCCCCAAAGAAATTCATAATTCCTAAATTCAAAATATATAATGGAAAGACATACCCCATAGATCATATTCGTTAATATAGAAAATAAAAGACTCTATGTAATCGTAGTGATTCCCTTATGTATCGGATATTCCTATCTAGCTTAAAAGATGTCATTCAGGAGTGGGTTCAGTGGCTGCCCCACAAGTTGGTTAAGTGCTTCAAGTCCCTCGCTGAGGCTTTCACAACTCGCTTCATTACCAATAGCTCATATTCAAAAAGTATGGATTCTCTACTTACAATGAGGAAAAATCCACTGGAGACCTTACGGGAGTATGCTAAGCACTACTAGGAAACTTTCAACGAAGTGGAAGATTTCACGGAGTAGGCAGATGTAACATCCTTAAAGATCGGCTTGCCCTTAATTCTATGTTGCATCAGTCCCTTACTAATAAGAAACCAAACACCATTGATGACCTCATGTCATGTATTAAAAAATATGCCAAGGTGTAAGACATGGTTAACACTATCGCGAACAAAGGTAATGACAAGAAGAACACCCCTAAAAAAGGGAATAAGAAACATAACATAGGAGCTAAGAATGCGGTCAGAGCAGACTCATCCAAAGCATTCTAAGCCATTAACATGGTTTTAAAGAACCAATTTAAAAAATGATAGGGAAGATTAAGTACAAATAGTTTCTCGAGTGGCTGAAAAAGATAGGAGTAGATCCGACCATGAGGAATAACATACTTCGATGTGCCTTCCATAAGGAAAATAAGCACAAGGCAAAAAATTATAAAGCCTTAAAATCTCATCTAGAGGAGATGACCCGGCAGGGCATTTGAATGAGTACATAGAGAAGAAAGCTGATTAGGTCGTCACCAACGGTGACCAAAAACCAGATAATGTGTTAGACGATAAAGAAGGATATGAGTTTGCCATTATATACGGGGCATACATCCTAAAAGAATATACATGGAAATGCAGTTCTAACTGAACTCAAGAAAGTCACGATAATAATGGAGGCCTTTCAGATTGATTTTGCTAAAGCCAAGCTAAAAATTACAAACGATCAAAAGATATGGATTACAATGAGCACATAGTGTTTACTAAGGATAATTTGGTCGGGGTAAGAACCCCACACCATGATGCACTAGTAATCACTCCCAGGATTGAAAACTGGGATGTTAGCAGGCCATTACTGGATCAAAGAAGTTCTTCAAAAGTAATGTACTTAGATCTTTTTCACAAGATCAAACTAAAGATGTCAAATTTTTAATAAGCGACCGTCCCATTGGTCGGCTTCGCAGGAAAGATGACCATGTCATTAGGGAAGGTGGTCCTGCCTGTTAGGGCAGGGAACATTTCTAGAATCATTGAGTTTTAGTGGTCGCATCAACTCACCTTACCACTCTATCTTCAAAAAAGGGTGGCTATATTTCATGAGGGCAGTCTCCTCAATCTACCATAAAAAACTTATGGGTATCATAGATCGGGGAATAATAAAGATCAGAGGTGACCAAGCTATTCATAAAAAAAAAATTTGCATCGCCACCATCAGGACCAAACAGGAGAAGAAGAAAGAGAAGGAAACCATCCCTAAAGTGTTCGAGGATGAAGCCACTCCCTCCAAGTAGTAACTAAAGCATGGCCGACTAGGGGAAGAATAGACGAGAATCCACTATGAAGATAAATTTGTGGAGAAATTAGAGGTAGTAGTTTTTTATACAAGTCGACCAGAGAGGAAGTTTTTAATCGGCACCACTTTGTCCGAATAAGAAATGAAGGAGTTGATTTTTTTTCTAAAATAGAGTCTAGATGTTTTCTCATGGGATACACGCGATATGCCAAGGATTCATCCCGTAATCACTTGCCATCACCTTCACGTGGACCCAACATTTCAGTCAATCATAGAAATAGCTTGCCGCATTGCCCTAGAGAAGGAAAATGTAGTGAAAAAGGAAGTAGGGAAACTTCTGGAGCAAAGGTATATCAAATATGTTTAATTTCCAAAATAGCTCTCAAACCTGGTGGTTATTCGAAAGAGTAGTGGTAGCTAAAGAGTATGAGTGAACTTCACCGACCTCAATAGTGATTGCCCCAAAAATAGCTTCCATCTCCCAAAGATAGACAAACCAATTGATGCCACGACAACCCATGAACGAATGAGTTTTTTAGGTGCTTACTCGACTGCCAGATTCCCTTATTCGGCCCCGACCATGACAAAACCTCATTCATTAACCATCTGGGTCTGTACTATTATAAGGTTATGCCTTTTGGCCTTAAGAAATCGGGCCACATACCAGACATTGGTCACTAAGATGTTCAATCAATAAATGAGAGAGACGATGGAAGTATACATTAAGGATATGCTAGTCCAAAGCAAGGATAAGGATGACCAACTCAAGGACTTGACAGAAACTTTTAAAATCGGTAGGAGCTATCGAATGAAGCTCATTGCAAGAAAGTGCTCATTCGAGGTCCAACCAGGAAAGTTCCTCGGCTATCTAGTTAGGAATAAGGGGATCAAAGCAAACCCCAACCAGATAATATCCATTAATAATGTTCAGTCATCGAAGATGCTACGAGAGATCTAAAAGATAGCTGGAATGCTCGCAACCTTAAAATCATTTCATTTCCATGTCATCCGAGTATTGCAAGCCATTTTTTTAGCTGCTCAAGAGGGAAAAGGGCCTCACTTGGAACGATAAATTCTCAAAAGTACTTGAGGAAATAAAGTCTTATCTGAGAAAACCTCCATTATTACCAATTCTAAACCCAGTGGATCATATCTACCTATACCTTGTAATTTTAAACCATAAAGTTAGTTTGACCTTGGTATGCAAGAAAGAAGGGAAACAGTTCCCTGTTTACTATGTTAGTAAGATGCTCCTAGACGACAAGAAGAGATACATACTGATGGAGAAGTTGTCATACTCTCTGGTCATCACATCCTAAAAATTGAAGCACTATATCGATGCCCATTCCATTACTATCATCACATCTGTTGATGTAAAAAAATGGACTTGATCCAATTTTATAATCATAGATAAAATACATAATTGTAATGAAATAATTAAAATAGAGACACAAGGTTTTAAAGTGGTCCGGCTATGTAAGAAATCCTACGTCCACAATTATAGTATTTCTTTCAGAGATTACAGAAAGCTAGGTACTCTTGTCAATAAGAATATCCTAGAATCCGCTCTATCTTGCCTTTGATGAAAGGAATACAATGTATATATAGTGACCCGGAGATAAAGGGTTGGAATTTCAAGGGATAAAATGCCTTTATACATTTAAGCATTCACACCCGTACATAATGAATGCGATGGTTGGTTGCATGAACCATGTGCAAGACCCTTGGTTGTACTTTACATATGGTAGCGCTTCATTGGAATTGGCGGTCTGCATTCTTCATGTTGGTCGGCATGCCTATCGAGCTACTATATTTTGATTGGGATTCCTTCCATGTAAGAGACATTTATCCACTTATGATTGTTCCATGTAGGTGGCTAATATTTGGTATCAACAACATCCTTCCCTCTTAAAGCTATTTTTCACAAAGCCGACCTATCTCGACGCATGTCCAAATGGTCAATCGAACTCTGGAGATTTAAGATACACCATTAACCAAGATTAAAAATAAAGGGGCATGTGTGGATGGCTTTATAACAAAATTTGCTAGAAGACGGCCCCTACCAATGAACAAGTTGCCGACCAATTGAAACATCACAAGCTGGATCAATCTAGGAAGTGGATATTGTATGTGGATGGTGCCTCTAGTATGTGACACCCTGCCTACTAAAATACCGGGTGGCAGTCCGTGATCAAAATAAAGCGTTGGTCTCATATGGCTCCTTCTTAGCATCACTGTAAAAAACCTTTTAAAAGTTACTAACCACCTAGTAATTTAATTAGACCGGTGCCAAATTAATATTTAATTAATTAATTAACAACATGTGAAAATAAATAATAATTAAACCGTCAATACAAATTGATAACTGAGTCCAACACAAATGAATAATATCAATAAAGATGACCGAATCAACTATCAGTTCCACAATAAAATTCAACATTAAACTGAAACAATAACTCAGATACGCAAAGTCAAATAAATAACTGAATACTAAATCTGAGGGTGACATGCCCAAATGAATACTAAAGTAAAGTCCCTACATTAGGAATGAATGAATGAAGCGTCTATAACAAAGTCCTACATCTTTCACATGATCTGCAGTTGCACATCCCTAGATAGAATCCTCAAGCTGGACGTCCTTGTGGCTGGACACCTAAAATATTTTGAAAAAGATTTCGACACGGGTCAGAGCCCAAGTAAAATATTTTGAAAATATTTAGCAACGAGGTAAATTGCGATAATTAAATATGCATGCACACTCTTGATATTTAAGTTAGTGTCACACTCTCTTGAGATACAACTCACCCCTCATCTAATGTGCACACCTAATGCTTGCCTTCAAACCTTCCTAGTTAAGTTACCCCACCTAACTAGCTGTATCACACTTTTTTCCACCGCACTACTCTAAACCGAGTATTCTTACTTTGATTGTTAAGTTATTTACTCATTAACTTATTAGTCGATTAACATTCACCCTAATTATGTAAGAAATCCCCTTTTTAAGTCATATAACTTTCACAGTAGTCATATAAGAAACCACTTTTTGAATCCTATACTTTTCCTCTTGTTATATAAAAAATCCCATTTTTTAATCACATAACTTTCACACTAGTTATATAAGAAATATATTCACAAATGTATTAATCCCTTATATAATTATCTACTCATATTATATGCGTACTAGTATACTACAACATTCACACCCATGTTAAGTATAATAACTATCCATTCCCGAGTAAGGACTCACCAGATGTTTTCTCTAAAATTCTATCACCCCAGGTATACTCAATCCACCCGGATACCCCAAGACGGTTAACTCATCGAATCAGAAAAATAAAAATAAGCATAGCGGAGGTGGTCATAGTTCCGCGGTGGTGAGATAGAATCATAAATAAAGCGTCTCACCCCAAAAAGTATCACAATATAAAGTAATGGACGCTATGACCTTGGGATTATACTCGCTATACGTTCTCTATCTAGGGGATTCACCCACATTGCGCAACCTCCTATGATAGAACTACAGGGGTATATATTCCTATAAATATTGTTCAAAACAAAATCTACAGAGCACACAAATATATATATATATATATATATATACACTATCACACATAACCATATGCATATATTTAATAATGTCCGGCTAACCCGTGCCTAACACACTTAGCACTAGCCCGGAGATACCCAAGTCTATATCCCGACTTGTAATTTAATTAATCACATACTAATTACTTTTCATTCAAGTTGTGTCACCTAACTATAATACCCAGACTCCCTCAGTCGGTTCGTATTTTCATCTCTTAGAATTTGTTACATAAAGTCCCACTATCAAGTTTAACACCCCTCATTAATTTTAATATTCGATAATTTATTATATATCTCTATAATAAATTAAATTGGCTACCCCGTGCCTAGCTCCCGTAGCACTCCACCTAAAAATATTCGAGTCATAACCACGACTCTTAATTCCATAAGTATTAACTTACATTCATATTTTTTTATGTCAAGATACTAAGCACATCTCAATCCATCCCGTATCCTAATTTCATCCGAAATTTCCATTTGAATCCGTTAATATATTTTCGAGTGATGTTCATCCTAAACACACTAAATCCATACCCCGAATTCATTTCCATCCAATTCCTAGGTAAAAATTATGTTCCTTGATATTTTTCAGAGTTCTATACTCATCTACGGATATCCCTAAATAATCCATGTTTGATTTCTCACAAAGTATTTCGGTTTTTAGCACCCTTCCGTAGAAAACTCATAACTAATTAAAAAAACTAGAAAAATACGAGGTCGGCGCCCACACGATCGTAACGAAAAGATCTACACATTTCATTTTTGACAAACAAGTATATCAAATTGGTTCGGCCTCAAAATCGAACCGGTTCGTCGTACTAGATCTGCAAACCATCTTCTTTTCTAACTCGTTTTTCCTCCATTAACAAACTTCTAAGCTTTCTGGTTCTACCCCCAACCTTAATACGATCGTTCTCAAAATAAATACACCTCCAAATCAGGTTCTAAACATCATCCAAACCTTTAAACACTATTGATTTCAATCATAATCCATCAATTTCTAAATTGGGTTTTTATCTGGGTTCCAGTCAATTGGTTATAGATTTCATTCTGTAATCCGAAATTAAACATCAATCTCTACTGGTTTTATCATAGGATTTAGATTTTTACAACCTAGAATCATATAACATCATCAATTTATATTTGATCTACACAACATGATTTAATCATCCAAAGATCTTTTTCGTATGAAAACCCACGCAAAATAAATTTTGATATAATAACACCATCCCAAAATGTATGTGGTTTACACCCACCATGATTTGAATCGCAATACCGCAATTTAAATGAAAAAAAGTTTAGCTTTGTGCCTGGATAAATTTGTAGGGTCTGATTTCCATTATTGTAGACGAATGTTTTGACGAAGAACACTGTAATTTCTTTTTGGTTTAGCTCCCAAGAGTTCTCCCAATTTCTCCATCTTTTCTCCTCGGTAAAACTAGGTTTTCCTAATTGTTGTGTCTGCCACAAACTCCCCAACTTTGGTTTTATATCACTAATCCTAAAATTAAGCCTATGGGCCAAATTAAAATGACCCAAACGTCTTCGTGTGATCCGGTTATGCCTAAAAATGTCCCGAGACCCAATTACTACCCATGTAATGTTTTACGACTATCTCGACCTATTAGGAACCAACCGTGCACTTAGAAATGCCATCCGAGTTACTTAACTAAAATTTCTAACCTTCTCCTCAAATTACGAAACATGTAATTAAAAAATAACTTGAATCAATTAAATCTCAATTCACTAATTTAATTAAATCCTCCATATAATTTAAATCCTATATCACCAAATTTATTAAATTCAATATCCTAAAAAATGGGGTTACATACTTCCCCCCTTATAAAGGAATTTCGTCCTCAAAATTAACATAAGTCTACTACTCCAAGCCTCGAATACTTCCTTACTCACATGCCCTTCAGATCGCTACACATATCTTTACCCCTTCTAATTGTGACTTATATAAAAATCAACTTAATTACCCAGGGAGCCCATACACCCTGTACCCATGCTCATCTGCTTGAATGTTACCCGGCTCTACTAGCCTTAAATCATAATATAACTTTTAACTCACAATTATAAACACATATATGTATTATAACCAGGGTACCAAACCCATGTCCTAATGACTAATTATCTCCCTACTTCCAACGTTGCGCTAAGTTTTATGCATTGGATGTCTCAAAAAGCGAAATCCAAACAACGAACCACCCGATACACTACTACCTAACATTGATGGTAGTTGAGATCCGTTAGGCCCTCAGTCCATAGCACGTAACCCCAAATTCCCGTCTTCTACGTAAAAGTATATTCGTCTACTCTCATGTTACAAAAGCATCATACAATACGTCGCCCCTTACTATCACTAGTTTCTTAGCACAAATGAATCACGAGTTGTATCTCCCTGCTCGATAATAAACATATCCACCCTGAATCCCAACAGTAACCGTCCCTACTCACAAGGATCAAATATAACAATACAAGCATTTTCTTATAAGTCTATTATGTAACACACCATAACATATATACACACATATATAGACTAGACCCTCTTTCGGGTGATAACTAGCACGAGTAAATCATCCCTTGGAACAACAAACATAAAGTCTCACCATACTATATACTATAGCCAGACATTCCAACATAAATTTCACTAAAGTCTTATACGTATCATACTTATCTCAAGCTCAGCTCCCGCACTCTCGGCATGGATATATCATACAGGTATTCTCAACTACCCATAATTTTCAATTTAATTCTTCTCGATACTGCCCCACCCATTAACTTGTGGTACATAAGTTTTCTCGGTGCTTCCTTCATATCACTCCTAGACTCCACTGACCATATATCTTAATAGCTCTCAGTTTAAAAATCGATGCACTAGCATCCAACAAAGTCTCACTCCTCCCAATGTTTATTAAGGTCCATGCATGTAACCATTCCGCAAAGAAGCTCAAAAGAATTTTCTCCAATGCACTATCCCTTAGCATTGCCAATCATCAAAATTTGTGGGTCCAAAGCGCATAACTAAGATATCAAAAATTATATCTCCCGACACATAAATCAAATCTCCTATACCCATATCTCTCAAGGTGTCACACGATATGATGCTCCCACTATCACTATGATCTCATCACGTAAACAACAATGAGATAAAAACTCTCTGCTCAATGGTGAACTAGATATACCCTGAATCACATCAGTAAAAGTCCCTACGCACTGGGATCTAATATAACTAAACAACTTTACTCTTTTAAGTCTACTTTATAAAAATATCACCGCGAGCTCGACCCTCTTTCAAGTGAGACATCGCAAAAATATACATCATGCCCGGGAACAGTGAACACGATAGTCTTGCTGTAACTACCCACCATTGCTCAACAGTCCGTACCTAGGATAAAACCATACCTCGAAGATCACTTCTCAAAACGAGTTATCCTCATAAAATGTATCCTCTCAGTGTCCACACCTGCTCCCCTATAAATGGAACTAAAAAGATCCCCACTAACTCAAAGGTGAGTATATACAACTATAGTTATGTTAATGATACCCCTACTATACTCGTTTCTCGTGTGAAACTAGTACCAACGCACTATTGTGACTTAGTTGTGTCACACAAAACTGACCTAAATAACCTCAGGATAAAACTCACACTTTCAATTTCCAATAGCACTTGTGGTTCAAATGGTTCATGGACTTAACAACCCCGCCCCAACCGAACCAAAAACTCCTTATAACTGTTTCCCTTACTGGGCATCCCGTTCCCATATCCCCAATTCACCGTGAATAATATCCACACATGTGTTCCTATTCTTTACACATAAGACACCTCTCTGTGCCATTCCCCTCTCCTAGACCTATTGGCCATATCGGGATTGTCCTTTTTACGGATATAGTAGTCTTGATCCTGATTGATACCCCCATTGTCCCTTTGGCTCCGTTGTCCCTATGGGACTCGTTGTTGGTCTTGATGGTCCTGATTGAATCCATTGTCACCTGGTTGGAATTCTATTGATCTCAATCATTAAAATGGGTTCTCTACTGGGTATGCCCTCCTGTGGTGCCTCACTAGTAGTGTTAACTCTAGTATGGCCCTTCGGTGAGGTTCTCCAGCTCTATTGGCTCCCTTCTCATGAAAGCGTTGATATTAATTTGTAAACGTACGACATTAATGGCAACAGTACCCGCCATTCTAGCCATATTTCTCCATCCATGCTTGTATATTCTACCCATGAGTTCATTATTATCTTACAAGCCATCTTGATTCTTCATATCCACCTCATCAGATACGAAGTTCGCTAAATAGGTCAACTCTCCTTCATAACCAACCACTACACGACCCTTCTGAAACAAGTATTGAACTTTCCTTCGCCTCTCTGTTTAAACAGCTAATGAGAAGATTTATGATCAAACCGCACCCCAAATTCCTCGTTATTCATGGTATCTCTCCATAATTATGGTGACTAACTCCTATCAATACAACACCGCTCCCCTGAGCCAAAAACTCACCCGAAATTTAGTCATGGATACCACTGCACACCACCTCACACAATTGCTTTTGGGTATTCTCCTTCCATTGACCCATCACACTCCCCCTCTCCTCTAAATCCTTACGGATGGCTTTTTGGAAGAGTTCCTCCGACTCCCTCCTTTACCGACTACGCTGGGTGAGTTTGAATTTGCACCATGACTTTCTACGATGATGATTATGGAAACTATTGTGCCCTAGTAATTCTCCCAAGGCCATCTGCCTGAACAATAATCATGGCGACTTCTATCACGGTCACCGTTCCTAGAATATTCCATGGCTTCTGTGAGTCTCTCTACCTTAAGTCCTTCTAATGACTCTTGCTGGTCGTCCAATATTGTTCGGTGTATGAAGACCAAAGAAAATCGTATATAAATCACATCAACTATACTTAATAGCAGGAGAACGAAAGTCATATACGTAAAGGGATACAATAATCCTATAATAAGACTCTATATCAAATAATGCTATGCTAAACGTAATAAGCCGCACAGATGCTAAAGACTCTAGAATATGATGCTCTGATACCATCTGTGACACCTCGCCTACTAAAATACTGGGTGGTCAACCCGTGATCAAAATAAAATATTGGTCTCATATGGCTCATTCTTAGCATCACTGTCGAAAACCTTGTTAAAGTTACTAACCACCTAGTAATTTAATTAGATCGGTGCTAAATTTTTATCTTTCATTAATTAACAACATGCAAAAATAAATAATAATTAAACCATCAATACAAACTGATAACTGAATCCAACACAGATGAATAATATAAATAAGGATGACCAATCAAACTATCGAATCCGCAATAAAATACAACACTAAACTGAAACAATAACCTGGATATGCAAAGTCAAATAAATAATTGAATATTAAATCTAAGGGTGATATGATCAAATGAATACTAAAGTAAAGTCCCTATACTAGCAATGAATGAATGAATTAAGCATCTATAGAAAATTCTTATAACTTCCATATGAGCTATAGCTACGCATCCCTGGATAGAATCCTCAAACTGAGCGTCCCTGTGGCTGGACACCTAAAATGTTTTGAAAAATATTTTGACATGGGTTTGAGCCCAAGTAAAATCTTTTGAAAATAATTAGAAAGTCATTAAACTCCAATAATTAAATATGCATGTAGACTCTTCATATTTAAGTTAGTTTCACATTCTCTTGAGCTATAGCTCACCCCTCATCTAATGTGCACACCTAACACTTGCCTTATAACCTTTTTAGTTAAGCTACCCCACCTAACTAGCCGTATAACACCTAACTACTCTCGGGTACTCTTTTATGAGATCTAATTACGGGTACTCTTTTTCGACTATCTCGACCTATTCGAAACCAACCATGCACTCAAAATTTCCATCCGAGTTATTTAATTAAAATTTTCAACCTTGTCCTCAAATTACGACACATGTAATTAAAAAATAATTTGAATGAATTAAATCTCAATTCACTAATTTAATTAAATCCTTCAGATAATTTAAATCCTATATCACCAAATTTATTAAATTCGATATTCTAAAAAATACGGGGTGTTAAATAATTCTAAAAGCGTAGGAGTAGGAATTGTTCTCATAACATGAGAGAATGCCATTATCGAGCAAGAAATCAGGATGGGCTTTGAAGTCTCTAATAATAAAGTCGAGTATGAAGAACTTTTAGCTGGACTACGTAAGTCTCACTTACTGGGGGCAAACCACCTTAAAGTATACTACGATTGAATGTTGTTATCCAACTAGGTCAGTGGAGACTTCAACACAAGGAAGAAAGGATGATAGCATACTTACATGTGGTTCGTGAGTTGATATCAAAATTTAAGGAAGTCCACGTTCAACAACTCCCCCGAGGGCACAACAGTTATGCAGATGCTTTAGCCAGTGGATTCTATTCTTAGGAGAACAATTGAAGTGTAGTTCATCGCCAAGCCTAGAATTATAAAAATGATGGAATTCGAGCACATTCTCTCCATTGAAAAGGGTCCCACCTGGATGGATCTGATCATCTCTTGTCTACAAAATGATATCTTGTCGATCGATAAAAAGAAAGCTCATCAAGTCAGGGTTAAACATGCACAGTTCTACCTTGAACATGGAGAAAAACTCTACAGAAGATCCTTCAAATGATTTTACCTTTAATGTGTGCATCCAAAAGATGTCGACCAATTTCTCTAGGAAATACACAATGAGATCTATGGGAGCCACACAGGAGGAAGATCTTTCCTTTTTGAGTATTCAAAGAAGGTCACGGATGGCCATATATGTAGAAAAATGCAAATAATTATGTCCAGAAGTGTAAAAAGTGACAAAACTTATCCCCTACGCTTTATCACTCAGCCAACGACCTGAAGTCCATAACCAGTCCATTGTCGTTCACATAGTGAGGGTCGAATACCATGGGGCCACTCTCAACTGCACTAGAGAATCACAAATACTTATTGGTCGACACAGACTATTTCACAAAATGGATTGAGGCAAAGCCATTGGTGAATATCAGAGATACTGATATGATTATATTCATGTGGAGGAATATTATTACTCATTTTGGGGTACCCAGGAAAATTATAACAAACAACGACACATATTTTGAAAGTAGAACAACTCCTAGAAGGCTGAATAGGAATAATATCCAGAGGGACCCACTTCTCTTCACTACCAAAAGGAGGATGCCTATAAAAACGGACAATCAACTTGGTACTTATACAAAAGTTGAGAGGCCTTGGAAAATTTTAAAATCCCTATGGCATTCAGCCAAACATGTTTATAGGACACACTTTTTGCCTCCTCCAATCTGATAGGAGCATCCGCCAAACCTTCACCATAACCCGCTAACCACGCTGCTCAAGGACCTATCCTGAATAAGTAGTGAAGTTTGAAAACATCACGGCTAAGTCCCATGACCATGACATGATCTATTTGTCTTCTTTCCTCTGCATCAAGAAGCTCCTAGTTGAGATTATAGTTCTCAAATCAAAGAAGGGGGCCAACATCCCCAATGTCTTTTGCCCCAGTGAGCTGAGCCTTTATGTTGTTCACTTCCTCTTGCATCAGGGTGCCCACATCTCCCAGATCCTTCATATAGTCCTTTAGCTTTATCACCAAGGCTGACTGGTTCTTGTAGGCACCAGTCATCTTCTTAAAGACCTTGAAAACATACACGAATGCTCGACGAGCCTGAGTAATGACATACCGACTAAGAAGGACATTTAAGTTAACAATAAAGGAAGTAACGTCCTCAAAAACAACTACAGAAATTAAAAGCAAACAAAAACATTTAGCAAGGTATCTCTATAGTATTACAGTTCGCAAAGAGGTATCTTTTTCATTAATAACTCCAAAATAGGCATAGCCCGTACAAATAGAGGTAGAGAAAAAAGATACAAGAACATGAAAAAAAGACCTATACAAAGTTCCTTTATTCTTCACATGTTTCTCATTCTCTAAGGACTTTTCTTTGGACACAACATCCCTACTTTCATCGATTGGGGCACTTTTAGTGGCTTTTGCCTTAATTCTTAGTGGAGAACCTGACTTATGCTCGCCAAATTTTTTTTATTCTACCGGAACATTCATCCTCACTGAGGTTGCATCCCATTATTTCTTGAAGTTTGGTTTCGAATGTACTCCAACTGGAGTTTAGCGTCCTCGAAGACTTCAGTATAGTCTTTTTCATAGCTCGCCTCTTTAGCTGAGGAAAGGTCCTCTACTTCCTTTATCAACCAATCACCCTTAACCTTTAGTTAATCATTCCTAATATTTAGTTGGTCACACTCGGTCTTCAGTGCGCCCATGGTGTCCCTGGTGGACTTCTTCTCCTCCTCATAGGCCTTCTTGCAGAGGTCAAGGATTTCTTCGACTTTTGGAGGGACTCATTGAGCTCATCATTTATTTTGGACTGATCCAGGAGACCATCCAAAATTGATATAAAATGTGCCCTAAACTACAAATAAATAAGGAATATATTATCACAAAGAGGCATCCATCCGTCTAGAAGCAGAACACAAGAAAAGAGAAGAAAAATGAATTATTGACTTACCAGTGATAATGCTTGAGTAGCATGCGATGTCAGATGCTCGTGGGATAGTTTCTTGGCCTACTCATGGTCAGTCACGAGCACAACACCCTTCAGAATACCATAGGAAATGGAGGGATTCCTAGCCACAGACATCACCTGTAAAGAACTCACTGGTGGAGGGACATCACCCTTTTTGGATGGTTAAGGGGCCATGGAGGCATTATCTTTCTTATTCTTCTCTCGAATGACCAAGTCTGATTCACTGACCTTAGGTCCTTCTTATTCAGTCCTCTTCAAGACTTGGTCTTGGGAGAGGAGGCATTGGCGTCAACATCGTCCTATTCGATTAAGAAAATCCTCTTCCCAGGAGCCATTGAGTCTTCTTCTTTGAAAAGGATGGACCCAATATCTAGGAATTCGAAAAGGAGGAGACAAAATTTTCCTCATCTAGCAGAGGAAGATCATGGATGTTATCTACTGGACGAGTAATGAAGCTGCCAGTAGAATTTTTATACTCAATCTTAAAGGATTCTCAACGAAGATGATCACCACCACCTACGGGTTCCCTTAACATCCAAACCTTTAATAGTTCTCCCTTATTGATGTGGGAAAAGGAGGGCTCCTTCTTCTTTGATCAAACTGTTTAACCAAAGAAAAGATAAATTATCAATCAACACAATTCAGAAGGAAATTCATAAAAGGGAATAAAAGCAAAAGTGATTTAACCTATATCGCTCTCCCATTCTAGGCACAAAAACCCAGTATAATGTTCGTCCTCTAAGAGAGGAGGATATTGCTAATTACATTTAATAAACCCCTGATACCACTAACCATTGTTGGAATGAAGAAGGTTCAATACAAGAACCTTGACGACCTTCCTTACCTTCAGGTATAAACACCATCTATGGTGTGGGACTAGGAGTAACCATATTTGATTTTAGGGATGCCCAAGTTGGTCCCATACAATTCATTGATCCCATGGACCCCATTGACAATGCGTTGGGTATTGGGGGTACATTGAGCTGGGAGAACCTCAAAGTACCCATAAAATTCAAAGAAAAGTTGGTTTGGGGGAAAAATTATCCCTCCATGAACCACAACAAGCGTGTGGATCCAGTGACCCCTTCAACCGCAATAGGGGGTTGACTCAATAGTGACCCAGGAAGGGATAACATATGTCTTCCTACAGTTTTCTAAGTTCTAGAATGCGAACCATTTTGACGAGAGTAGAGGAATAACAGAAAAATGTACAACAGAAAAGAACTACAAAGGCAGAGAAACAAAAGAAGCAAGAAGAAACAAGAGAACTTACTGAGAAAACAAAGAAAGTGAGAGATTCAGAATCTTTTTGAGCAAAAGAGAGATGAAAAATTACGAGTGCATAATTTGAAGTCGAATGGCTTTCGAACTATGTGCAGAACAATCATAAGGATCAAAGCTCAAGAAGGATTTTGGCGGTTCAAACTTTCACCAATGACCAGTGTACTCCTGCCGATTTTGATTAATCGCAAATATACCCGAGCATGAAATCTCAACACTATTTGGTTCAACAATGGGCCTACAAAAAATTTAAAATTCTTTGGCCCAACTCTGGCCCAATTTTGACAAAGAATTTTAGGGGCAATTGTAAGGGCCCAAACCATAAAGGTCGCTCAACATGTTGTCCCACTCAAATTTTATGCCGCATGGATAATTAGATAGACTTTTCACATGGAAACTATGGGTTTAACTAGTTATCAATATCCTCGAACGAGATAAATTGGAATCACTAACAAGCCAATACAGAGTTAGTCGTTACTTGTTCTACCCAACTAGGTTTTCACTATTATAAATACAACTCCCACCACTGGACAAGGGGGCATGTAATTTCAAACTTCTGAGAAATTAATAAAGAACTAAAAACTCTCTCTATGGACGTAGGCAATTGTCGAACCACGTAAATTATTGTATTGTGATCATTCACTTATTCTTTTATTACCTCTGCTTTCTAGAAATACTTAATTGTGAATGGTTGTACTCACATATAGCACTAAGAAAAAATAGAAATTGTGAACAAAATTGAATTCTAATCTACTGTATTTCGTAAATCGAAATAAAAATATCAATGATAATCTGAAAAAAATTGAATTTATACAATAGATTTGGATATAATTTCACTTGTAAATAATAGAATAACAAATAAAATAATGATCAAACTCCCGAGTATGAGATTTTGGATTAAAACTTAGTCGCTTATATGTTGCATCTGATTCAAAATCATTGTTTTCATTTATTGCTGGTAATATTATTTATTAAGATTAAAAAAATGACAATGTACAGCAGATGAACATGATTAATAGCAAAATGAGGAATGCATAAAAAATTTACATTTCAATTTGCAAATGTAATAACTTGATATCTGTATGAAAATGGTTATAACGAGAAATTTCAATGTACAACAATGGAGAACCTTTTTTCAAATTTTGGAACATTTTTTATTTTTTAAAATTCAACACGCGTGTAAGGGTTAATCGTTTTGTTATGGTAGTCATTTGTTGTTTGTTAAAACTTTGAATCGTCAATTTTTATGTCACGTGTTTTGCGCCTTTCGAAGATATTTTACTTTGTAGTATGAGTCTTATTAGGACACAGCACTTTATTACGGTTCTGAGGATGATTTAGGAAATTTTTTTAATACTCATGATACTTCTTATTTTTATCTCTACTACTATAAAAGAGGGGATTTGCTGTTTAACTCTAAAATGACTAAAATACCCTCATTGTTTCTAAAATACCTATCCTACCCCTGATACCCCCTCCGAGAAACCATCGAATACTCTGATAACCCCTGATACAAAGAATTGTTGTTTCCAAAAAATTAAACCGTACGATGGTTCATTTTATCCCAAGTTAGAAATCCGAGGTCGGCTTCTCCGAAATTAATCAAGGCAGCTTCATACTCCACATTCATCCATTGTATGTATTCATTCATACTCTCCAATGGATTCGGAAATCTCATCCATTGTATGTATTCATTCATACTCTCCAACGGATTCGGAAATATCAAGAATGATGAGTTCGAACGTATCTTCTGCGTATATAAGCTGCATCCATCTATCTCATTCAAATGTCATGCTCTATGTTCTTCATTGGTTTCGATACTTCTTCCCAAAAAAGGTCAGTTTATAATTTTTGTTTGTATGATTATTTGGATGCTATTAATCGACATCTATTATACAGAAACTTTAACATCTAAGATTTAATTTACTGAAAATGCAATTGCCCAAAATTTCATTTATCAAACATTTCTGATCCATACTGTTGCTCCAAATTTCATTTATCAAACATTTCTGATCCATACTGTATAATTCAATAATTTTATGTGTGTAATTGTAAGTGACCAAACTTATTGTATTTCCTAATTTTTTTCATTGGTAGAAAATGCATTATTTTTTTTGGTTTTAGTCATGAAAATTTATTGTGCAAAAACTCAGTCATGTAAATGTAATTTTTAAAATTAAATAAATTATATTTAAAAATTTATGGGAAAAAATGTTGTATTTAATAGAATTTATGGACCATACTGTAGCTGTCTTCGATTCAGTTTATTTATTTTCAGTTTGTATCGGTTGTAGGTTTTTTCTGGAGGACATTTGCGGTACTATCAAATTGATTACATATCAGGTATTTAATCATCTTCGTCTGAATTTCTGTCAATTTCATCCGATAATTTACAATGTGATCTATATTTATTGGATGAAACCAAATTAGTTTTCTTCCTATAATACGCTATGTCATGAATGCATTGCCTTCACACATACTGAACTGTCATCAATTGGTTCCACTTTTCAACTCTATAGGTGTTAACGAAATAATGTCGTAAAGTGTTCAGTCGACGATTCTAAATTGCTGAGCCTTTCCCCAGCTTCTTAATACATTGACTGTATTAAGCAGATTGAACACATAAGTTGATTAAATGCATATTGCAATACATTAGGAACTCTGTACAATCCTCTGCATTTCGGAATGTATCAGTTGACTGTCCAAAATATGTCATTGACTATCCAAAATATGTCATTTCTAATCTAGAATAGTAAAAGTCATTGGAGATTCCTTTTCTCCATATATTCTCTTGAATCTTGAACGACGGAGTCGAACATAAGTTCCACATTTTTATGGGCGTGCCTTGAGAGACAGGTGATTACTCGGTGTTTGAGATCGGATTTTTGTGGCTGTTTGGGGAGAAACATTTTATGTTTAGATAGAGTTTGGGAAAGAAGGTGCATATGGTTTTGGATTGAGACAGGCAAATAAGAATTTCCTATCAAAATAAAAGATTGTTGAGGCCTATCAAAAAGCCAAAAATAACTGAAAATGAGAATAGCTTGGGAGTGAAACGAGAAACGGATTGGACTGATATAAAATAGGAATAGAACAGCAGGTATATAAGAAAGAAAAGATTTGCTAAGCAAATGAAATAATGGAGTTGCGGTGGCTATAAATATGGAGGTGTAGTTGTGTTTTGTAATGATGAGCATGGTTTAGGTTTGTTTAGATGAGAGTGAGTTGTGAGACTAGCTAAGGGTGAGGGTGGGAGGGATAGAGGAAATTTCATATCTACTATGAATGCTTGCTTTTGGTCTTTTTTTTTAAGGATTTATCGCTCAGTGGTGGAAATTGTAGAGGATCCGACATTTTCCATGAATGCCCTGATACCATACTGAACTACATTGTTCTCCCAGATCAATAGTATTTTTCTTCTTTTTCTATCTACTTTTAAAGTATTTTTCTTCTTTTTCTATCTACTTTTCCCCCTTATGTATAATAAGTGCAACACATCGCAAAGACATATGAAAAAATAATAGAGACAAAGTTCATTACAGAATTTTCATAGAGGATTTTTACTGTATGGGCCTTGATTTTAGAGCTGCCCTGCAGCATAGGTTATTAATATATTTTACTGACCATACTATTTTTTAAGTGGAGATTCGATTGGTGTTCTATTGCATTTGATTTGATAACAGAGCGAGAGCTTAAAATTGTACCTCTAATGAAATTCGAAAAATTCCCCACTAAGTACCTTGTCAATCCCGTCATCCACTCTAAGACCGTTCTCCAGCAAAAAAATGATTGCAACTAAAGCCAAAAATAACTGAAAATGAAAATAGCTTGGGAGTGAAACGAGAAACGGATTGGACTGATATAAAATAGGAATAGAACAGCAGGTATATAAGAAAGAAAAGATTTGCTAAGCAAATGAAATAATGGAGTTGCAGTGGCTATAAATATGGACGTGTAGTTGTGTTTTGTAATGATGAGCATGGTTTAGGTTTGTTTAGATGAGAGTGAGTTGTGAGACTAGCTAAGGGTGAGGGTGGGAAGGATAGAGGAAATTTCATATCTGCTGTGAATGCTTGCTTTTGGTCTTTGTTTTTGAAGGATTCACCTCTCAGTGGTGGAAATTGGAGATCTTCTTTTTCTATCTACTTTTAAAGTATTTTTCTTCTTTTTCTATCTACTTTTCCGCCATATGTATAATAAGTGCAACACGTCGCAAAGACATATGAAAAAATAATAGAGACAAAGTTCATTACAGAATTTTCATAGAGGATTTTTACTGTATGGGCCTTGATTTTAGAGCTGCCCTGCAGCATAGGTTAGTAATATATTTTACTGACCATACTATTTTTTAAGTGGAGATTCGATTGGTGTTCTATTGCATTTGATTTGATAACAGAGCGAGAGCTTAAAATTGTACCTCTAATGAAATTCGGAAAATTCCCCACTAAGTACCTTGTCAATCCCGTCATCCACTCTAAGACCGTTCTCTAGCAAAAAAATGATTGCAACTATCTGCTCCGTCAATTTTGAATCATTGTCAAGTCATCTCTTCAAGCCAACAATCTTACAAAAGCACTCGTTGATCTTCTTCAAGATCTTCTCAGCAAGCACATTGATACCAAGAGGTTTGAAAATTACTGTTGTATCCACTTGTCTAAAGAACTCTTCCAATCACGCATTGGAGTTATCAGAGATTGGATCACTTTCAGAATTTTAATTTCCGTTATCAGCATTGATTATATCACTTTTTTTCAGCTGGGAGGTTTAAGTTCATGTGCATATTCGATGCCTTGTGGGCATGTTTAGTGCCAATCAGCTTTCTTTTGTTCATATATATCAGGATAAAACCGTCTTTTCTTACACAATCTCCAACAATAAACCCCATTAGGATTTGTCGTGGCCTGCGTTTCACTTTAAGTATATTTTCCTCTGAATAGTAAGAAATCTCATTCATAAAAGGGATAATTTTTTTATCATCTACAAATCTCAAACTTGTCACAAAGATTGCACTACCACTGCAATCTTCTCTACCATCCAAGTCTGAAAATGTAGCAGTTCTCACAACTTGAGACAAGCTCTTCTGAGAAATTGAATCAGCATTGTCTATAGTAAAAAGGTAAACAACAGATAACAGTTTTATACTCAATTTCTCAGCTATATAATCAACAACGTTCTTCCCTCTATATTTTATATCCCAACTGTTCATTTCTTGGCAATCGAAACTAAGGTCCACGCAGATAAGAATTTTTTTGTTTCCATATATACTTTCAGCTAGGGAAAGAACAATTTTCTTCTTACTGAGCCTATCAGTTCCGAGAAAATTGGACCACATATCTCCTCTATTTGGCCCATGGCATTTTTGTTTTCTTGTTCTGCTCTGAACTATTGATTGGCTAACAGCACTGGCGGCTTCTTCTTTCCTGCCAATCCTATTAACTAGAAATGTGTAAAGCATCTGGAAATCCTCCATATATATATGAGTTTGTTTCTACGATTCTCTATGTATTCCCAAACCTAAATCTGTATTGACAGAAATTGTTGGGGACAAACTGCCGGGTGAAACCTGAGGGCAATCAGATCATTTGTGATTTTTGAAGTTTTCTCGAATAATTTGGGGAGGAAATTCAAATTTTTGGAATTTGAAATTGCAGTTGATGGTGTTATTGTTTTTTAACGGTTTTATATTTTTCTGACTACTTTTAGTTTAAGATGCATTAGTGAGATCTCCTATTCATAAAGAATATTATCAATTATTTTCCTACCTTTGCTTAATCCACTTGGGTTTGGGGACATGATATTAGGGAGAATAGAAGCAAGTCTAGAGTTTTTGATTTTGGAGATGATTTTTTAGGAGAAGTTTCATAGGTTGATTAGTTTTGGTCCAAAGAAATTAGCTTAAATAAAACAGATTCCAAAAGATTTTTACTCCATGTTCGGTTAAACTACAATGAAATGTCAGCTATCCAAAACACAGAATACTCAATAACCCGTGTTAAAATTCAATGAAATAACTAAATTTCTTTTACTATTCTAAATTCAGACACCTCTTTGCATACTGTTTGACATATTGTTTAAGGTTGAACCTAGCTATGATGTTTTCGCGATTTTGGCAATTGTCTTCAATTTAGTTTAATTACTTTCAGGGTGTATCTTTTGTAGCTTTCTCTGGAGGATATTTCAGGTACTACTAAATTGATTACAAATCAGGTATTTTAAGATACTAAGTTTTATGCCTCTTCATATTAATCTTCGTAGTAAGTTATTTGTTTTTATTCTACCAAATACTAACGCAATTACACCACATCACCCCAAACAATACTCTCTACTAAGACCGAACAAAAAATATCCTTATTTTTTGTTATCTATTTGGAAGATTATACATTTATTTTATTTCTTTATTATTTTTCTCTAATCTCTTAGTTTTATCTATTTGGAAGATTATACATTTATTTTATTTTTTAAAGTTATACTGAGTCGACGTTTCTCATTATTCAAATGATATGCAACTATTTCAAAATCACCAAGTAAACAATATACAAAAAATATCCTTATTTTTTGTAATTTTAAAAAAATGAGTCAAAGTTCAAATGTTTTAACTTACAAACACCACTAATGTAAATTCTCTCCATGTATTTAACAATCCATATTTAATATGATGATTTCATTTCATTTCCTCTTCGCTTCATTATTTTATTTTTCTCTAAACTCTTAGGTTTATCTATTTGGAAGATTATACATTTATTTTATTTTTTTATTATGTTTCTCTAATCTCTTACTTTTATCTATTTGGAAGATTATACATTTATTTTATATTTTAAAGATATAAAAGTAAATATGAAATATACGTGCCATTTACATGAAGTTATTTAAATTAAAAAATGTATTTCCTTACATCTATTTTGACCATTCTTATACTTAATTACAATTTTGTTTCAAATTATAAAATCATTAAATTACAATTCTCATGCTCCTTTCTTACTAAACTTATTAAATATAATGTTTCAGACACATCATCTCCCAAATTCTTAGAAATGTCGTCCGTTCAACCATCCGAAAATGTATCTGCCAAAACAAATACAAGGAAAAGACAGAGAATTACTTGGTTACTTCGAGCAAAATTAAATTCTTACCAATATCAAGGTTAGATAAAAATAACTAAAATATATTTTACGCTTAAATAAATCGTGTTACACTTAAGAAACCGATATTTAACTGTACAATTGCTCTGATGTTAGGAGAAACCATATATGAACCTCTCTACTCTACGTTGATAGAACTTGAACCGACTCCCGATTGCCATCACTGCAATGCAAAAAGATTCCAATACGAAACACCAACATTTTGTTGTCAAAAAGGTCAAATCTCCCTCGCTCAAACTTCAGTGCCCGAGGTTCTATTTGATCTTTTCACATCTAATTCTTCTGAATCAAGAGAATTTCGTGCTAATATCATAGCTTACAATAGCATATTTGCCTTCACCTCATTTGGAGTTACTCTTGACAAGCAACTAGCTTCATCAAGACGTGGTGTATACACGTTTCGAGCTCAGGGCCAAGTTTATCATCACTTACCCTCATTGGGACCCACCAACAACCCCTGTTATTTCCAACTCTACTTCCATGACACTAGCAATGAGGTTCAAAACCGAATGGAAATCTTACCAGCGTTATCCTTAAACGTTGATATAGTGGAAAAGCTCTTGAATGTACTAAATGAAAATCCATACGCTCAATTTTTACGACGATTAAAGGACTACCCTTCACTCGATGCACTTTAAGTTCAAATCAATAAACATGTTAACCTTGATCAACGTGTTTACAATGCGCCTACATCCGATGAAGTTGCTGCAATATGGATTGAAGGAAACAATGCAAATATTCCTTTCTAGCGAGACATCATTATCGTGTCGCACTGCGGTCAACGACACCAAATAAAGCACTACTTTGGATGTTACGACCCATTACAGTACCCATTGCTTTTTCCAAGAGGAGAGGTTGGATGGCATCAAGACATAAGGCGCAAAAATGATACCTCAGCTAACACATCTACAAACATCCAGGGATCCATACCTGCAATCACATGTACAGAGGACATTTTATCATCGGAGCAAGAAGGTATAAATTTAACATAATTATATTTTAAAAGTACCATTCTTAAATTAAATTTTTTTTACGTTAAACAATAATTCAACTTTTCCGTTTTCCATAACCATACACTCTTCTAGGTGTTCATCTAGAGAACCCATCTAAAGTATCATGTCGAGAATACTACGCACACAAATTGCAGATCAGAAATAATAGACAATCAACGTTGTTATTCGCTGGAAAGCTACTACAACAGTATTCAGTCGACATGTATATAAAGTTAGAAACAACCCGACTTGACTTCTATCGTACGCAACAGAAAAAAATCAGAGGTGAATTATACCAAGGGTTGGTCGACAGCGTCACAGCAGGTGAAACAAGAGCAAGCAAAGTTGGTCAAAGAATTGTTCTCCCAGCATCATTCATTGGTGGACCTCGAGATATGAGGCGTAGATACTTGGATGCAATGGATTTAGTTCAAAGATATGGGAAACCAGATTTATTCATCACAATGACTTGCAACCCTGAGTGGAAAGAAATCATTGACAATCTTCATCCAGGTCAAGTCCCTCAGGATCGTCCTGATCTAACTTCGAGAGTATTTCGAGCTAAATTAAAGGACTTAAAGGATAAACTTTTTAAGAAAGAAATATTTGAAAAGGTAGCAGCGCATGTACATGTAATCGAATTCCAAAAGAGAGGATTGCCACATGCTCATATTTTGGTAATTCTGAAATAAGATTACAAGCTCAATACTCCATATAGTTATGATAAATTCATTTTTGCAGAGATACCGGATGTTCATGACTACCCATTACTTCATTCATTAGTCAACAAACATATGATGCATGGTCCCTGTGGAGAATTGAATAAAAATAACCCCTGTATGATAAATGGGAATTGCAAATTCCATTACCCTTGCGAATTCGCATTATCTACCTGTCAAGGCCAAGACTCATATCCTATTTATAGACGCAGAAATAATGGAAGACAAGTACGCGTGCGCAACAAGTTGTTAGACAATCGATGGGTTGTTCCTTACAATCCATATCTCCTTACAAGATACAATTGTCATATCAACGTTGAAGTGTGCTCGGGGTTAAAAGACGTGAAGTACCTTTACAAGTACATTTACAAAGGGCATGATAAAGTGGCAGTTCATGTTTCATTGGTTGAAAATGACACAACCACTATTGACGAGATCAAACAATTCCAAGATGCAAGATGGGTATCAGCACAAGAGGCCATTTGGAGAATTTTTGAATTCGAGCTAAATGAAATCAAGCCATCGGTGATAAACCTTCAACTCCACTTGCCCAATAAGCATACTGTCACTTACGGGGAGAACCAAAACTTAAATAATGTGCTTGACACACCCAACATTAGCAAGACAATGCTAACAGAATTCTTCAGTATGTGTTCAAGATTCAGCGAAGCACGTCAATATCTGTACAGGGAATTCCCCGAACACTACGTATGGGATAATAAAGCAAAAATTTGGTCTAAAAGGAAGAATAAACTCAATGCAATTGGACGTGTGAATGGTGCAAATCCTGTAGAAGGAGAACGATATTACCTACGACTTCTTCTAAATCATATTCGGGGGCCAACATCATTTGAAGACCTTCTAACTTATGATGGAATCACTTACTTGACATTCAAAGAAGCCGCGCAAAAACGTGGACTCTTAGAATCAGATGATAGCATTGCAGATTGCCTCGCCGAAGCTGCCACTTTCCAAATGCCTGAAGCACTAAGAAGATTGTTCGCAATTATTTTAGTTTATTGCGAGCCTTCCGATGTCAGAAAACTATGGGAAACAAACTTTGAGTTTTTGTCCGAAGATTTTCAAAGAATACACCCGAATTCGTTAGCTGCCCAAAAAGATGGAACATTAAATAGCATCAGCGTCTTTCTAGATTCAATGGGAAAATCAATTAAAGACTTTGACTTGCCTCCAACTAGCGGTATACAATTATCATCCAATATCACAAATAGAAGAGAAATTACAGATGAACTCCACATCGAGACACCAAAAGAAGACTACCATTTCTGTACGCATTTAAACGAAGACCAACGACATGCGTACTTGGTTATACTCGAGAGGGTGATTACTGGAAATTCGGGTTCCTTCTTCGTTGATGGGCCAGGAGGAACTGGAAAGACATATCTTTATAGAGCATTACTTGCTGACATTAGAAAGAAAGGTATGATTGCACTAGCTACAGCAACATCAGGAGTAGCTGAATCATTATTACCTGGAGGTAGAACTGCACATTCTCGCTTCAAAATACCTATTCTAACCACTGAGACAAGATTATGCAACATTCCCAAGCAAAGTGGCACAGCAGAACTCATACGGCAAGCAAGAATCATAATTTGGGATGAAGCACCAATGGCAAAGCGATTCGCGATTGAAACTCTTGATAGGACATTAAAGGATTTAATGGATAGTGTTGAACCTTTCGGGGGAAAGGTCATTGTCTTTGGTGGAGATTTCAGACAAGTCCTGCCAGTAGTACACCGAGGGTCAAGACTAGAAACAGTAAACTCTAGCATTGTGATGTCACCGCTTTGGAAGACAATGCATGTATTACCTTTGACATTGAATATGCGTGCCAGAAATGATCAACAATTCAGCGAATTCCTTCTAAGAATTGGCAATGGGACGGAATCATCAACACATGATGATCTAATAAGTCTTCCATCCATTAGAAAACAATTGTCCCGAACAATCTCTCATTGACTTTATCTTTCCATCATTAAATATCAATGCGACATTGCCAAATTTCTTGACGGATAGAACAATTCTTGCCACAACAAACGAACACGTTGACTCCATTAATGATATGATGATTGATATGTTCCCTAGAGAGTTGACGAACTTAAATAGCTTTGATGAAGCTGTAGATGACACGCACAACTACTACCAAGAAGAATTTTTAAATTCTTTAATGCCTAATGGATTGCCACCACACACACTGAAACTTAAACCGAATTGTCCAATCATTCTTCTACGGAATATAAATCCTTCAATTGGATTATGTAATGGAACAAGAATGTTGTACAAAGGTTCTTCGAACAATGTCATACACGTGGAAATTTCAGTGGGCCAGCATAAGGGCAGAAATGTTCTCTTGCCACGCATTCCATTATCACCAGCAGAAAATGAGGGATACCCTTTCCAGTTCAAGAGAAAACAATTTCCTATTCGTTTGTGTTTTGCTATGACAATAAACAAATCCCAGGGACAAACAATAGGTAATGTTGGAGTGTACTTACCGACAAACGTCTTCTCACATGGCCAAATGTACGTTGCATTATCGAGAGGGACTTCAATAGCAACCACAAAAGTACTTCTCCAATCTAAAAAGGCAAACAAAAATAATGTCACAAAAAATATCGTTTACAAAGAAGTTCTATTGGCATCAAGGTACAATAGAATTTATTATCCCTCTCATTCACTAAAACATTCATTACTATAGCACATTTTTATTCATAATAAATTCATTTATTATCACTTTACATTAATTAACTATACATAATGTCATCATTTTTTAATAAGCCCAAATCTTACTGATTCCATGGCGTCAACGGAAGTCGAAATTGAGGACTACAAAATGATCAACAATCTACAACGATTCGAATCAAAGTGGCAAATTGCAGCTCAAGTCATGCGAAGAAGCAATATAGACTCTTACAACAACTCAAAAGGAGCTGGAACAATTTTAAAAATAATATTGATGGATGAAGAGGTACAAAATTTTCAGCATAAATTATTTCAAATAATTTATATCATTATGTTATATAACGCAAATTTAATCAACTAAAAAAATATACAGGGCACTAAGATTCAAGCAGTCGTATGGAATGAAGATATACAAAGACTGGAAGGGTTGCTTCAAATTCAAAAACAATATTCCATTACTAATGGTTTGGTCAAGGGAGTCAATGATGCTTACACAACAGTTCACGACAAAATGGAGCTTTCATTCAATAAATACACAGAGATCGTTGAACGAGCCCGTAATTTCAAATTCCCGTCATCATTCTACAAATTCACCTCATTTGATGATTTTCTCGCTCAGATGGAGGACGATAAAGCATATGGTATTTATTACTAAATATAGTTCTACAAAACAATGCTACAATGTTTAATATTATCTTATTGATAATTCTTCAACATACAGATGTGATTGCATTTTTCATAAATGTGAAACCAAGGAGGACAATTACAAAACCATCAAACTCTGCTAAATTGATTCTGCGTGATATAACACTCCGAGATACAAAGTATGCATTCTAAACTTTAATTTATCGATTAAAAAAAAATTAATTAAAGTTGACTCTAATATTTCTCATTTATATTCATAGTCCTTATTATAAAATTTAAGATTATTATTTATTATTTATGACAGGTTTCAATCAATCAAATTCACTCTATGGGGCGACTTAGCAGAGAATGAAGGCGAAAAACTAAGTGAATTAACAACATTTCCTATAGTAGCAGTTTCAGAAGCTAAACGTTCATCCTACGAAGGTACAACACTAAATATCATATCGCCAACAATTAATAATAATCCTACTAACACAAAATAAATAAATTCTTTACAGGGGAGTACAGCTTGAGCAGTGTATCAAAGACTACAATTCAGATTGACCCCGATATCATACAAGCTACCGAATTAAAGGAGTGGTTAGACACTTTTTTTCAAAAAAATTAATACTTCTCCCTTATATATAATAATTTCAAAAATGTGAATTACAGGTTGTCAACTTCATCATCATCCCCACATTTCAACAAATTTTCTTCGCCTCACCAAAAAATAATTTTCAATTCGGAACCAGTTTCTATTCGGGATATTATTAATGGACTCCCATCAACGACTGAGGTAATGATTCATTTACTGTGATTCCCTTATACGTTTTGAATATCCTTAATTTAATAACATAACATATCCAATTTTTGACAAACCACATAATCTTTTCTGCTCTTTTGTTGGAATGATTATGGAGGTTAAAAACAAAGAAACTCCATGGTATGATGCTTGCAATATATGCAACAAAAAGGTCTCGGTTCAAAATGGATCAGCCACATGCTTAAATTGTGGTTCTTCAAATTCAAATTGCACAACAAGGTAAATTAATAAGATCAACAATCATTCAATATTAATGATAAACCTCATATATAAAATGTTCCTAATACATTATTGAAAAAAATATAAGGTACCTACTTCAATTTGTCGTCCAAGACGAAGATGAAAGAGCATCAGTGACACTATTCGAGGAAGCAGAATCATTCATAGGCTGCAACATTCCAAATTTCATCGCTTCTAAAGACAAGGTATTATCATTCTTATTTACAATTCCAATTCATACATTTATTCAATAAGATGAATAACATTTATATTTACTTGAGATTCATATAAATTATATGCTTTACACAGGGAATTCTCCACTCAGACTATGTTCGAAAGTTATATACGTGCATTGGGAAAATATACAGATTCTACATTAAAGGGAAATCACTGAAGGCATCCGATCGAAGGCTTGCACGTTTTGTAGCTCTGAAGGTTGAAGAGGAAGAAGAGCCATCAAATCCTAACAAACGTCAAAAACAACATATTTGATGATTACATTTCAATTTTTTACCCTTATGCAATTTACACATCATGTAACTTTAATTTATGGATATTGACTTCAACTATTAAGTCATAATGCATGACATTTAGCGTCAACATAACTACATTGTTTATTACTTAACTTAATTAAAGATATGTACTTCATACATTATTATTAATGATTTCATTCATACAAACAAACATCGGAACTCGCCCACACGTGCAACGCACGTGGGCACATCTAGTTAGTTAAAAAGAGTCTTACACTACAAATATTTAATGTAAAAAATAATAGCAAGCCGCTAAAAATCGCACACCCCCAATACAACAGCATATTCCATTATGGATTGCAGAGGGTAGAATTTAATTCCCACATAATATTCTCATCATTCCCGCGTTTATCTCCTAATAAAATTACCCATTGATAAAGAAAACAAAAAGTTCTTTAGAAAAAAACCATACCCCTACTACCGTCCGATTATTCAAAACAAAAAGATGTAAAACTAACAAACGGTCTAGATAATCAAACATGTGATTTCCAGAAAGGCCAACAGTAAAAAATAACATTTAACTCACTGCAAGCACTTTCGGGTAATATTCCTTTGGCATCTAATATATGTTCAAAACTGTTGTGCTTCACAAACACGCCTTTTCCAACCTATATATACGTACCCTCTTCTTTAAGGTTGTTCATCAAACTCAAACAATTGTTAAGTATTAGAAACAGCTTTATTAGAATGGCTGGCATTGTGGTGGTTTTTGATTTTGACAAAACAATAATTGATTTGGATAGCGATAATTGGGTGGTGGATGAATTGGATGCCACGGACTTGTTTAACAAGCTTCTCCCTACAATGCCTTGGAATTCTCTCATGGTTAGTTTTTTTTTTTTCTTTACAATATTTCACAAAAATATATACATTATGACTTAAATAAAATCTTAATGGCGCAATATGTATGTGTGTTTATACAGATATAATGATGAAGGAGCTACATTCGCAAGGAAAAACAATTGAGGATATTGAAGATGCACTCAAAAGGGTCCCAATACATTCTAGGATTATACCGGCCATCAAATCAGCCCATGCTCTAGGGTAACTTTAATACAATACATATTTTTGAAGTATTCATTTTTTTTCTTTAATTTTTGAAAATATAAATTAATGGAAGATCCTGGGTACTTGTATTTGCAGGTGTGAGTTGAGGATAGTGAGCGAATTTATTCTTTATAGAGACAATTTTGGAACACCTCGGGGTAAGAGATTGTTTTTCGGAGATCAATACGAACCCAAGCTTTGTTAATGGTGAAGGGAGGTTAAGGATTTTTCCGTATCATGATTTCCACACATCACCTCATGGCTGCAACCGCTGTCCTCCAAACATACGCAAGGTAAATTTTCAAAGCCTCACGTCGTAACTTAATGAGCTGATATTATTTTTAGATTCCATCTATTTTCATTCTAAAGTTTCACTTTAATGTCAAAAGACTTTAATACCCTCAAAATTTATTCACTTAATTCAAAACTCATAATTTTTCCTCTTTTCATTCAAAAAGAAGAAAAAAACAATTTTCATCTTTTTTTTATTTAACTAAAAACTGTTTTTCAATAAAATTATTTTTTTACAAAAAAAAAAAGTTGTATATTTACGGAAAAAAATATAGTTTAAAAAAAAACTCTACAGTTTTTGTCTTTATAATAACTAGTTAAACAAAGTTTTTTTAATTATAAAAAAGAGTTGTATATATATTTGAAAAAAAATGAAAACAGTTTTTTAAAGATAAACCTAGCATTTCGTTCATTTTAATAAAAAATAACAATACGTTTTTATATAAATAATGTACAATTTATTTTTTTTCATAAAACAATTGTTTTTGTAAAATAAAATCAAAATAATATAGAGTTTTTTTTTTCAATACACTAATATATACATATACTATTATGCATTAATATCTTTAGGGATTAAAAAAAATAGATTTTTATACAAAAAAACGCCACAGTTTTTTCTTTTTATAAAAAACAGTTAATTTTTAAAAAAACTCAAAACCGTTTTGAAAAGTTTATATAAAACACCCAAAACCGTTTTGAATATATAAAATGTTTATTTGAAAAAAATCTTTTAAAAAAAATGTTGTATAAAAAATTGTTTCAACTTTATATAACCGTTTTAAAAAGTAAAAAAAATTATTTCCACTGTTATATAGGCGGTCAGACCAGCTATACATACCGCTAGCGTGAACCATTTTTTCGTATATATTGGTCCGCGCCAACAATATGTATATGTTGTCTGACCCCCTATACATGCCGCTGATGCGGACCAATTTTTTTTTATATAAACAACAATTCATTGTTTTTAACCGTGAATGGTTATATAAAGTTGAAACAATTTTTATATAAATTTTTTTTAAAGATTTTTTTAAAATAAACATTTTTTATATTCAAAACGGTTTTCAATATTTTATAGAAACTTTTCAAAACGTTTTTGAGTGCCTTTAAAAATTAACTGTTTTTTATAAAAAGAAAAAACTGTAGCGTTTTTTTTTATAACAAACTATGTACATTTTTTTTAACGCCTAAAGACATTAATGCACAGTAGTATATATATATATTAGTGTATTGAAAGGTATTTTACAAAAACAATTGTTTTATGAAAAAAAAAAAAACAAATTGTACAATATATATATAAAAACGTAATGTTATTTTTTTTTCAAATATATATATAACTCTTTTTTATAATTAAAAAAAACTTTATTTAACTGTTTTTTATAAAGAGAAAAAGTTGTAGAGTTGTTTTTTTTAATTGTCTTTTGTTTTTGAAAAAAAAAACAGTTTTTTTTTTATAAAAATGTAATTTTATTAAAAAGCATTTTTTAGACAAATAAAAAAAAAGATGAAAAGTTTTTTTTTTTTGGATCAAAAGAAAGAAAGTTATGAGTTTTGGATTAAATAAATGAACTTTAAGGGTATTAAAGTCTTTTCACATTAAAGTGGAGTGGGAAAATATTAATTTAGAGTGGAAATAGAGAGACTCTATTTTTAATCTAATCACTTTGGACCCGTTTGGTTGCGTAAATTATTTAATTTTATAAATTGATCAATTTGAAATGAATAGATTGTCGATATATTAATTTTAAATGAGTTTAAATCTAATTTGTGATGTGTTTGGAAAAGAAAAATGGAGTTATTTACTTTTGATGTGTGTGTGTGTGTGCGCGCGTGTAGAGAGAGAGAGAGAGAGAGAGAGAGAGAGAGAAGTATGGTGAGAGGTACTCTATGGGAGTGGTGCATTTAAGATTCATGTTGTAATTATAAATTGTGCAATTTCAAGCTTTTAGTGAAATGAACTAATTTAAGTTTTTGTGAATCAACATGAATTGGTTCATTTTTGAATTTGTTCATTTTTGTAACCAAACACTAATAATAAGGCAATTCATGAATAAGTTAATTTTAAATGGATTAATTTATAATTTTGGGGACAACCAAATAGGCCCTTTATATTTTTGGAACTTTTAATATGTCGTTTCAGAATAGTAACTGTTAATTAAAATCGCTGAAATGTGTTAGGTTCATGTATACACTAGTGATTATATAGTGGTGGAAAATTAGTATTTGTTGAGATATTGCCAAAAAATGTCAATTGGCAATGTTATCCTGATACTACCACACGGGTGGAGCCAAAGTGCAGCCCAGTGGTATCAACTTTAGGCCGGAGATGAGAGGGAGAGGGAGGGAAATGAAATTGTGCTAAAGAAGTAGGGCTTTTGGGGGTCTTTCTTAGCTCCTCAAATTACAAAAATAACCCCCCTTTAGGGTATGCGGGTCTAAACGGATCACACGATCCAAATACAATTCGTTTAATAAACCGGATTATATTTGTTTACAATTCGAGTAAAGTACACTGTTTTTTTACATCTTTTAAAGTCATTTAATCAAATGATCAATCAATGTTATAACAAGTCAAGAGACCCATCTAGTGAGTACATTACTTGAGCTCAATTTAAAAAACAACCATTGAATTTTTGTGGACTAGCCGAATGCTCTATTAATTCAGTACATCATTAGATAAATTTTAGCTGATCATGGTTTTCCTCCACAGGGCCTCGTCATGGAAAGGATTCAAGTTTCTCTATCAATGGAGGGGAGGAAAAGGGTAATCTATCTTGGAGATGGAATTGGCGATTTTTGCCCGAGCTTGAAGCTCAAGGATGTGGATTATCTCATGCCAAGGAAGAATTTCCCAGGATCGGATTTAATATGCAAAAACATCAATCTTATAAAGTCAGAAATACATGCATGGACTGATGGGGAAGAGCTTGAAAGTGTTTTGCTCCGATTGATTAACACAATTTTTATGGAAGGAGATAAAAGTGCTAAGTCTACCCATTTGTTTTCAGTTGACTGCAAGTTTCAGACAATGCCCACGTCTGTTCATGAAGCCTTGTCCAAGGCTCTCCCTGTTCCTCACTAGTAGTGGTAGCTGATAACTTATATTACTCACAGTAATAAAGCTAGCAATATTGTAAAAGTTTGTTTGCCTTCGCTTTATTAATAGAACTTGTTAAGTTGTAAAATGTTGTGCGAAAACGTGTCAATAAATGATACTGACTGTAATCCCAAATAATAATATGACACACTCACAATAAAAGTATAATGAGTAAAAAGACACACACAAGGAAAGACAAAATATTTAAGTGGTTCACCAATTTAGCTACACGTCCACTGACACTCGGATCAATTCACTATTGCAAATGAGTTTCAAAAGAGAGTCTCACAAATACACTCCAAATGAAAAATGCAATATGTATTTTTCTACACAAATGTGTATACTCAAAAAAACTCCAGATGAACTTTATTTCTCACTCTCTTCTTCTTCTTACTCTTCAATGTTTCTCTCACATTTGGAGTGTCAATACCATCCTCCATGCCTCCCCTTATATACATGTTCGAGGTAGACAAGAGGAGAAGACATGGAGCAAAATGTGGAGTAAAAAAACGGATGAAAATGAGCTCCATGTTTTGAGGATACTTTTTTTATAAAGTATGAGACAAGGGGAGGGAATAAAGGAAGTGGGTGACTCAACAATCTCCACCTTTGGCAAATATGACAATTTTTTTCTAAGAAACTAACCGCTTCAACAAGCATCTAAATACCAACAATCTCCACCTTGGCGAGATATCCAAAAATTAACCCCATACTGTCCAAATAAGTGAACGATTTGAGATGCCACCAAATGCGCTCAAAAGCGCCATACACCAGAAGGTGTTCAAATTCGAAGTATATTGATCAAGTTTAAACAGTGTTCAAACTTGATCCCGGTAACAACCTTTGTCAGCATATCTGCGGGATTATCCGCGGTTCCAATCTTCTTGAGAAGAATAGTCCCCTCATCCAAAATTCTCGAAGGAAGTGGAAACGAAAGTCGATGTGCTTTGTCCGTGAATGATGAACCTGGTTCTTGGCTAAGTGGATGGCACTGTGACTATCACAGAAGACATCCACGTGATCCTGAAAAATTCCGAAGTCTAAAATCAAGCCATGAAGCCAAATGACCTTCTTAATGGCCTCTATCGCTGCCATATACTCTACCTCTGTAGTTGACAAAGCCACTGTAGACTGTAGCATAGATCTCCAACAGATTGGGCCTTCAGTAAGTGAAAACACATAACCACTAGTGGACCGTCGTTTATCCAAATCACCGGCGTAATCTAAATCCACATATCCAAACACATGCTGACGAGCACGTGAATCCTTCTCAAATTTCAAACCAAAATCTACAGTACCATGTATGTACTATAAGATCCATTTCACAGCCTGCCAATGCATTTTTCCTGGATCATGCATGTATCTGCTCACCATACTAACAGGTTGTGAAATATCGGGCCTCGTACACACCATTGCGTACATCAAACTTCCCACTTCATTCGCATAGGGAACATGAGCCATTTCTGAACGTTCCTTATCTGTCTGTGGGGATTCCATGGCACTTAGATTGAAGTGTGGGGCCAACAAAGTACTTACAGGCTTCGTTTTAGAATCCATACGAAAATGTTGTAATACCTTCTTCAAATACTGTTTTGTGACAAACAAACAATGCCCCTGGAATATTTTCTGTTAATCTCCATGCCAAGTATTTTCTTCGCCTCGCCTAAATCCTTCATCTCAAATTCATGAGTTAACTGAATTTTCAGTTTTTCAATCGCCACCTTGCTCTTAGAAGCAATCAGCATATCATCAACATATAAGAGAAAATAAATAAAGGATCCATCATGAAGTTTACAAAAATACACACAATGATCATAGTGGCTCCTTGTGTACTATTGCCCAAATATAAACCGATCAAATCGCTTGTACCACTGCCTTGGACTTTGCTTCAACCCATATAACGACTTTCTTAATTTGCAGGCCCAATTTTCTTTACCACCAACCTTGTATTCTTTTGGCTGGGTCATATAAATTTCCTCCTCCAAATCTCCAAGTAAGAATGCAGTTTTCACGTCAAGTTGTGCCAACTCGAGATCAAACTGTGCAACCAATGCTAGCAAAATACAAATGGAAGAATGCTTCACAACCGGGGAAAATACCCCATTATAATCGATCCCTTCTTTCTGCGCGTAGCCTTTAGCCACCAACCTAGACTTGAATCTTACATTTGTAATCTCCGAGGAGCCTTTCTTCTTGGCATATACCCACTTGCACCCAATGGCTTTCTTCTCTTTTGGAAGTTGGACTAACTCCCAAGTTTGGTTCGTATGAAGAGACTGTATCTCCTCGTCCATCGCCTTCTTCCAATCTACTCTTTCTGAGCTTCTTTCGGCTTCTTTGTAAGTAGATGGAATGTCAACTTTAATCATGGGTAGTGCATATGCCACCATGTCAGTAATAAGCCATTCAGGTTTCCTTTTTTGTCTTTCTGGTCTATTAGTTGCAACAGAATATGGTTGCTGAGGAGACTCATGGGCAGGATCCTCCACCTCGTATGTACTTCTCTCATCAATTTCTGAATATGTGACAATCCTGGATGGAACAATTGGAGTCTCAAGCGCTACCTTATGTGGAACTTCTTTGGTTTTTCTCTCCCTAGGAGAACTCTTCAACATTGAAGATTCATCGGATGTAACGTCCCTGCTATTTATGATATTTTTTATCTCAGGGTACCAAAGTCTATACCCCTTCACTCCATCACTAAAGCCTAAGAATATGGCTTTCTTAGCTCTAGGATCCAACTTTCTCACCCTAATATGGAAATATGCAGGGGAGTCAAAAATACGTAAAGAATTATAATTTGTAGCAGATTTTCCCGACCATGCCTCCATGGGTGTTTTGCCCTCTCTTGCAGCTGCAGGTAACCTATTAATGAGGTGACATGCATATGTAACAGCTTCAGCACAAAATGTCTTACCTAAACCATTATTGGATAACATACATCGCACCTTCTCCAGTAAAGTGCGATTCATACGTTTAGCCACCCTATTTTGTTGTGGTGTGTTTCTTACTGTGAAGTATCGCACGATCCCCTCTTCCTGGCGTACTTTCAAAAATGGGTCTGACTTATATTCACCGCCATTGTCCGACCCGAGTCTTCTAATTTTCCTGCCAGTTTGGGTCTCTATCATCTTTTTCCACTTTAAGAAAATCTCCAACACTTCATCCTTATGTCGCATGGTGTACACCCAAACTCGTCTGGAGAAGTCATCCACAAAAGATACAAAATAATGCTTGCCTTCCAAATATGAAACTTTGGTAGGTCCCCAAACATCTATGTGAACATAATCAAGAGTCTCCTTTCTACGATGTACTATTGTGCCAAACTTTACTCTTGTCTTCTTGCCCAGAACACAATGTTCACAAAATAAAAGCTTACATGTCTTAGCACCTTTCAATAGACCTTGTTTCACTAATCCCTGCAAAAGCCTTCTCTCTTCCATGTCCCAAGCATACATGCCATAATCTCGTAGCGTCAGATGCAACCTATTCTGAACTTTCTGAGAATGTCGATGCACCTGTAACTGTATTTCCAAGGAGAAAATACAAGTTACTCTTTTTCGTTCCCTTCATATTAACCAGGGCTCCATGTGACACCTTCAGACCATCGCCTTTCAGTGTGATATCATAATCTTTAGCTGCCAAAGCGCCAAGCGAGATAAGATTTTTCTTAAGGTTCGGTATATACCGAACGTCTTCTAGCACTCTGACTATTCCACTATGCAACTCTAGTCGGATTTTTCCTATCCCTTTTGTTTGACAAGCATGATCATTGCCCATCAAAACAACTCCACCATCTATCTCCTTAAAGGTAGAAAACCACTCCCTATTGGGACACACGTGATAGGAATAACCCGAATCCAAAATCCATTCCTAGGAACTGGATCCAAATGGTGAAATAGACAAAGAAAATTCAGAATCTTCATAGTCACTCGCCGCAATGTTTGCAATGGGCTTCTTCGTGTCCTTCTTTAATTTAGGATAATCTTTCTTCCAATAACCTTTCTGGTGAGAAAAGGCACATTCATCTTTTACAGGAATTCTCCTACCCGAAGTTGATGCTTAACCTCTCGATTTAGATCGAGATCTTCCATGGTTGCCATTCTTCCTTTCATTTATTCTTCCATGAACCGTCAACGCTTTTGATGTTGAGTCTCTATATAACTCCTTATCCTTCTTACGAATCTCATTATTTTATTTCCTACTTTTCGTACAATAGCGTGGTAATGAGATGTTCATACGAGTCAGGTAGAGAATTTAGCACTAACAGTGCTTTATCCTTATTGTCAATTTCAACATCCAAATTTTGCAAATCAGTAATAATTTTGTTAAAATTGTCTAGATGCTCAGACATAGAAATACCTTCTGCGTGTTGGAACCAGAAGAGTTTCTTCTTCAAATAAAGCCGATTTTCAATTCTCTTCGTCCTCCAGTTGTTTCCATAATTTTTGTGTCGAAGTCTCGCGCATATAAGGATATTTTTTATCCTTGCCGAGATAACGACGAATATGACCACAAGCCTTGCGGTTAAATTTTTTCCAGTCATCTTCCTTCATGTCTTTTGGCATACCTCTAAGAGTAATTTCCAGTTCTTGTTGGACTAAGACATCTATAACTTCACATTGACATATGCTGAAATTTATTTGCTCATCAAATTTTTTTATGTCAAATTTTGCGATTGACATTTTTCAAACAATCACAGTCACAAAAAAATGCAAACGAAAAAAATTCCAAGTTAAAAAAATTTTCTGGCTGTGAATAGTAACCATATGAATAGTATCGTATGAATAGTACTATACGTATAGTTATTTCTCCACAAAATAAAATATCCAAAATGACTAGATTGGAGGACCTTGGCTCTGATACCAATTTGTTGTGCGAAAGCGTGTCAACAAATGATACTGACTGTAACCCCAAATAATAATATGACACACTAACAATAAAAGTATAATTAGTGGAAAGACACACACAAGGGAAGACAAAATATTTATGTGGTTCACCAATTTGCTACGTCCACTGACACTCAAATCAATTCACTATTGCAAATGAGTTTCAAAAGAGACTCTCACAAATACACTCCAAATGAAAATTACAATACGTATTTTTCTACATAAATGTGTATACTAAAAAAAAATCCAAATGAGCTTTATTTCTCACTCTCTAACTCTCCTTTTCTTGTTACTCCTCAATGTTTCTGTCACATTTGGTGTGTCAATACCATCCTCCGTACCTCCCCTTATATACATGTTTGAGGTAGACAAGAGGAGAAGACATGGAGCAAAATGTGGAGTAAAAAAACGGATGAAAATGAGCTCCATGTTTTGAGGATACTTTTTTTTATAAAGTATGAGACAAGGGGAGGGAATAAAGGAAATGGGTTTTCCACCCACTTTCAGATTCAACATAAAAGCCATCTGTTTAATATAAAGATATCAACTAGAAATCTTATTAAAAAAATATCAAGAAGAAATTATCGAAGCGGCTTTTTGCTTCCACTCCTTCATTGGTTCTCGTCTGGGAAGTTTTCTCACCCAATTATGTGAGATTAGCGTGACGGGTTTAAATGCTGATTATTAAAATAATGGTTACTTTGATGAACTTAGGCCTTCTTTGAATGCACAAATTATTTGATTACATAAATTGGTTTATTGTGAATTACTGAATTGTAAATAAGTGGATATGAAATGAGTTTAAATCCATTTTTATTCAATGTTTGGTAATCTGAAATTAATGTTAAAGTTCTATGAGAAGAAAAATAAACACAAATTAAGAGAGAGGGAGAGATGGAGGGGGGAGGGGGAGGGGGAGGGGGAAAGAGAGAGATGAGCATGCACTTTATATGACTTCAATTTCAAATGGATACATTTTACGTTCTTTGTGAAATGATCCAATTTCAAATTTTACACATGAGCTGAAATGGGACAATTAATGAATCATTTAATTGATAAAACCAAACACAATTAATGAGTCAATTCGTAACTGGATCAATTTATTAATGAGCTAATTCACAATTTTGGGGCAACCAAATGGCGCCTTATATTTTGGCAATATGCTAGCATTCATATTTTATACTATTGCTCAAGTGTTCAATTAAAACTGACGGCATGACGTGCCAGCAAAAAATAACAAAATAGAAGAAACATTCTTTCAACACTTCAATGTAAAGAACAAATGTTTCCTCGACATTTCAGCATGTTATGCGGTCACCCATTAGTCTCAAGTTAACATTCAAATTGGTGAATATTTTGAGTGTCAATTTACCTCGTTTCACATGATATGCATTTTTCCTTTATGCTAAAGAAATAAAAGTGCATTCATGGAGCTAACTTGGCGAGTCGGGATTTCGATCTGAACCAACTTTGACATTTTATCATGTTCATTACCTTACTAAGATTGTGTATAATGTGCTAGATCACCAATAATCGTAATAAAACGACATAAAAAAATCAATCTACTCGAGGATGACTTGTCTTCATTTTAATAAAAAACTTGTTCAAGCTGGGCTCATGAAATAAATGAACCAATCATGAAAACATTTTGAAGTTGGGTAAGCTTTTCAAATCAAGCTTTTAATATTCTACTTTTGGCTCGGTTTGACTCATTTACACCCTTAATTATTTCTCGCCTAACTAGTCTAATATGGCTGATTTTTCGTTAATCTTTACAACTCTTGTTTCATAAAAGGGCTTGTCCTACGCTACAAGATTCCAAGCTAACTAGGGATTGTTTTGATGAGGGAAAAGGATGACTATATGTAGTTGCGGATACAATGTGTTTTTCAAAAATCCTCTCTTTGACCAAAAGTTCTCGATAGTTCTTGACCAGGTGAGTTCCCCAAAAAGTAACTACAACCACCACTACCACCACTTGTACTCACTTATTTTTAGGTTGTGGAAACATACCTCTTCCCCATAGTGGTCATAGGTGAGCTAATTGGCCAAACCCATTGTTACACCATTAAAATGGTATGATTCCTAAACCAATCTGCAAAGGACATCTGGACTCATTATCTAGTAGAACGAGATCAGCTCATGTAATAATGAGATTGACTCAGATGTTAATAGGATCGTCCTAGGAGTTATGGTTGACCTTAGTATTTAAGACAATACAATTAACTCCGTCATTTAGCATTTAAGTTAAATTTGTCAAAATAGCTCTATCAAAACAGACATGTGAATCAAGCAGTGAGATAAGGTCAGCAGCGCACCCACATGCTGGATATAAGAAAATATTCCATCCCACCATGTGTGCCCATGCTAACTTTATATTTATTCGTCCATTATCATATAAATTGGGTACTTGTTGAATCTATAAAGACAATACCGATGATACACTCTAGTGGACTAGCTGGAACAGTCCATAAACAAATACATGAATGCCCAAATTTAAAAAGGCAGGAGTAAACAAGGAAAGCACATTTGACTGATATTACATACTTTCGATCTCATGAATTAGTACTATTTATACTTGAACCTGTGGATGTAGGCACCCCCTTGGGCCAAACCATGTAATATGGATTCATTCCCTTTCTTTCAGCTCTCTTTATAGTGAGTCCTAGAAAAGTATTCCTTTGATTTACATCTCTTTATCTGTTATCGTTTAAATTTGTATTCTCTCGCTAAGACGAAATCAGTATGTTAGTTTGAGGCGATAACCCTTTGACGCCGTCTGTGGGGATGCAATAAGCCATTCATTGCTTTTTACTATTATTAATTCTCTTAAACTTAAATATACACGTTTTCAAGTAGACCAGTGAATCAAATTCAGGTTATAGTTATTTTCAATCAGTTATTACTCAATTATATTTTAATCCTTAAATTCGACAACAGATTTACTCTTTCCTCTTTAAAACCCTATTTTCCTATAATTTTTACACTAGCAATTGTTATACGCTGCTTTTGGCATTACGGTACTCTGTTTTTTCTAGAAATAATGTGAAAATGGAGGAAAAACCAGAAAGTAATCGAGTCGCTAAAGGAATACCTCCCTCAATGCTTGTGGGTATAGGAGATTTACAGGGAATCTTAATGAGCATGTCTAGAGTCTAGGAGGCTATGCAAGATAGTGTGAAACAACTAACACAAAGTTTTCTGAATGGACAAAACAAACCTTAATTGAACTTGATTATCCCAACAGGGGGTGACCGAGCAATCGAAAATCCTAAGAGATTGGATTTTGACTCATAAGTTATAGGTTGCAGAACCAAGCACTCTGAATCAGATCTGAATGACAAATCCTATTGTTCAAAGGCAAACTTCGTTGTCGAATCGGGGGGATATGATGAAGAAGATACCTATTCCTTGGTACACCCACGTATTCTGGGAAGACTAAGCCAGAATTATGAATTTTATCGGTCTGGCCCAAGAGCAACAAGGGAACATCAAAATAAAGACCTTATAAAATTCAAAAAAGGGTTAAGAAGGTCTAAGACTTGAAGGGTTGAATGGTCGGCCAAGTCAAGGTCAAGTGTGTGAGGGTCAAAAAAGGATAATCTGACTTTCCAAGCAGACGAAAAATTCAAAAATCGATGTCGAGCGGAGAAAATCATCATTATATAGGCCAGGAAAGAAGAACGACCCTGCAAATGGTCTTGTCAATGTCTGGAAGACCGATTAGGCAAATTCATCAAAACAAACAACCCTTTGCAAAGGGTATTTGTAAAGGCGATATCCCCCGATTCCCCAATTTAAAAATCTTTAAATAATAAGTCAATTCAATTTCCTTTGAAGAGATGTGGAAGCGAGATGGTTCAATTGAACAAACACAAATAATAAATTTTAATTTCTTTTTAAATTAAAATTAAACTTAAACACAAAGTGAAATTATATTAATCAACACACAAAGATATTTCACTTAAACAACCTAATTTAACCCAAGTCCAATAAATTTTCCTAAAAAATAATTATTTCATTTTGCAAATTAGGGCAAACCAAAATTTATCAAATTAAAACTAATGACTTGAATTAAATTAACATCTACCCAAATTAAATCTTGCACCAAATTAAGTAAGTAGTGATTTAAACCAAATTTTATCTTTTTACTTGAGCATGCATCTAAGGTGAATTTTGCAAAAGATAAAATAAATAAATAAATAAATCACTATACCGCGATGTACGAGGAAAAATCCACAATGGGAAAAAACCTCGAATGGCCCTAGCCTTAAGTCCACTAAGTATGGTATTTTTACAAGTACAAGACAAAAGACTTACACAAATCGACTCGACTCCCTTCAATCCCCTGATGCGCCTTTTTGTATTAACCTTCGCTTAGTTAAAAATCCTGGACTCCATCGGAACTTTGGAATCCACCAATGAGGCTTTAGGAACCACCGTCAACCACACATGGTGCCTTTCACCATGTGAGAATGCCGCAGCAAAACAACGAACTTCTTCTTTTTGGAATGTAGAAGTAAACCCAAACGAACTCTTCAACTTGGTAGAGTAAATCCGGTGCCAAACACTCCAAGCAGGATATGTATATGGAAACTTGGAATAACCAAACAATTGGGTGAAACACAAGTGTTTTAGGATTTTTCTTGAAAAACAAACACTTAAAACATGAACTCTTTCTTTTTGGAAATTTTCTCTCAAATCCTCTCTTGGAGATTGTAGTATGTGAAAAAGTTGGTTCCAAAATGTTGGTTTCCATTACTAATGAATCTGACAAAATATATTGGGGGAAAGAAGTGGGAAAAGTTGGAAAACCGTCAAAAACTGCCAAAATACCTATTCCCGCCAAATCTCGTTCGAACGAGATTTTCGTTAGAACAAAGTCTCGTTCGAACGATACTTCTAACGAAGTTCCAGTGGAAGGTCATTGTCAAACCTCATTCGAATGAAATTCTCGTTCCAACGAAAAACTCGTTCGAACGACAATTTCGAACGAAAATCCAGAAAGCTTAAAAATTCGATTTTAGCCCAGAAACTTTATTTTAAAGTATTAAAGAAACCTTCTGGAAATAAACATTTGATTAAAGAAAAATTACACCCAATTAAAATTGTTCCAAGATCCTATATAAATATGTAATGCATTCATACCTTAGGAGTAAATGGAACACATGTTGTTAACGTGGAAACGAGGAACAACAAACTCGGCATTTGATGAAGCTTTATAATCTTGGCCTCTACGTCTTCAACTAACACGTCATAGGCTTGAATGGATAATCTTGAACTCTATCCTATGACTTAAATATTTTTTTCCGGAATTGAGCCTACACTAAATTTAGACTTAATCGGAGACTTGTGTCCTTACAAATCTCCCCATTTGGCTATTCCGAGACAAAAACCAACAAAAATCCTAAAGGGCTATCAAGCTCTACTAGACTCAAACATCCCACCCAAACTTGACTCAAGACCGAAGGATCAATATCTTTATCGATGAAGAAAGTTGCCATATTTAGAAAAATTCCTTCACACTTAAGCAAACTATCAAACGCATAGGGAATATCAAGAATATGAAATGCATGTAAAATAAATACTCCCCCTAAATTAATTCTCCCTTTATCAAATATGATCTACCTAAGAAGGTTGCGACCCCCCCTAAGTTAAATCTCCTAAACTTAGATAAGATTACAATAGGATTAGATACCATTTCTCCCCTATCATTCTCCCCCTTTTTGTTCAGGAATAGACAAAGGATAAAAGTAATGTAAAAAAAATGATGCATAAGGTGATAAGAACATAAAAGCAGATAGGCAACAAAAGTATAACTAATCTATATAAAGAATAAAGGATACCATTTAAAATGCAAGAAGTTGATACCAATATGATACATAAAGTATTAAGCGTGTGATATCAACAAAATATGCAACCAGATAGATACCAATCATGAAGTAGAAGCATAGATGGACTAGAAAGCAAGGCAAAGAAAAATAGAATACCTCGTATGTGAGTAGATAATAAATATCATTAATGCACACACACATATACTAGGTATAAACACCACACATGACACAAAATAAAATAAGCTTTTCACACTCGTTTGGGGAAAATGTGTCATATGTAAACGGAAGTGTTGGGGTAGTAACTAGTAACAACTAAATTTAGATCCAATCACTTAAAACATGTTCAGGAGTTCTCAATTGATTAAAAATTTCATCACATTTGAATATAACCTCATGTGACATTGAAAATTGAACTCAATGAACAAACATACACAATGCATACAACCCTAGAATTTTGATGATTCTATAAACCAATAGAGTCATGACATTGAAAGAACAACTAGTATAAATGAACATTGTGCAAACCGTTGATATACCATCCAATCTCCCACAATAAGCATATATATTTTTGAATGAACATATCAATTAAACATAGGCCTTGGCAATGATTTTTCTTTTTAATACCATATTTTATTTTTAGGCCTTTAGACCACGTATTTATTTTAGGTCCAAGCAAATGGTGGCTTACTCGCAATGGATGATTTTTCCTTTCGAAACCCTTCCCCATGCACATTTATGTATATAACATTTTTACATCTCACACAAATCTCACGTACAACGGATTTTAACATGCACTAGTCCTCCTAGGTCACATAACATGTAGATGACAATATTGGTAGGAGAACACCTCACAAAGCTCAAATATACATATGAAGTTATAGTTTCAAGTGAGCTCGTGCATGTGTGAATTGAGGCATATAAAAATAAAATCCATTATATCAATACAAAATCCAACTACTCCATGTAAGCATGGTAAAGAACATTTTAAGGATTGACAATCTTAACCAAAAGTTCTAGCCACATGGGAGCAAAAAAATATGGGATTCAAACACAAGTATATGCCACATAGAGTGTGTCAAACTAAAATACACACAAAAAAAAATCTATTTGGGTTTTTGAAATTTTTAAACCAAACAACAAAAATATTTACTCCAAAAAACAAACAAAAAAAATCATTTGTATTTTTCATTAAGCCTAAATTATAAAAAGATGAAACAGAAATGATAAACAAAATCTTTTTGTATTTTTCATTTAATGCAAACTAAAATGAAGGAAATATATTACAAAAAGGTAAACAAACATCATAATTCTAGCATGTGATTAAGCATGGAGCATAGACTAGAAGATGATTAAACCAAGCATACAATTAGCATGGTGATATAGCATGAGGCACAAAATCTAAAGTATGCAAACAATTAAAACATTCAACCTTTAGATTTAGCAAGTGAGGAAGCATGTGAAAGTAAATGAGAATAAAAAATCCTATGTTGTAAAGCTACCAAGTCGGATCTCCTAACCCAAACTAATAACGAATGACTATCTCAGGGTTTAGGAATCTTGACTACCTCGGTTGCCTTACATTGGGATTTTCTAGGACCTCGTTTAAGATCAAAACAAAATTTCCTAAGATGACCTTTTCGACCACAATGTGAGCACCTAAAGACTCGGCTAAAAGGCTTACCTAAGGAATGATCTCGAAAGGCTTTCCTAGGCTATTCTCATAAAATATTGGTTTTGGCTTTATGATTTGATTCCTTACGAGTATCGAAGCCTAGAACACAAGTGTCATTTTTTATTTGGACCGTGCCTAAGATTTTATCTAGTTTTTCGGACCCACTTTCCAAATCAAATTTGACTTTACTAGAGTCTTTTAATTTATTTTCTAATTCTAAAATTCTAGACTCTAACAAAACATTTCTCTCTTTATACTCGAGAAGCTCCTTTTTCATTGATTCCATTAAACCTCTAAGGCTATCTCTCTCGCCTTCTATATATTCAAACTTCTCTCGAAGAGTCCTCTCACGTGTCCTAACGAATTCAACCAACACACTATCATCAACGACCTTGATACACTCTCTTAAACTCGCTTCTAACTCCAAATTAGCTCTTTTTAATTTCATAGATTCTTCATATAATTCTTGAAAATAATTTTGAAGTTCACTCACATCAACCTCTTCTTCATTTTCTTTCTTTCTCTCTCTTCTTCACTCTCACAACCATAAAAAATATGGGAATCATAAACTTTGACCTCAGAAGTGTCATGTGTTAAAATTTCATCAATAGAAGAGTGCTCACTTTCACTCACATGACTAGCCATAAAAGCCACAAAGTTGGGCTCAGTGGGGGAATTGGGTCCCTCTTCATTGTCACTATCACTAAGGGTTGCATTAAAAGAAATTGGTTGTTTACCCTCTCTCCTTAGTTTCGTGGGGCACTCTTTTGCCCTATGGCCATACCCTTCAGAACCAAAACACCTATTTGACTAGTCCCTATTTAAATTTTCTTTAGGAGTTTCAAGGATCTTTTTTACTTTGTCATGCTTAGAAGTTTCAAATTTCTTAAAATCATTTTTTAATTTATCTTTGTTAAATTTAAGAAATTTTTGAAACCTCCTAGCAAACAAGGCCATATCTTTCGAGTCACTCTCACTTTCACTCTCTACTACTTGTTTTTTCTCCTTTCGGGCTTTTAAAGAAACGCCCTTATCTATTTTCTTTTCAGTTTTGGAGGGAAACATATCTACTTCATAGGTTTGGAAATCACCTACAAGATCTTCTAATTTCGTAGAGGCTAAAGATGGTAAAGAATTTAACACGGTCACCTTAGAAATAAATCTATCGGGTAGGGACCTATAATTTCCTTTACTACTCGGTTGTCGGGTATTTTCTCTCCCAAGTTAATAGATGAATTAACTATATCGGAAAGTCTAGCATAGAATTCATCAAAAGTTTCTTTTTCATTCATTTTTATGGTTTCAAATTTAGTGGTGAGGTTTTAGAGTTTCGAAGCCTTTACGACACTAGTTCCTTCACGAGTGAGTTGTAAAATATCCTAAACTTCTTTAGCGATTTCACACATCATAATGCGACGGAATTCATCCGGTGTGACTGCGCTAAACAAGGTATTTAAACCTCGGGAATTAAAATAAGATAGTTTAAATTCATTCTCACTCCATCTATCGGCAGGTTTGGGAACACGTTCATTATTTACTAAATGTGTAGGTGGGGACCACCTGTTAACAACAGATAACCAAACTCTCGCGTCGATAGATTTTAGTGTCGATTTCATCCGTGCTTTTCAATACGCGTATTTAGAACCATCGAAAATGGGAAATTTTGAAAATGGGGAAAATTCCATTTTCGCCAAAAATATTTAAAAAGATCTTAACGAAGTAATTTATCGTTTTGGCTCTGATACCAATTTGTAAAGGCGAGAGCCCCCAATTCCCCAATTTTAAAATCATTAAATAATAAGTTAATTAAATTTCCTTTGAAGATATGCGGAAGCGAGATGGTTCAATTAAACAAACACAAACAACAAATTTTAATTTCTTTTTAAATTAAAATTAAACTTAAACACAAAGTGAAATAAGATTAATCAACACACAAAGATATTTCACTTAAACAACCTAATTTAACCCGAGTCCTATAAATTTTCCTAACAAATAATTATTTCATTTTGCAAATTAGGCCAAACCAAATTTTATCAAATTAAAATTAATGACTTGAATTAAATTAACATTTACCCAAATTAAATCTTACACCAAATTAAGTAAGTAGTGATTTAAACTAAATTTTATCTTTTTACCTAACCATGCATCTAAGGGGAATTTTTCAAAAGATAATATAAAAAAATAAGCAACTACGCCGCGATGTACGAGGAAAAACCCACAACGGAAAAAAACCTCGGACGACCCTAGCTTAGGTCCACTAAGTATGGTATTTTTACACGTACAAGACAAAAGACTTGCACAAATCGACTCGACTCCCTTCAAGCCCCTGATGCGTCTTCTTGTACCAACCTCCGCTTAGTTGACAATCCCGGACTCCACCAGAACCTTGGTATCCATCAATGAGGCTTTAGAAACCACCGTCAACCACACATGGTGCCTTTCACCATGTGAGAATGCCGTAGCAAAACAATGAACTTCTTCTTTTGGGGATGTAGAAGTAAACCCAAACGAACTCTTCAACTTGGTAGAGTAAACTCGGTGACAAACAGTCCAAGCAGGAAATTTATATGGAAACTTGGAATAAATAAACAATTGGGTGAAACAAAAGTGTTTAAGGATTTTTCTTTAAAAACAAACACTTAAAACATGAACTCTTTCTTTTTTGAAATTTTCTCTCAAACCCTCTCTTGGAGATTGTAGTATGTGAAAAAGTTGGTTCCAAAATGTTGGTTTCCGCACTTAATGAATCTGGCAAAAGATAGTGGGTAAAGAAGTGGGAAAAGTTGGAAAACCATCAAAAACTGCCAAAATACATGTTCCCGCCAAATCTCGTTCGAACGAGATTTTCAATCGAATGAAGTCTCGTTCGGATGATACTTCTAACGAAGTTCCAGTGGCAGGTCGTTGGCAAACCTCGTTTGAACGAAATTCTCGTTGGAACGAAAAACTCGTTCGAACGATAATTTCGAAAGAAAATGTAGAAATCTTAAAAATTCGATTTTGTCCCAGATATTTTATTTTAAAGTAATAAAGAAACCGTTTGATAATAAACATTAGATTAAACAAAAATTACACCCAATTAAAATTGTTCCTAGCTCCTATATAAATATGTAATGCATTCATACCTTAGGAGTAAATGGAACACATGTTGTTGACGTAGAAATGAGGCACAATAAACTCGGTATTTGATGAAGCTTTATAATCTTGGCCGCAATGTCTTCAACTAACACGTCATACGCTTGAATGGACAAACCTGAACTCTATCCTATGACTCAAATGATTTTTTTCGAAATTGAGCCAACACTATATAGAGACTCAATCGGAGACTTGTGTCCTTACAAATTTGTTCAAGGATCACCCTTCACAACTGCCATAGTGGGTTATCTAGTCCTTGCAAGATTCATGCCACCGATTATCACTCCCAAATATGACTGGAAATCAGATCTAATATTGCATGTGGAGCAATACCAAGTTACTTTAAATATTTATTCTATCTTGGATGAGATGCACTCTAGGGAATTTTTCAGCACTTTCATTGTGTTGGCTCAAGTATGATATAATCTCTTTCCAAGAGGGAAGATATCGACTTTTTTAGCAGTTGGTTGACCTCTTTGTCGATAATTTTTATTTTGGTATGAAGCTAGGTAAAATAGTTTCTCACCTATTAAGCGTCCGTCAAACGACTTATGAAATGGCGAGGGAATTCATCAGGCAATTTAATATAGAAAAGCTCGAGTTGATTGATTATGATAAATAATTTCCATTATTGCTATCATGAGCGATGTATTGTCAGAAAAATTATAGTAGACACTAGTTAAAGAGCCGTCGAGCATGATGACTGAAATCCTCACTAATGCGGGAAAAATTATGAACGTCGAGGAGGCAATGGAAGAAAAGGAATCTAATCATGCCAGATTTGAGTCTACTTAGAGCTCTAATAAGAATGAACCTTAAGAAAAGAAAGTTGAGGAGATGAGGAGTTCAAGGAATATTCCCTGCTTACCAAAGGTGTGTCCTATATCTCGATAAAATATAGAGAAGTAGAGAACTAAAATTACTGGGTAAATTGAAGGTCTCGCCAAACCGAAGAGCTAAGGATAAGTACTGCGAGTTCCACAAAGATCACAACCACAATACTGATAATTGCTTAGCCTTAAAAAATGAGATAGAAGCCTTGATTAGACGAGGCAAATTGATGAAGTATATTGACAAAAGTGGTTGACCAGACATGGGCGATGAGCATAAACCTAAGCGACGATCTAAATCCCCAAGCAAAAAGGCGGACGAGAAGAAATATGGCCAAGATCAGGACCTAAATGATGAATAAGATCTAAATATTCCCCGAAATCACATGGATACAGTAAATGATATCACCATGATTTATTTTGGTTATTACTTTATAGTTGGAGTTTACGTTGGTGGTAGAGATGGACCTACCGAGATAAAAGCATAACTCAACTAGGTGAAGGCTTGTGCTCATATAAGATAAATCAATATTGACACTTCTGGAGAGACTCGTCCTCAGAAGTTAAATAAAGGTCGTATGATTATTGGTTTTTAAAATATGATTTGTGAGGAGATATTTATGCCCATGTCGACTCTCTAGTTGTCATTATAAAGGTGCACGAGAGTAGAGTAACTATAATTTCAGTTGATGTACTGTTTCATAGTTTGTTCATGAAGTTGAGGTTAAAAACTAAACACTAGAGGCGCATCATATACCTCTTATCGAGTTTTTAAGGGAGAAGGTTTACCCTTTGGGAACAATCGAACTAGAGGTTATCATCGACACGTGGCCTATCTATCAAACATAATCAATAAGTTTTTTCATCATTAACGAGAATGTCCACTCAACATACAATATCATCTTTGGCAGGGTCAGATTAAAAAAATGAGGTCGTACCTTCCACTGTTCACTAATGCCTAAAATCCCAACAAACTATGGGGTTGGTGTGGTAAAGGGAAACCAAGTGGAAGCTAGTGATTGTTATTATACCTCGGCCGAATAAAAGGAACAAAAGAAACTGATCGACACTTATTAGATTAAGATAGATTGTAGAGATGAAGATAATCGGGTCATAGTAGAGATTATTGAGCAGATTGAGCCCATGATTCTAGACGATGAACATCTTGAGAGGACAACACATATAGATTCGTCACTAGAACAACCTTCAATAAAGAGTTTGCAGAATTTTTAAAATAGTAAAAGAGTGTATTCGCTTGGAGTCACGAGGGTAAGCCATGTATAAATCCAACATTTATTTTCCACGAGATCAGTATCATGAAAGACGCTAAGCCCATCAGACAGAAGCGCCGAGTGTTTAACCTAGAAAAGAACTCAGTCATTTAAGAGGAAGTTGACAAATTAGTAACTACATACTTCATTGAGGGTATCAGATACTTGGAGTGGCTCTCTGTAATACCCCTTACTTTTGAGTAATTATTTTTATATAAGTTTCCATGTGGCTTAGTGATTTAAAATCAATGGAAATTGAATTAAATATTAATTTTTGTGATTTAAGAGTTAATATTTATGAGCATTGCATATTTACTGTTACATGAATGTAAATAGTGTAATATTATGTTATGTTGCGTCGTTGCGTTTTAAAGCGACGGTTGGCTTTTATCCAATCAGACTATTTAAGAAAGGTAATACGATGTTGGGATATGAAATTATAAATAATGTCCTGGATGTTAGTTTAGAGAGCACGGTTAGTTCGGGAACGGCTGAGATAGTCAAAATAAGTGTCGGGTCTGTTTTTGGGTTCCATGGCACTTTTGGCTACTTACGACTTATATATGATGTTACGAGTCATTTTAAGTATGTAATAGCATTTAAGGTTAGACCTAAGTGTATTTGAGATGTTTTGGGTATTTAGTCTTGCAAGAGAAATTAAAGCTCATTTATGTTTAACCTAGAAAGAGAAAGAGAGAGGAGAAGAGCTTGAGAGAAATAAGAGAAAAGAGAGAAATTAGTGATTTGAGCTTGGAATCGTTCCAATGAGGAGAAATCCGAGACTTAAATTTTGAGGCAAGTTTTCTAACTTGCATAAATGTATGATTGTGTATGAATAAATTGTATAAATTGTTAGGGTTCTTGAGTTTAAACCATTTGGGGATTTTTGTGAGTTTTATGTTTAAACCCTTATGATATAAACATGATTTGAGGGGTTTATAATGGCGTTTTGTTGTATAGGAATTATTTGTATATGCTGTTGGGTTTAGATGAGAGAAGAAGAAGTTTGGGGGGGGGGGGGGGGGGGAGAGATTTAGGGTTCATATAACCCATAGTCAAAACTGGGTTGTCCGACCTTGGAGAATCGATTCGCACCTAGAGAATCGATTCGATAAAATGGTAGGGTACAGGTCTGAGTTAGCGAATCAATTCGGGTAGACCGAATTGATTCGGCAAGTTAGCAGAAAGTTTGGTTCTATCGACTGAATTGATTCGGTTGGGTTGAATTGATTCTCTTCTAAAGGGGAATCGATTCGGATAGGGCGAATCGATTAAAAAATAGTGTTGTTTTACAAAAGTTTTCTAACTTTGTTTTGACTCCTTTTTTTTTGGTTTAAAGGTTTGGAACCTTATTATAGGATGCATTATAGTTATATGTGACCTTCTATGAGGAGATTATTACCTTAGGGTGATAGGGGGATTCAGGCTTATTTTGGGGATTAAAAACGATAGTATAGTACCACAATTGGTTAAGGAAGTGATAGTAGGACTAGTGCATAGTAGGACCTTGTTGTTTTGGATTTCGAGGGCTAGTATAGAAGTGTTTATACATTTTAGCCTTAATTTATTAAACATCTATGCGCTCGGGTATAAGAATTGTTGTTCAACTCATTTATACATGCATTTTGTGATTTTTTCTTATATGCACATACCTTTCTAAATGATATCATAAGGGAAGTTACGCGAAAGAGGTAAATCCCCTGGCTAATGAATGCAGGGATAGTATAGTCCTCTCGTCATAACACCAGTTGTTACATTGTGTGATTATTTATTTGAAGTGAAGTAATTTCGGTTATGGTTATGCCTCACAGTCGAAGGTATATAGCCGTTTCACATGCGTTGTGATTTAGGATACCTAGGTGGTCTTGAAACTAGGCCCCGAAAGATGATAGCAATTAGGGAACGCATCCAGTGGGGTGACTCTAGGAAGTATGGTCTTAAAAATGTTGTTATATGAATATAACTGTTCTCATTAAAATTGTGTTTTAAAGTAAATGGTTAAGTGGAATTACGAATCAATTCTGATTATATGTGATCATAAATGATTAATTAACTTGTTAGGATCAATGATTAACTGGTAAATCATGCATATTGGATAGAGTTAGGTTATTACTATTAAGTAGTCAGGTAGCTAACTTAACAATGAAATGTACGCATTATGATGTGCACTTTAGAAGAGAGGTGAGTATAATTCCTCAAGCGAAGAGCAAATCTAACTTGTTTATGTAATTTACTATTCATAATTGTTATGAATTTTATTCACTTCTAAATCATATCAAACTGGGCCCTAACCCGTTTATATTTTGCCTCTTGGTGTGGTTATTATTTATGTTCAGGTGTCCCGCCGCAAGGGCGCCCGTTCTGACCTTCCCTTCCAGTGTTAAGGACCTACGGCATATTGCAGATGTTGTAGGATGTGTTATATTAGACACATCAAATTCTTTTGGATATTATAGTTATGATTCGTCAGTAGTATTCATCCATGTTGCCCAAGTGTGTATCTCATAGCTACTATTATATTTGGTGTGACTTTTTCGTATCAGTCTGTTAACCAAGAGCTTATTTGATTATGTTTTGTAAATGCCTTCAAACTGTTTCTTGTATATTAACCCCCAAGATAATACGAAAGTAGTTGATTGAAATAGTTCATTTTAAATTGGAAAATATTTTGACATCCGTTTTTAAAATGTTGGGTGGTCATATCGTATTATCTTTTATGCGACAGTGATGATAAGAATGGAACATTTAAGATTCGTATTTTATTGAAGTAGCGGCATGACCACCTCTTATTTTAATAAGCGGGTTGTCAAAGATGGTACCAGAGCCTCAGATTCTAGAGTCTTTAGGATATGTACGGACTTGTCACGTTCTACCATAGAGTTTTTTGATATAGAGCCTTATTATTAGGATTGTTTTATTTATGGGTGTTTGCGATCTTTTGCAAGGAGAAATTATTTAACTGTATATTGACTCAGCTGCTTTTTATCTCAGATGCCGCTGAGGCGAGGTCGCCCAGTAAGGGTAAATCGAGTTGCAGATGATGCAGAGCCCCCACTACCGCAGGGAACTATGAATGCGATGGAGGTGGCTAATATTGTTGCCCAGGCAGTCAATACTGCAATATCCGCCATGGAACAATAGCTTCCACAAGCTCAACAACCATTAGCACCAGTGGATCAAACCCATATGAGACCCTCCACATGGGAAAGAGTTAGAGAATCCTTCCAGAAATGTCACACTCAAGAATTTCAGGGTGGCACTAATGTGATTTTGGAAAATCAATGGAGGAAGGATATTCAACGCCATCTTCAAATGATGGAATGTAGTGAGGAGAGGAAATAGATTCTCGCCACTTTTAAATTGGTGGGAGCATCTCTCCAATGGTGGGAGTCGGTGACAACTCCGGAACAAAGGGATATTATGACTATCTCAGAGCTCTGAATTCTATTTGAATGAAAGTATTTTCCTCCAGCAGTCCAGAAGGAGATGAGGAGGAAGATTTAGGATGTTTCTCAAGGGGAGCAAACAGTGGCAGAGTTTGAAAAGGAATTTACCCATTGGGTAAACTTTATGTCGGACGAGGTAAGTACAAAGGAGAAGAGAATCTCTAAATTTGTCGGGGGTCTGAATTGGAGGATAAGGAAGCACCTGTTGGGGAACCCTTCCCTTAAATATTTTGGCGACGTGATGAATGAAGCTCTACTTCAATGCCAGGATCATCACCTTAATTTGAAAGTGAGTAAGAAAATAGGGGATTCTAGACAATCTAGTAAACTAGAAGGAAATGATGCCGGTGGAGCATTATCACCACCACAACAGTCAGGGAGTAAACAAAAAGAGCGGGATCTTCTGCAGGGGGATCGGGCTAAAAAACAATGCTTTTGGGGTTTCAATTTTGGTGGAGGTGGTTTTAGGCCAAATCAGGGTGCTCAGCAGCAGCAAATAGTGATGGGCAGTTTCGAAATAACAACTGGGGTCAACATATGGGGAATTATGCGAGACGTTATTTTTAGTGAGGTGAGCCGGGTCACATGAAGAGAGTTTATCCACAATTAAATAGGGGGAAATTTCCTGAAGGCCCTCAGAATCAGTAGGAACCTTTAGAACCTCCAACACCAATTCTAGCAGTCCCACTAAAATAGGGACAACTTTAGTTTGGGCGTATGTATAATGTCCAAAATGCTTTGTTGCCTCCAGCATCGCCAGCTATCGAGGGTAAGTTTTCCATCCATGGGGTTGTGGGTCGAGTGTTATTTGACACGGGTGAAACACACTCATTTATAGCTACGTACTTTGCTCATTCAGCCAGATTGTTAGAGTCTGCTGATAGTACTCTTATGAGTGTAGATTATCCTATGGGCGATGGCTCACTTATATTCTTTACTTGTAAAAGAATAGGAATCGACTTGTTTGTCCTGGATATGGTCGGTTATGATGTTATTCTGGGCATGGATTGGTTAGTGGATTATCGGGCCATGGTGAATTGTTATGGGAGGAGTATAGTCTTTGCCATTCTAGGGCAAGAAATGTTTTTAGTAGCTATGCCTCATCCAAAAGGAGGTTCGAGCACTCACTTGTATTGTATTGAGGATGAGACTTCGCAAGGTATACTTATTTCCTGAGACATGATTCTTGTTGTTACAGAATTCAAGGATGTCTTTCAGGAAATTCCTATCTTGCCTCCAAGTCATGAGATTGAGTTCGTAATTGACTTAGCGTCGGGGACTAGGCCGATTGCGCGAACTCCATACCGCATGGCTCCTTTAGAAATGCGGGAATTACGAGATCAAATTCAATAGCTGTTGGGGCAAGGGTTCATTCAGTGTAGCACATCGCCATGGGGTGCCCCTATATTATTCGTGAGGAAGAGAGATGGTTCCCTCCGGTTATGTATTAAATATCATGAGTCGAATAAGGTGACCATCCGAAATAAATACCTATTACCTTGGATCGACGATTTGTTTGATCAATTGAGAGGAGCGTCGTACTTCTCTAAAATAGATCTGAGGTTTGGGTATCATCATCTGCAAATTTGGGAGAAAGACTTGTCCAAAACTGCGTTCTTGACCACGTGTGGGTATTATGAGTTTCTTTTTATGCCCTTTGGGCTAACCAATGCTCCTGAGATATTTATAGACATCATGAATAAGGTATTTCGAGAATTTTAGACCAGTTTATGGTAGTGTTCATCGATGACATTCTAGTATATTCTCGAACTGAAGTTGACTATGATGAATACTTAAAATTGGTCATGCAAACACTACAGGATCATCAGTTCTATGCAAAGTTTGAGAAGTGCAATTTCTAGTTACAGGAAGTACAATTTTTAGGGCATATCGTGACGGTTGAGGGTGTTTCTATAGACCCAAAAAATGTTACATTGGTGAGGAATGGGATCAGCCCACGACACGGACTGAGATCCATAGCTTTCTGGGTTTGGCAGGATATTATCGTCGTTTCCTTAAGGGTTTTTCAAAGATTTTTTTCCCTTTAACGAACTTGACCCAGAAGGGAGTACGATTTGTTTGGAACGACTCCTGTCAGTTAGCTTTTGAGGAGCTAAAAGACAAATTGACTTCTGCCCTTGTACTCGCATTACCAAGACTGGGAATAGATTATTTAGTCTTTACTAAAGCATCTCTACAGGGATTAGGGGTGTGTTACAACATGAGCATAGGGCCATCGCATACGCATCTTAAAAGCTTAAGTTCCATGAGAAGAATTATCCTGTACATGATTTAGAGCTTGCCGCAGTAGAGTTTGCCTTAAAGATATGGAGGCATTACCTTCTAGGTGAGAAATTTAGCCTCTTTACGGACCACAAGTCATTGCAATATTTATTCAGGCGGAAAGACCTAAATACGCGGCAACATCGATGGTTAGAGTTTGTGAAGGACTACCAATTTAATATTCACTACCGCCAAGGCAAGGTAAATGTGGTAGCTGACGTGTTGAGTCGAAGACCCGTGGGGTAATTAGCAAAAGTGTGGAAATCTAAGTGGAAAGAACTTAGCCAGGATGATGTTGTAGCTAGAGCGTGCATATCGGTGTTAACTATTACGCCCGATATAATTATACGAGTAATATAAGCATAAGTAGGGGATAAAGACTGTCAAGACCAGGTTCGACAGCTATTAACTGAGGGAACGGAATCCTACTCTATTAGTTCTGAGGGTGGATTACGTGTCCATGGAAGACTTATAGTCCCAGACGACAGAGACATGAGACGTGCTATCATGACAGAATACCATGGTTCGAGATTTACAGTCCATCTCGATGGGGACAAAATGTACCAAGATATGCCTCGTCAATATTGGTGGGCAGGAATGAAAAGGACATTTTTGAGTTCATCTCCCAATGCTCCACTTGTCAATCAGTGAAGGTGGACCACTGGAATGTTGCAACCATTAGAAATACCGATGTGGAGATGGGAGAGTATCTCAACGGATTTTATCACAGGATTGTCGATGACGCAAACTGGGTATGATTCCATTTGGGTCATTGTCGATCGCTTGACCAAATCGGCACACTTCCTACCGGTGTAAATGGATTAAAATATGGTACATTATGATCAACTTTTTATAGCAGAGATTATGAGACTTCACGGGGTACCGATCAATATAGTATCCGACTGAGATAAAAAATTTGTATCCCATTTGTGGTGAAGCTTCTAAGAGGTGATGGGAACCGAATTACAGTTGAGTACATCATACCATCCACAAATCGACAGGAAAACAGAGAGAGTCAACCAAATGTTGCAGGATATGCTTTGAATGTTTATACTTGATTGTAAAGGAGGATGGGAGCAATACTTTCCATTGGTCGAATTTGCATACAATAATTCGCACCAATTCACGATAGGTATGGTACCGTATAAGGCATTGTATGGTCGACCATGTCGATCGCCTTCTTGTTGGTTGAAAGTAGGAGGCAATAATCTCCTTGGACCTAAAATGATCCAAGATACATATTCAAAGATTGAGAACTCAGATTGATTTAAATCTCTCGAAAATAATGAATGGCACATAAATCTCACCGGGCTAAAATCTCCACATTTATTCATTAAGCATATTAACTTTCGCCTTAATATCCATTTTTTATCACATTGTATGGCTAATGTATAGAAAATTTCAAAAGTTGAGAGATCCACGAATTGATTCTATATTAAGAAATGGTTTCAAAACTCAATTATATTGAAAATCATTTCGTATTTTTAAAATTTTTCTGATTTTTTTTTCAAAAATACCATCCTTACCCCCAAACCTAAATTTTACATTGTCCTTAATGTATGTTCAAACTATAAATATGGACAAAAAAAATAAAATACAAAAGTAAAAGGATGATATTACCCGTGAATTTCCACTTGCGTTACCAACTTCCTACAAATCTCACATTCCTTTCATCATAAATCAAAAGTTTGAACAATTAAGCGTCAACCCAATGGACAAAGTATACACATGAAGGAACATAATGAATGTGTTTAGTGAAATTATCGATATGCGTAATTACATTATAACAGTGATGGTCAGTCTAATAAAGAATATCATAATGAAATTCTGAATGACATACTAAGCCTAGGTTTTACTCAAACTCGAGAAAGAATAAATCGGGCCCTAAATCGGACGATCTTCTACTCATTTCCTCAATCTCATCCAAATACTCAAATGACACAAGTGGACGTGGTGGGACATGACAATGAGGTATGAAAAAAAATGCATCACTAGGTGGAAATTCTCGAATTATTTTTTCAATCTCATCACAAATAGATAAAACCTCATGTGGGTACCCGAAATTAGAATGATGGGCCTGGACGAGTAGCCCATTTATGGTGGACCAGAGTCCAGACCCTCCATGTCTTAACCGATTATGATTTAGTCTCTTCCCATGTTCCCATTAAGAGAGGTTCTAGGAAGATATGGAAAACGTGGGGGAGTCCAACACCCCCACTCACTGAAATAAACATGTATATAATGAACCCTAGGTCTGGGGCAAGGGACACATGGTATTCTCTGTAATCACTCTCCGGAGAACATAGAAATAATACTGACTGCACCACCGTGGACGTAGGCATCTTTACTGAACCACGTACATACTTTGTTGTGTGATTATCATTTTGCATTCATTATTCTTAATTGGTGATCGCGTTTCTCTTATCTATTTGTGTTACATAATAATTGGCACCACAATTGACGCTGTCTGTGGGAACGTTTATCTTCCCTGAGAAAGCCCACACCAAAAAAAAGAGTTCGAAATGTCTGGTCACATTAGTAATGCTCCCCAGGCAGGGGGTATTCAAGAATCCCCTGCTCCTCGTAGGATTAGGTCTGAAGTTCGGCGTTCAGATCACAGGGCTCGCCCAGAAAGGCCAGCCTCGGAAGAAATCCAAGGACCAGCGAGATCCGTGCAGATATCCAGGTTGATTGATGCATACGAGGCGAGGCTCCAAGAGCAGAGGGAGTCTTCTCGCAGGTACGAGGCTAAGAACGCTCTCCTCAAATGAAGATTAGAAAGAATGGAGAGAGATCTCCATCGTAGTACCAAGAAACGTCCGTACCACACTCCTAGACCTTAGGCAAGCAAGTCTCGCAGTCGAGGAAGGAACCCCAGGCGCGGATCCCAGAGAGCCGAGGGAAACGAGTCAGAGGACGACCTGCTCGATCAACTGCGACTAGCTCGCAGCCACGGAAGCTCGGATCGCAGCAACGAGAACATACGAAATCTGGTCCGAAGGGAGATGGACCAATATCCTGCCCATTACGATACCAGATCGACCCGAGAACTCGCTAGGCGAGATCTCAAAACTCAGATGAAATCACCTTTCTCGAGGGAAATTGAGGAAAAAGAATCCCCCAAGAAGTTTGCCATTCCAAGGTTCAAAATTTATGACGGTAAGAATGATCCCATTGATCACGTCAGGCAGTACCGACAGTCCATGACCCTCTGGAACCACCGAGACGCACTAATGTGCTGAATTTTCCCTCGAGCCTGTATGACGTAGCGTAAAAATAGTTTGAAAGGCTCCCCCACCGGTCCATCAAAAGTTTTAAATCCCTGGACGAGCTCTTTACGGCCCGATTCTTACTAGTATCTCCCATCCCAAAAGGATGGATGCCCTGCTGACAATAAAAAAGACGCCCCAAGAGACCCTCCGAGACTACGCGAAGAGGTACTGGGAATTGTTCAACGAGGTCGAGGACTGTTCGGAGCAAGTGGCAGTGGCCTCTTTCAAAATTGGGCTACCCATCTCTTCCCTTCTGTACCAATCCTTGACAAAGAAAGAATCCATGACCATCGATGCACTAATGGCCCGCATCGAGAAGTATGCCAAGGCGAAAGATGTGACCTGCCTCGGCACAGCGGAAAATGGTCGAACTAAGCTCGCTGCCAAAGGCAGTGACAAAACTGAGAACCAGAAGAAAGGAGTAAAGAACGGGGGCAAAATGGCCCCAAGAATGGAGGCAACAATGATGTGTCAAGAGCATTTCAGGCGGTCAATACCGTCTTCAAATAACCAATTTACAAAATTCTCACAAAAATTAAAGACGAGCCATTCATCAAGTGGCCCAGGAAGATGGGGGAGATCCCTCAAAAAGAAACAACGCGCTGAGATGCACTTTTCATAAAGAGGGGGGACATAAGATCGAGCATTGCAAGGCCCTTAAGTCTCAACTTGAGGATCTAGCCCAATCCGGGCATTTGAACGAGTTTATGGAGAAGAAGGCAGGGAAAGCGACTGCCAATAGAGAGGCAAGACCTTACAACGTGCTCGAAGAAGATGCTGGATATGAGTTCACGATAATTCATGGGGCATCTGATGCCAAGCAGATCCAAGGAAATTCAACTTGAATGGAGATGAAGAAGCTTACAGCAGTGATGCAAGCTTTTCAGATCGATCCAGCGAAGTCACAGTCAGGAAAGCGTCGACGAGCAGATGACGTCAACTATAATAAGCATATTGTTTTCACAAATGAAGATCTGGTGGGAGTGAGAACCCCACATCACGATGCTTTGATCATTACCCTCAAGATAACTGACTTTGACATTGACAAATTTCTCGTCAACCAAGGAAGCTCGTCCGAGGTAATGTATCTCGACCTATTCAGAAAATTGAAGTTAAGCATCGCCGACCTAAAGGAAGCTACTGTCCCTTTAGTTGGCTTTGCTGGAAAAATAACTATGCCCCTGGGAAAGATTGTACTGCCAGTACACGCGGGAAATGTCTCCAAGATGATTGAGTTTTTAGTGATTGACATCGACTCGCCATACCAAGCCATCCTCGTCAGGGGATGGCTACATGCAATGAAGGTAGTCTCCTCGACCTACCATCAGAAACTCAAGTATGTAACCGAGCGAGGAGTAATGGAGATCCACGGAGATCAAGCAATGGCAAGGAGGTTCTTCATAGCAGCCATCCAACCAAGGCCAGAGAAGTAGAAAAGGAAGGCAAAAGCCGTGGAAAAAGAAGTAAAAAAATTGCTGGATGCAGGATCCATACGGGAGGTGCAATTCCCCGAATGGTTATTTAACCCAGTAGTAGTTCCAAAAAGCAATGGGAAGTGGAGAGTTTTCATCGACTTCACCGACCTCAATAGAGCATGCCCTAAGGACAGTTTCCCCCTCCCAAAAATTAATCAACTGGTAGACGCTACTGCAGCTCACGAGAGAATGAGTTTTCTGGACGCATACTCCGGGTATCATCAGATCCCTTTGTATGCCCCAGACCAGGACAAAACAGCATTCATCACCTCAGTCGGACTATACTACTACAAGGTCATGCCCTTCGGGCTAAAAAACGCAGGGGCAACTACCAGCGGCTGGTCACCAAGATGTTCAAGGGTCAAATGGGAGACGCCATGGAAGTCTACATCGATGATATGCTCATTAAAAGCAAAAATAAAGAAGACCACCTCTCAGACCTATCAAGCACCTTCGAAATCCTCTAAAAATACCAAATGAAACTTAACGCGAGCAAGTGTTCTTTCGGTGTCCAGTCAGGAAAATTTCTTGGGTACTTGGTCAGTAAGAGAGGCATCGAGGCCAACCCAAACTAGATCGATGAAATAAACAGGGTACAACCTCCTCGCACAATCCAGGACGTACAGAAGCTCACCGGTATGCTCGTTTCCATAAACCGATTCATTTCAAAGTCCTCCGAGAAGTGCAAGCCTTTCTTCCAGCTTCTAAAGGGAAAAAAATGGTAGAATGGAACTAAGATTGCTCGCGGGCACTGGACGAACTCAAGGCTTACCTCAGTTCCCCACCACTGCTCATCATACCACAGGAAGCAAATCCCTTGTACTTGTACCTCTCCGTTTCCAACCACACTGTCAGTTCATCATTAATGTGCGAAGTTGCAGGAATCCAGCACCCCGTTTATTACGCGATCAAGACCCTAATAGACGCCGAGCAGAGGTACCTACCACTGGAGAAGCTCGCCTTTGCACTAGTAGTGGCTTCGAGGAAGCTGAAGCACTATTCCGAAGCCCACACTATAATCGTCCTTACATCACACCCCCTTAAAGCAATCCTGAGGAAGGCGGATTTGTCGGGCAGACTGTCTAAATGGTCAGTCAAGCTCGGACGATTTGACATCCAATTTCAACCAAGGAACGCAATTAAGGGGAAGATCCTTGCTGATTTCATAGCCGAATTCACAGGTGAGCAACCCTCCAACCAACCTCCAACTACAAGATAAAAGGGGAACAACGCAACGAAGGAAACCTGGAAATTATTCATTAATGGAGCCTCCAACTCAAAGGGGTCAGGTGTAGGCATTATCCTCATTAGTCCAGAGGATACAATCCTTGAACAAGGAAACGGGCTTGGATTTCTAGCCTCCAACAACGAAGCAGAATACGAAGCCTTAATAGCCGGCCTCCAAAAGGTGCACACTTTGGGAGCAAAGCATTTACAGTTGTTCGGCGATTCTCAATTAGTCTCTAATTAGATAATTGGAGATTACAATGCAAAAGATGAAAGAATGGCAGTGTACCTCGCCTTAGTGAAAAGGCTTATGGCGAGCTTCGATGAGATCAATATCCAGCAGTTTCCCAGAGGGCAGAACAGCCATGTTGACGCCCTAGCAGCCCTAAGCTCAGCAATCGATTCCGACTTAAAAAGGATAATCTCCATCGATTCCCTCTCTCAACCGAGCATTAACCGTAACAGCGAGCTACCAAGAGTGGAGCAGGTGCTCCGAATTGAGTTTGCACCCAGCTTGATGGACCCATTAAGGGACTATTTGAAGGATGGCACACTTCCAGATGATAAGAAGACTGCTCACCAGATAAGAATCAAAGCTGCTCGCTTTCACTTATCTCCTGAGGGCAGGCTATACAAGAGATCGTTTTCGATCCCTGCCTCCAATACGTTCACCCAAAGGATGTCGAGCAAGTTCTACATAAGCTTCATGAAGGAATCTATGGAAGCCATATTGGAGGTAGATCTCTGGCTTTTCGAGCAATGAAGGAGGGCTATTGGTGGCCATATATGCAAATGGACTCTGCGGTGTATGTCCGCAAGGGCTTGAAATGCAAGCTTCACACTCCTCTTGTCCACCAACCTGCTAGCGACCTAAAATCATTATCCAGCCCATGACCGTTCGCCCAATGGGGGATAGACATCGTAGGACCACTTCCTACCGCCACCGGCAATCGCAAGTATCTGTTGTTCACGACTGACTACTTCACTAAATGGATCGAGGCAGAACCCCTAGCGAACATCCGAGATACAGATATGATAAGGTTCATATGGAGAAATATAATCACCCGTTTTGGCATCCCCAGAACCATTATCATCGATAATGGAACGCAGTTCGAGAATGACTCTTTTCAGAGTTACTGTAAAGAATATGGAATCAGACACCATTTCAGCTCGGTGTCCTATCCTCAGAGCAATGGCCAAGTCGAGGCTTCCAAAAAAACTGTGATCGATGGATTAAAGAAGCGATTAGAGCGAGCTAAAGGCGCGTGGGTGAATGAATTACCACATATTCTATGGGCTTATCGAACCACTCCACGACGAGCAACAAGGGAGATCCCATTTTCGTTGACATATGGAATGGAAGCAGTCATCCCATTAGAAGTCGGTTGTCCGACAATGAGGTCTAGCCTTGTCGACCAGGGCCATAATGATGCAGCATTGCTCGCTGAGCTCGACCTAGACGACGAGCGCTGAGAGCTAGCCCTAGTAAAACCAGTGAGCTATTAGCAACAGCTCGCAAGGCATTATAACAAGAGGGTCAACCCAAGGACATTTCGAGTTGGGGACTATGTCCTAAGGAAAGTCCTGGGCAGCGCAGTGAAACCATCAGACGGAAAGCTAGGGACAAACTGGGAAGGACCATTCAAGATAACAAGAGATAATCTACAAGGCGCTTATCACTTATAAACCATGGAAGGCAGAGAAATCCCCCGAGCATGGAATGCAGCCAATCTCAAGAAATTCTATTTTTAGATTCTTCTTTTATGCTTTTGTTGTGGAACTAGTAGTTCATTTTCCTTGTCATTAATGAAAGCTGTTTATCGGCTGCGTTCTAATGAGTAACAGTTATATAAGATTTATCACACACCTTTTCCAAATGACAGGCACATTGATCATTACACCATAGCAGGGAAATCACCCTCCTCGGGCTTTCGTTATGAAACACGAAAGACCTCTTAGCATTGCCCTTGGCAATATATGAAGCCCTACAGGAGATCCTTAGGCAATATGGCCAAATTAAAACTGGTCGCCAAACCATCTTTAGTTGAATAAAATCCTGATCGGATAGAGCATCCAACACCAGGTGTGTCCTCGCCAATTGCCACACTTAGGCCTAAGGGAGTGTGACGACAGACCTAAGAGGTAAAGTGGCGCACAATGGTATCTCGATAGTATACTGGACTGGAAGGACACTTGCGTAATAATACAAATTTAGAGATCATAAAGGAGCGAGAATATGGAGAATATAATACACTTGTTTAGTCGGCTAAATTAGCCCAAAACATAAATTTTATATTAATCCACCATATTTACAACAAGTACAATACATGTTTAGTCGGCGAGCTCGCCTAAAACATTGACATAACATCACATCAATATAAAATACACAGAGTAACTACTGGCAAAATCTCAGTGGGGGTGAGGCCTCTGAACGAGATAATCAGCCACTTGAGCTCTTCGACCATCATCGGGAGCATGAACTAACTCTTTCTCGGCTCCGTTGGCATCCGACTCCAATAGCTGCCGAGGGATGGCATCGATGGGTATCCACCGATCATCTCTCCGGAAGGGATTGGGCATCCGAGTGGAAGGAGATATTTTATGGCGATACCAGAGCATTGAGTTCCTTGGAACTTGTATCTCCTTCAAAGCACCCAACCACCCCCTAATGAACGCAAGTTCTTCAAATTCTATCAGCCTCGTCGGAGCATCTAGCCAACCCTGGTCATAACCGTCGGCCCATACTCGTCGAGGTCCTTTTTTAAACAGGTACCGCAGCCTAGTAACATCCCTTTGAAGCCCAGCAGCAATCACATAAGCTTGTTGGACATCACCGCGAAGCTCTTCTATTTCCCTATCTGAACTCCTGGTGCTCCTGAAAGCTCGCGGAATGGATGGACCAGTAGAACCTCGCAGCACAGGAGGAAAGTCGCTCGAGCCAGCCCTAGCTTGCGACGATGAAGAGCCTCACAATACTGCAGGAGTGGTGCTCGGCGCATGCTCCCTAAAACGGGAGACCTATTTCCTTAAAGCATTATTTTCTTGCTGAAGCATTTCCCCAACCTGGTTGATCTCAAAAGCATCGAGAAGCTTTGTTCTCAGTGCATTAACCACTTCTTGCACTGAAGCACCAACCTCTCGCATCTCCTGGAGCTTGTCCTTTAACTTGGCCACAAGCTCAGACTGATCCTTATACTTTTGATTCCTTGACCTAAGAGATTTGTAAAGCCTAACAATGGTCTGGCGAACCTGAGGACTTACATTAGGACCAAGTGTCCTGCCCAATTGAGATGTGGCAGGAATATACTCTTCTACATCAGTCAACTAAAAGATATAAGAGGGCATAAAAAAGAAAGACAAATCAGTGCACTGGGAAAAAGAAACCTTTTTATTGATAAGGGTTAAAGTACATCGAGCAGTAAAAAGAAAAGTTACAAACAAAAATACAAAAAGTAACCCTAGATGATAACTAATTAGCAACCTCAGGCTGCCCAAAGGTAGCTGGTTGTTTCCCCTTGTCAGCGATAATAGAAGCACCCCCTCAGCAAGGGCAACCTCTGTCGCCTGAGCAGGAAGGACCTCGGCAGGCAATGTTTGGGAGACAGGCTCAATGCCTTCTATAGCAGGGGTAGGGGCTTCTCCATCCACAGTCGGCTTCGGGCCCGGGTCATGCTCGTCGAACAAAGGAGAGTCAGCATCAATACCAGTAGCTAAGAGGGCCTTGTTCCAACCCTTCTTAAAGTTCAGACGGCTGATGTAGCCTATCTGAACCTCGGTGTCTTCATATGCAGCAGTCCACCTGGAGTTGTATGAGTCCTCCTTGATGGTGGCTGCTTGGGACTCTTTTTCCTTTAACTGCTCGATCAGCACCTTATTCTCCTCTACGATAACCAGCTTGCTCGAGAAGACCATGTCATAGGCCTGCCTCAGCTCTTTGAGCTCCTTAACCTCCGCATCCCTCTCTCGATCAGAATTGACGAGGGCCAGGTCAGAGGAAACTCGGGCGGCATCAACAATCTTTAAATTAGCCTCCAATTGAGTACCCCCCACTTCCAAAGCATCCCTCTGCTGCTCCATCTCACCATTCCTTCTCACCAGCTCATCACGAGAATGATAGAGCACGGCGAAGTCAGTCACAAACTACCAAAAATAAAGAAGAGATCAGGAAGGAAAAATAGCCAAAACTTGTTAAAGCATTGGAAAATGGAAAAGATCTTACCAGGGCTAGCCTCTGGCTAGCTTGTAGGGCCAATTAATCAGACCCCAGCGCCCTCTAATGAACTGCTTGAAGAACTGCCCTCTCGAGAAGCGCAGGAGCTTGTTGAGGGGAAACGGTAACTGAGGCTCCCTCAGGCAAAGCAGACACCGGGACTAAGGCTTGCCCAGCCTTCGTCCTTGACTCCATCTTTCTCCTCTCTTCCTCTTTCTCCTCCTCCATTCTCCTCCTCTCCTCCATCCTCCTCTTCTCCTCCATCTTCTTTCTTTCCTCTCCTTCTCTCTCATCTGCTCCTCCTCTTTCCTCTTCCTCTCTTTCTCTTGAGTAGAAGATCGAGAGCCAGTAGCTACAGCCCCAGTATTGGACTTTGAGAACGTGTGTGCTCGCGTTCAAATGATCAAATTATATATAAAACCCTTTTAATCCAAACAAACCCTAAACATGCAGCAGTATGTGATTGAATAAATTAATAATCTACGCAAGAACATTCAAACACATGCAATTAAGGAAAAATCCCCCTCAGGGGCAAAACAATTTATTTTCACTATAATTTGTAAGAGGACGGCTTACAATCGGATTACAATGAAAATACAAGTTGACTAAGAATTACCCTCGGGTATCGGATTCTGTAGTCGCGGCTGGAATTATCCCTTTCCAGTAATGCTGCAATGAAGAAGAAGAACAGTCTCCTCCACAAGGGTTGAACAAACCAAAGTTGTGTTCTTGGGTTGCAAAAGGATTCACAAAGGTTTGGCAATGATGTGTGAATCAAAACATGAGTCTTGGGACTCAAAAATATGAAGACTAGATGTATTTGGACTCTCAAATTCGTCTCCTAAAGTCTTGCAAAACAAATCCCCCGAAGTTGGTATTTATAGGAAAAAATATGAAGAGTCCCACGTTCTTAAAACTCTAAAATTCTATCCAGCGTACAAAAAAAACAGCATTCTTTAAGGAATTTTCTCTATCTTCAAAAGGTCATAACTCCTTCACCGTAGCTCGGATTGAGGTGCCGTTTTTTCCAGTATCTTCGTTGCGGAGAGATATTAAACTTTCTAGTTGACCAGACCTCCGAACTATGGATGTGAAATTACGAAAATGCCCTTGAACTCTCGTATTGTGCCTTTTTTTCACTGTTTTGACTTCCCTTGCGTACCACTTGCATTAAGTCCCTAAAATCTTGGAACGTGAAGTCATTGAGGCAGATGTGGGACATATTAGTGGAGATAATGAATGCTTGATTCCCGGAATTCGGATAGAGGCCGTCATGTGAGATCGTGAGGAGACGTGCCAAATGTAGCGGCGTACGACATAAATAAATGAAACATTTCGGACATGTGAAAAATGTCCTTACAAATCTCCCCCTATGTCTATGCCGGTACATACATAAAAAATCCGAATTATCAAATATGAAATTGCCTATACAAATCTACCCTCCCATGAACCCAAAACTGGAAAAGGTACAAATGAATAGTCTTCATCGTTTGTTCTTTAATTCTTCAGGAATCTCAAAACTTTTCACATCAGGGTGTGCAACATATAGATCTGCAATTTTCATACCTACACACATGAGACAAAGCAAATACCACGTGACATATCGAGTTTGAAATGAGATAACATGGATATCAATATATGATAAAAACATAAGCAACATCTCAAAAACTCCCCCAGAATTCAAACTCCCCCATAATATGATAATTCTTTCTCCCCCTTTTTATGATGTCCCCAAATGGACAAATTAGAGAAATAAATCAAATAAGCAAGTGCGGGGTGTCAAATAAGCAAGTGCGGGGTGTCACTAGGATAAAAACACACCATGAATAAACAGAAAGCAACCAAGTCAATGATAGCGTAAATGAAGTGGTGTGATCAAATTCAATAGGAAAATCAATGCATACAAACATGACATATGTGCACGATGAATATTGGATATTCCTAGCGAATGAACTCAAATGCTTCCTTTGGTGTAAAAGAGTGACAGTATAAGATATTGACTCAATCAAATCACCAAATCAAAGCTCAAAATGATTTTCACACCAATAACGTCCAAAATGATTTTATGCTTTTTCAGGACTTTCAAGGAAGTGCAAACCTGTTTATATTCTCCAACCAAACTCCCTCAGATATTGTATTGAATAGAGGCATTCTAAATTCTCAAACTTTGGAGAATTGATGGTGAAACCTAAGTGGCCCATATTTGGCATGAATTGCTTTTTATTGCCTTTAAATTTTTTCGGGCTCTTTTAACCTCTTTGGACCTCGGATATTAAAATTCCTCCATTTTTAGGTCCTTTTTAACGGTGGCTTTTGCGTAAAGGATAGATGATTACCTTTCGCAGCCCCTCCCCGTTATACAAAAACACACAGTCTCACCAAAACGGTTTTTACATGCATTCCAATCTTGTCAAGTTTTATCGCATATTATACATTGTATAGACAGGATTGAGATGAAAACACGCAAGCCAACATGAGATAGACAAGTGCAATAATCAAATATAGCCGTGCATGTGTGCAATAAAGGATATAGGAGTCAAACATGTAGGAAGATATCACTAATTACATCTCAAAGACTCCAGTCAATGTAAAGCACATGGATGAAATGATGTAGCCTCTCAAATCTCCATCAAACAGTCACATGGATAAATGGAATGAAGTTGTGACTTGGCTATCTTACATGCTCATCCATAAAAGAAGCAAAATACAAAAATCTTTTTGGATTTTTTCAAAAATTTGGAAAAATAAAATCTTTTTGTGCTTTTCTCAAAATTTTTCTTAAAGGAAAATCTTTTTGTATTTTTTTTTCAAAAGAAATATAAAAAGCAAAAAGAATAAAACAAAGCTGTACAACAAAGTAATGGTACATATAAAACAGACTAGCAATAGGAAGCATATGATATGAACATGAAGAAGCATCCTATTCTAGACATAGACCAACCCCTCAGTCAACTGTGCAAATCCCTAAAGATTTCCTAAGACTCTCAAATCTAAGGGCATCTAAAGGTTTCGTGAAACTATCGGCTAACTGACGGTCGGTAGGAACAAAACTCAGGGATACGACTTTCTCTTCAACTAACTGACGAATAAAGTGCTCATGTATCCTGATGTGTTTTGTGCACGAATGCTGAACTGGATTGCGGGATATGTGTATCGCGCTCGTGTTATCACAGGAAATGGTCATGGTGTCCTGTGATATCCCATAATCCTCCAGCATTTGCTTCATCCACAAGAGTTGTGTGCAACAACTACCGGCGGCTATGTACTCAGCCTCCGTAGTGGACAAAGAGATGGAATTTTGCTTCTTGCTCAGCCAGGAGACAAGAGCAGAACCAAAATAGAAACACCCACCAGAAGTGCTCCTACATCCATCTACATCCCCAGCCCAATCGGCATCCGAGTAGGCGGATAGATGGTCATCAGTATCAAAGGAATACCAAATCCCGTATGAGAGAGTCCCACTTACGTATTTAATAATACGTTTTAGAGCAAGTAAATGTGACTCTTTTGGGGATGCCTGATAACGCGCACAGACTCCAACACTAAAGGCGATGTCGGGACGACTGGCAGTCAAGTAGAGGAGACTACCTATCATACTCCGATATAAGGTTTGCTCTATGTCGTTGCCTGAAGTGTCCTTACTAAGCTTGGTAGTGGTACTCATAGGTGTACGTGCATGCTTAGCGGAGTCTAAACCAAATTTCTTCACTAGGTCTCTAGCATACTTGGATTGGGAGATGAACATCCCATCCTCTAGCTGACGAACCTGGAGACCAAGGAAGAATGTAAGCTCACCAATCATGCTCATCTCAAACTCACTTTTCATCTCCTCCTCAAAGTGGTGAGCATGCTGGGAGCATGTGGATCCAAAGACTATGTCGTCCACATAGACCTGGGCAACCAAAATAGCACCGTCATCTCTCCTGACAAACAACGTCATATCTACTCCCCCTCTCTTGAAGCCACGAGCTAAGAGATAAGAAGTAAGCCTCTCGTACCAAGCACGGGGTGCTTGCTTCAAACCATACAAGGCTTTCCTCAGATAGTAGACGTGCTCAGGGTGCTGAGGGTCTTCAAACCCTTTTAGTTGTTCCACATAAACCTCCTCCTGTAGAATGCCATTCAAAAAGGCACTCTTGACATCCATCTGATACACCTTGAAGCGCAGATAACATGCGATGGCGAGCAGAAGACGGACGGACTCAAGCCTCGCAACAGGAGCAAATGTCTCCCCAAAGTCTACACCCTCTATCTGTGTGTAGCCTTGAGCGACCAACCTAGCCTTATTTCGGATTATGGTACCATTTTTATCCATTTTGTTCTTAAAAATCCACCGGGTACCTATCACATTAATCTCACTAGGTCGGGGGACAAGTTCCCAGACATCATTCTTTTTAAACTGAAGCAACTCATCCTGCATAGCAGATATCCAGTGTTCATCCTTGAGTGCTTCTTTATGGTTCTTGGGCTCGACTTTGGACGTGTAGCAAAGATGGCTAACAACGTTCTCTAGATGAGCACGAGTCTTGACCCCTAGAGTGGGATCACCAACAATGGCAGAAGGGTCATGACTCTTGCGAACCCAAGCAGGTGTGTCCCCTAACTCAGGAGTAGGGTCCACAGAGTGTGAGAGAGGAACAGGTAAATCACTGTCAGAACAATCCTTATCCTCACACTGAAGGTTAGGATCAATAACCGTCAAAGGTTCGTCATCTTGCACGGTAACGTTTATTGATTCCATAACCCTAGAGCTCTTCAGGTTAAATACCTGGTTTGCTCTACTATTCGATGAATATCCTAGAAATATTCCCTCGTCGCTCCGGGAGTCGAACTTTCCTAATTGCTCTCTATCCCGTAGGATGTAGAATTTACTCCCAAAAACACGGAAATACGCTAGGTTGGGCTTCTTGCCGGTCCACAACTCATAAGGTGTCTGTAGTGTGTGTGGACGCAAATAGACCCTATTCACCGTGTGGCATGCAGTAGACACTGCCTCTGCCCAAAATTTCCTAGAAACTTTACGACCTAGAAGCATAGATCTAGCCATCTCTTGGATCGTTCTATTCTTTCTCTCAGCAATCCCATTTTGCTGAGGAGTTCTCACAGCAGAAAACTCATGTTTGATCCCAAGGCTATCACAGTACAAATCCACCTTTGCTTCCTTGAATTCAGTGCCGTTGTCACTACGTATTCTGTTAATAGTGACACCGTGTTGATTTTGCAGGACACGGCACTTGGTCGTTAAGAAATCTACAGCATCGGATTTCTCTCTCAGAAAACCTATAATGGAGTATCTGGAGAAATCATCTACCATCACGAGGATGTACCTCTTACCACCTAGACTCTCAGTACGAGTGGGACCCATAAGATCCATGTGAATCAACTCCAGAACACGAGAGGTGGTAATGGAATGTAACTTCCTATGAGGACTACGAATTTGTTTTCCCAACTGACAGGGTCCACAAACGGTCGAAGTTGACTTTCCAAGAGATGGTAAGCCACGTACTAGGTCCTTTTTAGATAAACGATTGAGATCTCTAACGTTCACGTGACCTAGACGTTGGTGCCACAGATCCATAGGAGTGATCATGGCGCTGTTGCAGATAAGTGAGGATGTGGGCTCAGTCCCATAGCAATTATCCTCGGTCCTCACCCCTTGCATCAAAAGTTTACCGGCTTGATTGTAGACTTTACACGCGTCCCGATCAAACTTTACTGCAAAGTTAGTGTCGCACAGCTGGCTAATGCTGAGAAGGTTTGCTTTAAAACCTTTGATGTACAAAACATTTTCTAGCTTAGGAAAACCAGGTAACTCGATAGTACCTCGTCCAATAATGCTAGACTTACTCCCATCTCCAAAGGTGACTCTGCCATCTTGATAATCCTCAAGAGTAGTAAAAAATGAGGCATCACTTGTCATGTGTCTGGAGCACCCACTATCAAAATACCACTGTGAGGTATTATGTGCTTTGAGAGCAACATGAACAACAAAGGCCTTTTTATCTTTCTTAGGCACCCAAGCAGAGATGACCTTTTGTTTTCCTTTGTTGGTTTTAGCTGGAATGTAAGAAGCATTCACTAACGGCGAAGACATCCGTCGGAATTCTTTCATCAAACTCTGAGTCGTGGCAGCTAAGAACTCAACTCGCTCTCTCAGACTAGAAAACTCATCAGTATGTCGTGGTGGAGCAGTAGTACGTCGTGTTCGACCCATGCTATAGCAAGTTTCCCTAAGGTGGCCTTTTCTTTTGCAATAAGTACAAAAGAGCTCAGTCAAAGGCGGACCTTGGTTTGCTTTTCTTGGTTGAACTCTCCTTCGAGGTTTTTTACGGTGACCATAAGGAGTTGTAGTAAACTCAGGAACTGGTCCAGGTGCAATTTGGGACGTGGAGGCACCATCATATCCAATTCCTTGACGATCACCAAAACCTAAAGCGGGGCCGAGGAGCCTCTTTCGCATCTTCCCAGATCTGTCCTCCATTTGTACCTTGACTTCCCGTGCTTTCTCAAGATCATGAGTCAACTGGGCAACAAGGGCTTCAAGTTTCTTCCGAGTCTCCACGGAGGAATGGAGCTGACTCGTAAGACTAGCCACTTGCTTGATCAAGTCCCCTCTCTCTTTCTCTAGAGTACTCTCTCTCTCTCTAAACAAATTCTCATTCTCGACACAGGTAGATTCTCTCTCTCTCAGGGCGGTGCAGGTGGAGAACTCTCTTTCTCTCGCTTTCCTTAAATCTTCCTCTCGGCAAGTGATCTTAAGAACTAACGCTTTGTTACGCTTTTTAGTTTTAAATGACTCAGAATATAACTCAGCGTAGGCGCGTTGTATATCACTCTCGCTCTCACTTGTGTCATCCTCCCCCTCACTCACATCGATCTCACTGTCGAGGTGTCCCTGTGAAGCATCATCCTCATCGTCGTGAGGAGAACTAGGAGTGCTCACTTCGCTGGCCATGAATGCGGTGAAGTTACACTCATGCGGTGACTCATCTCCAGAATCCACCGTCTCGACCTCACTGTCGTCACTAAGGGTAGCATTAAGGACAGCTTTCCCTTTCTCTCTATTCAGACGATTGGCACACTCAAAAGCTCTATGACCCCTACCATCACACTCAAAACATCTCTCACTTTCTTTCAGAGAAGGATTTTTGGAAACTTTTTCATTTTTCTTTTCAAACTTATTTTTCTCAAATTTCTTTTTATCTTTAAAATTGCCATTTTTCTTAAATTTGAGAATCTTCTTGAAATTTTTTGCGAAAAGAGCCAAATCATCTAAGTCAAAATCGCACTCAGAATCTGACGTGTCAGTCTCTCTCTTTCTAGATGACTCTACCCTCTTTCTAGCTGACCCCTCGCTCCTTCTCTCTTGGGCTTTAAGAGCAATTCCCTTATCTTTAGATTTAGCATTTTTAGGGAACATATCAATTTCATAAGTTTGTAAATCTCCTACAAGTTCTTCCAATTTTAGCGTATTTAAATTACCCATAGAATTTAGCACAGTGACTTTAGGGATAAAACTCTTAGGCAAAGAACGAAGAATCTTTTTAACAACTCTAGCATTCGGAATATGTTCACCAAGATTAAAACTAGTATTCACAATGTCAGAAAGTCTAGCATAAAATTCATCAAAGCATTCAGAATCATGCATGGTGATTGTTTCAAATTGAGTTGTCAAGTTTTGCAACTTAGACTCTTTCACAGCATTAGTTCCTTCATGGGTGAGTTGTAAAACATCCCATGCCTCTTTTGAGGTGGTACACGTCATTATACGTTTGAACTCATCAGGTGTGACAGACCCAGAAATAGCACTTAGACCCTTAAAATTAAAAGATGACCATTTAATTTCTTCATCAGACCAAGAAATGTCAGGTTTCAAGTTGGTCACATTATCAACAGTCACGGTGGGAGGAGTCCACCCTCGTTCAACCAAAATCCAGACACGTTCATCAATGGCTTTTAAAGCCGACCTCATACGGGCTTTCCAATAAGCATAATTTGTCCCGTCAAAAATAGGCATTTTATAATATGACTTCTCCATTTGAACACGCACTTTTTCAAAAATCAATTTTTTCAGAAAATTGATATCTTAGAAAAATTTTGCGGAAAAAAAAGGAATACGCGATAGATTAGCGTAACCTGCTCTGATACCAATTTGAGAACCGTGTGTGCTCGCGTTCAAATGATCAAACCATATATAAAACCCTTTTAACACAAACAAACCCTAAACATGCAGTAGTATGTGATTGAATAAATAGATAATCTATGCAAGAACATTCAAACACATGCAATTAAGGAAAAATCCCCCTCAGGGGCAAAACCATTTATTTTCACTATAATTTGGAAGAAAACGGCTTACAATCGGATTACAATGAAAATACAAGTTGACTAAGAATTACCCTCGGGTATCGGATTCTGTAGTCGCGGCTGGAATTATCCCTTTCCAGTAGGGCTGCAATGAAGAAGAAGAACGGTCTCCTCCACAAGGGTTGAACAAACCAAAGTTGTATTCTTGGGTTGCAAAAGGATTCACAAAGGTTTGGCAATGATGTGTGAATCAAAACATGAGTTTTGGGACTCAAAAATATGAAGACTAGATGTATTTGGACTCTTAAATTCGTCTCCTAAAGTCTTTCAAAACAACTCCCCCGAAGTTGGTATTTATAGGAAAAAATATGAAGAGTCCCACGTTCTTAAAACTCTAAACTTCTATCCAGCGTACAAAAAAAACAACATTCTTTAAGGAATTTTCTCTATCTTCAAAAGGTCATAACTCCTTCACCGTAGCTCGGATTGAGGTACCGTTTTTTCCAGTATCTTCATTACGGCGAGATCTTCAACTTTCTAGTTGACCAGACCTCAGAACTATGGATGTGAAATTACGAAAATGCCCTTGAACTCTCCTATTGTGCCTTTTTTCACTGTTTTGACTTCCCTTGCGTACCACTTGCATTAAGTCCCTAAAATCTTGGAACGTGAAGTCATTGAGGCAGATGTGGGACATATTAGTGGAGATAATGCATGCTTGATTCCCGAAATTCGGATAGAGGCCGTCATGTGAGATCGTGAGGAGACGTGCCAAATGTAGCGGCGTACGACATAAATAAATGAAACATTTCGGACATGTGAAAAATGTCCTTACAGACTTCTGCTTCTTTGACCTCTAAGCGAGGAGCATTTGATCGTCGTCATCATCATCTCGAATCAGGTTTTTCCTTAGAGGAACCATATCCTTGCTTGAACTGCTGGATGTGCTCGAAGATTCTCGAGCTTCAGAAACTTCCTCCGAATCAGAAGAGCTACTACCACCGGAGCTCCCTTCACCAAAGTTGCCTTCAGCACCACCTGCGATATCACTCTCAAAACTGCTCTCCTCCTCGTCCAACTGAATAGGATCAATAGCAGTCTCTTCAGAGGTATCAAACTCAGGGATACTGTCTACTGACCTCGCTATAAAACTATAATCAACGTTCTTATATTCGAGCAAAAAAGCAGCGAACCGTGGATGCTCGCCGTCAGCTAAAGGCTCCCTGATATTCCATGCCTTAACCAATTCAGAAAGACGAACCTCGCTGAGAGCAAGTTCCAAGTTTTTCGACCTCTCTGAAGAAAAAACAGAGAAAAATCAGAAAGATCACAAACCAATAAAAATTGAAAGAATAGAGCAAAGTCTACCTATGTATTCTTCCCCATAAAAGGGAGCAGAGAATCTATCAGACCTCGACCTTTCAGATTGGAGAGAAAACTGCCAGTTTCTAGTAAGGAAACCCTCTTGCCAATAGTCCTTATGGGAATCAGGTAGGTTTACTACCAATACCCTGTCAGGGCTCCTGGCTTTGAGATAGAGAACACCAGAACTAGTTCAATAAAAATAGTAGCAAAAATAGACCTCGACAAGCCCTAACTTGGTACCATATAACTTATTGATTCTATGGATGCCATTAATTATCTTCCACACATTGTGCAGGAACAATATTAAAGTAACTAAGAAGTGCAAGAACAGGTCGTTGGGAGGAAAAGTAAGTCCCCCTTGGGAAAGCATCAAAACATGGATCTAATGGGCACCCTCTATATCTCTAACATTTCTAGGGGGAGGAACACACTCAATATCTACCCACTCTGGGATGTTATAAAACTTCCTAAACTCAGACACCGACCTATTACCAATCTTTGCCATTGGAAAACCCTAGAAAACTACAAATTTAAAGAGAAAATACAAAGAGAAGGCACATGAGACTTACAAGATGAAAGTTTGACTCGAACGATGAAGAATCACGAGCCCAAATAACAAGGAAGCGATAAGAATGGAGACTGAGAGAAGAGAGTGTGAATCGCTAGAGCTCACAGAAAATGGAAGAATGCTGAGAAGGTTGAAACGACGGTCGAAAAATGGCTGCTCTAGAGAACCTTTAAGTGTTGATAATCATAGTGCACAGGCCACGAAGCGGGTGCCGCCAGAATCAATCCTCAAACTTTGGGAAAAGTTGCACGATGTACAAACGAGCCATTATGACAAATCATTTAAATTTATTGAGCCCAAGCATGGGACAACAAACTTAGGGGCAATTGTGGATACCCAAAATTAAAATGATGGGCCTGGACGAGTATCCCATTTGAGGCGGCCCAAAGTACAGACCCTCCATGTCTTAACCGATTATGATTTAGTCTCTTCCCATGTTCCCATTAAGAGAGGTTCTAGGAAGAGATGGAAAACGTGGGGGAGTCCAACACCCCCACTCACTGAAATAAACATGTATATAATAAACCCTAGGTCTGGGGTAAGGGACACATCGTATTCTCTGTAATCACTCTCCGGAGAACATAGAAATAATACTGATTGCACCACCGTGGACGTAGGCATCTTTGCTGAACCATGTACATCCTTTGTTGTGTGATTATCATTTTGCATTCCTTATTCTTACTTGGTTATTGCGTTTCTCTTATCTATTTGTGTTGCATAATAATTGGCACCACACCTCACGTGTCAGCATACTCTCAAAAGGCTCGAGTTTTCGTTCACAGAGAAAGAATTTATCTATTCGATTATGCTAGTCTCTCTCATCTAAATGACAAAAAGAATCCAATAAAGATTGGACTTCAACAGTAAAATCCTCATCGATCAGACCAAATTCTTTCTCAAAATCTTCAAGACTCATATCTAGAGACAGATCAGGTGGCCAAGCACGTAGATCGATTGTGTCACTATCCCGTTAGGTAGTGACATTATTCACTTCTTGAATGTACTGGACTTCAGTATCTCCATCATTAGACAATGGCATCTATAATTTAAACACATTCAAACCCATGTTCATGTTCCCAAATGACAGGTTCAGTTGCCCACAATGACATCGAATGATAGTGCCGAAGGTGTCCAAAAAGGGTCGACCGAGGATGATCAGGATTTACGTGGGTGAGTTTAGTGCATCTTGTGTGTCCAAGACCATAAAGTCTATCTAAAAGACAAACTAACCATATTTTATCAAGACATCCTCTACAACACCTCTAGGTATCTCAGTGGACTGATCGGTTAAGGATAAGCTCATCTTAGTGGGCTTTAACTCTCCCAAACTTAGTTTCTCGTACATGGTGTGTGGAAGAAGGTTCACTCTTTCTCTTAAGTCTAAAAGAGATTTCTCGAAGTGATATTCCCCTATCTCGATAGAGATCGTCGAAGTTTTGGGATCTTTATACATGACGGGCATTCTATAGGAAATGATCAAGCTTTCTTGCTCGCCGAGAAAAGCTTTTTTGGGCACATTGGTATTTCTCTTGAAGGTACAAAGGTCCTTCAGAAATTTGGCACAAGATGGGAATTGTTCTATAGCGTCAAGCATTGGTATATTGAGTTGTACTTGCTTGAACACTTCCAACATCTTATCAACTTGATACTTCTTCTTTTGGGCACCAATTGTTAGGGAAATGGAGCTTTTGGAATGTAAGTCTCTACAGATGGTTCAAAAGATAAGGGTGGGGAAGAAGTTGGATCCAAGGGTGGATCTTTCTTTTCCTTACGTTTCTCAGATTCACTCTCGGTGGGTGGTGAGACATTCTTTTCGACTTCCTTACAAAACCTAAGATTGATGATGCCTTTGACATCCTCATGGGTTTATGATGAACTGACGTTATCTTGCACAAAATATTAACCTTTAGGTATGTAACCTTTAGGATTGGTCTCAGGTTAACTCGGAAATGTTCCTTATTTCTCTCACTCTACGCATTCACTAATTTTCTCACTTGAACCTCGAGTTTTGCTAGGGATTGAGTGTTTGCATGCAATCTTTGTTGGGTGGATTATAGGACACTCTGAGTCGACTACTGGAATTTGAGGGTACTTTGAGCAAGCAAATTCATCGTATCCTCTAAATCTTAGATATTTTGGGATCAAGGATACGATGGTTCAGGGCTATTCTTTTAGAAACCCAAAGGTGGGTTACCAGAATATTGATCTCCACTTTCTTGGTATTGACCCTTGGACCACGAAAAATTGGGGTGGTCCTGCCACCCCAGATTGTACTCATTGGAATATGGTAAAGGGCAGTGGCTTGCTCGGTTTGGAACCTACGTGTTGTACGACCGCAGGTGTGGATCGATTTCCCTCTTTGCTCATGTCTAAAGCTTTGTGGAACCTACGTGTTGTACGACCGAAGGTGTGGTTCGTGACTTGTGGGTCATAAGGGCGGGATAATTTTCGACTAAGTGGTCGAATGCATCGTAAAGTATACACATAGGGGAACCTACGTGTTATACAATCGCAGGTGTGGATCAATTTCCCTCTTTGCTCATCTCTAAAGCTTTTAAACATCAGGATAATGTGGACAGTTTGGAATTTAAATTATAACTTTGTTTGACTTGGTGAGAGAAAACCTCATTGGATGTAGTGGACCTAGATTCTCTATTGGGTGCCCATTGCTGGTATGTTTTCGCTATTGATTCTAGGAATAACCACGCATCGACCTCACTTTTCTAGATAAAATCACCGTTTCATAGTGACTCGATCATATTATAATCGAAACCCTCATATAAAATTTGGACTTGGCGTCCCATATCAACCGCATGGTGTGAACATTGCAATAACAAGTCCTTGAATCTCTCCCGATACATCCACAAGGCTTCTCCCTCCTTTTGGCTAAATGTATTGATGGCGTGACGTATCGACGTCGTCTTTTGGTTGGGAAAGAATTTTTACAGGAAAGAGACACTCATTTGGTTCCAAGTGGTAATAGATCCGAGTTTTAACGAGTTAAACCAACTCTTAGCTTTATCTTTCAACAAGAATGAGAACAATTTAACTTGAACACTATCGTTGGTGAGTTGTTGGTACTTAATGGTCCCACATACCTCCTCAAATTCCTGAATATGATTGTAGGGATCCTCTTTTTCAGCACCTCAAAACACAAATAACAATTGGATTGTTCCCAAATGGAATAGAAAATTATTGGCATTGTGATCGGGGAGAAGTATGCATGAAGGTTGACTAGACCTAGTCGGATAAAGGTAATCTTTAATGGCACGTGGTGACAATTTGTCTCCCATCTCGGTGAATGTCAAAAATCTACCTACATAAGTATCGGGAATGCTAAACTCCCCACTCGACAAACGATCGGTATGATCTCAAAACCAACTTCGCATACACTCAACTCACTTGAATTTTTTTTTGCTTTATTTTAAGAAAATTAAAAAAATATTGGACTTAAACCACGTAATTCCTAGCTAACACAAAGAAAATTGAATTATCTAATTTAGGTGAGGAGAATTTTAATTTTTAAATCTAGTTCTCCCGAGATTAATTGACGATAGCAAGGGTCTCAGAATTAATCTCCCTAATTAAACAACTCCAAGGAATAATTTAAAAGAATACCAACTACGGTTAACACCTCAAACCCCGCTTTTTCCTCCAGGTAGGTGGTTGGTACGAAGACTCATTAAAAATCACCAATCCTAGACAAGGTGAAACGGAATCGATTTGACAAGTTCGCGTTGGAGTAGCTTGTAATTCTAGCCTCCTTAAGAGGTTTCCTATGAGCTATGTAATATCCTAAGGCCATTATCTACTTGATTTAAAATTAAATGTGATGGCTCGGGATATGCAAATGCTTGGTTAATTAGTAATTTTCAAACCAATGAAGGGTTATGAAATCCCCACCTTATCTTTCACATGGGTTTTTCCCTTAAGTCAATTTATGCAACATGCTAAATTACCTTCGAAATTAAACCACATAAAATCACACAAAAACGTATCACCAGTGTGGACTTTTAACAATCCCTTGTTTACGTGGGGCTGAAGTTTAAGTTAACGTCGATCGGAGGGAAACGTCGCTGTGACACCCTGCATAATAAAATACCGAGTGATCAGTCCTATATCAAATTAAATAGGAATCTCATCTGGATAACTCTTAACATCACTGTTGAAAACTTACTAACCACCTAGTATTCAAAAGACATGGTGCCAAATTTTATCTTTTTATTTAGCATCACTATCAACATGCAAAAGAATATATAATTAACCATTCACACAATCACTGAATCAGTAATACAAAGGAATAAATATAATCCTTGCTGAGACAACCATCGACTACAAATCAATTACCAAAAATAAACCACAAGAGGAATAACTGAATACAACATCTAACTGAAATAAAATAGAACAACTAGGGCAACATACTCAAATGGAATATTGACTGCATCCTACTCTAGAAAGGAAATGACTGAAGCGGCTAAGTCAAAGTCCTGCAACATCCACATGTGTCGTAGCTACATAGCCCTGGAATAGAACAATCTTGGCATCCCTGTGGAAGGACACCTAAACGGTTTGGAAAATATTTTATAGCCAGGGTTAGAACCCAAAACATTTTGAAAATATTTAGCAAGTGAATTTAAATGCAGTATATTAAAATGCATGAATGCTCTTTATATTTACGTTAGTGTCGCGCACTCTCTTGAGGACACCTAACCCCTCGACTAATGTGCATGCCTAACGTACCTATACATGACCCATCTAGCTATCTATCCCGAGTGAGTTTAGAATACGAGTTATAAGTTATTAATCACGCTAACTTATTTAAATCTTTTTTCATTTGATATCATATAACAATCTCTCAAGTTACATAATTATAGATTTGGAATCATGTATTCACTCATATATATATCTGTACCTTATATACGTATCATCATATTACACCATTCACACACATGTTGTAGATATATAATTATTTTTTCGAGTAGGCACTCGTCGGGTTTTCTTTAAATGTTGTTACAACTAAATAGGAGGCGACCATAGTTCCCGCCGAAAGTGACCGTCTTATACCAAAGACGACTCACCCCTATAAACAGATGCTATGACCTAGGGATTATACTCTCCCTGCATTCTCTAGCCAGGGGATTCACCCACATTGCTCAACCTCCTAAATAGCATTAGAACGAGTTTTCTTTCTTATAAATATTATTCACACAAATATTTATAAACCATATATATACTACACATCATCGCATATATATATATTAAATCCAGACTACTGATGTATAAAATCCGTAACACTAGCCTAACCTTTCCAAGACTACCTACCGACTTGACATTAAAGAAAACTTTGCACAATTATTTATTTATTACTTAAGTTTTGTCATCCAACTAAATTACCCAGACTTATACTGTTAGCCCGAATTCTCATAATGTAGAATTTATTCCTAAATCCCACATATTACGGTCAACACCCTTTTTATGTTCTAATATTCCTTAATTAATTATATAACCCTATAATAAATTAACTCGACCAAATTCGTGCCTAAACGCTTGTAGCACTAGTCCATATTTCCCCTAAGTCCATATCCCGACTCAATTGAATTAATTGACATATTAATTAATTATCTCGGTGTCACTCAACCAAATACACAGGGACTATCTCACTTGGCTCGAAATTCAAAATTCTCAACTCATCATTCAATTTCTTTCAATTAAGATTATCCACTTAATTTAAAAGGTTTCAAATTACTCAATCATAAACCTCAATTCTCTAATTAGATTTATCCTCTATTAATCCAAGGGTAAATTCTATAAACTCAAACCCTAATTTATAAATCCCAAAATTCAGATTCATCTAAAACAAGAAAATTCATAATCAATTATCAATCAGGCCTAAATTAAGGGATGGGAGAAATCTGTCAGAATCAATTAGGTCATTCAAGCGACCAGCCACGTAATTTGAACGACACTGGCTGTCGTTTGAACGAGACACCAATTCGTTTGAACGACCGTGTTGTTCTCTTTCCTCTTTCGTTGCCCAGGAAAACCTGTCCGCCATTAAAGCTTTGAAACCTTCGATTCTATACGGATTATACCTCCCAAACCTTCCAAGATTCATCCCAAATCCGCCCATATGATTTTCTCGATCTAACTACATCATATACACAAATTGGGAAATCAAAATCCACATATTCTTATCATCTCTACAGATTTTTAAATTATAAACATGAAATCCCCAAATTAAATGTAGAACTAAACCTAACATATTATTCAATCCACACCTTCTATAATATGAATAGGAAAATGAAATTAATAAAATGCAAGTTAAACCACATGCCTTAGGGTTTGTAGAATCAAATCCTTCGATGAAGATGTTGGGTTGATTCAAGGGTCTCCTCTCTTGTTCTTGGATTAATCTCCCAAAATCTTCTCTAGTTGCTCTCTTCTTTGAATCTATTCAGTTTAGTCTTCTAAAAATGAATTAAAAATCCCTCACCCTTTCACAATTAAGGTTATTAACTCAAATCCCTTTTTTGGGTTTATGGGACTTCTAAAAAGGGCTCAACCACTTATTTGGGAGCTCAAATGTGTCTAGAAAAGTTTCGAAACCTAATATATACCTATGGCCACTCATTTCGAACTATTTCGACCTACCCGGACTCAACCGTGCACTCCGAATTGCCATCCGAATTAATCTATAACATTGTCCAAAATTTTTACCTCAAAATGCAACGCAAAATAGTCCAAATGATTAAACCTCAATTCGCCAAATTAATAAATTCCTCAAATTTAAAAATTTCCCAAATCACGAATTTAATTCCTCATAATAAAATAAATTATTTCTCCCCCAAAATATTATTTAATTAAAGGTCCTTGAATTTACGGGGTGTTCTTACAATGGAATTTCGTCCTCGAAATTTGGATAAGCCTAGTACTCCCAATCTCAACTAGTTTCAAAATCACTTACCCTAAGCATTGCTACATAGTGTTCTTAAGCGGATGTAAATAACCAGAGCCCCCATACACGCTGTACCGGTGATTAACTAGACGAGATAAAATCCGGCTTCTATCAACCCTTAAACCGTAATATAACTTCAATCCCACATTTATAACATTCCAAATACCCTTCTCTCAGCATAAAGTATATGTATCCACTCTTATCCAAAAACAAAGACAACATACACTAGCGCTCCCTTACTATCACTAGTTTCCTTCCACAAAAATAAGTCCCGATCTATATCTCCCCGCTCGATAATAAGTCCAACTACGCTGGATCACATCAGAAATGTCCATACTCCCCGAGATTTCAATTAACGATATCAATACATTAATATGCAACACCTTTTACATATATAATCGTATATATGCGCTAGACCCTATCTCAGGTGAAACCTAGTAGCGATAATTCATACCCTGGTACAACGATCACCCAGTCTTACTATAGGTATCCACTATAGCCCCAAACTATAGCTACACAGTTGAAACTTGAAAAAACATCCACGCTACTCCCATAATTCTCGAAAGTAAAAATCTCTCATATAATGAAACATTCCTCTTAGTGTACCTTCCACTCTCTTGTGGTTAACACCAAATAACCCGTTATCCCACGGTACTTACATATATACACTATGGCTATTTTAGCCAACACATCCACTAATATTCGTCTCACTCGCACATCCTAGTGGTAACAAATCATAAGTTGTGACACTTCAACATTTCATAATTCATGGAACATCTTATTACCATTCCTCTGGGATATACCCAAAATCATCGCCTTTGCGTCTCCTCCCCGAATCTACTAAGTATCTACACAGTGAAAACTCTGGCTCCTCCCATGGTGCCCATACACCCTACATCTTGTGCATATTTTCACAACCCTCCTATCATCATATACGTAACCATATTTATCTCAAGCTCCGCTCCCGCATATTCAACGTGGCTATAACCTCAAATTTTTTTCGATGAACTTACAAATTACTATTCAATTATTCCCGATATTACCCCACATATCAACTTGTGGTGCTAAACTTCACAATGTTTCTTTTGTAACACTTATCGGCTCTACTGGACATATCTTTTAGTGGCTTCTGCTTAACGTATTTTCTCCAAACATTCACTTATTATCATTCAATCTGATGACCTAGCATTCGATGTCATCTTCTCACTGTCGACATTTTTATCAAGGCTTATGCGTATAACATCTCTCAGCAAAGCCCAAAAGAACTTTTCCTAATGCAATATTCCTTAGAATTGTCGGTCCTTGATTTTTACAGAACTCAAAGCATAACCCCAGGACTCTAAAACATTGACCATATACTCCCAAGTCTAATCATGAACTCCTAAGTCATATACTATTACTCTCACACTATCACTAAGTCCTTAGTGCTAAATATTAATAATGAGTTAAATCTCTCCACCCCACGGCAACCCGACATACCCTGAATCCCATCAGTAAGAGTACCTAAGAACCGAGATCCAATATAACTAGTTAGTTATACTCTCTGAAGTTTAATTCACAAAATATTGCCACGAGTTGGATCCTCTTTCAGGTGGGACATCGCACAAATGTACCTCTTGTCCTGGAACAATGAACACAATAGCCTTGTTATAATCGTTCACCATTGCGAACCCATTCGTACCCAAGATAAAATCATACCTCGAATATCACCTCTCAAAGGAGCTAGTCTTAAAAAATATACATCGTCTCAATGTACCCACCTATTCCTTTCAGGTGGAACCGAAGAGTATCCCACTACTATATGGTAAAAATTCACATACAAGTGATATTAGAGATATCTACACTAAATCCATTTCTCACGCGAATCTAGTACTTATACATTACTGTGACCCGCTCCCATCACACAAAATAGACCCCAATCATCTCGGAATAAAACTCGTAGTTTCAGTTGCACATAACACTGTCGGATCAATGGTTAATAGACATAAAACCCTCGTCCTAACCAAACTAAAAAAACAAATTGCTGATGCTTTTGCTAGACATCCTACTCCTATCCCCGACCTCACTACGGACAAGATCCACCCATGTGTTTCTACTCTTTTACACATATGACACCTCTCAGTGTCATTATCTTTTCTCTTGCCCCTCTTGCCCTGGAACAACGAACACAATAGCCTTACTATAATCGTTCACCATTGCGAACCCATTCGTACCCAGGATAAAATCATACCTCGAATATCACCTCTTAAAGGAGCTAGTCCTAAAAAATATACATCGTCTCAATGTACCCACCTATTCCTTTCAGGTGGAACCGAAGAGTATCCCACTACTCCATGGTAAAAATTCACATACAAGTGATATTAGCGATATCTACACTAAATCCATTTCTCACGCGAATCTAGTACTTATACATTACTGTGACCCGCTCCCATCACACAAAATAGACCCCAATCATCTCGGAATAAAACTCGTAGTTTTAGTTGCACATAACACTGTCGGATCAATGGTTAATAGACATAAAACACTCGTCCTAACCAAACTAAAAAAAATGTTGCTGATGCTTTTGCTAGACATCCTACTCCTATCCCCGGCCTCACTACGGACAAGATCCACCCATGTGTTTCTACTCTTTTACACATAAGACACCTCTCGGTGTCATTACCTTTTCTCTTACCCCACCGGCCCTGTCGGGGTTATCCTTCTCACGAACCTAATAGTCTTGACCCTGATTGCTACTCCTATTGTACCTTTAGCTTCGTTGGTCCCCCGGGACTTATTAGTGGCCTTAACGGCCTTAACTGAACCCACCATCACTTGGTAGAAATTTTATTTATCTTGATCATAAATCAGGGTTCTAAGTATCCCTTCCCTTAGTGCCCCCCACTAGCACTAAAACCAGTCTCACTCTTCTGATAAATTCTCCATCTCCCTTAGCTCCCCTCTCTCGAGAGCATTGATATTAGTGTAAATGTACAACCTTGATGACAACGACACCAGTCATCCTAGCCATATCTACTATCTGCGCTTGTATTTTCTACCCACGGGTCTATTATTAACTTACAACCCGACTTGATTCTTCATACCTCTTATCGATTATGAAGTTTGCAAATTTCATCAGCTTTCCTTCCTCCGGCCACTGTCCGACCTTTTTGGAAAATTATTGAAATCTCCCTTATCTCTCAATTTATCCTCTAGTGAGAGGATTTATAATAATTCGCACCCCAAATTCCACGTTATTCATGGTATCTCCCCATGAATGTGGTGACTAGCTCCCATCACCCCATACTACTACCAAGAGACAACTTATTTGCCCAACGTTTTGACTTGAGTGTCACTACACTCCCCCCCATGTGATCCCAGATGGATGTTTTACATCCATTGGTAAATCACCCTTCCGTACCACTCTCGAATCCTAGAGGATTGTTCTTCTGAAAAAAATCTTCTTCGACCCTTACCCTTTATTGTCTACACTTCGGGTTTTAACCTTGCACCATCGTCCTTCCCGATGACTCTTGGGGAAACTACTGTGCCCCAGTGGTTACTCCAACTTCAATTGTTCAAACAATACGGTGACTCCTACCGCGTCACTGTTTCCAATCTTCTCTATGACTTCTGATGAGTCCTCCCTCTTGAAATCCTTCTAACATCCCACGTTTGTCATTTTATAAGGCCTGATCTTCCACGATCAATCGAAACTGTATATGAATCACATCAACTAAACATTATAGCAGGAGAACGTAAGTCGCATATGTAAAGGAATACAGCAATCCTATACTAAGGCTCTATGTCAAAGAATGCTATGTTGAAACGTGAAAATCCACACAGATCCTAAGTACACTAGAACCTGATGCTCTGATACCATCTTTGACACCCCGCCTAATAAAATACCGGGTGATCATTCCTATATAAAATAAAACAAGAATCTCATCGGGATCATCCTTAGCATCACTGTCGAAAACTTTTTAAAACTTACTAACTGCTTAGTATTCAAAAGACATGGTGCCAAATTTTATCTTTTTATTTAACATCACTAACAACATGCGAAAGAATATATAATTAACCATTCACACAATCACTGAATCAGTAATATAAAAATGAATAAATATAATCCTTGTCGAGACAACCACCGGCTACAAATCAATTACCAAAAATAAACCACAAGAGCAATAATTGAATACAACATCTAACAGAAAAAAAATGGAACAATTAGGGCAACATGCCCAAATGGAATGCTGATTGCATCCTAATCTAGGAATGAAGCGACTGGAGCGACTAAGTCAATGTCCTACAACATCCACCTCTTCCGCAACTACGTAACCCTGGATTAGAACGATTCTAACGTCCCTATGTCTGGACACCTAAAAGGTTTTGAAAATATTTTATAGCAAGGGTTAGGACCCAAAACATTTTAAAAATATTTAGCAAGTGAATTTAAATGCAGTAAATTAAAATGCAGGAAAGCTCTTCATATTTAAGTTAGTGTCGCGCACACTCTTGAGGACACCTCACCCCTCAACTAATGCGAACACCTAACGCACCTATACATGACCCATTTAGTTATCTACCCCGTAACTAGCCCTCTTATATATATATACTAGGGTGTACCCGTGCCGATGGCACGGTGATAAATTTGTTCCCGAATATTTCTAGTTATAGCAAAATCATACTCGTGCCGATGGCACAATGATAAATTTAATTCTCACACGTGTAAGTTAATTTTATTTCAACATGTTATATTCAAAACTGATTAGAAAAAAATATAAATCCATAAAAGAAGTGATTTTGAGAGATTTACCACCACCTTGTAAACTGAATGAATATAAAAAATAACTTTCCAGTCGAACACTAAATGTTAATATCCATGCACACTTATTTTTTTTTAAATACGCCATATATAAGTTTCGCATTTAAAAAATACCATTTAAGTAATAAAACCACGGTACTCTAAAACATGTTGTGCGGAGTATGGTCAACTATAATTTTGTAATGGTTTAATCATATTTTTGTTCCCTTGATATTTTGTCGGCAAGACACTGAATGTGTACACGTGCCAATGGCACTGTGAATTAAAAAGTCAAATTAAAAATAATTTAACTCTATTGCATTCTATCTCACCTCGCTTCATCTATCCCGTGACAATTCCTATAGTTCTAAGCTTAAGGTTTTACGCCTTCACAATATTATTTCGTAATATTGATTAGATCTTGCAAAATAAGACTGGACACAATAATAATATTTTGTGTGCAAAGTTATAACGAAGGTGAATATATAAAACTATTTCTTTGTATTGATTCCGAAAAACAAATAAAAAAAATTAGAGAGGGACATACATTTTTTAAAATGAAGGAACGAGAACGAAGATTCTAGGTGAGGTAGGTCTTAGCGATAAATTTCAAATAGACAGCAATTCGTGGAATTGAGAATTAAAAAAGGAAAAAGTACTCTTAGCTCCCTCACAAACAAATTTTAAACACTAAAGAAATTTTGACAAATTTTAAACACTTGGGTCCGCAAAATTATATTGTTAATTGAATCAAAAACAATAATAAAATAATAATTTTTATTTTTGCTTCTTATGCATAGAATTCCAATAATATTATTTTAATCATAATTAATTGATTTTCGCTGTTGTGTTATATTTCTTATGGTTTGTGATATCAACTTCATAGAAAAACTACGGTGCGGGAGCCCAAATGTGGGACTCTAGGCGGTATGCTTTTAAAAAAAAGAAGAATGTATTGAGTAATTGTTTAAATACGTGAAAGAATCTAATTTAAAGGGTTTGAACATACATCTCCCATAAAACTGACAATGTCTCTACGTCATTATCAGCACAATTAAGTACGCAATGAATCATTCCTGGTATGCATTGTGCATTAAAAAACTCAATATCATAAAAGATATATAGTCATCACAGCACACAATAAGCAACTCAGCCTTCTCCATCAAGTTCTAAAATAAAGAAAAACTTTACAAACTAATTACAAACACAATAAAGTCGTAAAAATTGGTTAGAACTTAAAAACTAAAAGCAAAAAAATGAGAGGGGATAAAGAACCTTAGATCTGTAACGTTGGTCCAAACTTAGATCTGTAACACAAAATCAAAATCGAACTTTCTTTTTAATGGTTCTTATGAACAACCCATGATCGGAAAAAAAAATACACATTCAGATCTAAAAAAATACACATATAAATATAAAACTTTGAACCATGAAACGAAGATAATGGTACCAGATCTGCAAAACATAAAACGAAGAGGCCCGATCAGCTTGCATTGTGTGTCACACAAAAAATTTAAATTACCATTTTTCATACATAGTAATAATTGTGGAAAGAGACATCAAGAACAGATTAAGAATTCAAGAATACAATTCAACACCATTGATGACCACATAGTCAACTTTAAAGGCTTAAATAAAACACCAACTCAGAAAATCATATATTTAGGAAAGAGATCTTACAACTTGATACCATACCCACTCTCCAACTTGTGTGACACCGAAGGAATCTTGTGATGAAACCTTGGATGTCTCAACACATAAAATCCAGAAAATCCCAAATAGAGCTGTAGCTCTAGGTCCCGCCTGCTCAGCAAAATACTGTAGCCTCTCCCCTTGGGTTCGCAGGACACCAACCACCGTTTGAATCCTCCCCGCCATGTTTCTCAGACGAACGTACCGGTACCTCATGGGAGAGACAAAAATGTGACTTAAAGTGATGAATATTAGGGACCAATAAAATATAAATAAAAAAAGCTAACATGGGAGAGAGGGGAAAAAAAAGCAAACCTTAGTTTAGAAAAATTTCAAAAAACACGAAAGAACACCATGGAATACCTCTAACATATTAACCACTCCAAACGGTGCTCAGAAAAAGAAAAAAAACAGAGAAGGATTTCAAGGTACAGAGGAGAGAAAGAGAACTTACAGCAAAATAAACATTATCTTCTGACCAAATCACTATCAGACCTTACAACAAACTTACAGGAGAGAATGGAGGGCTGGCGGTGGCATGGGTTTTGTGACACAGAGAAGGTTTTAAGGTGAGTATTTGATCGAGAGTTTCCTGACCAAATCCCAGATAAAAAACTCAGTCATAAATTCAAACCCAATACCCAGATAGAAAACTCAATTGAACTGTAACCTTCCTTCACCTATGCTCCGATGGAGATGGTAGCTTATTCACCTACGCTCCGACGTAGAAGGTAGAGAGAGAAGACTTGAGTTGAGTTGCAGAGGGTTTGAAATCCCCTATTGTGAAGTGGGGTTTTCGAAGTGGGGTTTGAGGCAGAAATGAGGTTTGTGACCTTGTTTGAGTTCCGTTTCTGATTGTGTATAGAGAGAGGGTATTCAAAACTTGGGTTTCCTAGGTGATGTTTGGGATGTGAAAGAGAAGATTGCGTGAAAGAGAAAGAGGTGTGTTTTTTTGAGCCTTGTGCTCTGTCCATATCAATATAAAGATTTGTTTTTATTAAAGAGAAGGAGAGAGAGACGGGATCTGGGCTTGGGGAGTTGTTGCCGAGAGAGAGGGGCGCTGGGTTTGTGGAGTGGTGAGGGGAATGGGCGAAGAAAGTAGTTGTGAGTCCCAAAGTTTACACGGATCAACCCTTATTAGATTGTAAGCTATTGGATTCAAACCCCTCCAATTTAATCTCAGCCATCACTTGATAAAGACCAAATAGTTAGATACAAAACCTGTTTATATAGGTTTTGTATACACCCTTCTCCTTTATTATATATATATATTACTTTTCCCATTACTCTATCCCGACTAAGTTTAGAATACAAGTTATAAGTTATTAATCACGCTAACTTATTTAAATCTTTTCGCATTTTATATCATATAAAAATATCTCAAGTTATATAATTATACATTTCACATCATGTATTCATCCGTATATATATATATGCTACTTATATACGTATCATTATATTACAATATTCACACACATGTCGTAGATATATAATTATCCACCCGAGTAGGCACTCATCAGGTATTCTTTAAATGTTGTTACAACTGAATAGGCGGCGGCCATATTTCCCCCCGAAAGTGACTGTCCCATTCCAAAGATGAATCACCCCTATAAACAGATGCTATGACTTGGGGATTATATTCTCCCTGCATTCTCTAGCCAGGCGATTCACCCACATCGCGCAACCTCCTAAATAGCATTAGAGCGGGTATACTTTCTTATAAATATTATTCACACAAATATTTATAAATCATATATATATACTACGCATCATTATTTTAATATATATATATATATATATATATATATATATATATATATTAAATCCAAGCTATCGGTGTACAAAATCTGTAACACTAGCCTAACCTTTCCAAGTTTACCTACCGACTTGACATTTAAGTAAATTTCGCACAATTATTTATTTATTACTTATGTTGTGTCACCCAACTAAATTACCCGAACTTATACCATCAGCTCAAATTCTCATCATGTAAAACTTATCCCTTAATCCCACATATTACGGTTAACACCCTTTTATGTTCGAATATTCCTTAATTTATTATATAACCATATAATAAATTAACTGGACCAAATTCGTGCCTAAACGCTCGTAGCACTAGTCCATATTTCCCCTGAGTTTATATCCCGACTCAATTGAATAAATTCACATATTAATTAATTATCTTGGTGTCACTCAACCAAATACACCCAGACTATCTCACTTGGCCCGAAATTCAAAATTCCCAACTCATCATCCAATTTCTTTCAATTAAGATTACCCACTTTGTTTATAAGGTTTCAAATTACTCAATCATAAACCACATCTCTAATTAGATTTATCCTCTATTAATCCAAGGGTAAATTCTACAAACTCAAACCCTAATTTATAAATCTCAAAATTCAGATTCATTTAGAAAAGGAACATTCATCACAATTATGCCTAAATCAGGGGAGGGGAGAAATCTGTCAGAATCAATCAGGTCGTTCAAGCGACCATCCATGTCGTTCGAACGACATTGCCTATCATTTGAACGAGACACCAAGTCGTTCGAACGATCATGGTGTTCTCTTTCCTCTTTCGTTGCCCAGGAAAACCAGTCTTCCATTAAAGCTTTAAAACCTTCGATTTTGTACAGATTATACCTCCAAAACCTTCCAAGATTCATCCTAAATCCACCCATTTGATTTTCTCAATATAACTATATCATATACACAAATTGGGGAATAAAAATTCACATATTCTTATCATCTCTACATATTTTTAAATCACAAACATGAAATCTCCAAATTAAATGTATAACTAACCCTAACATATTATTCAATCCACGCCTTCTATAATATGAATAGGAAAATGCAATTAATCAAATGCAAGTTAAACCACTTGCCTTAGGGTTTGTAGAATCAAATCCTTCGATGAAGATGATGGGTTGATTCAAGGGTCTCCTCTCTTGTTCTTGGATTAATCTCCCAAAATCTCCTCTAATTGCTCTCTTCTTTGTCTCTCCTTAATTTAGTCTTCTAAAAATGGATTAAAGTTCCCTCAACCTTTCACAATTAGGGTTATTAACTTAAATCCCGTTTTTGGGCTTATGGGCCTTCTAAAAAGGGCCTAACCACTTATTTGGGCACTCAAATGTGTCTAGAAAAATCCTGAAACCCAATACATACCTATGGCTACTCATTTCGGACTATTTCAACATATCCTGACTCAATCGTGCACTCCGAATTGCCATCCAAATTAATCTATTATATTCTCCAAACTTTTGACCTCAAAATGCAACGCAAAATAGTCCAAATGATTAAACCTCAATTCGCCAAATTAATAAATTCCTCAAATTTAAAAATTTCCCAAATCACGAATTTAATTCTGCAGAATAAATAAATTATTTCCCCTCCAAAATATTGTTTAATTAAAGGTCCTTAAATTTACGGGGTGTTACAGTCGCATACGTTTCAATTGTTTCCGAGAGTTCCTTATGCTCGTGGCAAGATTGCACAATTTTTTTCTTCAAATTCGCACATCGTTGCACACTTTTCCAATTTTTTCTACATTTTCCCCCTTTTTTTCTTCTTTTCTCTCCCATTTTTCTGAACGTGATTCTGAAAAAATAAAATAAAATAAACTACACTGAACGTAAAGTGTGACAAAAAAATTAAGAAAACAAAAATCATGCGACACACGCACTAGTGGTGTATTTATCCCCTAAAAAAATAAAGCTCACTTATGAAACAAATTTTAATTTGTTTTTTAGTTTTTTTTTATTCTGGAAATTACTACTAAAAAAATATTCATTAACATTTGGATTTTTTTTTTTAAATTTTTAGGGACTACTAACTAAAAAACGATTCCGGAAATTTCCAGGATTTTTTTTTCTTCAATAATTTTCAAGTTTTTTTATGTATTTTGTGATAAAGTAGCGCTAGAAGTGTGATTTACTTTAAAAACTTAAATTTGATTTTTTTTAACTAAAAAAATAGAACTATGAGTTACTGATTTTTTTTGTCTTTTATGAATTTTTTACTAATAAAAATGCGAAAAGTAAAAAAAAAAACTAGTTTGAAAGTCACTTCTTTTTAAAAAATCGAGCATATCCCTAGCAATTGTGCCAAAAACTTGTTTGTCAATTTATAAAATAACGCAAGTACACACGCTATTATAGAATAGCAAATGTAAGTACAGGCCGACCCACAAAGATTTGTCAACTTTAACTGTTAAAATAATTGCAACTCTCCAACTAGACTAAATGGGGTAACGAATAATTATGAATTACACTAAATAAAAGCAACTGCGATAAATGAGAGTAACACAAGATATTTTAAAACAATAAGATTTCGAGGTCCATTTATCATGTAACAAATATTGCTCACTAATTTAATTTTGTCATTCCCTTTTATAACTCAAATTAAACCGACTATCTTCGCGTTTAATTCTGAAAATATAAAAGTTATGTTCAAAATATTTTTAATGACTCTAATAGACGACTAAAATCCATATTCCCTTAGAAAATACAAGTTTTAAAGTTCACAAATGTATTTAAGCATGAACTATCATAACAATCAAAGTCCAAGCATATTCCATCAAAAATTACTATTTTTAAATTTCAAAACTTGATTGACAAAACAATTTTGAAGGTTTTTAAACACACTCTCGTTTCATTTTGAAATAAATATCGTATTTTTAATAACAATTAAAACAAGTAGAGAATAAACAACAATCAAATTAAGGCGACAATATTAGCTAACTATGATAAATTTCACCATAATCCAAATAGAAGAATTAAGCTACCATAATGAAAGAGAATTCGCAAAAATGAGCAGAGATTTTCATTATTAAATCAAACTTACAATTAGTTCTCTCACAATAATTTTCAATCCTTTAAAAAAAATGATAAAAATTTGCTCTCAAATTGAATACAATCTCTCCAAAATTGCTCTCTAAAATTCTCCACTCAAATAATGAGTCAAATGGTCTTATTTATATGGTTAGAAATGACGTGTATGAGTTGGATTGAAATTCTCTTTGATTGGTTGTATTTGAGCTGATAATTATCTCATAGTGTCTTGGGAAGAGTCGAAAATAATTGAGAAGTCTTTTTTTTTTAAATAATTATCACTAATTTTGGCACTATTCACGTCACTATTTACAACACCAGCTTTAATCGCATATTTGACCCCCAAAACTTCACAATCTCATTTTCGTCCGAACTTCAAAGTTGTGAGTCTTGTCAAGAACTTTTCGAAAAGCTATGGCACGACCTCAATGGACACTCTAGCAATTTTATAAAAAATATTTAGTACAGATGTGTCAACCGTGTCGAGTCGTGTCGAGACAACTTTTGCATATCGGCTCTTTTATTGTCCAAATTTTCAAGGAACCTGTATAAATGCAAAATAAAAATAATTAATTCAAATTTAGGGTCATAAATATTTAAAAAATTACATAATTACCCCTTTTTACAGTTTAGCCCCCGAAATTCATAAATTACTCGTTTTAATTCGGAATTCAACCAAATTTCATAGAGAACTTTATCTTGCCTGGATAAACATTTAAAAATTATTTTTACGCCCATAAAGTTTTAAAAATTATGATTTCACCCCCTAAAATTGTATTTTTAACTCAAATTTTATTCAAACTTGCATTTTTCTTTTATTTTAAGAAAATGACTCCAAAAGCTCATTATTTAATATACAATGGTCTTAACAAGGGTTAGATTTGGGCTTAAGTTATACAAAATAATGCACTCATCAATATTCATGTTATTTTCTTGTTAGCGGTATAAAATAGTGAGCACCAAAATGTATTTTAACTAAGGCCCTCCTTGATGGACTACTGAGAAAATGTATATAATTCCAGAGAAATTGATTTTATGGCAAACAATTCTAAGGGAAATGAGTACTTTCCAACATATCTCTTTGATACAAGTTGAAAAATCATCAGTTTTTTACACTTTTTATCAAACACAAAAGCTGAAAAATACATATAAACGTAAAAATTTATATATATATATATACACACACATACATTACGAAATATAGACATATATGAAATATATAAAAATAAATAAACAAATATATGAAATATGTAAAAAAAAAAATATAATGTGACACCCCGCCTAATTAACCCCGGGTGATCAGTCCTAAATTAAATTAGAACAGGTTTCTCAGTTGGTTCATTCTTAACATCACTATCACCCTTTTAATTACTAACCACCTAAGTGGAAAAATTAAACTTGTGCTAAGTTTTATATTTCCTTAATTTAATGAAATACTCACGCGGAAAAAAATAGTTTAAACAATCACAATTAATTGAAATCAACCATTCACAATTTAAATAAATTGACCGAATAAACCATCGGTTCAAATCCAACAAAAGAAAAGGAAGATAAAGATAAATCTCAACAAGTCTAACATAAACTAAATAATGTGAGCAACATGCTCGAGTAACTGATAGGAAATTTCTATACCAGAAATGAAAATAAACAAGGTGTCTATCACACTCCCGCAATATCCACATATGCTGCAGCAATGGGTCCCTTGAATGAGTCAAGTCTGACGTCCCTGTGGCTAAACACCTAAAAGGTTTTTAAAAATATTTATATCAAGGGTTAGAACCCAAATCATTTGGAAAATATTTAGCAAATTATTAACTTGCAGTAATGAATATATATGCATGCTCTTCATATTTTAGTTAGTGTCGCACTCCCTTGAGGACATCCTCACCCCTCCTCTAATGTGCACTACTAACGCCTTAATTAATTTCCCTAGTTATTTATCCCATAACTAGACAACCGATATAACTCCTTGCAACCACACTACTCTAACCGAGTACACGATAATTATGCTTTCTAAGTTATAATCAACATTAACTTAATTAATCATTCTCCTTTTTAAATTCATATAACATTCACGCCCGTTATACACATAATACAATTCACGGTATGTATTAATTTATCCGTATATAATTATTTATCTCATTATATACGTATAGTCATATTACAACAATTACACATATGTTGAAATAATAATTAATAATGAACATCCTCCCGAGTAATAAGCCACCGGATGTATATTCTCCAAAGTGTTATCCCATTAGGTGTATTCACATAACCTAGTTACCCTAAGTCAGAATAGCACACTAACTTGGTAACTAACATAAATATTGGAAGCAATCATATTTCTTCCCTGAAAGTGAGATGTCCCCCACCCATATAATGGACATTATGACCTGGGGATATACTTTCCCTACTCCTCAACCTAGGGAATTCACCCTCTATGCGCAACCTCCCCTGATAGCACTAGAGTATATATAATAACAATATCTAGCCACTGATATTAATGCACACGCCAAATATATATACTATCGCATACTATATATATATAGAAATAAAATACACTGGCTTTACCGTGTACTAAGTCTGTAACATAAGCCATACAAATTATCACGAGTTTATGGTCCAACCCTGATTATTAATTAATTTGCACATTAATTAATTAAATTACTTTTGGTATCGCCCAACCAATATATTCGGACTCGCTCTCGTGGGCCGAAAATAAAATAATACCCGAGTCTAAATCCCCGACTCCGAATTAGTTAGATTTCAATCTAAATTAATTTAACACCTTGGTATCGCTCAACCAATATACCCGGACTCTCCCACTCGATCCGTATTTAATTATTTTGGAATATTTTTCCCCAAAACTAACCATAGTGTGTCACCCATAAATTTCCTCCAAATCCCAATTACTTCCCCCCATAATTGATTAGAATATATGTCCTATATTTATTTCTCTTTAAATAAGGTGTGGGGGAGGAATTTTACTTAAATTTCTCTTATATACTAAAACTGGTCGAACTGCCAAAAATTCCCGACCATCGATCGATCGATCCCAGCCATCGATCGATCGATCGAATATGTTTTCTTCTTCTCCGAAAGCCTGTTTCTGCCATGGACGAAAACCTTAACTTCTTCACTCCTTATACAGTCAAACCCAAGCAATCTCATCAATATATTACACTAAAAACATCATAAGGAACCCCCATCAAGTCCGCAAATCCCATTTAATTTCCCTTCTCCTTTTTTTTTAAAATTGGGGAAAAACCCGAGTTATTCGTTAATCAATCTCAACACAAAATTACCATCTCAATTTGATTCATAATTTGTTTGGGCTTATCACAACTAAGGTAAATATATATTCAGAATCATGTAACACAATAAATTCCTACACTAATTCTCATCTTGTGTTCCAATTACAAAAACTCCATTTTTGTACCCGTTTATTCCCAAAACGAATTTTAGGTATTCACATCATACAAATATGAATTGAAAACATAAATAAATGCTACAACAAGATAACCACTTGCCTTATGGTTTTGTAGGGTCTGATCCGGAGTTGTTATTCTCAAGGTTGATGATGAAATCCCCTTTTGTTCTTTCCTTTATCTCCCAAAAATGGTTCTCAATGCCTTTAAGTGCTCCTTAGGTTATTCACTCTCACTCTAGGTTTCCACACTATAATCAGTCGTTCCCCTTTTCCTTTTAATTAAGTAATTAGGCTTAATCCTATTTTTAGCCTAATGGGCCAAGCCTAAGTGAACCAAATACCCCCGTGTACACTTTTTCGACCCGTTTACTACCCCCGAGTACACTTTTCCGTCTATCTCGGCCCATCCGAACTCAATCTTGCACTCAGAATTGACATTCGAATAAATTTATAAAATTCTGATCTCATACCCAAATTACTCTATACCGACTCCCGACTGAGATAAATAAATGTCACCCCTTCACTAATACACATTATGATTTAAATAGATTATTACTATTCACTTAATAATTAAATTTCCCCAAATATTAACCATTCACTCTCTGATTAATATTTACATAAATATTACCATAATTAATTCAATTAAATTACGACACACGAGTAATTTAAATTTTTTCTAATTAATTAAATATTAAATGCATAAAATTACAGGGTGTTACATACTCCCCCCCTTACAAAAGAATTTCATCCCCAAAATTAAGTCGTACCTGTGGTGAATAGATCTGGATATTGTTCCTACATATCCTCCTCTTGCTCCCAGGTAGACTCATCAACGTTGTGATGACCGCACTCTACTCTAACTAGTGGAACAACCTTGGATCATAACTTTCGCTCACTACGGTCTAGAACATCCACCGGTCTCTCCTCATACGAGATGTATGACTGTAAATCAATTTCCTGGAGTGGAATGTGCCAAAAGACCCTCTCGCTCCTTCGATATTTTTTGAGTGATGCCACATGGAACACGTCGTGTATCCACTGAAGATGCTCTGACAATCCCAGTCTATATGCTATCGGTCCCACCCTCTCAATAATAGGGAAGGGTCCCATGTACCTTGGTGCTAGTTTACCCTTCTTGCTGAACCTCATCACTCCTTTCATAGGGGACACCCGGACTAATACCTGATCCCCAACCTTTAACTCCACATGTCTCCACGACGCATCATCATAATTCTTCTTCCTATCCTGAGCCATTCGAATCCAACCTCGAATCAACTCTATCTTGGTAGATGTCTCCTGGACAATCTCCGGTCCCGATAACTTGTTACCCCCCACCTCTAACCAACAGGCGGGTGAACAATAAGGTCTAATGTACAGTGCCTCAAACGGTGACATGCTAATCGTGAATTGGTAAGAGTTGTTATATGCAAACTCTAACAAAGTAAGATATCTCTCTCATCCTCCCCCAAAATCTAAAATGCACATCCTGAACATGTCTTCTAGCATCTGATTGACCCTCTCAGTCTGCCCGTCGGTCTGTGGGTTATAGGTTGTACTCAAACGTAACTCGATGCCCATGGCCTCCTGGCCTCCTGAAAGCTCTGCCAAAAATGGGCCACAAAAACTGTCTCTATCAGAAACAATATTTACCGATACCCCGTGCAGCTTAACAATGTCTGCTATGAATATCTGCTCATAATGCATCGTCTCGAAGTCCATGCGGACCGTCAGGAAGTGGGCCACCTTGATCAACAGATCCACAATGACCCATATGGAGTCGTGACCCCTCTACGATGTAGGTAACCCTGTAATGAAGTCCATGGAGATGCTCTCCCACTTCCATATGGGAATCTCTAGTGGTTGTAGCATCCCTGGGGGTCTCTGATGATCCACTTTCATGAGCTGACATGTGGTACATTTCGAGACAAACTCTTATATGTCCCATTTAATTCCTGCCCACCAATACTGCCTCCTCATATCATGATACATTTTATCCCCACCGGTATATACCGCAAATATCGAACCATGGGACTCGGTCATAACAGCGTGCCTCAACTCCTCATCCTATGGCACAATTAACCTCCCATTTAGGCGTAAGCCTCTTTCCGAGTTGATCGAGTAACCCTCTGCTCCCTCAGCTAACAGTTGGCGTACCCTATCTCAGCAGATCTAGTCTTTCACCTGAGCCCTCACAACTCGCATAATGATCTTTGGTGTGATGGATAAGGCTGACATGCAGGCCCTAGCTACATCATCCTCATATCGAAGCTCTCTCCACTTCACTTTGTAAACTTCTTATATTTCCCCAGTCGGTCTCCGGCTCAATGTGTCTGCTACCATATTAGCCTTACCAGGATGAAATTGAATATCAAACTGGTTGTATTTTATTAATTCTAGCCACCTCCTCTACCTTATATTTAGATCCTTCTGTGTGAAGAGATACTGAAGTGACTTGTGATCCGTGAATATGGTGAACTCCTCAAAGAAAAAACTATCACTGCTAACCCTAGGTCATGAGTGGGGTAATTCCTCTCATCGGGCTTTAGCTTTTTAGACGCATAAGCTATAGCCCTCTCGTCCTGCTGAAGCACACCCCCTAGTCCCTGTAAGGATGCGTCAGTGTAAACTCGATACTCTAGTCCTCCCCTCAGTAAAGCAAGTACGGGTGCAGATGTCAACTTGTCCTTTAGCTCGTCAAAAGCTAATTGATAATGACCAATCCAAATAAAAGGCACCCCTTCCGAGTTAGATTTGGTAAAGGGCCCCTATTTTTTTATAATCCCTTAATGAACCGCCTGTAATAACCTGCCAAACCCAGAAAGATGCGCACCTCGGTTGGTGTCATGGGCTACCCCCACTCCCTCGCCGTCGACACCTTACTCGGATCTACAACAATACCCCGGTCTGACACCACATGACCAAGAAACTATACCTCCCGTAGCCAAAATCCTCACTTCCCGAACTTGGCATAAAGCTGGTGATCTCACATCGTTTATAAAACCATTCGCATATGCTCTACATACTCCCCCTTAGTGCACGAGTAGATCAGGATGTCATCAATGAACACGATGACAAACTGGTCGAGATACTCTCTAAAAACCTTGTTCATGAGATCCATGAACACTGTTGGGGCATTAGTGAGCTCGAATGGAATCACCCTGAACTCGTAAGATCCATATCGCGACCAGAAAGCGTTCTTACGAACATCCTCCTCTCGAATACGCAGCTGATGATACCCTGACCTCAAATCGATATTGGAGAAGTAAGACACCCATCTCAATCGATCAAATAAATCATCAATCCTAGGCAACAGATACTTACTCCGTATCATCATCTTGTTCAGCTCCCTGTAGTCCACGCACAACCAAAGGGAACCATCTCGCTTCATTACAAATAATATCGGTGCATCCCACGGCGATGTGCTCCGCCGAATGAAACCCTGACCCAAGAGCGGCTGAATCTGCTCTCTCAGCTCACGCATATCTCAAGGGGCCATATGGTAAGGCGCTCGAGCAATCAGCCTCGTCCCTGGTGCTAAATTGATTACAAACTTGATTTCTCTGCTAGGTGGCAACCCTGGTATTTCCTAGAACACATCCTCGAAGCCCCTCAGTACCGGAATCAAATCCAACGGAACTACTACCTCAATTCAGGTCTCATCCTCGATATAATATAAGTGTGTGCACGAACCTCCCTCTGGTAGAGGCATCTCTATTAGTAACATCTCCTATCTCAAAATGGAGAACATGATTATCCTCTCATAACAATCTACAGTCGCCCGATAACCTGCCAACCAATCCATACCTAGGATGACATCGTACCCCTCTATATCTAAAACTAAGAGGTCTTCTGCTAAACTAAGCCTCCTAATCAAAATGTCCACCCCCAACAAATTGAGTGAATCAATGCCCCACTGCCTACTGGCGACTTTACACACATACGGAGACTACTTGCGGTCTCTAATAACTCGGCTCGTTTAGCAAATTGAGATTTAATGAATGAATGAGATGCTCTCGTATCAAATAGTATCATATCCTCATGACCGTGGATAAGAAACATACCCTCAACCACAGGCGGCGCCAGCTGTGCTGGAGGATGGGAACATCCCGGACGTTATACACACGCCCGAAGTGCATTTTCCCTTGCTGCTGTGGGGCTGGTGGAGCCGATGCTATTGGCAGCATCTATCCCTACTGCCCCTGTTGGGCACCCTGTTGTTGGCCTCTGTCCCTCTACGGGCACTCCCTCTTGAAGTGTCTTGTCTGGACGCAAACAAAATAGCGTCTCTGACTGTCCCATTGTCATTAGCCTTGTTGGCCCTACTGGCCTCCCCCATTGATCCCTTGGCCCTGACGACCCTGAGAACCTGCTGCTACTGATTTGGGCCCGGCTGACCCTGCCTAAATCCTTGTCCTCCCGATCGGAACCCACCAGGCCTAAATTTCTTAGCCCGATTCCCTTGTTGACTGTTAATCTCCTGCTGAGTACCACTTGTGTCACCACCAATAACTGCCTTGCTCTGCTGGCTCGGCTCCCCTTCGTATGGAAGTGATGATCTTGGCAATGTACGAGAGCGACATTAACGACATATGTATACGTCACCAACGCCGGATTACCAATCAAGTTCTGCCTAATCCCCAAATTCAGGCCATCCATGAACCTCGACTTCTTTTGCTCCTCATCACTCACCTCATTTGGCAAAAAGATCGCCAAACGGGTGAACTCCTCCTCATAATCTTCCACGGAACGGTCACCTTGCACTAACTCACTAAACTTCTTTCTCATTTTTATCTCTATTGCTGGTGGGAAGTATTTGTTGTCAAACCGCACCCAGAACTTAGATATCATCATCAAATCTTTCTCCTCAGTGGTGGTAACTGACTCCCCCCACTGTAAGGCTTCCCCCGACAGACGGAAGGTAGCAAGCATCTGTTTCTGCACATCGGTACACTCTAGCATGCGAAGGTGTCACTGAATATTTATGTTCTAATCACGGGCCTTTACTACATTGGTGCTACCCCGGAACTCTGGTGGGTAGAAATTCTAAAAGGTCTCCCTAACTCGCTGCCAAGAAGGTGGTCCCACTAGAGCCTGAACTGCTGGAGCTACTCGAGGTGGTGCCTGGGGCTGTGAAAAATGGGTTGCCATAGCTCTCATCGCTATCTCAACTGCCTAGGCCACTATCACTGCTACCTGAGTAGTGGAGATCAACTCGGGCGGGGGTAGGGATGGCAGTACTTGTGGCTCCTAATGAGACTCCTTGAACTCATACCTAGCTTCAACCCTTTTCTCTATCTGTCTCTTCGGTGGCATCTGAAAATAGATTGAGTCGTATAAGTACACAATTATACAAAAATCTAATAGCAGAAAAACGATATCTCAAATGCTGAAAATGAATCAACAGTCCTAAATAGGGCTCTATAACAACCGAACGCTACGCTGAAACGTAATAAGGCGCACAAATCCTAAGGACACTAGAGCCTGATGCTCTGATACCATCTGTGACACCCCGCCTAATTAACCGCGGGTGATCAGTCCTAAATTAAATTAGAACAGGTTTCTCAGTTGCTTCATTCTTAGCATCACTGTCGCCTTTTTAATTACTAACCACCTAAGTGAGAAAATTAGACTGGTGCCAAGTTTTACCTTTCCTTAATTTAATGAAACACTCATGCGGAAACAAAATAGTTTAAACAATCACAATTAACTGAAATCAACCATTCATAATTTAAATGAATTGACCAAATAAACCATCAGTTCAAATCCAACAAAAGTAAAGATAGATAAAAATAAATCTCAACAAGTCTGACATAAACTAAAAAATGTTGTGAGTAATATTTTCGAGTAACTGATAGGAAATTTCTATACTAGAGATGAAAATAAATGAGGCGTCTATCAAACTCCCGCAATATCCATATATGCTGCAGCAACGGATCCTTGAAAGGAGTCAAGTCTGACGTCCTTGTGGCTGGATACCTAAAAGGTTTTTTAAAGTATTTATAGCAAGGGTTAGGACCTAAAACATTTGGAAAATATTTAGCAAATTATTAACTTGCAGTAATATATATGTATGCATGCTCTTAATATTTTAGTTAGTGTCGCACTCCCTTGAGGACATCCTCACCCCTAATCTAATGTGTACTACTCACGCCTTAATTAATTTTCCTAGTTATTTATCCCATAACTAGATAACCGATATGACCCCTTGCAACCACACTACTCTAACCGAGTACGTGATAATTATGATTTCTAAGTTATAATCAACATTAACTTAATTCATCATTCTCCTTCTTAAATTAATATAACATTCACACCCGTTATACACATAATACAATTCACGGCATGTATTAATCCTAATATATACAATTCACACCCGAACTCACCACTCGATCCGTATTTAATTATTTTGAAATATTTTTCACCAAAATTAATCATAGTGTGTCACCCATAAATTTCCTCCAAATCCCAATTACTTTCCCTCATAATTGATTAGAATATATGTCCTATATTTCTTTCTCATTAAATAAGGTGGGGGGGGGGGGGGGGGGGAGGGGGATTTTAATTAAGTTTCTCTTATATACTAAAACTGGCCGAATTGTCAAAAATCCCCGACCATCGATCGATCGATCCCAGCCATCGATCGAACAAGCCTTCTTCTTCTCCGAAAGCCTGTTTTTGCCATGGACAAAAACCTTAAGTTCTTAACTCCTTCTACAGTCTAACCCAAGCACTCTCATCAATATATTACACTAAAAACATCATAAGGAACCCCCATCAAGTCCCCAGATCCCGTCTAATTTTCGTTCTCTCATTTTTTTTCTAAATTGGGGAAAAACCCGAGTTATTCGTTAATCAGGCTCAACACCAAATTATCAACTCAATTTCATTCATAATTTATTAGGGTTTATAACAACTAAGGTAAATATCTATTCAGAATCATGTAACACAATAAATTCTTACACCAATTCTCATCTTGTGTTCCAATTACAAAACCCCATTTTTGTACCCGTTTATTCCCAAAACGAATTTTAGGTATTCACATCACACAAATATGAATTGAAAACATAAATAAATGCTACAACAAGTTAACCACTTGCCTTATGGTTTCGTAGGGTCTAATCCGGAGTTGTGATTCTCAAGGTTGATGATGAAATCCCCTTTTGTTCTTTCCTTTATCTCCCAAATATAGTTCCTAGTGCCTTTAGCTTAGGTTATTCTCTCCCACTCTAGGTTTTCCACACTATAATCATCCGTTCCCCTTTTCCTTTTAATTAATTAATTAAGCTTAATCCCATTTTTATCCTAACGGGCCAAGCCCAAGTGACCCAAATACCCCGTGTGGGGCTGGTTATGCCTAAAAACTTCCCGTGACCCATTTACTACCCCCGGATACATTTTTCCGACTATCTCGGCCCATCCGGACTCAACCATGCACTCAGAATCAACATCCGAATAAATTTATAAAAATTCTTATCTCACACCCAAATTAGTCTATATTGACTCCCGACTAAGATAAATAAATGTCGCCCCGTCACTAATACACGTTATGACGTAAATAGATTATTACTATTCACTTAGTAATTCAATTTTCCTAAATATTAACCATTCACTCTCCTATTAACATATACATAAATATTACCACAATATATTTAATTAAATTACGACACAAGTAATTTAAAATTTTTGAATTAATTAAATATTAAATGCATAAAATTACTGGGTGTTACATAAATACACAAAATATTTAAAAAAATATACGAAATATAAAAAATATTTAAAAAATGTGTGAAAGATATGAAATATCCGAAGAAAATATACGAAATTTAAAAAAATATATATATGAAATATTTAAAAAATATATTAAATATACAATATATATGAAAATATATTAAATATACGAAATATCTAAAAATATACATATTAAATATAAATATACTAAATATAAATATATTAACTATACAAAATGTATACACATATAAAATATACATAACTTACGAAATATACATATATACTAAAATATATCAAATATGCAAACGTATGAAATATATATATACTATCAAAATGCCAGTGCCTGAAGGCACGATAATAATTTTCAAAGTACATAATCGCAAAACAACAAAAATTCACACACACACACACACACACACACACACACACATATATATATATATATATATATATATATATATATATATATATATATATATATATATATATATATATATATATATATATATATATATCAACTTAGTCACGACACTAGTTTTCGAAAATGTACATTGTTGATAGGACCATACGTCGTGAATAGGCCTATTATATTACACAAATAATTCTAAACAAAATTAAAAAATTGGGGTGAGGTCCCTTCGTTTATAGGACGATCTATCGTGTTTAATAAATAAAAATTTAATGACTACATCTAATATACTAGTTAAAAGATTTAACCATAAGAATTCAAATTCATTTCATGATAGTCTTTTTTTAAAATAATAACATTCTAGTCCAGACTCTAATTTTCGACTCATTTGGTGCGAGTTAGTGATTTGTCTCTCCCGTATTGACTCATATTTGGACCCACACTTGGAAATGAGAATCGAGATAGACAAAATTATAATAATAGAAAAAAGTTTTTATTATTTTATTTAGAAAACTATTTTAGAACAATGTGAAAAACGTTTTTATAAAATAAAAAAAAAATTATTGTATAAAATTAAAAATAATGGTCCTATATATCAAAACTATTTAACAAAAAAATTATTTTTTTCTAAAAAAAATGTTTCATTAAAATTAAAAAATATTTTGCTAAGAATAATGTTAAAAAAAAAAATTTCTTAAAAAATATCAAAACCTCTTCTTTATGTATTACAAACTTTAAAAATATTGTACATTTTTAAAATATGATCGTTTTAATTTTTTTCAAAATAACATACAATTTTTTTTTTAAACATGCGGTATTTTCAAATGTAGGCTATTTTATTTTATTGTTTTTTTAAACTGTAGTACTTGAAAAATTGTTAAAAACAGTAAAATTATGAACTACAATTTATTTTGTACATTAATTGAAAACAAATTTAAAAACTATTTGGTCCGTTATTAAAAAATGCATTTTTTTATTTGTTTGGATGTCACGATAGTCATATATGGCATGAGGTTTAGACATATACACAATGAAATTGAATAAAATATAATATACAAATTAACCAAACCCCAAATAATATAAATCCAAAAATTTAATATCCTAATGAAGAATGGATATGAAGTAAAGACCTTTAAAGGACAGATGCAATCTTACATTATATTCCCAGTTCAAATTCAAGTATCTCACTGTCCACCAATACCAATTTTATACTACCCATCCCAAGGTCACCTTAAAAAAAATTAGTGACAACCCTTTTACCTGTAACAACCCGCCTAATTAAATACCGGGTGGTCAGTCCCATACCAAATTAAAACAGAATATACAGTTGGCTCATTCTTAGCATCACTGTCGAAAACATTTACAACTCACCCAATACCCAATTAAGCTCGTGTTAAAAACTTTCCAAATTTTAATTTAACAAAATCCATTTCCAGTTTAAGAATAACACAACACATTTTATTCTACAACACTGATAACCAAGTAGATAACACAAAAGAATTTAAATGCAATTGGAATAAACATTCCCAAATAATATAAATCCATTACAGAAATCCCAACAATATTAAATGTATTAAAAAGACCCGAATACAATAGTATTTGACTCCGATAGAAAAAGATAGCTGAATCATTTGGGCGACATGCCCTAACTAAGAATACTGTGAATCAAATGATGATAGGCGTCTAAGCAAAACTCCATAAATCCATAGCCTGTCATAATCCGCTAAGGTTGGCGTCCCTGTTGCTGGACACCTGATATAGAAGATACAATAGAAAAGAAAATGTGTAAGGAAACGGGTCAGAGCCCGATAGTGAAAATGATTTTTAAAACAACAAGTATTTAACATCATTTGTAACACCCCGCTCGCCCGGGGAGAGCGAACGAAGCGCTAATGCGATAAAATAAATCCAAATCCACAAGTGACAAGGTATAGAGCATCTAAATAAACCCACAATAATATACTCAACTCAACTCAACAAAGCCTTTTCCCAATTATTTGGGGTCGGCTACATGAATCCTATTTTTCCATTCCATTCTGTCCAGTGCAATATCTTCGGTTACACCACATGATATCATGTCCTTTTTTATAATATCCCACCAAGTTAATTTAGGCCTACCTCTACCCCTTGGGTTACCATCAATACTAACTAAATCACTCTTCCTTACAGGAGCATCCATTGGTCTACGCTTGACGTGTCCAAACCATCGAAGTCGATTTTCTCTCAATTTATCTTCTATAGGAGCTACTTTCACCGTTTTACGAATTTGTTCATTTTTAATTTTATCCTTTCGAGTTTTACCACAAATCCATCTTAGCATTCGCATCTCCGCCACACTCATTTTCTGCACATTTTGTTTCTTGGTTGCCCAACACTCTGTCCCATATAACATGGCGGGTCTAATGGCCGTCCTATAAAATTTTCCTTTTAACTTCAAAGGTATACGCCTATCACACAGAACGCCGGTCGCACTTCTCCACTTAACCCAGCCTGCTCTAATCCTATGCGTAACATCATCACTAATATCTCCATCTTTTTGTATAATCGATCCTAAATAACGAAAATGATCATTTCTAGGTATTTCTTGACCCTCCAATTTCACCACATCTCCATTTGTCCTCCTATTACTACTAAAATTACACTCCACATATTCTGTTTTAGTTCTGCTTATTTTAAATCCTCTTGTTTCTCTCCACAATTCCAACCTAGCGTTTATCCCCATCTTAGTCTCATCGACTAAAACAATATCATCTGCAAATAGCATACACCATGGCACCTCATCTTGTATTTGTCCAGTCAACTCATCCATAACAAGAGCAAAGAGATAAGGACTTAATGCTGAACCTTGGTGTAGCCCTACCGTAATTGAAAATTCACTACTTTCTCCAGCTGATGTTCTTACTGTAGTCATCGCACCATCATACATATCCTTGATCACGTCAATATATCTGCGAGTCACTCCTCTTTTATGTAGAACCCACCATATTATATCTCTGGGTATCCTATCATACGCCTTCTCCAAATCTATAAAAATCATATGAAGATCCTTCTTTTTCTCTCTATACCTCTCCATTAATCTCCTCAATAAATAGATTGCTTCCATTGTTGACCTCCCAGGCATAAACCCAAATTGATTCTCAGTTACTGTTGTCTTCAATCTCAATCTATATTCAATCACTCTCTCCCAAAGTTTCATTGTATGACTCATTAACTTAATACCACGATAATTTGAACAACTTTGTATGTCCCCTTTATTTTTATAAATAGGTACTAAAATACTTTTTCTCCATTCATCGGGCATCCTATTAGTCATTAAAATTCTATTAAATAATTTGGTAAGCCATGATACTCCATCCTCCCCTAAGCACTTCCAAACCTCAATAGGGATACCATCTAGTCCTAAAGCCTTCCCTGTTTTCATCTTTTTTAGAGCAATCCTGACCTCTGTTGTCCTAATTCTACGAAAAAATATATCTTCTCGAGTCTCCCTAAGTTCCTCTATATCTAATCTACTCCCATTATCTCCATTTAATAACCTCTGAAAGTAGCTTTTCCATCTTTCCATAATTTCATCATCTTTGACTAGGACTCTCGAATCATCACTTTTGATGCACTTAACGTTATTGAAATATTTTGTTTTCCTATCCCTAAGTTTAGCAAGCTTATAAATACTTTTTTCCCCTTCTTGTGTTCCTAATTTTGTATAAAGATCATCATACGCTTTTAACTTAGCATCTCTTACCACTTTCTTAACTTCCTTTTTAGCCGATTTATATTTCTCAAAATTCTCTTCATTTCTATTTGTTTGCCATGTTTTAAAGCACTCCCTTTTAATTTTTACTATATTCTGTACTTCTTCATTCCACCACCAAGTTTCTTTAGACTGTGGCCCTTTGCCTTTTGATTCTCCAAGAATTTCTTTTGATATTTTCCTAATGCATGTGGCCATCTTATTCCACATTATGTTAGTTTCTTCTTCACAATTCCATGTTGCTTCATTTAATACTTTATCTTTAAATAGTTCTAATTTCTCTCCTTTTAAATTCCACCACCTAGTTCGTGGGTTAATCTTCACTTTTCGCATTCGTGATTGATTTTTAATATTTATATCCAACACCATTATCCTATGTTGTGAGGTTAAGCTCTCTCCCGGGATAACCTTACAATCTTTACACGTTAATCGGTCTCCTTTCCTAGTAATGAAAAAATCTATTTGGCTCTTATGTGTTCCACTTTTATAAGTTATTAAGTGTTCAAGCCTCTTTTTAAAACATGTATTTACTAGTACAAAATCATAAACCATCGCAAAATCTAAGATAGACTCTCCCTCGTTGTTCCTATCTCCAAAACCATGTCCGCCATGCACTATCTCATATCCTACACGATCTTCTCCTACATGGCCATTAAAATCTCCACCTATATAGATTTTCTCACCTAGGGGTATTTCTTGAATTAGTTCATCCATTTGTTCCCAAAATTGTACTTTAGTGTGCTCATCTAATCCTACTTGAGGTGCATAAGCACTAACAATATTAATAATGTTTTCACCTAATACCAATTTTACAAGTATAAGCCTATCACCTTTCCTAATAACGGTTACGATATCGTCCTTAAAGTTTTTATCTACTATTATTCCAACTCCGTTCTTATTTCTATGTTTTCCTGTATAATATAATTTAAATCCTGTATTTTCTATTTCTCTAGCTTTCTCACCGACCCATTTAGTTTCTTGTAAACAAGCTATGTGAACTTTTCTTCTTCTCATGGTATCTACTAACTCCATCCCTTTTCCTGTCATAGTCCCTATGTTCCAAGTCGCTAACCTAAGTCTAGTATCCTGGACTAGCTTCTTTACCCGCACACGTCCAGCTTGTTGCAGGAACCCTTGCGTATTTATCGTCGCATCCGGGCGCCGATGCGACGCCCCTTGCCTATTTTTCGAGACACCCGGTGGCAGGCGCAACGCCCCTTGCCTATTTTTCGAGACACCCGGTGGCAGGCGCAACGCATCGCTTAAGGGGAATGCCCTAGCATTAGCACGTATATTCATAGGATTCATGTTCATAAGGATCTGACAAAATTTTACGCTGGCTGTCAGCTACCTAACGCAACCCTCCTCCTTTTTCCGGGCTTGGGACCGGCAGTGTCAAAAAAAAATAAGAAGTTAAGCACGACACAGGCGGAGTTAAACCCACAATAATATAAATCCACTAATCTCAATTCTTCAAATACAACAAGTCTCTCGAATTAAAATTATAACTATCTAACTCGAATAAAAATACAAATCTCCAAATATATCAAAATAGTACAAATCTTCTAAAAGTGTAAATAAAGCCAGCATTGCAGTCCTATTGTTGAGCTGTAGATGGGCCCACATCATAACATGAGGCATATGATAGGCTAAGGCAAGGAGAAAGGCTCCATGTGTGAGAAAGTACAATCACTGTTATCAACAGTGGTTGACAAACTAAAGATTAGGGAGATTCAAATTATTTATTAGGTTGTGACTCAACTTGTGTCAAAATATGCCAACGTATAGTAAGTAAATTTTAAACTGAAAAACAACAAATGAATTATTTTTATGAACTTTGATAATAAATTATAAGATCAATTATCAAAAACTCCTTGCTATCACCTATATTTTTTTACTATGCTATTTAGGATGAATTGACAAATATGCAATTTCTAAATATGGAACCAAAAATTGACAAAACTGTGGAAACACGACCCCAAAACTGGACCAAAACTACTTTTCATGTATTTTCTCATGATTTTCATTCGGGTTGGGGAACTATAATTTGTTAATTTTTTTTGTTAAATCTCTAACATACACATTTTAAAACTACTTTGCATTGTTACTTCATTGTAGACTGAAAATTTTCTACCATTAAATAGCTTCGAGTTTAATATAAATTGTAAAATGCAAGAAATCACCTAAATTATTGGTCAGAATGCAAACACCCCATTAACCCCTTCATACGTCGCTAGAAAGTGTTAGAAATTGGAAAAGAAATAAACAGTTGGAAGAATACCTTTTTTTTCAATTTATTTTATTTAATATTATTACATCAGTTCAGGAGGGTGTTAACAACTTAGTTTTGTGGCTTCTTGCAGTTTACTTTATTATGAATTCCCATTCAAGTGTGCAGAATGACAACTCAAATGCCCTTGCAATCAACCTAACCTCTAGAGGATGTACAATGGTAGAACTAAATTACAACAAAATTTGTAACTGTACAAATCGAACGTAGTACAATGGTGAGGTTTAACCAACAGAATTTGTAAGCCAGCATATGTTCTGCAAATATACAAATTGTGGAGAGAATCTGTAAATGATTCCTACAAATTTCTGTTGTTCGCAAAAAATATAAATAATTATTTTTAATATATATTTGGATTCTTACGAACTTTATTTGTCCGTATCATTTTCTATGAACAAATATTGTTCGTAAGAAATAAATTTTTACTTCCTACGAACAACATTTGTTCGTAAGAACTGATTTTACAAATTTATCATCATCACCACTGTATTGATATACTATCACGAAGGGTAATTTTCACTTTTAGATTTGTAAAGTTACCTTTCGTTAAGTCTCCCCATTCCAGATGCTCTTACAAACTTGCACAAATAATTAGCGGTGGAGCATGGACCCATGTCATAGCATTTGCTTACTTTAGAGATATCAGGATAAGGGACCCCATACCAGCTTTTACAGCTTTGAACCCACACCCTCGTTTTTTTATTGTCTGTTTTATAGGACTATCATCACACCCTAAGATTTATTGTTCAGGTCTTTTCCTCGAGCCTTGTGCTCTTATTATTCATAAATTACCATTGTGGCCATTACACCTGTTCTCCACCAAGAATTTAGACAAAAAAAAATGATCACTTTTAACTGTTAACTTTCATTACAAACTGTCTAACTTTGTAAATCAACTTTTAACGAATGAGTAAAAAAGATTGTAAAAAAACGATCAAAAATGTAAATAAATAAATGAAAAAATTACTCTTTTGAAGCAGGTGTTTTGAAATGCCCAACTCTTTAACAGTTCTCAAAGGATACTGAAAAAATAATTATGTTGTTTGAAAACTCTGTAGTTTTTTTCACCCACGAACTTCACTCGTTTTCCCTTACATTTTTTACATGGAATAGTCCTCTTACACTCGTTTTCCCTTACATTTTTTCAAAAACTCGATTTTGAACCGTGTGTTGCTGGATGACTTACAATGATGTGGGTGGTGGTGTTCTAGGTTGTGTATTGGATTGATGGTGGTTGCGAGGTGGTGGAGGTTTATGATTATGACATGGTGGTTTTTTACAATGGTATTTGGATTCGTGCTGGGTTTGAAAATAGGTGGCTTGATTGGTGGTGCGTGAACGTGTGTTTGGGGTGGTGTTGTAGTAGGCGGTTGATTAGAGGTGAGGGTGGTTCTATGGTGGTAGGTGGTATTCTTGAGAGAGAGAGAGAGAGAGGAGAAACTTACCTCTGCTAACGTGTTTCAATTTTGAAATCTATATAACTATATAAAAATTGTAGACCGAAATCTTGTGATATAAAAATTGTAGACCGAAATCTTGTGATATAAAAATTGTAGACCGAAATCTTATGAGGATGATACGTGGCATTGACATAAATACAAATCTATTTCTGAGGATGACACGTGGCATTGACATAATTAAATTCATAAAGGAAGGCGATTGTTTCTCTCCCCAAAATTCGTCTTTTCCCATGGGAAGGCAGCGGCTGTTTCTCTCCCCCAAAAATAATCTTTTCCCATGCTCATTTGTAAAACTGAAAACTATGGTGTACAGATGTTTATGCCAAGGATTGAATATTATTTTTTCTACATTAGGATGACTTCAAACCACATGATACACCGAGAGTTGTGTTTTACTTTTTCATCTTATCTAACCTTTTCATTTCTCCATTAAAGGCATAATAAATATTCTCTCTCATATCCCTTTTACGAAACAAAAGCTTGGGAGGCAATTGCGTTAGAAACCCTAGCAAACTAAATAAGTGATGAAAATGGGGAAGGTTGAAGCTTCTTTGATTATTGCTCCAGAAGCAGACCAAATGAAGATTTAAATCTGACCAGGAGCGTCCACAAGAACATAGTGAAACTGATCTCCAGGTGCTCTCTTCTCAATTACTGATATTACCTCATCAAATTTAGCCGACTAAATTGATGGCTAAGATTGGTTTTGAATTAAAAATTTAACATTTTTACATCTTCGACAACCATCTGATCAGCCGAATATCCAGAGCAGGTAACAATTTACAGTCTTGCAAAATACTCTTTCCAAACATTATTATAACTCGGTTTTGGTATCCGGCATCTAAAATTATGCCATTTATCAAATTACCTTATCACTCATCTTTACTTATTATTTATTTAAATTTTATCTAAACATCGATTATATATTCGTTTGCTAAAAAATAATTCATGTAGTCTTTATAATGAAATACAAACTTATATTCGGCCACGCATCGCGTGGCCTTCATGCTAGTGGAGTGATATAAAGGACACAGAGATTGTTTCAATACTAGAATTAATGGGGTGGGTGGTGAGGTTTACAGGCTCGAGGCACAGAGATTGAGATGCTCGAGGCAACAATTAATGGAGTGGGTGGGAGCTACCTTCGCGTGCCATCAGATTTGATCAATTGTGCATGACACAATTTCACACCCTTATATCGTATTAAAAAATTCGAGCTCAGCCATTGATATTTTAAAACAGTAAAAAAATCTCCTCTCATATATATGTATATATATATGTAATGTACGAAATAAATATATATAATGAAATATATATAATAAAATATATGAAATATATAAATGCTACGAAATAAATATATATAATAAAATATATGAAATATATAAATGCACGAATGAAATATATACATATATACTAATATATATATCATATATGAAACTATGCATATATAAAATATACGAAATTTAGATATTTACAAATGATGAACAATATATGTTTATATATTTATGAAAAATATAGAGTTTAAAAAAAAATTTGAATGATTTCCACCAAAAGGTGGCAAACAAAAATCAGCCCCCCCCAAAGAATTGGTTTCCACCCAAAGGTAATAGATTGTGCTTAAAGGATGTTGTACATGAAAAACTTCCGAGACAAATTAAGATTATCAGCAGTCTAAAAATTAAAAAAAATGGATTACATGGATTTAGTTCCAGTTTTAAAGATATTTTTGTATCTACTCCCAAGTTTTTATTTATTTAGTCATTGGTCAAGTTGTAATAACTGCATGACACATGTCATTCTCTACAACGAGAAAGAGAAGCGGTTACAAGGCGGTTGATTCTCTCAAACTCTTGATTCTCTCCCAAGATTAGTATCCACTACCAAGATTTATTTGTATCCACGAATCAAATTTTACCTTGCTTGATTCTCTCAAACTCTTCTCAAGCTCACCTATCCTCGACTCGAGTAAACGTCTAGAATCCTCAAACTCTAAAAGTTCCTTTTTCATGGCCTCCATTACCCCTCGAAGACTATCTCTCTCACCCTCGACGTACTCAAGCTTCTGTCTCAAAATTTTTTCATGTGCCCTAAGATCTTCAACTAAACCATCATTATTGTTTAAGGCACTCTCTTTCAATTTCAAATTTTCTTTATTTTCAAAGCTTCAGAATAAAGTTCACTGAAAGCCGTTTGCAAGTCACGCTCATCACTAATCGCACGGGTGGAAAACTCTCGCTTAGACCCATAAAAGACTTCTTTTTCTGAGTCAATGTCACTAAGAGTAGAAACATGAGATGTCAGTTTATTCAATGTCTTCCGTAAATTTGTGGGACACTCATCTATCGTGTGACCAACACCCTCACAACCCAAACACCGCTCAGAATCGTTTTCAACGGAAGATTTAAACCAAGAGTTCGTGTGAATTTTCCAATTAGTCTTTTCAAAAAGTTGACATAAAAAATCATCAAACCCACAAAAAGCCATTTTGAGAAAAATGGGATTAAACACAATAACTTAGTGTAACAGTCTTTGACACAAAAGTGCGCGCAAAAATCAGGACCACACAATAAATTAGCGTAACCTGCTCTGATACCAATTTCAAAGACCGTGTGCGATACTGATTTCAATAGTTGTACAAACTGCAATCACAAACTTATTTAATTAGTGTCAATTTAAGAATCAAATCAATTCAGCCGTTAAACTCAAATAACTAAATAAGTGTGAAACCATCATAAATAAAGTACGCGACACAAAGTTCAGGAAAAATCCCATCAGGGCAAAACCTTATTATTTCACTATAGTTGTAAATCGCAACTTACACGGTTACGATGAAATACAATAGTTTTTGACACTCGAATACCCACAGGCGTCAGTCGATGTCGTCAGTAATAAGTCCACACGCAGTGAACCTACATGAATCGCAGTCCAGTCTTCAACCCAAGAACACCTCAGCACTCCTTTGTGACACACAGTCAGTCTTCGATCTAGTACCCCCAATGGCACTTAGATTAGCAGTATGAAGTGCAGCAAACTGTGTTTTGGGTTCCACAAAATAACTCACACAAAAGCAATTGGAATTTTGAATTGTAAAACAAAAGTTATGAACCCTCAAATGGTTGGAGAATAGTATATAAAAACGTATTATGTGAAAATCAGTTTTTCTCCACACAAAAATCGAGTAGTCAGACACCCAATATATAAAGAAAATGAGGCGGTGATGTGTCAGTAAAAAACTCATGTGATTCGAACGACATACGCCATCGTTCAAGAGAGACAAGTTCTCGTTTGAACGAGAACCTTATCATTTGAATGACAGTCCCTGATCCCCAAAAACTCTTTAGACTTTCAAATAACTTGGAAACCTTAAAAGTTAAAATTGTTCGTGGGATCAGAAAACATTTATCCAAAACTTTTATGAGAAAATGTTTTTGAAAAATAAAAATCATTTATAAAAATTTCAAAAACCATTTTTCATAAATAGAAAAATATTTTAACTTTCACAAAATATCCCAACACTTTTAATGTAAAATGTGTAATACCCCTTATTTATGAGTAATTATTTTTATATTAAATTGACTTGTGGGTTAATTATATAAAATGAAGGAAGTTGAAGTAAATATTACTTCAAGTGATTTAAGAGATAATATTTACTGAGTTTTGCTTATTTACCATTAAGCGAAAGTAAATAGTACAACATTATGTTTTGTTGTGTCGTTGTGCTTTAAGCGATGATTATGACTTATATTCCAATCGGGTTATTATTTGAGAACCGTGTGTGCTCGCGTTCAAATGATCAAACCATATATAAAACCCTTTTAACACAAACAAACCCTAAACATGCAGCAGTATGTGATTGAATAAATAGATAATCTATGCAAGAACATTAAAACACATGCAATTAAGGAAAAATCCCCCTCAGGGGCAAAACCATTTATTTTCACTATAATTTGTAAGAAAACGGCTTACAATCAGATTACAATGAAAATACAAGTTGACTAAGAATTACCCTCGGGTATCGAATTCTGTAGTCGCGGCTAGAATTATCCCTTTCCAGTAGGGCTGTAATGAAGAAGAAGAAGAACGGTCTCCTCCGCAAGGGTTGAACAAACCAAAGTTGTGTTCTTGGGTTGCAAAAGGATTCACAAAGGTTTGACAATGATGTGTGAATCAAAACATGAGTCTTGGGACTCAAAAATATGAAGACTAGATGTATTTGGACTCTCAAATTCGTCTCCTAAAGTCTTGCAAAACAACTCCCCCGAAGTTGGTATTTATAGGAAAAAATATGAAGAGTCTCACGTTCTTAAAACTCTAAAATTCTATCCAGCGTACAAAAAAAACAACATTCTTTAAGGAATTTTCTCTATCTTCAAAAGGTCATAACTCCTTCACCGTAGCTCGGATTGAGGTGCCGTTTTTTCCAGTATCTTCGTTGCGGCGAGCTCTTCAACTTTATATTTGACCAGACCTCCGAACTATGGATGTGAAATTACGAAAATGCCCTTGAACTCTCCTATTGTGCCTTTTTTTCACTGTTTTGACTTCCCTTGCGTACCACTTGCATTAAGTCCCTAAAATCTTGGAACGTGAAGTCATTGAGGCAGATGTGGGACATATTAGTGGAGATAATGCATGCTTGATTCCCGAAATTCGGATAGAGGCCGTCATGTGAGATCGTGAGGAGACGTGTCAAATGTAGCGGCGTACGACATAAATAAATGAAACATTTCGGACATGTGAAAAATGTCCTTACAAATCTCCCCCTATGTCTATGCCGGTACATACATAAAAAATCCGAATTATCAAATATGAAATTGCCTATACAAATCTACCCTCCCATGAACCCAAAATTGGAAAAGGTACAAATGAATAGTCTTCATCGTTTGTTCTTTAATTCTTCGGGAATCTCAAAACTTTTCTCATCAGGGTGTGCAACATATAGATCTGCAATCTTCATACCTACACACATGAGACAAAGCAAATACCACGTGACATATCAAGTTTGAAATGAGATAACATGGATATCAATATATGATAAAAATATAAGCAACTTCTCAAAAACTCCCCTAGAATTCAAACTCTCCCATAATATGATAATTCTTTCTCCCCCTTTTTATGATGTCCCCAAATGGACAAATTAGAGAAATAAATCAAATAAGCAATTGCGGGGTGTCACTAGGATAAAAACACACCATGAATAAACAGAAAGCAACCAAGTCAATGATAGCGTAAATGAAGTGGTGTGATCAAATTCGATAGGAAAATCAATGCATACAAACATGACATATGTGCACGATGAATATTGGATATTCCTAGCGAATGAACTCAAATTCTTCCTTTGGTGTAAAAGAGTGACAATATAAGATATTGACTCAATCAAATCAACAAATTAAAGCTCAAAATGATTTTCACACCAATAACGTCCAAAATGATTTTATGCTTTTTCAGGACTTTCAAGGAAGTGCAAACCCGTTTAGATTCTCCAACCAAACTCCCTCAGATATTGTATTGAATAGAGGCATTCTAAATTCTCAAACTTTGGAGAATTGATGGTGAAACCTAAGTGGCCCATATTTGGCATGAATTGCTTTTTATTGCCTTTAAATTTTTTCGGGCTCTTTTAACCTCTTTGGACCTCGGATATTAAAATTCCTCCATTTTTTAGGTCCTTTTTAACGGTGGCTTTTGCGCAAAGGATAGATGATTACCTTTCGCAGCCCCTCCCCGTTATACAAAAACACACAGTCTCACCAAAACGGTTTTTACATGCATTCCAATCTTGTCAAGTTTTATCGCATATTGTACATTGTATAGACATGATTGAGATGAAAACACGCAAGCCAACATGAGATAGACAAGTGCAATAATCAAATATAGCCGTGCATGTGTGCAATAAAGGATATAGGAGTCAAACATGTAGGAAGATATCACTAATTACATCTCAAAGACTCCAATCAATGTAAAGCACATGGATGAAATGATGTAGCCTCTCAAATCTCTATCAAACAGTCACATGGATAAATGGAATGAAGTTGTGACTTGGCTATCTTACATGCTCATCCATAAAAGAAGCAAAATACAAAAATCTTTTTGGATTTTTTCAAAAATTTGGAAAAATAAAATCTTTTTGTGCTTTTCTCAAAATTTTTCTTAAAGGAAAATCTTTTTGTATTTTTCTCAAAAGAAATATAAAAAGCAAAAAGAATAAAACAAAGCTGTACAACAAAGTAATGGTACATATAAAACAGACTAGCAATAGGAAGCATATGATATGAACATGAAGAAGTATCCTATTCTAGACATAGACCAACCCCTCAGTCAACTGTGCAAATCCCTAAAGATTTCCTAAGACTCTCAAATCTAAGGGCATCTAAAGGTTTCGTGAAAATATCCGCTAACTGACGGTCGGTAGGAACAAAACTCAGGGATACGACTTTCTCTTCAACTAACTGACGAATAAAGTGCTCATGTATCCTGATGTGTTTTGTGCGCGAATGCTGAACTGGATTGCGGGATATGTGTATCGCGCTCGTGTTATCACAGGAAATGGTCATGGTGTCCTGTGATATCCCATAATCCTCCAGCATTTGCTTCATCCACAAGAGTTGTGTGCAACAACTCCCGGCGGCTATGTACTCAGCCTCCGCAGTGGATAAAGAGATGGAATTTTGCTTCTTGCTCATCCAGGATACAAGAGCAGAACCAAAATAGAAACACCCACCAAAAGTGCTCCTACATCCATCTACATCCCCAGCCCAATCGGCATCCGAATAGGCGGACAGACGGTCATCGGTATCAAAGGAATACCAAATCCCGTATGAGAGAGTCCCACTTACGTATTTAATAATACGTTTTAGAGCAAGTAAATGTGACTCTTTTGGGGATGCCTGATAACGCGCACAGACTCCAACACTAAAGGCGATGTCGGGACGACTGGCAGTCAAGTAGAGGAGACTACCTATCATACTCCGATATAAGGTTTGCTCTACGTCCTTGCCTGAAGTGTCCTTACTAAGCTTGGTAGTGGTACTCATAGGTATACGTGCATGCTTAGCGGAGTCTAAACCAAATTTCTTCACTAGGTCTCTAGCATACTTGGATTGGGAGATGAACATCCCATCCTCTAGCTGACGAACCTGGAGACCAAGGAAGAATGTAAGCTCACCAACCATGCTCATCTCAAACTCACTTTTCATCTCCTCCTCAAAGTGGTGAGCATGCTGGGAGCATGTGGATCCAAAGACTATGTCGTCCACATAGACCTGGGCAACCAAAATAGCACCGTCATCTCTCCTGACAAACAACGTCATATCTACTCCCCCTCTCTTGAAGCCACGAGCTAAGAGATAAGAAGTAAGCCTCTCGTACCAAGCACGGGGTGCTTGCTTCAAACCATACAAGGCCTTCCTCAGATAGTAGACGTGCTCAGGGTGCTGAGGGTCTTCAAACCCTTTTGGTTGTTCCACATAAACCTCCTCCTGTAGAATGCCATTCAAAAAGGCACTCTTGACATCCATCTGATACACCTTGAAGCGCAGATGACATGCGATGGCGAGTAGAAGACGGACGGACTCAAGCCTCGCAACAGGAGCAAATGTCTCCCCAAAGTCTACACCCTCTATCTGTGTGTAGCCTTGAGCGACCAACCTAGCCTTATTTCTGATTATGGTACCATATTCATCCATTTTGTTCTTGAAAATCCACCGGATACCTATCACATTAGTCTCACTAGGTCGGGGGACTAATTCCCAGACATTATTCTTTTTAAACTGAAGCAACTCATCCTGCATAGCAGATATCCAGTGTTCATCCTTGAGTGCTTCTTTATGGTTCTTGGGCTCGACTTTGGACGTATAGCAAAGATGGCTAACAATGTTCTCTAGCTGAGCACGAGTCTTGACCCTTAGAGTGGGATCACCAACAATGGCAGAAGGGTCATGACTCTTGCGAACCCAAGCAGGTGTGTCCCCTAACACAGGAGTAGGGTCCACAGAGTGTGAGAGAGGAACAGGTAAATCACTGTCAGAACAATCCTCATCCTCACACTGAAGGTTAGGATCAATAACCGTCGGAGGTTCGTCATCTTGCACGGTGACGTTTATTGATTCCATAAACTTAGAGCTCTTCAGGTTAAAAACCCGGTACGCTCTGCTATTCGATGAATATCCTAGAAATATTCCCTTGTCGCTTCGGGAGTCAAACTTTCCTAATTGCTCTTTATCCCGTAGGATGTAGCATTTACTCCCAAAGACACAAAAATATGCCAGGTTGGGCTTCTTGCCAGTCCACAACTCATAAGGAGTGTGAAGTGTGTGTGGACGCAGATACACCCTATTCACCGTGTGGCATGCAGTAGACACTGCCTCTGCCCAAAATCTCCTAGAAACTTTACGACCTAGAAGAATAGATCTAGCCATCTCTTGGATCGTTCTATTCTTTCTCTCAACAATCCCATTTTGCTGAGGAGTTCTCAGAGCAGAAAACTCATGTTTGATCCCAAGGCTATCACAGTACAAATCAACCTTTGCTTCCTTGAATTCAGTGCCGTTGTCACTACGTATTCTGTTAATAGTGACACCGTGTTGATTTTGCAGGACACGGCACTTGGTCGTTAAGAAATCTACAGCATCGGATTTCTCTCTCAGAAAACCTACAATGGAGTATCTGGAGAAATCATCTACCATCACTAGGATGTACCTCTTACCACCTAGACTCTCAGTACGAGTGGGACCCATAAGATCCATGTGAATCAACTCCAGAACACGAGAGGTGGTAATGGAATGTAACTTCCTATGAGGACTACGAATTTGTTTTCCCAACTGACAGGGTCCACAAACGGTCGAAGTTGACTTTCCAAGAGATGGTAAGCCACGTACTAGGTCCTTTTTAGATAAACGATTGAGATCTCTAACGTTCACGTGACCTAGACGTTGGGGCCACAGATCCATAGGAGTGATCGTGGCGCTATTGCAGATAAGTGAGGATGTGGGCTCAGTCCCATAGCAATTCTCCTCGGTCCTCACCCCTTGCATCAAAAGTTTACCGGCTTGATTGTAGACTTTACACGCGTCCCGGTCAAACTTTACTGCAAAGTTAGTGTCGCACAGCTGGCTAATGCTGAGAAGGTTTGCTTTCAAACCTTTGACGTACAAAACATTTTCTAGCTTAGGAAAACCAGGTAACTCGATAGTACCTCGTCCTATAATGCTAGACTTACTCCCATCTCCAAAGGTGACTCTGCCATCTTGATAATCCTCAAGAGTAGTAAAAAATGAGGCATCACCTGTAATGTGTCTGAAGCACCCACTATCAAAATACCACTGTGAGGTATTATGTGCTTTGAGAGCAACATGAACAACAAAGGCCTTTTTATCTTTCTTAGGCACCCAAGCAGAGATGACCTTTTGTTTGCCTTTGTTGGTTTTAGCTGGAATGTAAGAAGCATTCACTAACGGCGAAGACATCCGTCGGAATTCTTTCATCAAACTCTGAGTCGTGGCAGCTAAGAACTCAACTCGCTCTCTCAGACTAGAAAACTCATCAGTATGTCGTGGAGGAGCAGTAGTACGTCGTGTCCGACCCATGCTATAGCAAGTTTCCCTAAGGTGGCCTTTTCTTTTGCAATAAGTACAAAAGAGCTCATTCAAAGGCGAACCTTGGTTTGCTTTTCTTGGTCGAACTCTCCTTCGAGGTTTTTTACGGTGACCATAAGAAGTTGTAGTAAACTCAGGAACTGGTCCAGGTGCAATTTGGGACGTGGAGGCACCATCATATCCAATTCCTTGACGATCACCAAAACCTAAAGCGGGGCCGAGGAGCATCTTTCCCATCTTCTCAGATCTGTCCTCGATTTGTACCTTGACTTCCCGTGCTTTCTCAAGATCATGAGTCAGCTGGGCAACAAGGGCTTCAAGTTTCTTCCGAGTCTCCACGGAGGAATGGAGCTGACTCGTAAGACTAGCCACTTGCTTGATCAAGTCCCCTCTCTCTTTCTCTAGAGTACTCTCTCTCTCTCTAAAGAAATTCTCATTCTCGACACAGGTAGATTCTCTCTCTCTCAGGGCGGTGCAGGTGGAGAACTCTCTTTCTCTCGCTTTCCTTAAATCTTCCTCTAGGCAAGTGATCTTAAGAACTAACGCTTTGTTACGCTTTTTAGTTTTAAAAGACTCAGAATATAACTCAGCGTAGGCGCGTTGTATATCACTCTCGCTCTCACTTGTGTCATCCTCCCCCTCACTCACATCGATCTCACTGTCGAGGTGTCCCTGTGAAGCATCATCCTCATCGTCGTGAGGAGAACTAGGAGTGCTCACTTGGCTGGCCATGAATGCGGTGAAGTTACACTCATGCGGTGACTCATCTCCAGAATCCACCGTCTCGACCTCACTGTCGTCATTAAGGGTAGCATTAAGGACAGCTTTCCCTTTCTCTCTATTCAGACGATTGGCACACTCAAAAGCTCTATGACCCCTACCATCACACTCAAAACATCTCTCACTTTCTTTCAGAGAAGGATTTTTGGAAACTTTTTCATTTTTCTTTTCAAACTTATTTTTCTCAAATTTCTTTTTATTTTTAAAATTGCCATTTTTCTTAAATTTGAGAATCCTCTTGAAATTTTTTGCGAAAAGAGCCAAATCATCTAAGTCAAAATCTCACTCAGAATCTGACGTGTCAGTCTCTCTCTTTCTAGATGACTCTACCCTCTTTCTAGCTGACCCCTCGCTCCTTCTCTCTTGGGCTTTAAGAGCAATTCCCTTATCTTTAGATTTAGCATTTTTAGGGAACATATCAATTTCATATGTTTGCAAATCTCCTACAAGTTCTTCCAATTTTAGCGTATTTAAATTACCCATAGAATTTAGCACAGTGACTTTAGGGATAAAACTCTTAGGCAAAGAACGAAGAATCTTTTTAACAACTCTAGCATTCGAAATATGTTCACCAAGATTAAAACTAGTATTCACAATGTCAGAAAGTCTAGCATAAAATTCATCAAAGCATTCAGAATCATGCATGGTGATTGTTTCAAATTGAGTTGTCAAGTTTTGCAACTTAGACTCTTTCACAGCATTAGTTCCTTCATGGGTGAGTTGTAAAACATCCCATGCCTCTTTTGAGGTGGTACACGTCATTATGCGTTTGAACTCATCAGGTGTGATAGACCCAGAAATAGCACTTAGACCCTTAAAATTAAAAGATGACCATTTAATTTCTTCATCAGACCAAGAAATGTCAGGTTTCAAGTTGGTCACATTATCAACAGTCACGGTGGGAGGAGTCCACCCTCGTTCAACCAAAATCCAGACACGTTCATCAATGGCTTTTAAAGCCGACCTCATACGGGCTTTCCAATAAGCATAATTTGTCCCGTCAAAAATAGGCATTTTATAATATGACTTCTCCATTTGAACACGCACTTTTTCAAAAATCAATTTTTTCAGAAAATTGATATCTTAGAAAAATTTTGCGGAAAAAAAAGGAATACGCGATAGATTAGCGTAACCTGCTCTGATACCAATTTGAGAACCGTGTGTGCTCGCGTTCAAATGATCAAACCATATATAAAACCCTTTTAACACAAACAAACCCTAAACATGCAGTAGTATGTGATTGAATAAATAGATAATCTATGCAAGAACATTCAAACACATGCAATTAAGGAAAAATCCCCCTCAGGGGCAAAACCATTTATTTTCACTATAATTTGGAAGAAAACGACTTACAATCGGATTACAATGAAAATACAAGTTGACTAAGAATTACCCTCGGGTATCGGATTCTGTAGTCGCGGCTGGAATTATCCCTTTCCAGTAGGGATGCAATGAAGAAGAAGAACGGTCTCCTCCACAAGGGTTGAACAAACCAAAGTTGTATTCTTGGGTTGCAAAAGGATTCACAAAGGTTTGGCAATGATGTGTGAATCAAAACATGAGTCTTGGGACTCAAAAATATGAAGACTAGATGTATTTGGAATCTCAAATTCGTCTCCTAAAGTCTTGCAAAACAACTCCCCCGAAGTTGGTATTTATAGGAAAAAATATGAAGAGTCCCACGTTCTTAAAACTCTAAAATTCTATCCAGCGTACAAAAAAAACAGCATTCTTTAAGGAATTTTCTCTATCTTCAAAAGGTCATAACTCCTTCACCGTAGCTCGGATTTAGGTGCCGTTTTTTCCAGTATCTTCGTTGCGGCGATTTCTTCAACTTTATAGTTGACCAGACCTCCGAACTATGGATGTGAAATTACGAAAATGCCCTTGAACTCTCCTATTGTGCCTTTTTTTCACTGTTTTGACTTCCCTTGCGTACCACTTGCATTAAGTCTCTAAAATCTTGGAACGTGAAGTCATTGAGGCAGATGTGGGACATATTAGTGGAGATAATGCATGCTTGATTCTCGAAATTCGGATAGAGGCCGTCATGTGAGATCGTGAGGAGACGTGCCAAATGTAGCGGCGTACGACATAAATAAATGAAACATTTCGGACATGTAAAAAATGTCCTTACATTATTAAAGATTTAATATGACGTTGGAACACGAAATAATGAACGATATCCTGGATGCCAGTTTAGAGGGCGCAATTAGTCCAGAAATGGGTAAGATAGTCAAAATAAGTAATTGTTGTGTTTTTGGTATTTTAGTCTTGCAAGAGCATTTATATCTCATTTGTGCATTTATAAACCTAGAGAGTTAGAGAGAAGAGAGATCTTGAGAAATAAGAGAAACGAGAGAGTTGGTGTTTTGGGCTTGGAATCGTTGCAATGAGAAGATAATCCGTGGCAACAATCTTGAGGCAAGTTTCTAACTTGCATAAATGTATGATTGAGTGTCAATAATTTGTATTTATAGTTAGTGTTCTTGAATTTGAACCATTTATGGATTTTGTGGTTTAAATCTAAAGGTTTAGGATCTAGACTTGATTGAATGGATTGTAGTAGTTAAATGTCTTGTGAAAGGGTTTGTAGGTGATGTTGGTTGATGGTATTGGGTTTTAAATGGAAGAAAAATAGGTTTTGTGGATTTAGGGTTTCTATCAACCCGTAGCCACAACTGGGCTTCTCGACCAGGGCGAATCGATTCATTAAAATGGTGGATACTGGTCTGAGGAGCCGAATCGATTTTCTTTTTGTGCAAATCAATTCTCTTTTAGGGGCGAATCGATTCGGCCCTAGGCGAATCGATTCGAAATCCTGTTGTTTTATGAAATTTTTCCAACTTGGTTTATACTCCTTTTATTTTAGGTTTGAGGCTTAGGGACCTTCTCTTATAAAGTAATAAAGAGTATTAGGGTCTCATATAAAGGGGATTATTACCCTAGGTTTATAAAGGGGCATTCGGTCTTGTGTTGGGGACTATCTAGTAGAACTTAATGATTTAATAAACGAGTCTAGGACTAGGGTAGAGTTGGGTAGTATCATTTTGGACTTTCGGGGACTAGTAGGGGGAAATCATACTTTGTAGCTTATATTGTTATGCACATATGGTTTCGAAAATAAGAAATGCACATTTTAATTAGTATATATTGTGGTTATGGCATGCATATACATACCTCTCGAAATGGTATTATAAGGGAAGTTACGCGAATGAGGTAAATCCCCTGGTTAATGATGTTGGGAGAATTTAGTCCTCGGGCCATAGGACCGATGGTTACATTGTATAATTGTTTTATTTGAAGTGAGGTAATTACGGGTATGGTTATGACTCACTGTCAAAGGTATATGGCCACTTCCCATGCGTTTCGATTTAGGGTACCCAAGTGGTCTTAATTGTAGGCCCTGGAATATGATAGCATTTAGGGGCGCATCCAGTGGACCGACTCCCGGAAGGATGGTCTTAGAACCGTTATATTATAATTGTAATTTTTCTCACGAATATGGTATTTCATATGAATGAGTAATGAACCTATAAATCACCTTATGGCATATGATCCCTAATGATAAACTGACTAGTGAAGATATATTTTATGAATTGCCAAATTAAGCATGTTAAATAGAGTTAAGTTATTCCTATTAATTCGATGGGTAATTGAACTTAATGAAATGGTATGGCGCTAGGATGTGAACTTAGATGAGAGGTGAGGATGATCCTTATAATGAAAAACGAACTTGACCTATTTATGATGTTAGCATTCATAACTGTTATGTATTTTATTCACACGTGTATCATATCAAATCGAGCCCTGACCCATTTATACTTCTCTTTCTTGTGTGATTATTATTTATGCTCAGGTGCTCCATGATTAGGCATAAATTCTTCCCATTTATCCCCTTAATTTAGAGGCTTTATCGCTCCGTAAAGTGTAATTCGAGTGGATTTATCTCATATCATTGATATTGACAGTTTCTAATTAGTACGCCGAGTTTCGTGTATCTCTTATCTATTTTGAAGGATTCATTGCACACTAGGAAGGAAAGAATCAGAAGGAAAGTCGAAGACCTCACGCCTACAAGTGCTTAGGAAGAATCGACCTTCTAATCTGAGCTCCGGACCAAAAGTTACAAATCTTTAAAAGTACAAGGAGGAAAAGTTCCTAAAAAGATGGAATCGAACTGGAGAGGAAGAAAAACGAACCAATCCTACCCTAGAATAACTTCCTGTGAAGCACGAAGAGATGGAACCGAACTGAAGAGGAAATAAATGAACCGAACCGGTTCAAGGAAAAACTTATGTCAAAGATGGAACCGAACCGACCCCCTCAACAGAATCGATTCGAGTATCAAAAGTTTGAACTTATTCACTTGAAAAATTAGAGTCTTCCAGGGTTGAAACTCTTAAAAATTCGTAGAGTATAAATTTTAAAAACCTCCCAAACATGAGGAGGCTTCTAATTCATTAGAGAAGCATTGTAATTAGATTAGAGAAGACAACAACAAGAAACCCTAGTTTTGATTCCAGTTTTGCAATTCAAGTAATATCATTCTAATTTTTGCTTTCATTATTGCAGTAGTTATTTCTTTACTGAGTATTTTCATCTTCTTATTCTTCATTCATTAGTAAAAATGTTTTCTTTCATTCAAAATGTTTTTTCTTTTAGTTTTAATATGTTCGACTAAATTTTTAAGGATTGGGTTGTATGAACCCCACCCGATGTAATTTATGATAATGGAAATAGAAGTTGGAATTAAAAATTTAGATGAATTGTATCTTAGTTCATACGATACTACTTTAATTCAACCTTTGCTTACATACTGTGCGGGCTACGATCCCTCATATGTGTAATACTTAGGAGAAATAAAGACCTAATTTTAATCCAATCTTTGCTTACGTACTGTGCGGGATACGATCCTTCATATATGTAATACTTAGGAGTATTAAAACGTCGGATTCGTTTAAAGCTTTAATTCTGAATCTAGTATCCTACGGAGTGAATTACTATGGTGTGGGGGATTGTAATCCGACCTATCTTTCTCATCTTATAGTTAAAGTTTTAGTTAAATTATTATCAGTCTTTCAGTTAATTTAGTGTAATTGCATTTCATTTATTCCTGCTTTCATTAATTAATCATTTTCAAAAGTTGCATATAGTTGTAGTTATTTCACAATTCAAATCATATTTTCATCTTCTTTAGCAGTCAAAGTTAGGTTACCTTCGTCTTTCCAACATCCTTACGACTTTGTCGTCCTGTTTCCCTGAGAAGCGATACCCATCTTATCGGATTATTACTTGTGTGACAGGCTTGCACTTGAGACTAAATAGCATGCAGACTAGACACACTTGTGGTTGCGTCAAGTTTTTTAGGCACCGATGCCTGGGAAGGAGGTAGACTTAGGTTAGATCAAGTCAATCTAAAACTTTGACCAAAAATTTACAAAAATCCAAAAACATTAAAATAAAATAAAAAATTTAAGAAAAACATTTCATCATCTCTAAAAAGACTTTAATGCAAAATCCTGAACATACTCAGACTCCTCAAAATACTCCCACCCACAAAAATCTATGAAAATACGATAGTTGAGTATAACTCCGAAAGCCCTCACACACCTCACGTTCCACAATTCTGGTTCCCAATTCCTACTCACGAGCACTCTATCAGTAGCTACACCTTGAGTCGAACTTCGAGTCACACATTTAGGACACCGAGTGAGTACACAGAGTCATTTGAAGAGAGTGCGAGTGCGATGTTTAACGCAATGAGTTTTGGTACTGGAGAGGGAGATCTCCCCTATCATTCCATGAAAGACTTACTCTTTCCTAAGAGGACTGTCACCCCTGGTTGCATTTTACTTTCGTATACTGCCAGTTAGTTCCACTTTCACAATGGGATGATACAGATTCTCCCTACGTTTCATGGCATGGATCCATAGAAACCACACCTGCATATTCGGGAGTTCGAAGAGGCATGTGACACATTTAGTGATCAAACTTGCACGCAAGATGTCATTTGCCTAAATCTTTTTCCCTTTTCTTTAAAGGATAAAGCCAAGACCTGTCTATGGTCTCTACCCTCGAACTTCGTCACTTCTAGGAGAGATATGCAGTCTAATTTTGTCTCAAAATTCTATCCGCATCACAAGACCAACTCTGCTAAGACTCAAATCCAAGGTTTTGACAACACAATAATGAGTCTTTTGATAAATGTTGGGAACGGTTCCAAGACTTAGTAAGCGCATGTCCCCATCATGGTTTTGACAAACACCTAGTGATATCTTTCTTCCATAATGGGTTGACAATAGCTTCTAAACAACTTATGCAAACAATGTGTGAAAGACCCTTTTGGGATTTAAACTCATGCAATGCCGAGGCCTATCTTAAGTATGTTACAGAGACTACTCAAGCATGGGATACATCTGATCCCAACCAAGCTCGACCTAAAAAACCATTTATCAATCAAACTCCCTTTGGTCTATACCATTTGGATAACAATACCTTAATAGACCGTCGATTCGATCAGTTTCAGAGAGATATGAAAGAGTGGGTTGATGGTCGGTTGAGAAATATCTTCGGATCCATTCATGGGTAAAAAAAAAGTGTGCGTTATCTGTGAGGCGGGCCACTCCACAAAGGCATGACTGACGATTTCTGCCTACAAGGCCATGCACACCGAGCAGGTAGATGTTATATGAGGATTCAAGGGGAATTTTAATGCCCCGTATGGGAATTCTTACAACCCTTCGTGGAGGAACCATCCTGGTTTCAACTATGGGCAACTACAAGCTGCGGTGAACCCACATTCATAGGTTGCCCCACCTCCACCACCTCCTCAATACCAACAAGCTCCACCACCTCCAACCCCATATGTAGCTCTACAACGGAGGAGCCTCGAGGATATAATGAACCAATTCATAAATTCTCAAGGTGCAAACAATGCTCGATATGAACGCTTGTTCACCGAAATAAATGCAAACATCTCCAAGATGCAATCCACATTGAGCATTCATGAGAAGGGAAAGTTTTCTTCACAACGCTAGAGACCTCCCCAAGGTCAACCTAGTGTTATCTCCACCTTTACTGAACAACAAGAGCACTGCCAAGCGATAACCACTCTTCGTAGTGGGAGAGTTGTTGATTTATCACCTCCCCCACACGACAGTTCAAGAGACAAGGAGAATTCACCTGGCATAAAAGAGGCCGAAGATATCTCCTTTGAAAACGTGAGGCTTTCTCAATCAGTGCTCTGATACCACTTGTTGGAACGTGAGGCCCCCAATTTTAAGGTCTCATTACAAAAAGATAATTTTGATTTCCTTTTACAAAGATGTGCGTAAGCAGAGATGGTTCAATTAAACACACACAACACCAAATTTTAATTTCTTTCAAATTAAAATTAAACCAAGTGAAATAAGATTAAATCCACACAAATTTTAATTTCACTTAAACCAACTTAATTCAACCCAAGTCCTAGAAATTTGCCTAAAACATATTTTCAATATAACCAAATTAAGCTAAACCAATTTTATCAAATTAAGTGATGACTTGAATTAAATTAACATAAACATTACCCAAATTAATTTAGCATTAAATTAAGTAAGTAGTGATTTAAACCAAATTTTATCTTTTTACCTAAGCATGCATTCTAGGTGAGTTATGCAAAAGATAAAATAAACAAATAAACCACTACGCCGCGATGTATGAGAAAAACCCACAACGGGAAAAAACCTCGGACGACCCTAGCCTTAAGTTCACTAAGTACAGAATTACAATTACAAGCAATATGACTTACAACACTCGACTCGACTCCTTCAAGCCCCGACGTGTCTTCTTGTAACTATCTCTGCCTAGCCGACAATCCCGAACTCTACGGGAACCTTGGAAACCACCAATGAGGCTGTAGGAATCACCGTCAACCACACATGGTGACTTTCACCATGTGAAAATGCCGCAGCAAAAATCGAACTTCTTCTTTATGGGATGTAGAAGGAAACCTAAATCAACTCTTCAAACGGTAGAGCAAAACCCGGTGCCAAACACTCCTAGCAATGATATATATATTGAAACTTGGAATAAACAAATAATTGGGTGTAACACAAGTGTTTTATGAATTTTTCTCTGAAAAATGAACACTCAAACATGAACTTTTTCTTCTTTGAATTTTTCTCTCAAACTCTCCCTAGGAGATGGAAGGATGTGGAAAAGTTAATCCAAAACATTTGGTTCCCTCACTTGATAAGTCTGTCAAAAGTTAGTGGGGAAAGAAGTGGGAAAAAACTGCTTAAAACTGTCAATTAAACTGTTCCCGCCAAATCTCGTTCGAATGAGTTTTCGTTCGAACAACCCTTCTAACGATATTCCAGTGTATAAAATATGAAGTCGTTAGAAAACTCATTGGAATTCTCGTTCGAACAGCATTCTCGTTTGAACGATACTTCCAACGATATTCCAGTGGCTAATTAGGGAACTCGTTGGCAAAACCTAGTTCGAACGACATTCTCGTTCGAACGAAAAACTCGTTGAACGACAATATCGAACAAACTTTCAGAAAGTATAAAATTTTAGTTTTAGCCCAGAAAGTTTATTTTAAAGTTTTAATGAAACTTTCTGAAATTAAACAACAGTTTAAACAAAACTTACACCAAATACAAATTATTCCAAGCTCCTATATAATATGTAATGCATTCATACCTTAGGAGTAAACGGAACAAATATAGTTGACGTAAAAATGAGGCACAATAAACTCGGAATTTTGAGGAAGCTTTATACTCTTGGCCGCTACGTCTTCAACTTTAGAATGTCATAGGCTTGAAGGATCAAACATTTTTGTTCGAAATTGAGTCAAAACAACAGATGACTTAATTGGAAATTTGTGTCCTTACAAATCTCCCCCTTTGGCTATTCCGGGATAAAAACCAACAAAAATCCTAAAGGGCCGTCAAGCTCTTCTAGACTTAAAAAAATGTCCCACCGGAAATAAAATTACAATAGTGTGACTCAAACAACCCAAGGATCAATATCTTTGCCGACGATGAAAGTTGCTATTTAGAAGAATTCCTACTCACTTAAGCAAACTATCAAACGCATAGGGAATACCAAGAATATTAAATGCAATTAAGATAAATACTCCCCCTAAATAAATTCTCCCCTTTATCAACTATGATCAACCTAAGAAGATAGCACCCTACCCCTAAGTTAAATATCCTAAAATTAGATAAGATTACAATAGGATTAGATTCCATTTCTCCCCCTATCATTCTCCCCCCTTTTTTTTCAGGAATAGACAAAGGATAAAGAATTAAAAAATTAACTTATCTCCCCCAATTAAAGCATATACACCTATTGAACTAAACAAGAGATAAATAGAATGGGATAACAAGTTAAACATGCAAATGTGCGTAAAGTGATGAGAACATTAAAGCATGTGGGCAACAAAATCATAACTAATCAAACAAATAATAACGAATACCAACTAGGATGCAAGAAAATGATACCAATATGATGCATAAAATATTAAGCATGTGATATGAAACAAACTAAGCAACAAACAAGGTACCAATTATGAATTGAAGCATAGATGGACTAGAAAGCGAGGCAAAGATAGAAAAAATATCATATATATACATAGACTAATTATTCCAATAATGAACATGCACGTATATATAGATATAAACAAAAAAATGACACAAATTAAGATAATCTTTTCACACTTATATGGAACGAAAGTGTTGGGGGTGTGATATAGTAACAATTAAATTTAGACCCAATCATTTAAAACATGTTCACGGAGTTCTCAATTGTTTGCAAACTTCATCACATTTGAATATAACCTCATGTGACAATATAGATTGAACTTAATGAATAAACATACACAATTCATACAAGCCTAGACTTTTGATGATTCTACAAACCAATAGAGTCATGACATTGAAAGTACAACTAGGATAAATAGACATTGTGCAAACCATTGATATACCATCCAATCTCCCTCAATAAGCATATATATTTGAATGAATATATAAAAAAAATAGGCCTTGGCAATTATTTTTCTTCTTAATGCCATAATTCTATTTTTAGGCCTTTGGACCATGTATTTCTTTTAGGTCCAAACAAACGGTGGCTTACTATTCGCAAAGGATAATAATTCCTTTTGGAGCCTTTCCCCGTGCACATTTATATATAATATTTTTATTTCTCACAAATCTCACATGCAACGGATTTTGACATGCACTAGTCCTCCTAGGTCACAATTATGTAGATGACAAGATTGGTAGGAGAACACCTCACAAAGCTCAAATATAACATGTGACGATTAAATTTCAAAAGAGCTCGTGCATGTGTGAATAGAGAGGCATATAAAAATAGAATCCATTATATCAACACAAAATCCAACTACTCCATGTAAGCATGTTAAGGAACATAATAAGGATTGACAATCTAAACCAAAAGTTCTAGCCAAATGGAAGTGTAAAAGATAGGATTCTAACATAAGTGCGTGCCACATAAAGTGTGTCAAACTAAAATACACACAAAATAAAATCTTTTTGTATTTTTCATTTAATGCAAACTAAAATGAAAGAAGTATAATACAAAAGATAAACAAGAATCATAATTCTATCATATGATTAAGCATGGAGCATAGACTAGAAAATGATTAAAACGAGCATACATTTAGCATGATAATATAGCATGAGTACAAACGCTAAAGTATGCAAATGAAACTAACACATTCAACCTTTAGATTTTGCAAGGGAGGAATCATGTGAAAGTAAATGAGAATAAAAAAACTTATCTTGTAAAGCGACAAAGTTGGATCTCCTAACCCAAACTAATGACGAATGACAATATCGGGGTGTAGTAATCTTGGCTACCTTGGTTTGTTTACATTGGGATTTTTTAGGACCTTGTTTAAGATCAAAACAAAATTTCCTAAGATGACCTTTTCGACCATAATGTGAACACTTAAACTCACGGCGAAAAGATTTACCTAAGGAATGATCTCCAAATGCTTTCCTAGGCGATTCTCCTAGAACATTGATTTTGGCTTTATGAGTTGATTCATTAAAAGTATCGACAGCCTAAACCACAAGTGTCATTTTTTATTTGGACCGTGACTAAGATTTTATCTAGCTTTTCGGACCTACACTCCAAATCAAATTTGACTTTACTAGAGTCTTTTAATTCTTCATCTAATTCTAAAATTCTAGACTCTAAGAAACCATTTCTCTCTTCAAACTCGAGAAGCTCCTTTTTCAAGGATTCCATTAAACCTCTAATGCTATCTCTCTCGCCTTCTATATATTCTAGCTTCTCTCAAAGAGATCTCTCTCATGTCCTAAGGTATTCCGCTAACGCACTATCATCAACGACCTTGCCACGCTCTCTTAAACAAGCTTCTAACTTCAAATTTGCTCTTTTCAATTTAATAGATTCCTCAAAAAGTTCTTGAAAAGTATTTTGAAGTTCACTCACATTAACCTCTTCTTCATTTTCACTCTTTCTCTCTTCTTCACTCTCACAACCATCAAACACAAGGAACTCATAAACTTTGACCTTAGAAGTGTCATGTGTTTGTATATCTTTATGAGAAGATTCATTATCCGTGCTCACATAACTAACCATAAAAGCGACAAAGTTGGGTTTAGTGGGGGAATTGGGTTCATCTTCCTTATGACTATCACTAAGAGTTGCATTATATTAAATAGGTTGCTTACCCTCTCTCCTTAGTTTAGTGGGGCACTCAAAAGATCTATGGCCATACCCTTCATAACCAAAACACCTATTTGACTCGTCCCTATTTAAATTTTCTTTAGGAGTTTTATGGATCTTTTCGGCTTTGTCACGCTTAGAAGTTTCAAATTTCTTGAAATCATTTTTAAATTTATCTTTGTTATATTTAAGATATTTATGAAACTTTCTAGCAAACATAGCCATATCATCCGAGTGACTATCACTTTCACTCTCTACTACTTGTTTTTCCTCCTTTTGGGCTTTCAAAGCAACGCCCTTTTCTATTTTCTTTTCAGTTTTGGAGGGAAACATATATAGTTCATAGGTTTGTAAATCACCTACGAGCTCTTCTAATATTGTAGAGGCTAAAGTTGGTAAAGAATTTAAAACGGTCACTTTTGGAATAAATCTATCATGAAGGGACCTTAAAATTTTCTTTACTACTCGGTTGTCGGGTATTTTCTCTCCCAAATTAAAAGATGAATTAAAAATATCGGAAAGTCTAGCATAAAATTCATCATAAATTTATTTTTCATTCATTTTAATGGTTTCAAATTGAGTGGTGAGGTTTTGGAGTTTCGAAGCTTTTACGACTTGTACCTTCATGAGTGAGTTATAAAATTTCCCAAGCTTCTCTAGCGATTTCACACATCATAATGCGTCAGAATTCATCCGGTGTGACCGCGCTAAATAAGGCATTTAAACCTCGGGAATTAAAACTTGAAAGTTTAAATTCATTCTCACTCCATCTATCGGCGAGTTTGGGAACACGCTCATTATCTACTAAATGTGTAGGTGGGAACCACCAGTTAACGACAGATAACCAAACTCTCTCGTCGATAGATTTTAGTGCCTATTTCATTCGTGCTTTCCAATACGCGTAGTTAAAACCATCGAAAATAGGAATTTTTGAAAATGGGGAAAATTCCATTTTAGTAAAAAGATAATTAAAGGATCATAACGAAGTAATTTATCGTTTTGGCTCTGATACCAATTTGAAAATGTGAGGCTTTCTCAATCAATGCTCTGATACCACTTGTTGGAACACGAGGCCCCCAATTTTAAGATCTTATTACAAAAAGATAATTTTAATTTCCTTTTACAAAGATGTGCGGAAGCGAGAGATGGTTCAATTAAACACACACAACACCAAATTTTAATTTCTTTCAAATTAAAATTAAACCAAGTGAAATAAGAGTAAATCCACACAAATTTTAATTTCACTTAAACCAACTTAATTCAACCCAACTCCTAGAAATTTGCCCAAACATATTTTCAATATAACCAAATTAGTCCAAACCAATTTTATCAAATTAAGTGATGACTTGAATTAAATTAGTATAAACATTACCCAAATTAATTTAGCACCAAATTAAGTAAGTAGTGATTTAAACCTATTTTTATCTTTTTACCTAAGCATGCATTCTAGGTGAGTTATGCAAAAGATAAAATAAACAAATAAACCACTACGCCGCGATGTACGAGGAAAAACCCACAATGGGAAAAAACCTCGGACTGCCCTAGCCTTAAGTCCACTAAGTATGAAATTAGAATTACAAGTAAGATGACTTACAACTCTCGACTTGACTCCTTCAAGCCCCGACGCGTCTTCTTGTATCCACCTCTGCCTAGCCGATAATCTCGGATTCCACCGGAACCTTGGAAATCAACAATGAGGCTGTATGAACCACCGTCAACCACACATGGTGCCTTTCACCATGTGAGAATGTCGCAGTAAAACTCAAACTTCTTCTTTAGGGGATGTAGAAGGAAACCCAAACGAACTCTTCAAACGATAGAGTAAAACCCGGAGCCAAACACTCCAAGCAATGATATATATATTGAAACTTGGAATAAACAAATAATTGGGTGTAACACAAGTGTTTTATGAATTTTTCTTTGAAAAATGAACACTCAAACATGAACTTATTCTTCTTTGAATTTTTCTCTCAAACTCTCTTTAGGAGATGAAAGGATGTGGAAAAGTTAATCCAAAATAGTTGGTTTCCGCACTTGATAAGTCTGTCAAAAGTTAGTGGGGAAGTGGGAAAAAATTCTTAAAACTGCCAAATAAACTTTTCCCGCCAAATCTCGTTCGAACGAGATTTTCGTTTGAAAGAAGTCTTGTTCGAACGACCCTTCTAACGATGTTCCAGTGTATAAAATATGAAGTAGTTATAAAACTCGTTGGAATTCTCTTTCGAACAGCATTCTCGTTTGAATGATAATTCCAACGATATTCCAGTGGCCAATCAGGGACCTCGTTGGCAAAACCTAGTTCGAATGACATTCTCGTTCGAACGAAAAACTCGTTTGAACAATAATATCGAACAAACTTCCAAAAAGTATAAAATTTTAGTTTTAGCCCATAAACTTTATTTTAAAGTTTTAACAAAACTTTGTGAAATTAAACAATAGTTTAAACAAAACTTACACCCAATACAAATTATTCCAAGCTCTTATATAATATGTAATGCATTCATACCTTAGGAGTAAATGGAACAAATGTTGTTGATGTAGAAACGAGGCACAATAAACTTGACATTTTAATGAAGCTTTATACTCTTGGCCGCTACATCTTCAACTTTAGAATAACATGGGCTTAAAGTATGGTCAATAACTCTATCATATGACTCAAACGTTTTTGTTCGAAATTGAGCCAAAACAATAAAGGAATCAATTGGAAATTTGTGTCCTTACATCCTTGAACGAGAGTGAAAAGAAAAACAATAGTGAGACCGAGGTAGTTGTAAAACCACCCTCCACTGTTCCATTTCCTCAAAGATTGGTTCCTGCCCATAAAGGGACCATAAGTGAAGAAGTGCTAGAAGTGCGTAAGAACGTAAAGTTGAACTTACCTTTCCTCTATGAAATAAGACAAATTCCATCTTATGGAAAAATCATAAAAGACTTATGGACAGTCAAAAGGAGGATGAAGGTAAAGAATAGCATTCTTATAGCACAAAATGTCAGCTCAGTCCTTCTTAATGATCTCCCCTTAAATATAAAGATCCCGGTGCTCCCACCATTTTCTGCACCATTGGAGAGAACAAATTCGAAGAAGCCTTACTTGATTTGGGGGTAAGTGTTAATATCCTCCCCTATTCTATTTATAGGAAACTTGATCTGGGCAATCTCAAGCCCACAAGGATCACTCTCCAGTTAGTGGATCGAACCGTGAAGATACCAAGGCGTATAGTTGAGGCCATGATAGTCCAAGTGTAAACTTTCTACTTCCCGATAGATTTTGTCATTTGGAACATGGATCCCTCATTCGCCTCAAAAAATCATGTTCCCATCATTCTTGGACGCCCATTTTTAGCCATGGATAATGCAACCATCAGTACTAGAAATGGGAAGATGCAAATCACTTTTGAGAATGACGCTAGAAACAAACATCTTTAACATAGCCCAATAAGCAGGGGAAGAAGATGATCTTCACACAGTGAGTCTAATTGAGGAGATTGTAAAAAATCCCTTTGAGGAAAATTACTGTGGAGATGCCTTAGAAACTTGCCTAACTTCTAGTCATGAGAGTGAGGGATCCTATATCGAGTTCGACAGGGAGATAGAGGAGTTGAGAGGCTTACTTGATGAGAGAGCGTCGGACGAGGATGCGAGAGATGTTAATTGGGTTTCCCGATTTGAAGATTTACCGCCAAGGGAAGCACGCATGGTGTCCTCTAGCGACACATTCCTAACTCTCGAGTTAAAGAGACTACCCTCAAATATTAAATATGCTTTCCTAGGTAAAAGTGAGACATTTCCTATTATTATCTCCTCTAGCTTAGATGAATAGCAGGAGGGTAAATTATTAAAGATTTTGAGGAAGCACCAAGGTGCTTTTGGTTGGTGTATAGCTGATTTGAAGGGGATAAGCCCTCTAATTTTCACCCACAAGATTCACCTCAAAGAGGATGTTAAGCCCTTGAGAGAAATGCAAAGACGGCTAAACTCCATGATGAAAGATGTGCTGAGAGCTGAAATTATAAAGCTGTTGGATGCCAAGATTATCTACCCAATCTCGGATAGAAAGTGGCTGAGCCCCATTTAAGTCGTACCGAAAAAGTCAGGCATGATTGTGATTGAAAATGCTAATGGATAGTTAGTTCCCCAATGTACCAACACTGGGTGGCGCGTTTCATTGATTACCGAAAACTCAATTCGAGAACTAGGAAAGATCATTTGCCCTTGCCATTTATCGATCAAATGTTTGAAAGAGTAGCGGGGCACCCCTATTATTGCTTCCTAGATGGTTATTTTGGATATAACCAAATTGAGGTATATGTACTTGATCAAGAAAAGACAACCTTCACTTGCCCCTTTAGAACGTTTGCCTATAAATGTATGCCATTTAGCTTGTATAATGTACCAACGACGTTCCAAAGGTGCATGTTGAGATTATTCAGTGATATAGTTGAGAGAGGGATAAAGGTGTTTATGGACGACTTTAGTGTTTTTGGCACCTCCTTTGACCTATGTTTAGCCAATCTTGAGAAAGTACTAGCCCAATGTGTGGAAAAAAACTTAGTGATGAATTCGGGAAAAATGCCATTTCATGGTAACTGAGGGTATAGTTCTTGACCACATCGTGTCATCCAAATGGATTGAGGTTGATAGAGAAAAAATAGATGTCATACCTGACCTACCACCACCTAAATCGTTGAAAGATGTGCACTCCTTCTTGGTCCACGCGGGGTTTTATAGAAGGTTCATTAAGGACTTTAGTGCCATCGCTAGACCCTTAAGCAATCTTCTTGTGAAGGACACCCCATTTGAGTGGACAGAAGCATGCCAAAGAGCTTTTTAAAAACTAAAGCACATGCTTGTGTCCGCTCCCATTATGAAAGCTTCGGATTGGTCCATACCATTCGAGCTTGTGTGTGATGCTAGTGATAATGCGATAGGGACTGTTTTTTGCCCAAGAAAAGACAATAAGGCTCATGTCATCTACTATGCTAATTGGACCCTTACCGGGCCACAACTCAATTACTCCACCACGAAGAAGGAGTTGTTAGCGGTAGTGTTTGCTCTTGATAAGTTTTGGTCCAATCTTATCGGTTCCCCCATCACCTGTTTCATCGACCGCGCGACTTTAAAATATTTACTGGCAAAGAAAGACACAAAGTCACGCCTTATAAGGTGGATTCTACTCCTAAAAGAGTTTAATCTCTCCATTAAAGATAAAAAAAAGAGTAGAAAACATTGTTTCCAATCACTTATCACGGTTGTCGTCCGATGTGCCTAGTGATCCTACACCCATAGACGAGTATTTTTTGGATGAGCAACTCTTTACCACCTCTTCTTTGCCTTGGTTTGCGGATATAGTGAATTATCTTGTCTCCCTCCCGATTTGACACCGCAAGATAAGAAGAGGTTCATCACTTGGTTGCGCATGTTTTTCTATGATGATCCATTACTTTTTAAATATTATGCTAATCAAATCATCTGACGATGTGTACCGGATGACAAAATCCAAAAGTCATCCAATTCTATCATTCAGAAGCATATGGAGGAGACAACCGCTAAAATTCTCCAATACGATTTGTATTGACCCACAATGTTTAGGGATGTTAACAATTATTGCAAATCTTGCGACAAGTGTCAACGGATGGGAGAGATTACCTGACGAGACATAATGCCATTAACCCCGATTCTCATCATTGAAATTTTCGATTGCTAGGGTATTGACTTCATGGGCCCTTTTCCCCCTTCCTTTGGATACCTATACATCCTAGTCGTGGTAGACTATGTTTCTAAATGGGTGGAAGCTATACCTACCAAGACTAATGACAATAAGGTGGTGATAAAGTTCCTACATGAACACATACTTTCTCGCTTCGGTGCACCTATAGCGATAATCAGTGATAACGACACACACTTTTTCAACAAGCCGTTTGAAAAACTCATGAAAAAGTATGGTGTCATTCACAAGGTTGGAACGACATATCACCCACAAACGAATGGGCAGGTCGAGTTGACTAATCATGAAATCAAGCATATACTAGAGAAGATCGACAATCCTGACCGGAAAGATTGGTCCCTTCGATTTAACGATTCTCTATGGGCCTACCGTACCGCTTACAAGAACCCACTCGGAATGTCCCCATTCCTCTTTGTGTATGGCAAACCTTGTCATCTTCCCGTTGATTTGGAACACAAAGCATATTGAGCCATTAAGAGACTAGATTACGATATGGACAAAGTCGGTGAAGCTCCCAAGCTTCAACTAAATGAGTTAGAGGAGATACGCAATGATGTGTATGAGAATGGCAAGATTGTAAAAGCCCGGATGAAACTAGCACATGATAAGATTATCTGATTAAAAGAGTTTCAACTGGGACAAAAGGTACTCCTCTATAACTCCCGGATTCATCTATTTTCGGGTAAATTGTGGTCTCGATGGACTGATCCATTCGTTGTGAAAAGTGTATTCCCCTACGGATCAGTCGAATTGGATGATCCAAAAGGGGGGAACGTGTTCAAAGTCAATGGAAAGCGTATAAAGCTATATGTTGAGGCGTGCGTATAAGAGACCGACACCATTTGGTTATCGAACCCATTTATAGGGTCGAGTGAGCTTGAACGGAGAGGTCGTTGCACCCCCAACACGTATGGGGTGAATTATTGGGTATAGTAGTTGTGCATAGATAGAATGGTTAGAGTCCATAGGTAGGTTACAAGAGGTGAGGGTTCGGATTAGAGCACCAACAAGCACTTTGTGAGGGAGTCAAAGAAGTCCATGTGTGAGAATAAGTAAGAGAATGTCCGAAAATTCGAGGGTGTGAGATTAAATTTTTCAGCATTCTGAGGGGAGAGAGTTCTGCCTGAGGCAAACCAAACCGAACCCCCTTAAACGGATCGATTCGGTCATGATAAATCGAAAAATTAAAATCCTAGAACCTGATCGGTTCTCCCCTGAACCGGATCGGTTTTGATTCTATATCTTTGCCTCTTCCCGATATACCTCCCCCCTTCCCCAATCCCTCTATTTCCCTCCTTTCATACCCTACTTTCCCTCCAAACGTTTTTCCCTTCTTTCCCGCAAAATTCTTCCCCCAAAATCCTCCCCACCACCTATAAATTATTCCTCTCCCCTACCATTCATCCACACCTCCATCACATATCCCCTCTCTAAACCTATCTCTCCCATTTAAAAAATTCCCAGATATTTCAATGGCAAATCCATCTCTTTCCTAAAAATACATGTCTACTGAGGTCCTTCCAAATGGTAATACTGCTCTCACATGGAGCGCATGTGGTGTGAATTTTTTTCAGCATATCTCGCCAACTTCACATCGAGCGCGTCGTTAATTGGGATGAGCTGCCCCGCTCAGTCACCACTATTTTCAGTCGAAGGGGGTGGACGTAATATCTCGCCGAACCACACAATGTCATGTGGGCCGACAAGGTTCGATCTTTCTATGGCTCTCTCGTCCGCACGGGCGAGTTTGAGGGCCAAGCTTTTGTCAACGGCTGCCCCATCCCTTTCTCCTTGGCTATTCTGGCCCGCAAACTTGCTTTCAAGGGAGTCCCACACTTGGACGTCTTTGACTACCCCGTCAATGCCCCCACCATCCCGAAACAGCAATGCATCAACCGTCTCGCACCCAAAGAGATTTGGGAAAGGGGCACCTTCCTCGTGGGACACCTCAATGATAAGGTGAGCATTACATTTCATATTGTTTGCGCCAACTTGATTTAAACCACAAATGACTCGGTGATGCGCCCTCGCCAAGCTACCCTCGTCTACCACCTCTTTTATCCCAACTTCACTTTCAATCTGGCCCGCATGCTTTACACTGATATTTTTTATGCGGCCTTGGAGAAAAAATGTAAGGTGCCCCTCCCATATGCACGTCTCATAAACTCACTTCTTGCCGATGCCGGTATCTAGCCACCTCAAGCCTTTCCATGCCTCTCGGAGTCCATTGGGAAAGTATCACGCACTAGGAGTGTCCAGCAAAGGGTAGCCCTTCGAGTAGCCCGGGAGGTGGTTGATGTAGATGAAGATGAGGCGATCAATGTCGAAGAGCACAAGGCCGAGGATGTCATGCTTGGTGGGTTCGATGAAGAAGAGTACGATGAAGACGACGACTCCTATTTTGAGCCCCCGGGTGTGGATTTTGATGGGTGCCTTTCGGTGATGGAAACCCATTTTGACGGTTTCCTCACACAATACAATAAGGATCAAGAGGCCTCTAGAAGGGATACGAGCATGATGCATCGTCTCTAAATGCACTTGTACGAGCTCAACTTCAGTGGACCCCCTCCAACCTACTTCTATGATCCGTATGATCCCAGCGCACCTGAACCCTCACATTCGCCACCCCAATGAAGCCCATTTCTGTTGTTTGCTATTTACGTGTTGTTGGTTGTGTTGTTGGTAGTTGTTTACAAATGTTGGTTAGGTGCCCCCCCCCCTTGTAACACAGATGCTAAGTATCTATAAAAAAATCTGCATTTCTGTTTTATTTGTTCGTTTTATTTTCTCACACTTTTAATTCGCTTTGAGTTAGATTTTAGTCCTTTTTGCTTGAGGATAATGAAAAAGTCTAAGTTAGGGGGTCACAAGTGCGTCTTTCTAAAACTTCACAAATTTTCAAAAATGCCCTGAAATCTCAAAAAAATTGTAAAATTTTGAAAATCCAAAAATATATTTCTTCGAAAAAAAAAATAGAATTCAACTTTTCACAAATATCATTAAAAGTTGGTTTAAAGCCTCAAATTGTAAAAACATAATACACAAAGCCCAAAATTGACCAAAGATGGAAATTGAGCGAACGTGGACGACTTAACGAATAAATGTGGAGATTAACATACCCGGTGAGATTCGAGCCTTTCATTATTATAAATTTATAAATCAATTTGAGTTAATTGTTAACTCAAAGTTCTTTTCAGCGCTTTAATAAGTCGTCGAGGATCTCAATTCTTTCACTTTGATTGGTTATGGAAAATGTGTGTGATATTGCCTTGAAAAACGTGCTAAATAGATCTCTAAATTAAAGTAATATCGAGACGCATATGGTAACGCAATTAGTATTTCGGATAATGAAGTAGGCCCTCCACTACACCAAATCCTGCGAATGGTCACGCCGAGTTGGTCACGGCCCAAGTCCGCGACCCGTTGGTCGCGGACTTGGGCCATGACCAAGGCTGTTTTGGGCGTGACCATATTTATTATCACACTAGACCATGGATGCTTTGAAAGTGGTCACGGCCCAAGTCCCTGACCACTGTGGGTCACGGCTCAAGTCCGTGACCAGACCGTGACCATCTTGGCGCCAAATTCGCGCCAAAATTCCCTCCAAACTGGTCGCGGATGGGGTCACGGCCCAAGTCCGTGACCAAAGGCACGACGAAGTAAATAACACACACATTTAGGGTCACGGCCGAAGACCCTGACCATTTCTGGGTATGGGTCACGGCTTTAGGCCGTGACCATCCTTCATTCGAGCAGTGGTGGTGATGGTTTGCAGGTTGCGCAATGGGGGTCACGGGTCACGGCTGAGGGCCGTGACCATTTCCTTGTATGGGTCACGGCTTTAGACCGTGACCATCCCTCATTCGAGCAGTGGTGGGGTTTGCAGGTTGCGCACTGGGGGTCACGGCTCTGGGCCGTGACGAGGTTCAATCGAGCAGCAGTTCATTTAAGGGTCGCGCATGGTGGGTCACGGTGGTTGGCCGTGACCAGGTTCAGTCCTTAAAAAAAATAATCGCGCCTCCCTCATTTCATTTCTGTCGATCGAGGTCAGTGTCTAAAGCCCTAGGCGATTTGTGCGATTTCCATCCTTGAGATTTCGGCTCAGAAAGGTATTGTGTGTTTATTTGTGCGATTTCCATCCCTCATTTCGATTCTCGTGCATTTCGATTCTCATTGTGTTAGTATATGTGTGTATATGTGTGTGTATGTATAGATTTATGTGTGTGTATGTATAGATTTGTATATATGTGTGTGTATGTATAGATTTATGTTTATATGTGTGTGTGTATGTATAGATTTGTATATATGTGTGTGTATGTATAGATTTATGTTTATATGTATGTGTGTATGTGTGTTTATGTGTGTAAATACAAACAAATTGTATTTTATTTCAATAAACCCTAGACATTTTATTTCAATAAACCCTAGACATTGTATTGGGATTTTTTTTTTTGACAAAATATTATTCAAAATATAACCCTAGACATTATATTTTTTTTGACAAAATATTATTAAATGGATTCTTAATAAGTAAAAAAAAAAATTACATCTACCTCGTGGGATTTTATAGGGGGTTATATGCGTGCCATCATACTATATTGGGGGTTATATGCATGTCGTGTTGGATACTATGTTGAATTTATTGAATTGATACTAGTGTCGATAAATGTATATGTTATAAAATTTGTTGGATACTACTTTTCTCAGGAAAAATGAGGCACGGTGATAAATACTGTCAACAAGAGTGGGACAGGTTGTAATTAGACCGCACACATAACTCTTTTATTAGCGTGCGTCATATAGAGGGTACTCCTATTTATAGGTACGGAAATAAAAAGATCGAACAATTTAACTACCTTATAAATCATGGATTTGATATCCAGCAAGATTACTTGTTCGATCGTATTCTATTTTCTCTACCAGAAAACTGGGATGACGTTATACAAAATATATTTCACACACATAATCCCGACATAGCCCTGACCTTGGTTACGTTGTTGGAGAAGGCGGAAAAAAAAATCCACCCGTTATGGATACAACTGCGTACAGAGAGCATTGACATAGACTGTGATGTCTCGCGCCACATGCACGTAAAATTGAATCTTGCCAACAAGTTGAGAAATAGGGGATTCCGAGTTCATGTCACTGACATCTACACATCAATCATAGATACCCTTCCTTCTAGTTGGCCACGTGCAAAAATTTATAGGTTCTTAAAAACTAATACCGAATGGATGGAGATCAGACACATTGAACTTATTCTAAAGTCTTACTTTGAAAAGGTATCTATCTATCTATTTATATATCTAAAACTAATTAAGCTTGATTAATTAGTTATAATTTCATATTACTATAATTATTTAGTCACTCATATTTTTTAATTTTTGTAGATAATGTCGAGAGGAAACAACCCTAGGGTACCAAGTGCCGATGTGACACCACAACGAGGTTCACCATCTTCTGCAGAACCCGAATTCTCAACACCAATGGCTGAGCAATTCACAACTCCACCAATGGTTCACTCCTCACCAAGTCCAACCCCAAGTGCTCCTACACCCCAATCCGGCACTCCCGTTGCTTTAACGCCCCAATCCAACACTCATGATGCCTCCCGCTCAAATGAAAAGAAGCCTATTGGATTCTCCCTTCTCGGGAATAACCCGATGGGTGATAGGAGTGACGTGCTGAACTTTAAAGCCCGGTGTTTGTCGCTGGGAAAAATGAACGTGGGAGTCGGTGGACCAGATAATTGGAACCTTGTTGATCAATCTGTCAAAGATGACATATATAACCAACTTTGCAAGCATTTCTCATTTCCTGACCGTTCCAAGAATAAGGTTCTATCTCGGGTTGCTGAAGGATTGAGGACATACAGGAGAAACCTTCGGAAGAAACATTTCCCGAAAGAGGTAGCGAGCTCCGATATTTTGGCTTTGAAAGAGAAAGTGCCTCCCAATGTTGAAATGCCGGTGGATCAGTGGAATAAGTTTTTGGAGAATGAGGCGAAGGAAAACAAGTTGGTCCAGAGGGAGCAAAACAAAAAAAATAGGGCACAAAAAACTGATATCCATAGGCTGGGATCCAAATCATATGAGGATTTGAAGAATGAATGGGAGAGTAGGACAAAAGATGGTCCAGATGCCGGTAAAAACCCAAATCGATCCAACTTATTCCTTCATGCTCGACGGGACAAAGATAATAAATTCCCCCTGCAGTTGGCTAAGACACTGGAATCAATAGAGGCCATCAGCAGTCAATCAGATTCGTGCCCTACTGATGACTTTGACCTTGAAAATGATGCCCTGACTAAGACCTTTGGAAAGGACAAAAGGGGGAGGACGAGAGGCGTTGGCTCACATATGCCAAAAACAAAACTTCAACACATTGCACCTCTTGTGGACGAGCTATCTTCGGTCAAGAATTATATCTCATCCCAAAAGGAGCACCAACAGAAGACCGATGGGGATGTCCATGACCTTAAAAATTCCCTGGGATTATTGAACAATCAAATTGGGAAACTTGTGAATCTTATTGAAAGTTATAGGCCCCCAATGCCTCCTCAAGATTTCACACATCCTTCCCCTCCAACATTCCCCTCTCAAATGCCTCATCCTCCAATCACGGGGCTCGGATCATCGTCAACAGCTCACGGTGACTATGGCGAAGAGTACTATATCAAGGACATGAGCAATTCGAGGTTTGTTGGCGTGTGCATACTCATCTCCAGGGAAAGGGGGACTCTAGTACATCGCCGACCTTTGGAGAAGGGTGAGGCTAAAATAATGGTCGATGAAATATACAACGGCTGCGGAGATGTACCTGTGTACGTTAACAGCGGGGATGGGATGGAATTGAGGAATTATGCAAAATCTTTTATTACTTGGCCACTTTATCTGTTGGCCAAGGTTTAATAATATTTTCTTTCGTTTCAGTTGTAATAATTTTTTTTTGTTTTAGTTGTAAGAATATTGGTTTTGCTTCAGTTGTAAGAATATTGGTTTTGTTTCAGTTGTAAGAATATTGGTTTTGTTTCGTATGGAATGATATTTTTTTTGTTTCAGTCGTAAGAATATTCTTTCTGTTTCAGTTGTAATAATATTTTTTAACCTATTACCACAGGACTGAAATTTGAAGATTATTACATGGATTTCCCACAATACAAAGAGTGGATGGGAGAGACTAACCGGATATCAATTAATCATGTAAAGGGCGTTTATGAATTTGTTAAATATGCTTCCAAAAATCTTAAAAGTGAGAAGATTCCGTGTCCGTGCACTCATTGTATTAACGGAAAATATAAGTCATTGGAAGTTGTTGAGTTGCATTTACTAAAGTGGGGAATCTGTCAAGACTATATAATATGGACATACCATGGTGAAAAAGTTGTACCTTATGTTCCAGAAGAATTACCGGGAGCCGACCGTGTAACGGAACCTCAAGGAGTAGAAGTGGTACATGATTCACCAACACATCGTCCATTGACCGACTTAATTGATGATGCTTACGGACTCCACAACCAACAAAACCACCAACCTATGGATACAAATAATGTGCATTATGACCAAGTAAATGAACAAATTGATGCTGAACTACTAGGAGATCGGGAATACATACGGTTGAAAGCAGATGCGGCTAGACCGTTGTATAAAGATTGCGATGAAGATCACTCGGTATTATATGCAATGATTGGTTTGCATAATTTGAAGAGTCAATTTGGTTTGTCTGGAAACAGCGTAACCGGAATTCTTAAGTGGGTTAAAGAAATTCTCCCAAAAGAGAACATGTTACCAGACAATTATCCTACCATGAAGAAGAGTTTGAAGGGTTTAGGTTTGAAATACAAATCTATTCATGCTTGCAAGTATGATTGCATATTGTACCGGAATGAGCACGAAGAGAAGGATGAATGTCCTGTATGCAGTGAGCCTAGATATATGGTTTGTGAGAATGGAAATGACAAACATGCAAAAAATCGCAAGTGCTCGCAAGTCCCACAAAAGGTTTTGAAATATTTTCCACTTGGGCCACGGTTAAAACGTTTTTTTACTGTACCGTGGATAGCGGAGGCCATGACATGGCATGCTCGATGCGAGGTGGGTGGGAATTTGATGCGTCATCCGGTTGATTCACTCATCTGGCAAATTTCAAATGCACAACACCATGAATTTGCAAAGGAACCGCGCAACGTTCGTCTTGCAATCTCAACCGATGGGTTTAACCCTTTCGGTAATTTAAGTACTAGTCAGAGTTATTGGCCAGTTCTTATGGCGCCTTTAAGTCTTCCTCCGACGTTATGCATGAGAAAGGAGTTCACATTGTTATCTCTGTTGATACCCGGGCCTAAGGCTCCCAGTGATGATATTGGTATATTCTTAGCACCATTAATCGAAGAACTTAAAGAGTTGTGGGATAAAGGCGTGACGGCGTTCGATTCTCATAAGGGTGAAGAGTTCACACTTAAAGCAATGGTGATGTGGGCGATCCACGATCTTCCTGCTTATGGGACCTTGTCCGGTTGTAATGTTCATGGTTATTATGGATGTCCCATATGTGGGGAGGAAACTGAAGCCTGTTGGTTAAAACATAGTGGTAAGTTGAGTTACACGGGTCATCGTAGATTTCTGCCGACCAGTCACCCTTTTAGGAACGACAAGTCTAACTTTTTGCCTGTCGGTCACGAGCGAAGAACGGCACCTAGTCGACTTTCTGGTCAGCAAATTGAGGAGAAGGCGGTGGCTGCGACTGCGGGGAATAGGTATGTAGGCAAACACCCCCAGTTTGTAAACCTGAAGCGTAAAGCTAGGGAGGATCCGAACGACCCTAGTAAAGCGAAGCCATGGTCCAGGCGATCAATATTTTTTGATTTGCCGTATTGGAAAGATCATCGTGTAAGGCATATAATTGATGTGATGCACACAGAGAAGAATGTTGCAGAACATTTGATAGGAACATGTCTGGGTGGATCTCATTCCAAAGATGGAGAGCGTGCCCGCCGAGATCTACAGGATATGAAAATAAAGAAGAGACTGTGGTTAAAAAATGATCCAACGACAGGAAGAATTTCTATCCCCCCCACTGCTTTCACTTTGACTACTAGTGAGAAGAAGATCCTCTTAGACACGTTGTTCAACTTGAAGACTCCAACCGGTTATTCTGGTAATTTACGTAGGGTAGTAAACTACCAAGCAAATGACTTGAAACAGTGCAAGTCTCACGACTGGCACGTAATCATCCAATTAATCCCGTTGTTATTTCGGCATTGCTTCTCTGAACACAAAGATCTCCGTCGGGCAATTATGCAAATCAGTTTGTGTTTTACCCTACTTTGTGCAAAAGTGGTAAACAGAAGACACATTAAAGCTGCGAAATCAACTTTAGCCGAGGCAGTTTGTGTGTTAGAGAAATATTTTCCTCCGTCATTCTTCGATATCAGTATCCACCTGCTTGTGCATTTATGCGATGAAGCTTTATTATGTGGTCCCGTGAGGTATCGTTGGATGTATCCTTTTGAGCGCTTGATGAAAACCTTCAAAGATTATGTAAAGAATACACGGTATATTGGAGGGTCAATTGCTGAAGAATACGTAACGGTGGAATCATCGCTATACGCTAGGGAACATATGCCAGAACAAGAGGTGAGGAGGTTTAATCCTCGTGGAGAACGAGTGATAGAGGAACCTGACGAGTTTGAGGACGAATTATCGTTTGGGAACCCTAAAGAGGTGAAACTCACAAACCTACAATACGAGCAAGCAACTCGTCATGTCTTCGAATCGCAAGATGAAGTCCAAGACTGGAGACAGTGAGTATCTACTGAATTCTTCTTCTTTGATTATATGTATTTTTTATTTTATGATCTAAACTCTATAATTTTTCGGTAGGAAGTACGAGAACGAAATTATCCAAAATCAAAGGAGAAATTGGACGACAACTGACTTTAGGGCATGGGTGTCAAAAGAGGTACTTTTCACATCTTATGTGTGCGGTTATTTATTCATGTGTGGTAAAAACATGCCCTAATACAAATTCATTAATAAATGCAGCTTCTAAAAAGAGGTGATGTCTCTTCCAGACTTGCACGCCTAGCAAAAGGTCCTAGTTTTCGTGCAAAAGAGTTTAAGAAATTCCGCACCAACGGTTTTGATTTCATTTCATATCCATATGAGGAAAAGCTTTTGACGCAAAACAGTGGAATATCAATTTCTGCCTTGACCACCTGTATCGCTAGCAAAAGTGATAAAAATCCAAAGAATACGGTGCTAACCTATTATGGGATAATTCAACAAATCCTAGAACTTGATTACTTGGATTTCACAGAAACCGTATTCTATTGTGATTGGGTAAAGGTGGAGGATACAACGAATGCTTGCAAAGTTGATCCCGACTCCAAACTTATTATGGTAGATTTATCAAAGCTGAAGACTAAAGACCGCATAGTCGACGAGCCTTTTATTTGTGCCTTTCAGAATGTAAAGAAGGTATTCTACTCGAAGTGCATAAACGATGGCAATTGGTCTATTGTTGTGCATGCACCAAAGGGTATGACTACTGAAGTAGACGCATTAAAGGCTCCAAAAGAGTTCCAGTCAGCTCTTGATGACAACCCTAATTTGAAGGATCTTTTAGTTGATTTAGAGGAAGATTGAGTATCAAAATATTATTTTATCCTCATCAATCTTATTTGTATCCTATTATGATATTGACATTGTATTAGCACTTTACATTAATTTATGAATTTCATCTACTTTTAAGTGTAATGTCCCGCTATTTTTTGGTTCTACCATTTTTTTAATTGAACATAACTGTTTGCAAAAAATTCATTATTTTTTCACTGTCATAGGATACATTGATGTTGGGGTCGAACTACTATCAAACATAATCTGAAATTGCATCGCTGCTGGCATAGAGAAGGTTCTGATTGGCGTTGGGTGTAACAAAATATCCAGGTAATGGATAGACCTATGATGAACTTTATTTTAAGGTTAAATATGCATTGATTCAATTTTTTAATTATTTTGGGTTTGGATAACTTTTGAACACGTAAAACAGCCTTAAAATAGCCATCGAACGGTGAAAACGTAAAACACCCACAAAACGGTCCCGCAAGAGTCACGAACATCTCGCACGGGACCAATGTAAGTCGTAGGAACCGACCGTGTAGTCACGGCGCTCCCGGCTTGTGTGTGTGCGTGTGTGCATGTTTGTGTGTGTGCGCGTGTGAGTGGGAAAGGGGGGAGGGGATGGGCAGGGGGCGCGTGTGTGCGTGTGTGCATGTTTGTGTGTGTGCGCGCGTGTGAGTGGGAAGGGGGGAGGGGACGGGCAGGGGGCGCGCGCGTGTGTGTGTGCGTGTGCGTGTGTGTGTGTGTGTGTGTGTTTGTGTGTGTGTGTGTGTGTGTGTGTGAGTGGGGAAGGGGGGAGGGGACGCGGCATGTATGCATATATGCATATGCATATATGTAGTGAGAGTGTGCGTGCGTGTGTTTGTGTGCGCGTGTGAGTGTGTGCATATTGGTGATAAAATCCAAAATAATTTGAAGCACTTCCTCCTTTTTCAACAGTCCACACAAGCTCCAGATTTTTTAAGCCACTTTGCATCGAAACGAGATGTGTTTGATAGATTCCATCTCCTGGCCCTACGGGAGGAGATTTTTCCGCTGGGAATTGTGGGGACTCACACGTCCACCCAGATGTTCACGCACTCACCATTGCCAATACGCCATCTTAGACCTGATTAAAGAAGATCATTGCCTTCCATAAGACTGCTCCACACCTTAGATGGTCTGTGGCCCGTTTTTGCTTCTAAGAACAAACAATTAGGGAAGTAAATATTTTTGAGGATTTTAGAACACAAGGAATTAAGGTTTTTCATAATTCTCCAGCACATGTTTGCAAGCAAACCTCGGTTAAAACTTTTGAAATCTCTAAATCCCATCCCCCCCTCCACCTTGGGAAAAACTACCGTATCCCAACTAATCCAGTATATACCATTTTTATCCTGGCAGCCCCTCTACCAAAATTTTCTGACATGGGATGTGAGGCTATTACATAATTTTTTTCGGGAGTAAAATGCAGGGCATGGCAAAGGTGGGGATTGCGTGCGTGCGTGCGTGTGTTTGTGTGCGCGTGTGAGTGTGTGCGTGCGTGTGCTTGTGTGGACTGTTGAAAAAGGAGGAAGTGCATATATATGCAGCCATATAACTGCTGCATATATATGCATATATATGCAGTGCATATATATGCATATATATGCAGTGCTGCATATATATGCATATATATGCTGCATATATATGCAGTGCTGCATATATATGCATATATATGCAGTGCTGCATATATATGCATATATATGCTGCATATATATGCATATATATGCAGCACTGCATATATATGCATATATATGCAGCATATATATGCATATATATGCCAACTGCTGCATATATATGCTGCCCACCCCAGCCCACCTGCTGCCGTAACCGCCCCCTATGCAAACACCCTGACCTGACCGCCTTCGCACCCACCCTCCCTCCATCGCCTGAAACTTGCGCCCACCTTACCCCTGCCGACGCACCTCCCGAGCCCAAAAAAATAACCCCCCAGCCTGCATCTGACCCAGGACAGCCTCCCGAAATCCCCCCAACCACTTCCGACCCCTTCGCAGCTCCCCGGCCTTCTTCCAATGGCAGCCCCTACCTTCATGTCCCCGGAAAATACCCATATTCCGGCAGATCTGCCCCAGACCCTAACCAGCTCGTTCACACCTCTCATCCACAAACTCCCGTCCCTCAACCTAGCCCAATTCAGCCCCTACACTACACAGCCCCCAATCCCGCTAATTCTTTTTAGGGGTCCACCTCATTTCACCCACCCGACCCCCAAAATGATCCACATCCTTTTACGGGTTTCATACCTACTTCAAACCCCCACCCGACCTCCTATTTCCATCCTTCCACCCCATTTCACCCACCCTTATCATTTACCCGCACCACTTTTACCCCAAATCCTCGAACCGATGTACATCCCCAACCCCTCGTTACAGCCATTAACCTCGCAACCCTAAACCACCTCAAAATAGCCCCCGAACGGCCCCGTGGGTGGCACCAACACCTCCCACGGGACCAACGTAACTCGTGGGAACCGACCCCGCAGCCGCGGGTGTCCCGGTTTGAGAGTACGACGGTAATTTGCGTATTTCCACACTTAGGCTTAAAAACATGGCGTTAGAGGGTGAGAACTCGAAACAACCCCCGAACGGCCCCGTGGGTGGCACCAACACCTCCCACGGGACCAACGTAACTCGTAGGAACTGACCCCGCAGCCGCGGGTGTCCCGGTTTGAGAGTACGACGGTAATTTGCTTATTTCTACACTTAGGCTTAACATGGCGTTAGAGGGTGAAAACTCGAAACAGCTCCCGAACGGCCCCGTGGGTGGCACTAACACCTCCCACGGGACCAACGTAACTCGTGGGAACGGACGCCGCAGCCGCGGGTGTCCCGGTTTGAGAGTACGACGGTAATTTGCTTATTTCCACACTTAGGCTTAAAAACATGGCGTTAGAGGGTGAGAACTCGAAACAGCCCCCGAACGGCCCCGTGGGTGGCACCAACACCTCCCACGGGACCAACGTAACTCGTGGGAACGGACCCCGCAGCCGCGGGTGTCCCGGTTTGAGAGTACGACGGTAATTTGCTTATTTCCACACTTAGGCTTAAAAACATGGCGTTAGAGGGTGAGAACTCGAAACAGCCCCCGAACGGCCCCGTGGGTGGCACCAACACCTCCCACGGGACCAACGTAACTCGTAGGAACTGACCCCGCAGCCGCGGGTGTCCCGGTTTGAGAGTACGACGGTAATTTGCTTATTTCCACACTTAGGCTTAAAAACATGGCGTTAGAGGGTGAGAACTCGAAACAGCCCCCGAACGGCCCCGTGGGTGGCACCAACACCTCCCACGGGACCAACGTAACTCGTGGGAACGGACCCCGCAGCCGCGGGTGTCCCGGTTTGAGAGTACGACGGTAATTTGCTTATTTCCACACTTAGGCTTAAAAACATGGCGTTAGAGGGTGAGAACTCGAAACAGCCCCCGAACGGCCCCGTGGGTGGCACCAACACCTCCCACGGGACCAACGTAACTCGTAGGAACTGACCCCGCAGCCGCGGGTGTCCCGGTTTGAGAGTACGACGGTAATTTGCTTATTTCTACACTTAGGCTTAACATGGCGTTAGAGGGTGAAAACTCGAAACAGCCCCCGAACGGCCCCGTGGGTGGCACTAACACCTCCCACGGGACCAACGTAACTCGTGGGAACGGACCCCGCAGCCGCGGGTGTCCCGGTTTGAGAGTACGACGGTAATTTGCTTATTTCCACACTTAGGCTTAAAAACATGGCGTTAGAGGGTGAGAACTCGAAACAGCCCCCGAACGGCCCCGTGGGTGGCACCAACACCTCCCACGGGACCAACGTAACTCGTGGGAACGGACCCCGCAGCCGCGGGTGTCCCGGTTTGAGAGTACGACGGTAATTTGCTTATTTCGACACTTAGGCTTAAAAACATGGCGTTAGAGGGTGAGAACTCGAAACAGCCCCCGAACGGCCCCGTGGGTGGCACCAACACCTCCCACGGGACCAACGTAACTCGTAGGAACTGACCCCGCAGCCGCGGGTGTCCCGGTTTGAGAGTACGACGGTAATTTGCTTATTTCTACACTTAGGCTTAACATGGCGTTAGAGGGTGAAAACTCGAAACAGCCCCCGAACGGCCCCGTGGGTGGCACTAACACCTCCCACGGGACCAACGTAACTCGTGGGAACGGACGCCACAGCCGCGGGTGTCCCGGTTTGAGAGTACGACGGTAATTTGCTTATTTCCACACTTAGGCTTAAAAACATGGCGTTAGAGGGTGAGAACTCGAAACAGCCCCCGAACGGCCCCGTGGGTGGCACCAACACCTCCCACGGGACCAACGTAACTCGTAGGAACTGACCCCGCAGCCGCGGGTGTCCCGGTTTGAGAGTACGATGATAATTTGCTTATTTCCACACTTAGGCTTAAAAACATGGCGTTAGAGGGTGAGAACGCGAAACAGCCCCCGAACGGCCCCGTGGGTGGCACCAACACCTCCCACGGGACCAACGTAACTCGTGGGAACGGACCCCGCAGCCGCGGGTGTCCCGGTTTGAGAGTACGACGGTAATTTGCTTATTTCCACACTTAGGCTTAAAAACATGGCGTTAGAGGGTGAGAACTCGAAACAGCCCCCGAACGGCCCCGTGGGTGGCACCAACACCTCCCACGGGACCAACGTAACTCGTGGGAACGGACCCCGCAGCCGCGGGTGTCCCGGTTTGAGAGTACGACGGTAATTTGCTTATTTCCACACTTAGGCTTAAAAACATGGCGTTAGAGGGTGAGAACTCGAAACAGCCCCCGAACGGCCCCGTGGGTGGCACCAACACCTCCCACGGGACCAACGTAACTCGTAGTAACTGACCCCGCAGCCGCGGGTGTCCCGGTTTGAGAGTACGACGGTAATTTGCTTATTTCTACACTTAGGCTTAACATGGCGTTAGAGGGTGAAAACTCGAAACAGCCCCCGAACGGCCCCGTGGGTGGCACTAACACCTCCCACGGGACCAACGTAACTCGTGGGAACGGACGCCGCAGCCGCGGGTGTCCCGGTTTGAGAGTACGACGGTAATTTGCTTATTTCCACACTTAGACTTAAAAACATGGCGTTAGAGGGTGAGAACTCGAAACAGCCCCCGAACGGCCCCGTGGGTGGCACCAACACCTCCCACGGGACCAACGTAACTCGTAGGAACTGACCCCGCAGCCGCGGGTGTCCCGGTTTGAGAGTACGATGATAATTTGCTTATTTCCACACTTAGGCTTAAAAACATGGCGTTAGAGGGTGAGAACGCGAAACAGCCCCCGAACGGCCCCGTGGGTGGCACCAACACCTCCCACGGGACCAACGTAACTCGTGGGAACTGACCCCGCAGCCGCGGGTGTCCCGGTTTGAGAGTACGACGGTAATTTGCTTATTTCTACACTCAGGCTTAACATGGCGTTAGAGGGTGAAAACTCGAAACAGCCCCCGAACGGCCCCGTGGGTGGCACTAACACCTCCCACGGGACCAACGTAACTCGTGGGAACGGACCCCGCAGCCGCGGGTGTCCCGGTTTGAGAGTACGACGGTAATTTGCTTATTTCCACACTTAGGCTTAAAAACATGGCGTTAGAGGGTGAGAACTCGAAACAGCCCCCGAACGGCCCCGTGGGTGGCACCAACACCTCCCACGGGACCAACGTAACTCGTGGGAACGGACCCCGCAGCCGCGGGTGTCCCGGTTTGAGAGTACGACGGTAATTTGCTTATTTCCACACTTAGGCTTAAAAACATGGCGTTAGAGGGTGAGAACTCGAAACAGCCCCCGAACGGCCCCGTGGGTGGCACCAACACCTCCCACGGGACCAACGTAACTCGTAGGAACTGACCCCGCAGCCGCGGGTGTCCCGGTTTGAGAGTACGACGGTAATTTGCTTATTTCTACACTTAGGCTTAACATGGCGTTAGAGGGTGAAAACTCGAAACAGCCCCCGAACGGCCCCGTGAGTGGCACTAACACCTCCCACGGGACCAACGTAACTCGTGGGAACGGACGCCGCAGCCGCGGGTGTCCCGGTTTGAGAGTACGACGGTAATTTGCTTATTTCCACACTTAGACTTAAAAACATGGCGTTAGAGGGTGAGAACTCGAAACAGCCCCCGAACGGCCCCGTGGGTGGCACCAACACCTCCCACGGGACCAACGTAACTCGTGGGAACGGACCCCGCAGCCGCGGGTGTCCCGGTTTGAGAGTACGACGGTAATTTGCTTATTTCCACACTTAGGCTTAAAAACATGGCGTTAGAGGGTGAGAACTCGAAACAGCCCCCGAACGGCCCCGTGGGTGGCACCAACACCTCCCACGGGACCAACGTAACTCGTAGGAACTGACCCCGCAGCCGCGGGTGTCCCGGTTTGAGAGTACGACGGTAATTTGCTTATTTCTACACTTAGGCTTAACATGGCGTTAGAGGGTGAAAACTCGAAACAGCCCCCGAACGGCCCCGTGGGTGGCACTAACACCTCCCACGGGACCAACGTAACTCGTGGGAACGGACCCCGCAGCCGCGGGTGTCCCGGTTTGAGAGTACGACGGTAATTTGCTTATTTCCACACTTAGGCTTAAAAACATGGCGTTAGAGGGTGAGAACTCGAAACAGCCCCCGAACGGCCCCGTGGGTGGCACCAACACCTCCCACGGGACCAACGTAACTCGTGGGAACGGACCCCGCAGCCGCGGGTGTCCCGGTTTGAGAGTACGACGGTAATTTGCTTATTTCGACACTTAGGCTTAAAAACATGGCGTTAGAGGGTGAGAACTCGAAACAGCCCCCGAACGGCCCCGTGGGTGGCACCAACACCTCCCACGGGACCAACGTAACTCGTTGGAACTGACCCCGCAGCCGCGGGTGTCCCGGTTTGAGAGTACGACGGTAATTTGCTTATTTCTACACTTAGGCTTAACATGGCGTTAGAGGGTGAAAACTCGAAACAGCCCCCGAACGGCCCCGTGGGTGGCACTAACACCTCCCACGGGACCAACGTAACTCGTGGGAACGGACGCCACAGCCGCGGGTGTCCCGGTTTGAGAGTACGACGGTAATTTGCTTATTTCCACACTTAGGCTTAAAAACATGGCGTTAGAGGGTGAGAACTCGAAACAGCCCCCGAACGGCCCCGTGGGTGGCACCAACACCTCCCACGGGACCAACGTAACTCGTAGGAACTGACCCCGCAGCCGCGGGTGTCCCGGTTTGAGAGTACGATGATAATTTGCTTATTTCCACACTTAGGCTTAAAAACATGGCGTTAGAGGGTGAGAACGCGAAACAGCCCCCGAACGGCCCCGTGGGTGGCACCAACACCTCCCACGGGACCAACGTAACTCGTGGGAACGGACCCCGCAGCCGCGGGTGTCCCGGTTTGAGAGTACGACGGTAATTTGCTTATTTCCACACTTAGGCTTAAAAACATGGCGTTAGAGGGTGAGAACTCGAAACAGCCCCCGAACGGCCCCGTGGGTGGCACCAACACCTCCCACGGGACCAACGTAACTCGTGGGAACGGACCCCGCAGCCGCGGGTGTCCCGGTTTGAGAGTACGACGGTAATTTGCTTATTTCCACACTTAGGCTTAAAAACATGGCGTTAGAGGGTGAGAACTCGAAACAGCCCCCGAACGGCCCCGTGGGTGGCACCAACACCTCCCACGGGACCAACGTAACTCGTAGTAACTGACCCCGCAGCCGCGGGTGTCCCGGTTTGAGAGTACGACGGTAATTTGCTTATTTCTACACTTAGGCTTAACATGGCGTTAGAGGGTGAAAACTCGAAACAACCCCCGAACGGCCCCGTGGGTGGCACTAACACCTCCCACGGGACCAACGTAACTCGTGGGAACGGACGCCGCAGCCGCGGGTGTCCCGGTTTGAGAGTACGACGGTAATTTGCTTATTTCCACACTTAGACTTAAAAACATGGCGTTAGAGGGTGAGAACTCGAAACAGCCCCCGAACGGCCCCGTGGGTGGCACCAACACCTCCCACGGGACCAACGTAACTCGTAGTAACTGACCCCGCAGCCGCGGGTGTCCCGGTTTGAGAGTACGACGGTAATTTGCTTATTTCTACACTTAGGCTTAACATGGCGTTAGAGGGTGAAAACTCGAAACAGCCCCCGAACGGCCCCGTGGGTGGCACTAACACCTCCCACGGGACCAACGTAACTCGTGGGAACGGACGCCGCAGCCGCGGGTGTCCCGGTTTGAGAGTACGACGGTAATTTGCTTATTTCCACACTTAGGCTTAAAAACATGGCGTTAGAGGGTGAGAACTCGAAACAGCCCCCGAACGGCCCCGTGGGTGGCACCAACACCTCCCACGGGACCAACGTAACTCGTGGGAACGGACGCCGCAGCCGCGGGTGTCCCGGTTTGAGAGTACGACGGTAATTTGCTTATTTCCACACTTAGGCTTAAAAACATGGCGTTAGAGGGTGAGAACTCGAAACAGCCCCCGAACGGCCCCGTGGGTGGCACCAACACCTCCCACGGGACCAACGTAACTCGTAGGAACTGACCCCGCAGCCGCGGGTGTCCCGGTTTGAGAGTACGACGGTAATTTGCTTAATTCTACAATTAGGCTTAACATGGCGTTAGAGGGTGAAAACTCGAAACAGCCCCCGAACGGCCCCGTGGGTGGCACTAACACCTCCCACGGGACCAACGTAACTCGTGGGAACGGACGCCGCAGCCGCGGGTGTCCCGGTTTGAGAGTACGACGGTAATTTGCTTATTTCCACACTTAGGCTTAAAAACATGGCGTTAGAGGGTGAGAACTCGAAACAGTCCCCGAACGGCCCCGTGGGTGGCACCAACACCTCCCACGGGACCAACGTAACTCGTAGGAACTGACCCCGCAGCCGCGGGTGTCCCGGTTTGAGAGTACGATGATAATTTGCTTATTTCCACACTTAATTTTTATATTTCTACTTGGTTACTGATAATTTTAACTCATATATGCAATTTTTCAGCTTAATTAATTTTTTTGTAAAATTACTTGGTTACTGATACTTTTATTTTTTGTATCCTATCATTTGTAGGATTTTTGCGCGTGGATCAAATGAAGGAGGCAATGTTTTACAACATGATGATTATTTATATGTTGTGGACATTCAGGATAATGTTTTTTATGTGTTATAGCCGTGCAGGCTTTTATTGTTTAGTTTTATGGCCGTGCGGGCTTTTATAATTTGATTGTTGAATTTTGTAGCCGTGCGGGCTTTATAATAAGCAGGTTTTTCATTTACAGGTTTTGGAATGTCAAGAAAATAGAGGAAACTCTGCCCAATTTTTTTTTGGTCTGTGAATTATTAAGACGTGTAATATTTTTATGTTTGTATATATATTTGTTTATTAACAACATTCTCAATTCGCAATTTGTGATTTTTTTTTATTGTTTTGCCTATAATAAATATTTGTAACACCTCGTAGCAACCGATGATGCACTCACAGGAACCCCAATTTTAGGATTGGGCAAAAAAAAATACATTTTTTTTAAATTACAGATAAATATGGTCATGGACTTTGTCCATGACCATTTTTACTTTTTTTTGTCGCGCTTAAAAATGGTCGCGGCCAAAGTCCGCGACCATTTTTTTTATTTTTTGTCACGGTAATGGGTCGCGGACTAGGGCCGCGACCAATTTTTTTTAATTTTTTTTTGTCACACACATGGGTCGCGGCCAAAGTCCGCGACCATTTTGTCACGGTCGTGGGTCATGGACAAGGACCGTGACCAATTTTTTTAATTTTTTTTTGTCACGCACATGGGTCGCGGACTTTGGCCGCGACCAATTTGTCACGGTTGTGGGTCATGGACAAGGGCCGCGACCAATTTTTTTAATTTTTTTTTGTCACGCACATGGGTCGCGGACTTTGGCCGCGACCAATTTGTCACGGTTATGGGTCACGGACAAGGGCCGCGACCAATTTTTTTAATTTTTTTTTGTCACGCACATGGGTCGCGGACTTTGGCCGCGACCAATTTGTCACGGTTATGGGTCACGGATTAGAGCCGCGACCTATCACGGCATGGGTCACGGCCTAAGTCCGCGACCATCTGCCGTGACCCCTCTCGGCCGTGACCATTTTTTGGTCACGGACTTGGGCCGCGACCCACGAAAATGGTCACGCCCGAAATGGTCACGGCCCAAGTCCGCGACCCACAGGTTTGGTCAGGGATTTTGGCCGTGACCAATCGCCAGTTTTGGTGTAGTGCTCGTTTGTCACCCAAAAAAAAATTGGCTAGAAAAAGTGGCGAAAAATTATCCCTTTTGTAAACCAAAATTGAGCCAAGGAATTATTTTCCTTTCGTTTGACAACCCGAAAAACCCCAATTGGCCCTGAATTGTGAAAATCTATAAACCCAGAAACCTAGTCCGAAAAGTGTATAAAAAGGGGCAAGAAAAGAATAGAAGTATGCTAAAAAAAAATAGCAAGAAAAGTAAGAGTGAAAAACAAAAAAAAATAGAAAAAAATGAGCAAAAGCCCGAAAAAGCACAAATGGACATCATAAGAAAATTTTCCAATTCTATATTTCCTTACCATTCCCATTTCACCCAATACACATTTAACCCGAAAAAGTACTAACCGAGTCCAAAATTGCGTAATTGGTTACCGCGTGGAGAGCTAAAACACAAAAAGATAATAAAAGAGATTAAAGGTATGAATTAAAGGTAATGTTCCCATTTTCTTATAACCGTAACCCGATGATGAGATCCATTTATCATAAATTTTCGCCTTTCAATTTGTGTGCATGAACTTGGTTCCAATACATTTACTCTTATAAATCACGCTTACTAAGAGAATATTGCCACCCTTCCGAGAGATTCGTTTGCGAGAGCATCCCGTGAGATTTTAAAATCAAAACGAATCTTCGGATAAGTAACGTAATGATCAATTGGTGAAAATTCGGGGTTAAATTTCTGGATTCGCACACACGCACTATGATTTGAGACTCTTGAACATGAATTGATGATGACTATTTTCTGAAAAAGTTTGAGTTATACAATTTTTACGTATTTTGAGTTTTATTTGAGTCGAATTTTGTGGGTATATTCACTGCAAACCCTCACGAGACACCACTCGTCCTACTAGGGTAACCTAGGGGTTTAAAGGCTTGTTGCATATGCTAAATGCAACCGCTCGCCCGCGAAAAAGGTATTTTATCCCATTTTAAAATTGACCATGTTTTGATTCTTTTACATTGCTTGGGACAATCAAATTTCTAAGTTAAGGGGGTTTGACTAGGCATAAATTCTTCCCATTTATCCCCTCAATTTAGAGGCTTTTATTATTGCGCAAAGTGTAATTCAAGTGGATTTATCTCATATCATTGATATTGACAGTTACTAATTAGTACGCCGAGTTTCATGTATCTCCTATCTATTTTGCATGTATTCAGTGCACACTAGGAAGGAAAGAATCAAAAGGAAAGTCGAAGACCTCATGCCTACAAGTGCTTAGGAAGAATCGTCCTTCTAATTTGAGCTGCAGACCAAAAGTTACAAATCTTCAAAAGTACAAGGATGAAAAGTTCCTGAAAAGATGGAACCGAACCGGAGAGGAAGAAAAACGAACTAATCCTACCCTATAAGAACTTCATGTGAAGCACAAAGAGATGGAACCGAACCAAAGAGGAAATAAACGAACCAGACCGGTTCAAGGAAAAACTTTTGTCAAAGACGAAACCGAACCGAACCCCCTTAACAAGATCGGTTCGGATATCAGAAATTCGAAATTATCCACTTGAAAAATTAGAGTCTTGCATGGTTAAAACTCTTAAAAATTTGTAGAGTATAAATTTTAAACCCCTCCCAGATATCAGGAGGCTTCTAATTCATTAGAGAAGCATTGTAATTAGTTTAGAGAAGACAACAACAAGAAACCCTAGTTTTGATTCCAGTTTTGCAGTTCAAGTAATATCATTCTAATTTTTGATTTCATTATTGTAGTAGTTATTTCTTTACTGAGTATTTTCATTCTTCTTCTTCATTCGTTAGTAAAAATATTTTCTTTCATTCCAAATGTGTTTTCTTCTAGTTTTAATATGTCCGGCTAAATTTTCAAGGGTTGGGTTGCATGAACCCCACCCGATGTAATTCATGATAATGGAAATAGAAGTTGGAATTAAAATTTTAGATGAAATGTATTGTAGTTCATACGATAATACTGTAATTCAACATTTTCTTACATATTGTGCGGGCTACGATCCCTCATATGTGTAATACTTAGGATAAATAAAGACCAAATTTTAACCCAACCTTTGCTTACGTACTGTGCAGGCCACGATCCCTCATATATGTAATACTTAGGAGTATTAAAACGTCGGATTAATTTAAAGCTTTAATTCTGAATCTAGTATCCTACGAAGTGAATTACTAGGGTGTGGGGGATTGTAATCCGATCTATCTTCCTCATCTTATAGTTAAAGTTTTAGTTAAATTATCATCACTCGTTTAGTTAATTTAGTGTAATTGCATTTCATTTATTCCCGCTTTCATTAATTAATCATTTTCAAAAGTTGCATATAGTTATAGTTATTTCACAATTAAAATCACCATTTTGTTCTTCTTTAGTAGTCAAACTTAGGTTACCTTCATCTTTCCAACGTCGTTACGACTTTGTCGTCCTGTTTCCCTAAGGATCGATACCCGTCTTATCGGATTATTACTTGAGCGACAGTCTTGTACTTGAGCCTAAATAGCATTCACACTAGACACATTTTTGGTATCGTCACTCCACCGCAAGGGCGCCCGCTTTGATCTTTCTTTCCCAGTGTCAAGGAGCTACAACATTTTATGGATGTCGTAGGATTTTTATAGTATTCACATCAATCTTTTGGACAATCTAGTTATGATTCGTCTGTATATTCGGGCGTGTTGCCCTAGTTATTATTCATCTTTACTGTAATACTTGGTGTAACCATTTGTATTAGTCTGCTAACCGATAGCTTACTCGATTATGTTTTGTAGAATTTTTGGTAAACTATTACATGACTTTATATATATACACCTTCTGTTATAAATTGGATTGTCGAAATTATTTTTATCAAACATGTAAAATTATATGACATCCGTTTTAAAAAATACTTGGTGGTTGTCCCGTATTATTATTTATGCGGCAGTGATGTTAAGAATGGACCATCTATGATTCCTGTTTTTATTGCAGTAGCGGGCTGGCCACTATTATTTTAATAAGTGGGGTGTCACATATGGTATCAGATCATTAGGTTCTAGAGTCCTTAGGATCTATGTGGACTTGTCACGTTCAACCGTAGCGTTCTTTGATATAGAGCACTATTATTAGGACTATTTTGCTTATCTACGTTTACGATTTTCCCATAAGGATATATTGTTTTAACTGTATATTGATTCAGTTTCTTTTTATCTCAAATGCCACCTAGACGAGGTCGCCCGATAAGGGTAAATCTAGTTATAGAGGACGTAGAGCCCCCGCCACCGCATGGAATGATGAATGCGATGGAGGTGGCTTATATTGTTGCCCAGGAAGTAAACATTGTAATGACTACTATGGAACAACAGCTTCAATAAGCCCAACAACTAGCTGAACTAGTGGTTCAAGCCCATACGGAACCCTTCGCATGGGAAAGAGTTAGAGAATCCTTCCTGAAAGGTCACCCTCTAGAATTTTAGGGTGGCGCTGATGTGAATGTGGCAAATTAATGGAAGATAGATATTCAATGTCATTTTCAAATGGTGGAATGTATCGAGGAGCAGAAACAGATTCTTGCCACTTTTAAACTTGTGGGAGCAACTCTACAATGGTGGGAGTCGGTGACAACTCCGAAACAAAGGGATATCATGACTATATATGAATTCTGGGTTCTGTTTAATCAAAAGTATTTTCCTTCGGCAATCCAAAAGTAGATGAGTAGGAAGCTTTAGTATGTCATTCAAGGGGAGCGATCAGTGGCGGAATATGAAGAGGAATTTACTCATTTAGTAAACTTTGTACCTGATTAGCAATTCCAGAAGAAATAAGGATTTCAAAATTTATTGGGGGTTTGAGTTGGAGGATCAGGCATCACCTGTTGGGGAACCCAACTTTGCAAATATTTGGCGATGTAATGAATGTAGCTTTACTCCATTGCTAGGATTACCACCTTCACTTGCAAGGGAGTAAGAAGATTAGAGATTCTGGTCAATCTAGTAAACAAGGAGGAAATGGTGTCGGTGGAGCAATACCACCACCACAATAGACTGGGAATAAGCAGAAAGAGAGGGACCTCTAGCAAGGGAACTCATATAAGAAACAACGCTTTGGGGGTTACAACTTTAGCGGAGGTGGTTTTCGCCACGGTTAGGGTGCTCAGCAGCAACAACAGCAGCAGTTAGGCCAACAGGGCCAAGCAGACAGAGGGAATCATGGAGGTCTAGGCCATCAGGGCCAAGGTGCGAAACAGTTTCGGAACAACAATCGAGGCCGACATCTAGAAAATTTTGCGGGCTCTTGTTTTCAGTGTGGTAAACAGGTTCACATGAGGAGAGCTTGTCCACAGTTGAATGGGGGCAGTTACCAAGAGGCCCTCAGAATTCGCAGGCACATCTACAACCCCCAGCACCTATTCCAGTTGTCCCTCTACAACATGGACAACTTCAGTATGGGCGTGTGTATAATATTCAAGATTCTTTGTTTCCTCCAGCACCGCCAGCTATTGAGGATAAGTTTCCCATTCATGGGTATGTGGGTCGAGTGTTATTTGACACAAGCGCAACACACTCATTTATCACTAGGCACTTTGCTCATTAGATGGGGTTGATTAAGTCTGTTAAGAGTACTTTTACTTGTGTGGAGTCTTCCATGGGGGATGGATCACTTATACTTTTTATTTGTAAAGGGGTAGGAATAGATATGGTCGAGTATGGTGTTATTTTGGGCATCGACTGGTTAGTAAAATACTTAGCCATGGTAAATTATTATGGGAGGAGTATAGTCTTTGCCATTCTGGGGCAAGAAATGTTCTTGGTAGCTATGCCTCTTCCGGATGGAGGTTCGAGCACACACTTGTATTGTATTGAGGAGGAGACTTCACGAGAAATAGTTGTTTCCCTATACTCAATTTCTGTTGTTAGAGAATTTGAAGATGTCTTTCAGGAAATCCCAGGATTACCTCCAAGTTGTGAGATTGACTTCGTAACTAATTTAACACCGGGAAATCGATCGATTGTGAGAGCTCCATACCATATGGCTCCTTTGGAAATGAGGGAGTTAAGGGATCAAATTCAACAACTGCTAGGACAAGTGTTCATTCGGCGTAGCAAATCACCATGGGGTGCTCCTATATTATTTGTGAGGAAGAGAGATGGTTCCCTTGAGTTATGCATTGATTACCGTGAATTGAATAAGGTAACCATCAGGAATAAATACCAGTTACCCCGAATCGACGATTTATTTGATCAATTAAGAGGAGCGTCACACTTCTCTAAAATAGATTTGAGGACAGGGTACCATCAACTACGAATTTGAGAGCAGGACGTGTCAAAAACCGCATTCTTGACCAGGTATGGCTCTTATGAGTTTTTTATCATGCCTTTTGGTCTAAGCAACGCTCCTGCCGTATTTATGGACCTAATGAATCGAGTATTTTAGGACTTACTAGACTAGTTTGTCATAGTGTTTATTGACGACATTCTAGTCTATTCTCAGACGGAAGATGATCATGCCAAACACCTGCGACTAGTCCTACAGACGTTACAAGATCATCAACTTTATGCCAAGTTCGAGAAATATGGCTTTTGGTTGCAGGAAGTGCAATTTTTGTATGACACCCCGCCCAATTAAATATCGGCTGATCAGTCCTTTATAAAATTTAAAAAAGAATATTCGGTTGGATCATTCTTAGCATCATTGTCGAAAACATAATAACTCATTTAATCACCTAATATAATTAAGCTAAGTGTCAAAACATTTTTTTTCCTTTTTAATTAAAACCATTTAAATACCAATCCAAGAAATTTTAATATAAACCATCCACGCACAATTAATTAATAAAATACTGAATCAAAATCACATGCTGAAATAACTAAGACTGGATAAAACATTCCAGTTCAAAACCTCCAACCGAAAACCATAGTAACCATAAATCCAAATGTAAATGAACGGATGGTAAACTGAACATAATTTCTGAAAAACTATCTAAGGAATGGGTAACACATGCCCTAAATAAAAAGCGTATAAGGAATGGAAATGAAATTATGGAGGCGTCTAATGCGAAGACCTACAGCTTCCACAACAGCTGCAGCACGCCAAGCAATCCAATCACTAAGCCTGGTGTCCCTGTGGCTGAGCACCTGATATAATACATATATATAGCAAGAGAGAAAAGAGATGAAAGAAACGGATCAGAGCCCGATGTGTAAAAATATTTATTTTAGAAAGTATTTAAAATTTGTAATAAAGCAAGTATCAATTGCATGTTAGTTCGAACTCTCACATGAGATTCTCACCTCTCGTCTATTGTGCACACCTAACGTACATCTATCCCCCACCTAGCCATTTATAACACTTCCAACTAGATAAAAACTTTCACTTCTTGTTATAGCTCGTAGTAGCATTTTGAAATTCCCAATTACCCTCATTATTAATATCAACATTTGTTAATAAATTCGGTTAAGTGTTATTACACTAAATTAAGTATTCACAACTTACAACACTTAAGATTGTACTAACCCAATATCCTACAATTATCTCTCATTAGGAATAAAACAAGTATATATATATATATATATATATATACATATATTCACTACTATAATATACATATACTAATACATCACCCCCAAGGCTAAACATGTAGTGCATTGCATACTCTGCTATCATGTCTCGGTACATCTCGTACTCTAATAAGGACTATTGATTCAGAAATTTCCCACCAGCCATATAAATAAAACACACATAATGGATGGGAACATAGTTCACATATCTATGGGTCACGCACATACCTACGCTCCCATAGTCAGCTCGCTTATCAACTCACCAATAAGCCTTCACAATCCTATGTTCTGAGATACAAGTCAATAATCCCCTCGGGATAAGACTGTCTCTACACCACCCCCGTGATAGCAAGCAGCTAGGTATGTCGTACACATAATACTAGCAAGTAATAGGCATTCACACATCCTATTAGTATTTATAGGTATTCTCCCAAGCTTCTTATATATGTTCCATACGTATTTCATTCTCATTGTTACGTATATTAAAGTATTACTAAATTATTACCATTCCTTAGTAATTTCCAAAGTAACTCTTCTTTCCGGATTAATTAAAGTATAAACTCACATACTTCCTCGTAGACCTACCTCGTTTTAAATCTGTTAACTGATAAATTTCCCTCACTCGTAAAGACTGGAAAATTTCTAAACTGCCCCTAAGAAATTTCCTGAAAATTCACTTTATCGCTCGAACCAGATGGCATGTCGTTCGAACGACTACCACGTGTCACTCGAGCGACTTCTCACGAGATGTAATCTCTCTTGAACGACTTCACGAGAGATAAAATCTCTTTTGAACGACTTCGCGCGAGATCGCACGAGACTTTACTGTTCGTCTTCTACCCAGAATATTAGCGTTTTCCCACCATTTTTAACCCTAAAACCTCTAAATCAGCATCCTAATCTCCAAATAAACAGTTCCAATTCAAAACCTATCAATTATATATGGATTCTAACATCCTAGGATCATCAATTCATTATGAATCATCAATAAAATATGGAGTCCCCAAATTAATTTACCAAAACCCTAGTTCTTCAAATTCATATTCAATAACACAAAATTTCCAGATTTGTTCTACACATGAGTTCATCCAAAAGTGATTTCTAGTCTACATACATGAAAGGTTTCAATTTAATAATTCTCAGATTCAATCTATGTATTTTAATTCCTCACTTTTCATCACTTTTATGCACTAAACCATGATTATAACATCCCTACACTAGCATGAGAATGATAATTGCTACGGTACTGCAAGTTATAAATACCTGCCTTGAATTTTTCGTCTGATTTCTTGAGGTTGTTGGTATGGTTGTATTCCCCTTGTCCCGATCTACACGGTGGTGGTGGTGGTTGTGCAAGGTGGTGTTATCTTGGCCCTTTTCTCTTGGAAACAACTCTTCCTCACACCTTCTATGGCCGTTCTTAACTTCCTGACACTTTTTAACCCTAACTAGACTTTTCTTGGATGATAAATAACTCGTAATTTTCGTCAATTAATTAGGCCCAAAAATACAATTTACCAAAATGTCCTCTCGGGGTACCGATTAGGCCTAAAATTGCCTCGGGACCCAAACTAAACACTCGGGTATACTATTTTGACTATCTCGACCATTCCGAACTCAACGACGCACTCGAAATGACCATACAAGTTACTATAAATAATTAATATATTTATTCCATTAAATTAGCCCCGACACGACTCACACGTGCGTCTGGCTTAATTTACTAAACTGTCATATTTGTTCTCTTGACAATTTACCGAAGTGTATAGTTCCATATTACATATCACACAGTAATATTAAATCAATAAGTATTAACCCTGACATGTTAGTTAATATTTATTTTAAATTCGAATTAATCAACAATTAAATTCTCTCATTTCCATTCTATTAATCCCACAATAATAATTAATCCCTTAATTATTTAAATCATAAAAAATATGGGGTATTACATACTTCCCCCCTAATAAAGGAATTTATTCCCGAAATTCGAAAAAATAAGGCATACCTGGTATGAATAAATTTGGATATTTCTCACGCATATCCGCCTCACGCTCCCAAGTAGACTCCTCCACATTGTGATGCTGCCACTGCACCCGGACAAGTGGAACTACCTTTGATCTCAGCCTCCTATCACTATAATCTAGGATAGCCACCGGTCTCTCCTCATATGAACTATTTGGTTGTAACTCAATCTCCTCAATCGCAATATGAGTGTGTGCCAACTCATCCCGAAGGTATCGCCTCAATAACGAAATGTGGAACACATCATGGATACGATGCAAGTGCTCCGGTAACCCAAGTCTATAAGCCACTGGTCCGACCCTTTCTATAATAGGGAATGATCCTACATATCTCGGAGCCAACTTCCCTTTCTTCCCAAATCTCATTACTCCCTTCATCGGAGATACTCTCAACAAAACCTGGTCCCCCACTATGATTTCTCGGAAGAACCTTTTAGCATCAGCGTAGCTTTTCTGTCTGTCCTAGGCTACCCCTATGCGATCACGAATCATCTCAATCCTGTTCAACGTATCCTGAATTACCTTCGGCCCGAGTAGCTGTTGTCTCCCACCTCTTGCCAATAAGCTGGGGAATGACAAGGACGACCGTACAATGCCTCGAACGGGGCCATGCCAATAGTAAACTGATAGGAGTTATTATAGCAAACTCCGCTAGTGGAAGATACTTCTCCTAACCTCCCCTGAAATCAAGGATACACAAGCGCAACATGTCCTCGAGCATCTGATTAGTGCGCTCAGTATGCCCATCGGTCTGCAGGTGATACACTGTACTCAATCGCAACTCGGTACCGATAGCCTCCTGGAAACTCTCCCAAAAATGAGATACGAATGTCTTATCTCTGTCTGACACGATGTTAAGAGGCACACCATGTAGTCTCAGTATCTCTGTAATAAATAGCTGAGCATACTGTCCCGCTATGTAGTCTGTCCTGACGGGTAAAAAGTGGGTTACTTTCATCAACCGATCCACAATAACCCATATAGAATCGTGCCCCCTATGTGAAGTGGGAAGCCCGGTGATAAAATCCATGGAAATTCCTTCCCATTTCCACATAGGAATGTCCAGCGGCTAAAGCAATCCTAGTGGTCTCTGATGGTCCACTTTCGCTAACTGGTAAGTGGTACACTTAGATACGAACTCTGCGGTATTCTTTTTCATCCTGCTCCACCAATACTGCCGCCTCATATCCTGGTACATTTTGTCCCCACCGGGATGTACCCAAATCGGGACCCATGCGACTCCGTCATAACTGCGTGCCGAAGGTCCTCCCCCCCTGGGACAATGAGTCTCCCATTGAAGCACAAACCACCCTCAGAACTCACTAAATAAGACTAGGCTCCCCGGCTAAAAGCTTCCTAATCTGATCTTGACAGAACGAATCCGCTGCCTGTGCATGTACCACTCGCATAACAATCTGAGGCGTAACAGTCATCACAGACATAAATGATCGGGCCACGGCATCCTGATGACCCAAATCCTTCCATTTTGCCTTCCACACCTCGGCCCTCTCATCCACTGGCCTGCGGCTCAACGCGCCTGCTACCACGTTAGACTTTCCTTGGTGGTATTGGATATCAAACTGATAATCCTTCATGAATTCAAGCCATCGACGTTAACGCATGTTTAGCTCTTTCTGTATGAAGAGGTACTATAGTGACTTGTGATCCGTGAATAAGCAAAATTTCTCCCCCAAGAGATAGTACCTCCAAATTCGAAGTGCAAACACGACTGCCGCTAATTATAAGTCGTGGGTAGGGTAGTTACTCTCACGAGGCTTAAGCTTACGGGAAGCATAAACTATAGCCTGATCCTCCTGATGAAGTACACCTCCAAGTCCTAATAAGGACACATCTGTATAGGCGAGATAATCCACTCCTGGCTTAGGTACTGCTAACACCGGCACTGAAGTCAACTTGTGTTTCAGCTCATCGAAAGCCAACTAACATGCATCGTCCCAGATAAATGGCACTCCTTTGCGAGTTAGATGAGTCAATGGACCCTCTATCTTAGAGAATTCCCGAATGAACCTCCTGTAGTATCCCGCTAGGCCCAAGAAACTACGTATTTCTGTCGGTGTCGTAGGTTATCCCCACTCTCTAAATGCCGACACTTTCCCCGGGTCAACGAATATCCCCTTATCTGAAAAAATGTGCCCCCAAAACTGAACCTCCTTCAGCCAAAATCCATATTTCTCATATTTTTCATACAACTCGTGCTGGCACAGTGTCTGCAAAACTTGTCTCAAATGTTTGGCATGCTCCTCCTCAGACTGGGAGTAAATCAGGATGCCATCTATAAAGACAATGACAAACTGATCCAGGAACTCTCTGAACACCCTGTTCATTAGATCCATAAACATGGCTGGGGCATTGGTTAGCCCAAAATGCATAACCCTAAACTCATAGGGTCCATATCTCGACAAGAAGGAAGTCTTCGACACATCCTTCTCCTTGATCCTTAACTGATGGTACCCCGACCTCAAGTTAATCTTTGAGAAGAAGGTAACCCCTCTTAACTGGTCGAATAAGTCATCAATTCGGGACAACGGATATTTATTCTGTACCGTGACCATATTGAACTCTCGATAATTAATACACAATCGTAACGAACCATCTCTCTTCTTAACGAACAACACAGAGGCACCCCAAGGTGAAGTACTCCTACGAATAAACCCTTGGCCCAGCAGCTGCTCTATCTGGTCCTGTAGCTCTCTCATCTCTGTTGGGGCCATACGGTATGGTGCGCGGGCTATCGACTGAGTGCCCGACGTCAAATCTATGACAAATTATATCTCTCTACTAGGTGGCAGTCCCGAAATATCCTGGAACACATCAGCGAATTCCCTCACCACCGGTGTCGAATCAAGCGGTATCACTACCTCCTTAGAGGTCTTCTCCTCTATATAATACAAGTGAGTGGATGACCCTCCCTCAGGACGTGGCATCTCCACTAGGAACATCTCCTGATCAGGTATGGCAAAAATGATAATCCTACTAAAGAAATCGATAATGGCCCTATATGCAATAAGCCAATCCATACCGATGATCGCATCATACTCGAACATCTCTAATACAAGCATGTCGGCCGGTAAGATAAGTCTCCCAATCTTTATACCCACCCATCGACATATAAAGTGAATTAGGGAACCACTACCCAAAGGTGAATCTACTGAAGTAATAGTACTCTCTGTTGTAACTAATAACCCCAAAGTACGTGCAAACCTCATGGAAATAAAACAATATGTGGCCCCCGTATCAAATAAAATGCATCCCATAGTCCCCTGGATAGAAAACATACACTCAATCGTGGGTGGAGCCTGTGGGGCTGCAGCCTGATGGAGGTTATAAACCCGTCCATACTGAAGTTCTCCTTGCTGGACTAGAACTGCTGGCATAGCTGGTAACGCTGGCATCTGAGGTGGTGCTTGGAGGGCGGCGGGAAAGATCGGTCTTTGGGGCTCCTGTTAATCACCCTACTGCTGTTGTTGTGGGGCCTTGCCCCTCTAAGGACAGTCATGTCGCTTGTGGCCAGTCTTGCCACATATAAAATACTGCCCACCAAAGTTTCCCCTCGCTGCCCCTGCTATCCTTGACCCTGCTGACCGTTTCCACCTCCCCCTTGGACCTGCCTAAACTGCTACTGGCCCTGATGCCCCTGTTGGCCCTGATGGCCATGCTGACCCTGCTGGCCAGACTTAAAACCTCCCTGTTCCTGACGGAAACCCCCTGATCTGAATTGCTTAGAATCCTCATGCTGGGAACTCTGATCAACCTACCTCTGTTGACCCTAAGTTGGTTGTGCCCCGCTGGCACCATTACCTCATGTCCTGCCCGGATGGCTGGACTCCCGAGCTCGTTTTCTCCTAGTCACATGGAAGCGGTGGTCCTGGCAATGCAACAGTGCTGCATTAAGTACATCAGAATCGGTCTGCAATGAGAGATTACCCAGAAGATGCTGCCTGATCCTCCAGGTGAGGCCATCCATGAACATCTGAATACGCTTCTCTTCAGTAGGTACCTCCTCTGGTACCAAATTCACCAATTGCGTGAACTCCTCCTCGTATTCTGCAACTGTCCTCCCTTCCTGGGTGAGGTCTATAAGTTTTTGCCTCATCTCAGTGTTGACAACGGAAGGAAAATACTTGCTGTCGAACCGCAGCCTGAAATCACTGATCGTCATCAAATCTCGCTCCTCAGTAGTAGTAGTGGACTCCCACCACTATAAGGCTGCCCCTCTCAGCTTGAAGGTGGCCAAGACTTGCCTCTGTACTTCCGTGCACTCATACATACGAAGGTGTCGCTGTATGTCCTTCTTCCACTGACTAGTATTAACCACATTCGAATTGCCCATGAACTCTGGGGGACATGCCCTCTGAAAGGACTCTCTCACTCTTTCCCATGTAGTGGGAAATTGATGCACTGGCACTGGTGCTACTGCCAGAACCTAGGGTGGGGCCTGCTTCACCACCGCTAAAGCTGTATTTACCGCTTGGCCAACTATCGCGGCAACCTCTATTGCGTTCATTGTCCCCTGAGCCTGTACTGCCAGCTGCTTTGGCTGGGCCTGTCAGTCTCTTGGTGCACATCGAGGAGGCATCTGAGATGAGAAAGAATATTATTAGTCCACAGTTATTACTAAATCTAAAATAGCTGAAGACGTAAACAAAAAAATTAAGATCACAACAGTCCTAAAGATATGGCTCTATATCAAAGGACGAAAAGCTAAAAACATAGCACGCCGTACACATACTAAAGTACACTAAAACCTGATGCTCTGATACCACCTCTAACACCCCGCCCAATTAAATATCGGGTGATCAGTCCTTTATAAAATTTAAAACAAAATGTTCGGTTGGTTCATTCTTAGCATCACTGTCGAAAGCATAATAACTCATTTAATCACCTAATATAATTAAGCTAAGTGTCAAAACATTTTTTTCCTTTTTAATTAAAATCATTTAAATACCAATCCAAAATTTTTAATATAAACCATCCACGCATAATTAATTAATAAAATACTGAATCAGAATCACATGCTGAAATAACTAAGACTGGATAAAACATTCCAGTTCAAAACTTCCAACCAAAAACCATAGTAACCATAAATCCAAATGTAAATGTACGGAAGGTAAACTGAACATAATCTCTAAAAAACAATCTAAGGAATGGGCGACACATGCCCTAAATAGAAAGTCTATAAGGAACGAAAATGAAATGATGGAGGCGTCTAATGCGCAGACCTATAGTTTGCACAACAGCTGCGGCACGCCAAGCAATCCAATCACTAAGCCTGGTGTCCTTGTGGCTGAGCACCTGATATAATACATATATATATCAAGAGAGAAAAGAGATGCAAGAAACGAGTCAGGGCCCGATGTGTAAAAATATTTGTTTTAGCAATTATTTAAAATTTGCAATAAAGCAAGTATCAATTGCATGTTAGTTTGAACTCTCACATGAGATTCTCACCTCTCGTCTATTGTGCACACCTAACGTACATCTATACCCCCCACCTAGCCATTTGTAACACTTCCAACTAGATAAAGACTTTCACTTCTTGTTATAGCTCATAGTAGCATTTCGAAATTCCTAATTACCCTCATTATTAATATCAACATTTGTTAATAAATTCGGTTAAGTGTTTTCACACTAAGTAAAGTATTCACAACTTACATCACTTAAGATTGTACTAACCCAATATCCTACAATTATCTCTCAGTAGGAATAACACAAGTATATATATACATATATTCACCACTATAATATACATATACTAATACAGCACCCCCAAGGCTAAACTTGTAGTGCATTGCATACTCTGCTATCATGTCCCGGTACATCTCGTACTCTAATAAGGCCTATCGATTCGAAAATTTCCCACCAGCCATATAAACAAAACACACATAATGGAGGGGAACATAGTTCACATATCTATGGGTCACGCACATACCTATGCTCCCATAGTCAGTGGGATTATCAACTCACCAATAAGACTTCACAGTCCTATATTCTGAGATACAAGTCAATAATCCCCTCAGGATAAGACTGTCTCTACACCACCTCCCGTGATAGCAAGCAAATAGGTATATCGTACACATAATACTAGAAAGTAATAGGCATTCACACATCCTATTAGTATTTATAGGTATTCTCCTAACCTTCTTATATATGTTCCATATGTATTTCATTCTCATTATTACGTATATTAAAGTATTACTAAATTATTACCATTCCTTAGTAATTTCCAAAGTAACTCTTTTTTCCAGATTAATTAAGGTATAAACTCACATACTTCCTCGTAGACCTACCTCATTTTAAATCTGTTAACTGATAAATTTCTCTCACTCGTAAAGACTGGAAAATTCCTAAACTTCCCCTAAGAAATTTCCCAAAAATTCACTCTGTCGCTCGAACCAGATGGCATGTCGTTCGGACGACTGCCACGTGTCGCTCGAGCGACTTCGCGCGAGATGTAATGTCTCTTGAATGACTTCGCGTGAGATAAAATCTCGTTTGAATGACTTCGTGCGTGATCGTGCGAGACTTCACTGTTCATCTTCTATCCATAATTTCAGCATTTTCCCACCATTTTTAACCCTAAAACCTCTAAATCAACATCCCAATCTCCAAATAAACAGTTCCAATTCGAATCCTATCAATTATATATGGATTCTAACATCCTAGAATCATCAATTCATTACGAATCATCAATAAAACATGGAGTACCCAAATTAATTTACCAAAACCGTAGTTCTTCAAATTCATATTCAATAACACAAAATTTTCAGATTCGTTCTACACATGAGTTCATCCAAACGTGATTTCTAGTCTACATACATGAAGGGTTTCAATTTAATGATTATCAGATTCAATCTATGTATTCTAATTCCTCAGGTTTCATCCCTTTTATGCACTAAACCATGATTATAACATCCCTACACTAACATGAGTATGATAATTGCTACGGTACAACAAGTTATAATCACTTGCCTTGAATTTTCGTCTAATTTCTTGACGTTGTTGGTATGGTTGTGTCCCCCTTGTCCCGATCTACACGGTGGTGGTGGTGGTTGTGCAAGATGGTGTTATCTTAGCCCTTTTCTCTTGGAAACAGCTCTTCCTCACACCTTTTATGGCCGTTCTTAACTTCCTGACACTTTTTAACCCTAGTTGGACTTTTCTTGGCTGATAAATAACTCTTAATTTTCGTCCATTAGTTAGGCCCAAAAATACAATTTGCCAAAATGTCCTCTAGGGGTGTTGGTTAGGCCTAAAATTGCCCCGGGATCCAAACTAAACACCCGGGTATACCATTTTGACTATCTCGACCCTTCCGGACTCAACGGTGCACTTGAAATGACCATACGAGTTACTATAAATAATAATATATTTATTCCAGTAAATTAGCCCCGACACGACTCACACGCGCGTCTGACTTAATTTACTAAACTATCGTATTTCTTACTGTTGACAATTTACCGAAGTGTATAGTTTCATATTACATATCACATAGTAATATTAAATCAATAAGTATTAACCCTGGAACGTTAGTTAATATTTATTTTAAATCCGAATTAATCAATAATTAAATTCTCTCATTTTAATTCAATTAATTCCACAATAATAATTAATCCCTTAATTATTTAAATCGTAAAAAATATGGGGTATTACATTTTGGGGCATATCGTGGCGGCTGAAGGTATTTCTGTAGACCCGAGCAATGTTACCGCGATGAGAGAATGGGTTCAGCCCATGACGCCAATTGAGATTCGTAGCTTTCTGGCTTTAACGGGATATTATCACCGTTTCATTAAGGGTTTCTCCAAAGTTGTGGTCCCTTTAATGATTTTAACCCGGAAGGGAGTGCGATTTGTTTAGGATGATTCCTGTCAGCTAGCTTTCGATGAGTTGAAGGAAAAGTTGACCTTTACTCATGTACTCGCGTTGCCAAGATCGGGAGTAGACTATTTGGTCTTCATAGATGCATCTCTACAAGGATTAGGGGGTGTGTTGCAACAGAAACATATGGCCATTGCATATGCGTCTCGCAAGCTTAAGCCCCATGAGAATAATTATCCCACGCATGATTTGGAGCTTGTCGCGGTAGTTTTCGCCTTAAAGATATGGAGGCATTACCTCCTGGGTGAGAAATTTAGTTTTTTTACGGACCGCAAATCGTTACAGCATTTGTTCTCATAGGAAGATCTAAATATGCCGCAACATCGGTGGTTAGAATTCGTAAAAGACTATCAATTCGATATTCACTACCACCCAGCAAGGCAAATGTAGTAGCTTATGCGTTGATGATGTTAGCATTCATAACTGTTAAGGTGCTCTGTCGCAAGGGCACCCTCTTTGATCTTTCCTTCCTAGTGTCAAAGAGCTACAACATTTTGCGGATGTTGTAGGATTTTTGTAGTAGACGCATCAATCTTTTGGACAATCTAGTAATGATCCGCCTGTATATTCGAGCGTGTTGCCCCAGTTATTATTCATCTTTACTGTAATACTTGGTGTAACCATTTGTATAGTCTGTTATCCGATAACTTATTCGGTTATGTTTTGTAGAATTGTTAGTAAACTATTACACGTCTTTATATATATATATATATATATCCACCTTTTGTTATAAATTGGATTGTCGAATTTTTTTTTATCAAACTTGTAAAATTATATGACATCCATTTTCAAAAATACTTGGTGGTTGTCCCGTATTATTATTTATACGACGGTGATGTTAAGAATGGAGCATTTATGATTCCTGTTTTTATTTGAGTAGCGGGCTGGACACCTCTTATTTTAATAAGCGGGGTGTCACAAAATGCAAATGGAACTTAAACATATTTTACCAAATTCATCCTTGTTGAGCTCGAATGTTGAAGTCTTCTCGTAATTCTGATTTGTCTCTTGTAGATGTGACCTTCTCAATCCTTCAACGACTTGTAGCGATATACGCCATAAATAATTGTCCTGAACAACGTCCTTACAAGTGACATTGAGGACAATGTTGGGATTACTTGGGGGAGTAGAAATCCTTTTCTTTACTTGCATTTTCAAATCACAATAAAAATAATAAAATAATAACAAAAATCAAAATTGAAAAATTTAGAAAATATAAAAATTGGAAAATTCATTAGCTAATCAAGAGACATTGATGAAATAAATGAGCGGGGTTATAATAAAGAATAAAGAAGATGAACTCTACACTGACAAAAGAGGAAGAACACGACGCATTGCTAAAAAATGCTGGTGGAATGAGAGAAGCCCATGTCAAAAAATTAGCTCGTGAAAATGGGAAAAAATCTCTTGTTTAGGGGAGCAAAACAAGATGAGGAAAATTATTATCAATGTTACAGGGCATATATATGACAAAACACTGAAGGCTACAATTGTGGCAAAGGGGGCATTATTCCAAATACTGTTGGTATAGAAAGAAGTTAGTAGAAATTAACTTGGCAACATCGAAGAGATAAGAAATTGATAGTGAAAAAATAGGATTCTCTTGCAACAACTAAGACTATACTAGAATACTTCTTGGAGGAAGAAGTAGATTTTAAAGAATGGGTTGGTGATAAAATAAGCCAGATTGAAATTGAAGAATCCTGGATTGAAGACCAAGTTGGCTTATTTTTAATCGAAGAAGATTTGGGTGAAAAGGAAGTTAACATTTTCGATTGAGGAAGTATGAGTAAAAAAGAATGTCGATTTAGATGAGGAGGCACACCTTAACAAAAAAGTCCTTAGTTGTGAAGTAGTCACGTTGACAAAACTTAAGCAGTGACACAAGAATTTGTGGGTCTATAAGAAATGGAGGTACCAGAAATTAAGAAATCGGAGAATGAGTTTGAAGAGAAAAAAATTTGGGGTAGAAAACTAACGATGACATGCTAGCTTATCAAGGAACCAGTGTTGAGGAAAAACTGATGCAGATGAAGACACGCATAAGAGAACATAGATCATATTAATATACACCGAGAAGATGATAGATATCTGATAAATATCACAAAGACTATCGCAAGAGAAGTGGATACGTCCACACCATATGGAATTACTACTCAGGGGAATTTGGAGGGAGAATTAAAGTCGAAATTATTCATTGAATCAATGGAAGATGAGATAAACAAGAAGGTAGAGTTCACAAACACTATTTAAGGCTTCAATTTTTGTGACAATTAAGGACAGTCGAACTTTGAATTAAACACGCAATGTGAAATGCAATGGAGTGCGAGGTAAAAAGGAATCGTACATGTCTGGACAAAGACAAATGAAATCACGAGTGCAACATTGATCGAGATAAAACAAATGATAGGAAAGGGGCAAAATCAAAGAAAGCCATTAGTAAAATTCAAGAAATGAGTTTATGTTGAGGGGGAATGTTAAAATTCAGCACCTCCTCAAAAAAAATTCTCTCACACTCTCTATCCTGTCCTCCAGGTTATTCTACCCATTTTTGTCCCACTCTTTCTAGATTTCTAGCATCCGTTTTCTCGCTCTATCTAGAACTTTCTATTTTTGGAAAGCTCCTCCACTTTCACAAATTTTTAGATGCATATTAGTGACCCAATCAACATATATCACTATATATATGAGGAGCATTATACCAATTTTCGTGGAAGCGATAAATGAGAGAGTGAGAAGATATGAGTTAAGTGAGCAAATAAGATATGTGGGTCTTCTTGAGTTTAAGAAAATAAAGTTTAAGAGAGTGTCTTATGTGTATGTGACATACAAATATATAGTGTGAGTGCTATTATGAGGTGTCTTTGTGTGTAAAGCATTGTATAAAATCAAGGTGTGAGCGGGTACATACTAATGTGTATATACTTGTGCCAAATATCGTACAAATGTGTTTTTGTAATCAAATAAATTTTGTTTTAGTGTATTAAGTGTCCACTCTCTCTACTCTCTCTCTCTCTCTCTCTCTCTCTCTCTATATATATATATATATATATATATATATATATATATATATATATATATATATATATATATATATATATATATATATATATATATATATATTTTTTTTTTTTTTTATTTAATTTTAGTTTTTTGGGGGGACCATATTTTATGCCTCTTGTGTTCGAAGATTTTTCTAAGTCACTAACCACCACTTCGCTTATTTTCAACACTATAAGCATTGCTCCCTCTTTTATAAAATAGGACTCGTTTGATAAGTATTTCATCGGTGTAAAATCCATCAAGGTCTATAATAAATCCCTAACTTTTGATGCCTCCATGTTGTCAATTAACAAAAGAGTAAATTATAAGGACAAATTTTCTAATCGAGTTCATTTGTATGTATTAGCTTTATTTCGTGTTTGGATAAACCTTGTTTCAGTCATACGCTAGGACTTGATTTATTTTTCCTTCAAGTCTGTGATGTGTTATTAAATATTGTAGCGACCAAGGATAAAGTAACATCGACTTTGCATCGTATTTCAAGACGAGTTTCATCTTCATCGTCCAAAGGATCTCAGTGAGGTATGAATACATGTTTATATTTGATCCATGGATTTTTTTCCCGATGTTAGCAATTTATAAATTTTTAAAATTTTTTAAAGTGATTTTATACCTTTTGATATTCTTTTGGAAGAACAATATTTTCCTCACTACCTCATTAGAATGAGATATGTATGTCATTGGAATGAGATATGGTACCTCATTAGAATAGATTCTAATAAGTTTCAATGAGCTTTTAACAGACCAATTTTTTCCTTCTCTAGAACCTCATTGGATATCAAGTTAGATACATGTTTGAACGAGATGACATACTTCCTTTAAACGAGGTACAATGTTGTTTGAACGAGATGGCGTATTTTTTAATGTAAACTTCATTTTTCAAGCTTATCTCATTTTTAGAAAACCTGCTATAGAGAAACAGATTTCTGAGAGACTTGACCAAGCTTTTTTATTTCCCAAACTTGTTTAAAAAGCTCTCCAAGTTTATGTATTTCTTTTGAGAAAAAGTCTTCCAAACTAAAACCCTAGTTTACACCCATACTTGAGATCTAAGAATCCTACATCTAATGTCTATTCAAGATCTCTTTCGATTTTTCATCAAAGTGGTTTTCCCTTCATACTGTGAGAATTTTCTACAATGGATATTGTGTTTGGTGTTATGTGATGGTTGGGCTGGTCAGGAGACTAGTAAGATCGATGGGTTACCGAGACGTGTGAAAGCATCTACGTTGGGTAGCTATTATAAGGCTTCCAACTGTGGTTGGGAAAAAGATACCAAGGGATAAAAAAGCACATCAAGGCTTGAAGGCGTTAAGTCTGTGAGTAAATATGATTTTTCTTTGTAACTAGACCTATATCATAGTGGACTTGATTGGTTGGGTCATCTGAGGTCTTTCTAGTTATGATTTTTTCTCATACACCATGGTGTTATGATTTACTTATTTTACTTTGCTTAAACTCACTTAGATGCATGCTTGGTTAATACTAAAATTGGTAAATTATTTTACAAAACACTTGTGGTTTTGTAAATTGGGGAGAGTTAATTAAGAAATTGTGAAAATAAAATTTGGTGGTCTTTTCTCTACAAACCCTAAGTCACTTAACTTTCTTAAATTGGTATCAAAACAAGTACACTAAGTTATCGTGTTGATTTGAAGTTTTGTGCGAGTTTAAAGTTGTTTTGCTTGTTTCTCTCTCGTCGTTTGTTTATTTCTCTCGATGGGTCACCCTAGATTTAAGTCAACCGAAATCTTTAGTGATGGGGATGATTTTGATATTAGAGAGGGATTTAATGAGCTTTATAACTGCACCGATAGAGTAACTAAGTTGAATTTGAAACTTGCAAAAAGGATAAATTTTCTTGAAAAAGAGAATTTGTACATAAATGGTGATAGTGAATTTTTATGAAATATGAAAACTCAATGTTACATTTTGTTTGATAAGATCAAGGATATGAAATGCAATTTTTAAAATTTATAAGTGTCCAAGAAAGAGAGTGATGATAGAGTTTGTATTTTAGAGAATGAATTAAAAGAATCTAATATATTTGTTACTGGGCTGAGAGAACATGTCGTTGAGGATAATGATATGTTGAGGAATGATTTGAAGGCACAAGAGAAGACTCTTAGGTATACGTTCACTTATATTTATAGGGAGTGAGATAACCTTATAGGAGTTATTAGAAATATAATGAAGGATCCCCTAAACTTTGAGGAGGATAAATTTTTGCTTGAGTCTAGGATTTTAAAGTTGGAAGATGATTTGAATGAATTAAGTAATGATGTCATTGGATTTGTTGATTCAAATGCTCTTATTGTTAAAGCCAAGGACAACGTTTATTTTAGAGTGTCAGCCATTTCCGAAGACATTAGAAAAGGTCAACCCAAAGGTCGTCTTTCTCATATTTACGAATGTTCATATTGTGGTAGGAAAGGCCACCTTAGGATGTTTTGTTATGATCTTAGAAGAGGTCCTAGAAAGTCTAGATCTCGTGTCATCATGGTTACCAAAACCCAAGGCATTAAGTATTCATCTATTTAGGTTAGGAAATCAACTTTAGAAGCATTGAATATTAGATTGGTTGCTTCACGTTGCTTGTATATGGTTATTCTCATGATAGATCTTACGATTATTTGTGCTCGCGTGTTTCATACACTAGATTTTGTGCTTCATGATATATGCTATCGCTAAGTGCATGGTGTTTCTATTTTGTATTTTGATTTTCCATTTTTGGGATCTTAATGAGAAAAATACAAAAATATTTTGTGTGTTGCAACACCCCGTATTTCTATGCATTTAAATACTTAATTAATTCGGGTAAATTTTAAATTACTTATGTGTCGTAATTTAATTGGATTAATTATGGTAATATTTATTTAAATATTAATCGCAGAGTAAATGGTTAATATTTATGAATGTTGATGTAAAAAATTAGATTTGACCTAATTATTTTAGTCACAGATAAAAATGAATAAAGAAATAATAGAAAAAAGATTTTTAAAGTGGTTCAGCCTTATAAGAATGGCCTACGTCCACTGTTTTTGTATTGCTGACTGTTTACTTGGAATTCTCGAGGAATGGTTTTCTCAAGAAATTCCCGTCCCCTCTAATGAAGAGGTTACAATGTATTTATAGCCTTGAGGCTATACAAATGAAAGGATAATGCGTTGTCATCTAGTAGACATGTACATCTGTATGATAATAAATGAGTATTTAATGCGTAGTCGTCTCCTTGATTATCCTGATTAGAGTGCTATGTTGCTCAGACCGCCTAAGTAGCTCGACACGCTTGAGTTGCTCAGGGCCCCTGAGTTCCTCGTGGCTTCTTAGTTGCTCGATGATCTTGAGTTGCTCGATAAAAGTATACATAATTGCCACGTTGACAGACACGTGTCTGTAAGTGAGTGGTCCATGTCAGCAGACTAAATTTGGTATCAACAGAAGCCCCCAATATTTCGTAGTTTAATGGTGAAGAAAAGTAAGGAACATTCTGTTGCTTAGATTTTTAGTTTGTAGGATTTTAGGCAAACTTTCATTGTATCTCCCTCCTTTTTTGAGTTCATAGTATCAAGCTTTTAAAGTATTTTGAATTTCCATAACCGCTTTGATTTTTGTGCCCCTTTTCTTCTTTTTAGCCGTCGGATACGCAAACGTCCGCCTTAGTAATCATTGCTTTTCTCTATTCCCGAGGTAAAGTATTTAAACGCGGTAGAAATCCTATCGTCTTTTACTTTTCAAATCTGTGTCTTCGAACTTTTCATTTCTTCTCTATCTTGTGCGTTCGTTTCTTCCATTATTCGTTGTCAACTGGTTCACTCTTCTCCTGTAAGATTTGTTTCCTTCTCTTTTACTTATTTTGTTCATCATGGTTTACCTTGTTGAATCTCTTGACAAATTTCGTTCTGAATTTTCAATTCCTTCATGGGTCATATTGGAAGAACTTTCTGAACCTTCTGACTATTTTTCTTTGGCTAAGGGACATTGGTTCCCAAGTCTCTTTGTGGTCGAATGTGGCTTTTCTTTTCCTCAAAATCCTTTATGTTTGGAGTTCTGTCAATATTTTGACGTTGTTCCTGCAAAAATAGCACCAAATACCTGGCGAATAGTTAATGGAGTCCATAGGTTAAACCAGCTTCATGGAACCCGTTTAGGAATTCTAGAAATTATGTTTTGCTATAGATGGGTTGTCAGCGATAGTACTTTTTATTTAAAAACTAGGTTTTTGAATAGGGCTTTAGTTGTCAATCTTCCAGATGCCAATAGGGATTACTTTGAACATGGGGTTGTTATAAAAAATTGGCAACATACTCCATTAAATGGAGATGATGTATATCAGGGTTCCAGGTGTCCCCCTTATGGCAATGGAATAGGTTGTTTTTTTATTTTTTGAAATCTCGTTTTCTTGATGTTTAAATGTCCCAGAAGAAGGGACAAGGAATATTGATGCACCCTTTTCTGCTGCAGTCAAGAAAGTTGTTGAGAAGCCCCCAGTGGCCTCGAGCAAAGTTGTCGTTGTTTCTCCTCCAAGTGAGGTTATCGTTATATCACCAACCAAGACAACATCTTTGGTTGAGAATGTTACGCCTCCTACGAGGAGGTTAAAGAAAAGTTTTTCTGAGAGACCAGCTGAACCTGTCTCTCAGTCTTTAAATGTTGAAGGTGGTGTTCCCACTTTTATTCCTCCGAGCTCTGCTATGGGCTCGGTGAAGTCTTGGATTATCCCAGAAGTCCAAGGTATTAAAGACACTCTTTCTTGTGACAGAGTTACTACCTTGGCTTTTCAACATATTGCCTCAGTAAGTATTATTGATCTGAGTTCTCATTTTTCACTACTATATCCCTGTACTGACTCAAAATTATTTATTTTTTCAGCTGGTAACGTGTTTCAACACTATTCTGAAGAAGGATGAGGCCATAAAGGCTTCAATCTCCTCGGGAGGTGTAGAGGAGGATTTTACTGGATTAACCCACTCTTTGAAAGACTCTCATTAGAAGTATGAAGAAAATAAAATTTCTTGGGAGAAACAGGTTATGTCCATTGAGCAAGAGAGAGATCGAGCTATGGAAGGCTTCAAGGAATTGGAGAAGAAATTGAAAGAGCTTGAGAAGAATAATAAAGAGCTTGAGGAGAAGCTCAAAAATGCTGAAGAGCTTGAGAATAAGCTCAAAGATACTGAAGAGGAAGTTGGTAGATTTCATGATGTTGAGCGCCAGAAAATGGAGGTGGAGGAGAAGTTGAAAGCTGTCGAGGAGCTCCTTAGGGAAAGGACATCCTCGAAGAAGGTTAAAAGGAAGAAGGCTGTTAAAAAATCATTCAGCGTAGGTTGGGATAAAGGCTGGAATAAGTGTTTGGCTGCCATGTCCTCACAAATGGAATACGCCAGCCTTAAATACTTTAGGGATGGATGGGTGGCAGCCCTACAAGAGCTGAAAGTTGCTCAAGATTCTGAATTATTTCAGCAACACACTCATGGCCCTCCTCCCTCTTCTGGAGAAGAAGAAGAGGACGAAGTTACCTCAGAATAATCTTCCATGATAATTGGGGACCAGGTCCTTGCTGTTGAACCTTGCTCCGAGCAGCCCCAACTAGCAAACATTTCTGTCGAGCAGCTTTCCTTGCCCTCCGAGCAACCAACCTCTTCATCCAAGCCTTTCGAGGAAGTTTTAGGAAGAAAGGAGAAGGTGTAGAGTTGTTCGGATCTTTCTTTTGCCTTTTTTGTTTAATGTAATTTTGGGCTATGTACTTCTTCTTGTGATGAAATAAAATTGGAACTTCGGTTGTTTGGTTTGATTTTTCTCTTGTCATTGCTCTGCTTGTATCATCATTGATTCTTTTTATTTATCTTTGCTAGTTTTTGGCTAGGATGGAACTCTTATCATCTCATGACACAGAGTTGGTGAAGAAATGCAATAAATATTTTAAATCTGGTCATGCAGACCTAAACGAGGCTCAAATCATTGACATCCTTGGTCCAGATACTTCTGAACGAGCAGTCAAATCTTATCAATATCTGAAGTGCTTGCTTGACCGAACTGTTGCCAATAATGTGGAATATTATGAGATGATTGAGGATCTCCAAGGAACTATAGAGGAACTCCAGCAGCAGTACAAAGAGTCCTCCACACTTTTGCACCAAGGGTACGAAAAGAAATATCAACAGTTAAGTGCTGAAAAAGGATATGATAAGGCTTTCAAGAAGAAGGAGGGCATTTTAAAACTTGAATTTAAAGAGCATAGGCATATCGCCAAGTTACTGGAGCAAGAGAATATTGCCCTGCAAGAGGAAGTAAAATAATTTAAGTCTGTTGCGTCTTCCTCGGGAGCCTTGGTCCCTGTCAATGATGAAGGTTTTTCTTTTTTTGAGGCAGAAAATGCCAACTTGCGAGATGAGTTGGAAACTTTGAAAAAAACTAAGCCCTCCACTTCTACTCGTGGACGAGCAAGATCTTCTTCTCGGGGATGATCAAGAGCTGATCGAATTTCTATTAAAGATGCAAGAACTCAAGCAGCTTTGGAAAATCAAGCAGTTCAATTGATGGCGAAGAATCAAGCTTTGGCGGAGATGTCTAAGAAGATTCTGAACCTCAGCGAGCAACTTTCTACCCAGAGTTCTGCTTTGGAAAATAAAGAACTTCTGGTGAGGAATCTTTATGAGCAGCTGGAGAGGTTAACTTACCAATTCCATAAACAACCTAGAGAGTTTTGGATGGATGGTTATAATGAAGAACTTTGTCATCTTGATGCTCATTTAGAACAGTCGAACAACGAAGGGTATAAACAGGGCTGGTTGAATGCTCTCTGTGTTTTAAAATTGGAGAGAGGTCATTTCCAGTGGGATTACTATAATCCTGGAGTTCTTGATTTACCTGTGCCTCCTTTCAAGCTTGACCTTAGTTGGATTCTATCCCGAGCCATTCCTCGTGTTCTGATCTCTAAGTATCTTGATGATTATAGTCTTCATTCAAATTTTAAAATATCTCGCCCAGAACACCTGCTTGATCGTCCATCTATAATCAACATCAGAATGCTACAAGATCTGAACTTCATAAATTCCCCTTATAGTCTTGATGATCCTCCAGCTGGGGTAGACCCTGTATCAAAGGTAGAAGGGAAAAAACCAATAGAATAGGATTTTTATGTAATGACTTGTACTTTCCACAGCATATGTAATCCTTCTCGATTTGAATAAAAAGTTTTAGTCTTTCGCTATTTTATTTTCTTCTAAGTATTTTGAAGAATGTATTTGTTTGTGAATAAATGCACATTGTGATATGTCCATTCTGTTTTATTTTTTTATTATAGTGACTTATCACTCTTTGATCCTACGCAATGAAACAACTTACAACCCATAATCCTGCTTAGTTTAACCAATCGGAGTTGATTGTATATGATTTATCGACCAACCGGAGTTGGAGGTAATTGATTCCCGACCAATCGAAGTTGGAAGAGATTTGTTCCCGACCAACCGGAGTTTGAAGAGATTTATTTACCGACCAACCGGAGTTGGAGGTAATTGATTCCTGACCAACCGGAGTTGGAAGAGATTGGTTCCCGACCAACCAGAGTTGGAAGAGATTTATTTTCCGACCAACCGGAGTTGGAGGTAATTGATTCCCAACCAACCGGAGTTGGAAGAGATTTGTTCCCGACCAACCAGAGTTGGAAGAGATTTATTTGTCGACCAACCGAAGTTGGAGGTAATTGATTCCCGACCAACCGGAGTTGGAAGATATTGGTTCCCGACCAACCGGAATTGGAAGAGATTTATTTTTCCGACCAATCGGAGTTGGAGGTAATTGATTCCCGACCAACCGGAGTTGGAAGAGATTTGTTCCCGACCAATCGGAGTTTGAAGAGATTTATTTGCCGACCAACCGGAGTTGAAGGTAATTGATTCCCGACCAACCGGAGTTGGAAGAGATTTATTCTGAACATGATGCATAGTGTGTAGCACTAATACTCCGAAAAAATTTCAACAAAAAGAGAGAACTGAGTAAAACATTCAACCCTTTATTCATACTGAAGAAAATTTAATTTACATAGGGATCCCAACTAATGATAATAGTTGCGTAGATGCTCTGCAAACACCTTGTTCATTATCCACTGATAGGTAGTACCTGCATTTTTAAGTCCAAAAGGCATAACATTATAACAATAAGTTCCCCTTGGGGTAATAAAATAGGTACTCTTCCTATCCTCGGGCTTCATTTTGATCTGGTTGTAACCAGAATAAGCATCCATGAAACTTAACAATTCGTGCCCCGAGGTAGCATCCACCAGTTGATCAATTCGAGGCAAATGAAAATAATCCTTTGGGCATGCCCTGTTAAGGTCGGTGAAGTCTACACACATCCTCCACTTGTTATTTTTCTTCTTTACCATCACCACATTTGCTAGCCAGTCAGGATATTTGACATCCTCAATGAAAGAGGCTTTTTGTAACTTCTCTACTTCCTCCTGTATAGCTTGATTTTTCTCAGGGCTGAACACTCTTCTTCGCTGCTTTACTGGCTTGATTTCCTTGTTCACATTGAACTCGTGACACAAGAAATTCGGATCTATACCTGGCATGTCTTCATGACTCCACGTAAAAATATGCTTTCTTCGCCTTAGGAATGCTATCAATTCTTGTTTTAATGATTCATCCAAGATGCACCAATTTGAGTTGTTAGTTCTGGATACTCATCGTCTAGAATGACATTCTCAGTAGCCTCCATGACCTGCCCTTTCACGAGTTGGGACTCGTCTCTAGGGTCTAATATTTCAATCTCCGCATCTTTTATTTGGTAGGTAGTAGTCTTCTTTCTGGATTCTTCATGCTCCTCCTGTTCTGCAGATGAATAGTAGCATTCCCGAGTTACTTTTTGGTCGCCTTTCACCACCCCTACTCTAAAATTGGTTGGGAATTTTAAACATTGATGTACAGTAGATGGCACTGCTTCGAATTTTTTTAGTCCTACCCTTCCCATGATGATGTTGTAAGATGATTGGACATTTTTATCCATTACGAAGAAGCGTACTCTTTCTGTTCGATAAGCAGGCCATGTACCAATAAGCATATCCAACTTGATCATCCCAAGTGGAAAAACCTTTCCGCTAGTAAAACTAAGGAGGGGTCTATGATATGGCACCAACTGGGATAACTTCAAATTCAAACTGTCAAAGCATGGATAGAGCATGATATCTGCCGAGCTACCATTATCCACCAGTACTTGTGAAATCACCACTTCCTTCATTCTAATCTTGATCACCAATGAGTCATCATGAGGATATAGTACACCTTCCAGGTCATTCTTAGAGAAACTAATGACTAATTTGTCCTTATTCACCTTCCTAGGGCGATCATCTTCAACCAGATTTATTCGTTGAATGTACGAGCAAGCTTAAGCCTCATTGAGGTAAGCCTTTATCTAGGCAGTCATATCTCTGCCTCATGTATCTCCACCTGTAATGACATTACACTTAAATGATCCAAAGTGGATAGAAAATACCTCACGTTCTGGCTATTTTGGTCTTTTTGGGGAAATCGGGGTCGTCTTGGTCATCATCCGAGGCTTCTTCATGACTTCTCTTCTTATCTTCTTTTGCTCGACGAGGAGATCTAGACCTCTGCCTTGCTCGGTCATTGCTCTTTTCATCATTTCGACGATCAACATACTTGGCCAGCTTTCCTTGTCTGATGAGTGCTTCAATTTCATTCTAAGAGCTATGCAATTTTTGGTCGTGTGACTATGGTCTTTATGGAACTCGTAATATTTGGACTTATTCCTCTTATCAGGATCTACCTTCATTTTCTCTGGCCAGTTTAGCTCATCGCTGTTCTTGATCTCTTCCAGAATGTGGTTTATATCTACTTTCAAAGGAGTATAATTTCCAACTTTCTTCAATTGCTCCAATGCTTGCTTTGCTTTTGACTGCCTGTTACCACCATTATTCTTATAATCCTTCTTCTCAGCCTTATAAACCTCAACCTTGGTCTCTTTGGTGTCCATACTCTTCTTCGCAGCCATAGATTCCTCGGCGTTCATCATCTTGGTTGCCTTTGCTATTAGTTCTTCCATGGTTTTAGGCGGATCTTTGGCTAGAGTATAGTACAATTTATCTGGCAACAATCCACTCATCAGAGCGATAATTGCTATCTTCTCTTCGTAATCAATTACTTCGATCTTCTCATTATTGAAACGAGTAATATAATCCCTGGTGCTCTCACCTGCCTTCTGTCTAACACTTAGCAAGTGTGCTACTCGTTTAACTGGTTTTGCTCCGAAACAGAAGTTCCCAATAAAGAGCTAGGCCAGTTGAAAGAAAGTCGCAATCTTCCCCCGGGGAAGATTGTTGTACCATATTTGAGCAGATCCGGTAAGAGTTCTTGAGAATGACCTACATCTCATCTCATCTGGAACTGCATAGATATCGGCAGCAACTTGGTATTGTTCTATATGAAGGACAGGGTCAGTTTTTCCATCATATTTAGGCGTTACCATTAGAGCTTTAAATTTTTATGGTGTTAGAAAATTTACAATCGCCTGTACAAAGGGTGTCCCTTGAACAAAAGTCCTTTGTAGAGGATTCTTGGCCTTAAGAATTTCCCCTAATCTGTCCTCCAACCTCTGAATAGAGCCCTTCCATGCATCATTTCCTTCCTCGGTCCTATTAGTTCGAGCAATTGATCGCGTTAAATTTGCTTCTTGAGATCTTTCATTGCGAGCAGTTGGTTGTGATTAGGCAGAGCCTTCCCTTAGATCGGATGGTCGTAGAGAGTTCCTCGATGCAATCCTATGAGGGCTTCTATTCCTCCTAGGGCCCAAACGATCAAAATGAGAGATTCTACTCAATCTTTCTAAAGCACTGGTCCTTTCTGGAGATAGAGTGATGTTTTGTCGCACTGAGGAGGTCCGACCAGGTTGATAAGAAGGATCATTAGATCTCTCAGTACGGTATGATTCAGTGCGTCTAGACCGTGATTCCTTAGGGAATAGCGTTCTCCTAGTTCGCGAAGAGGGTAAACGAGTATTTCTCTGAATACTTCTTTGTTCAGACTGGGCCGACACTCCGCCTTGGACAGTTTTTATGAGTTGTCGCATGGTGTTTTGCATGGCCGTCTGACCTTGGGCCAAATTAGCCATTATACCAGCCAGATCTGGGATATTTCGGGGAGTAGATGGATTTGTAGGGATTCCATCATTTCGATTACTGGATTCCGGATTATTAGCCATTGATGATGAATTGCTTTGGTGAAAATCGATAATTACAGTCGTTCCCACAGACGACGTCAATCTGTTGATGTAAAAAATTCACAGATAAAAATGAATAAAGAAATAATAGACAGTAGATTTTTAAAGTGGTTCAGCCTTATAAGAATGGCCTACGTCCACTGTTTTTGTATTGCTGACTCTTTGCTTGGAATTCTCGAGGAATGGTTTTCTCAAAAAATTTCCGTCCCCTCCAATGAAGAGGTTACAATGTATTTATAGCCTTGAGGTTGTACAAATGAAAGGATAATGCGCTGTCATCTACTAGACATGTACATCTGTATGATAATAAATGAGCATTTAATGCACAGTCGTCTCCTTGATTATCCTGATTAGAGTGCTATGTTGCTCGGACCGCCTAAGTAGCTCGACACGCTTGAGTTGCTCGGGGCCCCTGAGTTCCTCGTGGCTTCTTAGTTGCTCGGTGATCTTGAGTTGCTCGATAAAAGTATACATAATTGCCACGTTGGCAGACACGTGTCTGTAAGTGGGTGGTCCATGTCAGCAGACTAAATTTGGTATCAACAATGAAATTAAATTACTAAGTGAATAGTAATAATTTATTTGCATCATAACGTGTATTAGTGACGTGACATTTATTTATCTCATAAAGATTATCTCGGCCCATCGGGACTAATTTGGGTGTGAGATAAGAACTTTTATAAATTAATTCGAAGGTCAATTCTGAGTGCACGGTTGAGTCCGGATGGGCCGAGAAAGTCGGAAAAATGTACTCGAGGGTAGTAAATGGGTCACGGGGTATTTTTTGGCATAACCAGGCCCACACAGGGGTATTTGGGGCATTGCAATTAGGCCCATATGACTAAAAATGGGATTAGGAGATATAAATCTAGGTTTAGGAGTTGTGGGCAGACATAACTCATTTGAGAGAATCTGAGAACGTAGAGGGACATAGAGGGAGGACTCTTTAGAGCCAAAGAGTAAAAACAAGAGACGTGTTCTTCATCACACAACAATCTCTACACCAAAGTATTAATCAGACACTATGAATCCTAAGGCAAGTGGTTAAATTTTCTTTTAAATTAATTGCAGTCTATAATTCACATCATAGTAGGTGTGATAGACCAACAATTTTGGGTTGGGTTGACACAAATTAGGTTTTAATTTGTGGATGTTACAATAGAATTTCCGGACCGAGAAAGGGACTTAAAAATTCGTATTATGCTGTTGATATCTTTATGAATAAATTAGGAATGATTTCTACTGTAAAGGATTTGGGAAAACCCCTTTTTAAATTTCTTATCTTGTTGATGATTGGAGAGAAATTTCGGAATTAGAATCCTTAAACTAGGTTTCGATTAAGAAAAATTTCAGTAGAAAAATTTCTGGGTTTAGAAAGTTGTGAAATCTTCATGGCGTCATTTGGATAAGAAACAAAGGAGATAGAAAACCTAGGAGGTCGTTAGAAAAACCTGGATTTCATTCACAGGACGTACCTATGTCATTCGAACAACACGTGGCTCATCCTAGTGACGTGTTTTGATTTTTGGCAATTTCGGTGGCATTTACTGTTTGGGTTGAACTTTGACTTTGGGGATATATCTCTAACAGTAAGCCCTTATGATTAAGTGTTGAGTTTGTTGGGGACTTTAAGGGACAAACAGTAAAGGTGGCCTTTGAATTAAATGTGAGAGAGATACATTTAAAGTTAATTTAAGTAATAAGTGTGCCAAACTTATTAAAGGAAATTTGGGGCATTAAATTCTGAATATTTAATTATGGGCCAAGTGAGAGTCTGGGTATACTGGTTTAGTGACGCCAAGGTATTAAATTAATAATTGAGAGAAATAGATTAATTTGGAGTTAGAATATAGACTGGGATAATATTAAGATACGGGCCAAGTGAGCGAGTCCGGGTATATTAGTTGAGTGACACCAAGGCAATAAATTAATTCATGAGTAAATTAATTAAATTAGAGTCGGACATAGAATCGGAAAGTTAATAATTAATTAATGAGTAAACTAATTAAATTAGAGTCGAACCATAGACTCAGGAAGTTAATAATTAATTAATGAGTAAATTAATTAAATTAGAGTCGGGCCATAGTCTCAGGAAGTTAATAAATTAATTAATGAGCAAATTAATTAAATTAGAGTCGGACCAAAGACTCAAAAAATATAGGCTACTGCTACGGATTTTTGAACACTATATATATATATATATACGGTGTGTGATGCATATATATTGTGTGCTTATAAATATCAGATATTTATTTAAGTTATATACTTTAGTGCTATCAAGGGAGGTTGTACAATGTGGATGAATCCCCTAGCTTGAGGAGTAGGGCGAGTATATCCCTAGGTCATAGCGTCCAATTTCAGAGGCGGGGCATTGAGATGATGTCCTCATACTCGTGGGAATATGACTGCCTCTATTACGTTTATTATTTATGCTCTAATTCGACGGACCATAGTTGTCTTGGAACTCCAGGTGGAACTGAGTAGCCTGGGTTGATAACACTTTAGAGAATACATCCAGTAAAGTATTACTCGGGAGGATGAATTATATACATATTCAACATATGTGTGAATGTTATAATGTGTTTTTACGTATATAATGTGATAAATAGTTATATACGGGTAATTAAATACATAAAGTGAATTGTATTACTTATATAACGGGTGTGAATATTATATTGATTTAAAAAGGGAAAATTATTAACTAAGTTAATGTGATTAACAACTTATAAATCATATCTTTAGCATAATCGGGTTTTAGTAGGGTGGTTGGAAGAAGTTATATCAATTATCTAGTTACGGGGTAGATAACTAGGGGGGATATAAAAAAGGGTTCGAGGTGCACATTAGTTGAGGGATGAGTCTGTCATCAAGGGACTGTGACACTAGCTTAAATATGAAGATCATTCATGCATTTTAAATTATTACAATTTAATCACTTTCTAAATATTTTCAAAACGTTTTGGGTTCTAACCCTTGCTAGAAAATATTTTCAAAACCTTTTAGGTGTTCAGCCACACGGACGCCGGGCTTGAAATCACTCTAGGGACTCGCATCTGCAGCATGTGTGGATGTTGCATGATTTGGATAGATGATTATCTTATTTTATTCCTAGTTTAGGAATGTTATCTCAGTTTATCTTGAGCATGTCGCTCATGATCTTTATTCAGTTATTTCATTTCAGACTGTATGGGATTCATTACTCTCTGTTAATATTTTTTAGTTTGGATTTAGCCGATGGTTTATTTCAGCAAGACATTAATTTAGTTATTTTATGAGATGATTTGACTCCATCAGTATGTGATGTTTAGTTTTTTCTGCATTATATTATGTCTTGGATAATAGAAAGATTAAAATTTTGACATCAACTTTTCGAATACTAGGTGGTTAGTAAGTTTTAAAAAGTTTTCGACAGTGATGCTAAGAAGGATCCATATGAGATTTCTGTTTAATTTGATATAGGACTGATCACCCGGTATTTTATTGGGAGGGGTGTCACATTTTTCTTTTGAGTTGTTTTGAAAAATGTTTAAAAACTTATAAAGATTTTTGGTTTTGTGTATTTCAGTTTTACACATATTGTGTGGGATGTCAATGGTTTTGAATCCCATTGACTAGGACATTTGGTTATAATTTTGAATTCTTGGATGGATGTTAATCATATTTACATGAAGTATTTGTAAATTGATTTTCAAGATCGATTCGCTTTTTATATGCCTCCACACACAGTTTGCACTATCTCTTTTGGATTTTAACTTCATATATCACATGAGCTAAGTGTGGTGTTCTCCCAATAATTATATATGTAAAATTGTTGACTACGGGGGAGTTGTGTGGGTAAAAACCATTGCCCGTGAGACTGGTGCTTTATTGGAAATTTATTTATGCATGGGAAAGGGATACGAAAGGAGCAATCTCATTTGTGTAAAAGGACACCACAAGTAAGAGCCTAAAAGATTGAGAGGCAATAAAAACTAAAAAATTGCTAAGGCTAATTTTTTCTTTACATTATGCTTGAAAAATTAGATATCTTCAAAAGAAAAAGGGAGAGAAATAGGATATATTTTTTAGGGTGTTATTTGAAGATCTATGGGTTTTCACAATGAGTCCTAGTTGAGCTTAATTGTTTTGACGCTATTAATTCGAGAATCATAAAAATATCTTGCATAGTGTTTTTTTGTCCTTTTGAGTTCTTTATTTGACATCTGAGGATAAATCGACTATTGATAAATTATTACGGTCAAATAGATCTACTTGAAAATTTTGAGTGATTTATTCATTTTCTCTTATTTCTAGTTCACCCCCCTTCACTCTATACCACCATGTTTGGATACATTGATTCTATAAGAGTGTGAAGAATTACGTGTTTGTATCTTTTGTGGTCATTGATACTTATATATAGTTGTGTTTCATTGGTATATGTGTGGTTATATATGGTATATTTTGTGTTTTGAGCCTTATAATTTTCATTTAATCCATGTTTGCACTATTCTTAATATAGCATGTTTCAATACATTGATTCTATGCGAGTGTGAAGAATTACGAGTTTGTGTCTTTTGTGGTCACATATACCTATATATAGTTGTGCTTAATTGGTATATGTGTGATTATATATATGGTATATTTTTTGTTTTGAGTCTTTGAATTTTCATTTAATCCATGTTTGCACTATTCTTAAACATTGATTTATATTGGCACGTGTTATGATCGTCTTGGTATCTTTGAAAATTCTTTATCAATATTGGCTAAATTTTGAGAAAAATATATTTTTGTATCCTTATTGGTATTGCATTTTTTTTATCCTGGTTTAAAACACATTTTATATATTTTTATAAACCCTAAATCTTATCTTCTCAATTTATTTTGATATATAATCTATTTCTGATAAAATACTTTCAATATGTATTTTTCTTTTAAATAAATTTTATAATATAGTTTATGAGTTTTAAAATATTCCCACACTTTTTAATTAATTTTTTATGATATTTTTTTTACTAGATATTAATTGTGTTAAAAATACAGTTGATTAATCATTAGTTTTGTTTAATTAAACATTTTAATGCTACATTCAAAATGACGGCGTTTTGATTTTTTGGTTGTGATCCGTGTGGTGGCTGATCAACGAGTGGGAGTGCAGTGTGTTGTGCACGCGTTGATTGTGTATGTGCGCTATGTATGTGTTGTCTCAACTCTACTCAAAAGCTTTGTGTCCCCCTGGTCTTTTACCTTGTTACCCTTACTGTTCATCCTCTTTTTTACGAATGTGCCTCATAGTTTTCATTTACAATTTTATCCTCATCCACCCTAGGTTGATAAAAACGTATGCTTTATTTGAAAAACACACCCAAACGCTGCCGAATTTTTTCCCTTTCTCTTGCTAAAATCCTTACACTATTACCCTATATTTCTTAACCTTTTCAACGCCTAATCTATATGAAATCTTCATACACATTTGTGGAGATAATTTTAGAGTGTTGTTGTTGATTTCTTTTGGGATTGTGAAGTGTTTCTTACGACTGTTTGTTTGGAAGTTTGGGATTATAAATCTATAAAGCTTTTGGGTTGATTCCCATGGTTGAAGGCGTATTAAACTTGATGAGTCTTGATCAAAATATTTTCTTTCTCGAATTTTTGCATTATCTTTGAAACAATAGTTGGGTAATCCTTTTAACTCTTCCTATATTTATACACACACACACACACACACACATATATATATACTAGTTGTGCCCACGTGCGTTGCACGTGCTATCGAATCCAAGTATTCAATTTAAGCAGTAGCCATAGTAGGTTTCTAATATTTCAGATACATTTCATTCCATTAGAGAATTTTAATATATTGAATACAACCTTGGTGAAACTCTCTTTGAAATCGAGGGATGTGGGTAATATATGTAAAATAAAACAAAGAATAGAGGAAAACGAAATACAATTAAAAGTATTTCATAAAAAATAACAACTAAAGATTATTAAATTGAAAGAAGGAAAAAAGTTTGAGACATTTTTCATTAATGATACATTAAACATTATGGAGAACTAACCTTGAAAGAGAAAACAAACTATTGTTGAAAGTACATACTTAGAATTAGTTGTTGTTTTTTAAAAAAACATCGAAAATAATTACTTCATCCAAGTCACAAAATTTTTTCTCCATGGGACATCACTGCACCAAAACACACAAAAAATATTACTTCATATATAAACATTAAAATAACATAAATATTGATATATTATGTAGTAAAGTATAAATGTATATGAATGTAGAGGCATAAAAGTATACACAAATTTTTACATATTATGTAGTAAAGTATAAACTAAATGGATGTAGAGGCATAAAAGTATATGCCAATATAATTAAATTTGTCCTTCGACTAATTATATATAATGAAAAAGATACGCTTGAGCTAATGAAGAATCAAGAAAACATGTAGAGGCACCACTTAAGTATTTTTTTAACGCGAATTCCAAGTTCAAATATTCAAACTTTAAAGAAACTTGTCTAGAAATTCTAATCAAAGTCACACATCCAAACCGAATCTAGTCTAATAAAAGGTCTTATGCATAAAGCACAAAAAGTATGGATCAAGTGCAATTTGATTTTCACAATTGAAAAGTGAGAATCCATCCTTCAAAAAAATCAAACAATAAAGTAGTAGTTGCTTTAAAAATATTAAGAGTAGAAAATAGTATTTAAAAAGTTGTCAATGTAATTTGTCCTTCGACTAATTAGATCTAATGAAAAAGATACGCTTGAGCTAATGAAGAATCAAGAAAACATGTAGAGGCTCCACTTAAGTATTTTTTTAACACAAATTCCAAGTTCAAATATTCAAAATTTAAAGACAATTGTCTAGAAATTCAAATCAAAGTCACACATCCAAACCGAATCTAGTCTAATAAAAGGTCTTATGCATAAAGCACAAAAATTATGGATCAAGTGCAATTCGATTTTCACAATTGAAAAGTGAGAATCCATCCTTCAAAAAAATCAAACAATCAAGTAGTAGTTGCTTTAAAAAATATTAAGATTAGAAAATAGTATTTAAAAAGTTGTCAATGTAATAACTCCACTATAAAAAACGTAGGAGATTAGGGCATCAACAATTTTTAGCACATATGCCCTACATAAGCTAATGCTGGAAGCTCTTTTTATTCATAATTCTAAGAAGCGTGATGACCAGTAATTAAACACATTAACCACTAAGCATATCGATAAATCAAACTTGAAGTTTAGCAAATTTCGCTCGGTAGTAATATAATATGTCATTTGTCGAAACATAAAGTTGAAATCCAAATCATAACATTGTATGAACATTGAAAATTTATTAAAATGTATAAACATTGATGTTTAAATGAAAATATAAAACTCATGCACACACATTTACTTGAATTACAGGTGCTATCCTAAAATATGGGCCTAAATGTGGTCAAAAGTAAAGGCACTCAATCTGTAAGAAAAATACAAAATTAATGTTCAACATAAACTGAAAATCATATGCAAATGAAGGGAATGAATACACATTTAGCGAGTGTAAGTGAGCGTTTGTAAAAAGAGGAAGAAAATTGAGATGAAAATCGCTATAAATATTAGTTATATGGTAAAGAAAAAATGCTTATTGAAAGATGAGCAACATACCTCGGTCTCTTTATATGTTTTAAGTAACACAGCAGTAAACCTGGAAAATTGGATTTGTATACTACTATTCCTTGTAAAATCACAAAAATTAGGACGGTTAATATGATAATAGTTCAGAGAGTCGTATATTTATTAGTGAACAACTTATGCACATTGATAGAATGGCATATGACTTGGGAAAACATTATAAAACAAATTATGAGCATTGAAACCACCACCTGGGTAAAAAATCACCACGATTTAAAATTTTACAATCTTCTCAAACTAACTCAAAATCAAACCTTAAAATGACCCAACAAATTCAAAACGCAAAAAAATTAAAAACAAATAAACAGAGAAGAACCCTATATGAAAAAGGTATGTAAAGAGGGAAGAGTAATTATGAGAAAAAAGGAAACCACCAAGTTGTTAGTGTCCTAGACTAAACTCCAACATTAGAAGAGTTGAAGGCATGTCTTTCTCTTCAAGGAACCTAATTTACATATAAACAAATGTAGAGTCTGGAAAAAATATTAATGAGAGAGGGAGAGAGAGAAAGAGGGTAATGTTTTCAGTAGAGAACCTAAGACAATAAACTACATATTTACATACATATGATAGTACCCAAAGCATATCAAAATCTTCATCAATGAATTAAATTAAGAAACTGAGATGAAAAAAAAAGACATCAATCCATACCATTTCAGAGAAAATCGGGGAGACGGAGACAACAACGGGGAGACTTTGCCAATGGGAACCATCTGCGCTATTTCAATCGATATTTCAGATCTATTGGTCAATATAAAAATTGATGTCTTCCTTAAAATTATGAAACTACAGTCATTAAGTACGATAAGTTTGACAGAATTTGCAGGTAGGTTTAAAAAATGAAATCAGATGGGTTTGAAAGAGAGAGGTTTGTTGACCTGATGGTGAAGTGGGAGCCGATGAGTTTGCTAGTCTCAAATATTGGGACTGAAATTTGGTATTGATTTATGAAGACTAAAATACTTTAGTAAATCAAGAGAGAGACAGAGAGAGAAAATGGGCAACGAATTCATATATGGAAGGATAAGAATGAAAATAGGTGTACAACTAAGGGTAATAGAGTCAATTTGATTGTTTATAAGGTTTGTGCTCTTTTTAAGTAGTAGTAGATATATTGTTTACTTATTGATCAAGTTTATGTTGACGATATTATTTTGCTGTCTACATCTCCTCAAGAGGCTGAAATTTTTGCTAACATAATGAAATTTGAATTTCAAATCTATGTGATGGGTGAGTTATATTTTTTCTTGGGTTTGCAAGTGTCTCAAAAATCAAACTGCATTTTTATATCTACAACTAAATACGCAACTGAACAGGTTAAACGGCTTGGGTTAACCAATGCAAAAATAACTAGGGCTCCTATGAGATCTACTACTAAGCTTTCTAAAGATTTATCGGGTAAAAAAGTTGAAGTTACTCTATATCGTAGGATGATTGATATCCTTATTTATTTAATGGTTAATACACATGATGTAATGTAAAATGTGTGTGTGTGTGTGTGTGTGTGTGCGCGCGCTAGATACTAATGTGAACCTAAAGAATCACATTTACTTGCTGTTAGATACATATTAAAATATGTTAGTGAAACTTTAAACTTTGGAATAATATACATTATTGACACTAATTCCAAAATAATTAGGTATACGGATATCGATTGGGCTGGTTCTACTGATGATAATAAAAGAACCTCCATTGGGTGTTTTTACTTACGTCACAACCTCATTTCTTAGTCATCTAAAAAGAAAAATTTTGTTTCTTTTTCTTCCACCGAAGCCGAATACATAGTTGCTGGTAGCTGTTGTACCCAACTTTTGTGGATCAAACAAATGCTAAATGACTACGGCATAATTAAACCAATTGCCCTTATTTTATGTGAGAATCAAAGTGCTATTAGTATTTCAAAAAATTTGATGTTTCACTCATGCACAAAGCACATCAAAATGCGTGAACACTTTATTAAAAATTAGTTGAGAAAAAGGAAATTTGCATTGAATATCTTAATACTAAACACCAATTAGCTGATTTATTTACCAAACCTATGGACAACCATAGAATTGAAACACGTCGAATGTCTATTGGTGTGTGTACTTTTCCAAGTTAATTATCTTTAGTTTCTTCCCTTTGTCCCTTTGAGACAAACAAGGGGAGAATTTGAGACTCTTAGAGTTTTCATTATTATATTTGTAATTTTTGTTGAGTTTATTATAAATCCTTATTGTCAGTTTAGTTATGTAATCTTCTATTTTTAGGACTCATATTATTAGTTCAGTTATGTACTTTTTAATTTTTAGGAATCATGTTGTTAGTTGAGATGTGTAATTCGTGTAGTTTATGTCTTTGAATCTCAGCTTAGTTTGTCTCAAAATTGGACAAATGGGGAGATTGAAAATTTTCCATCTATTATGGCTCAATTTTGAGACAAATATTTTTGTGTGTCATTTATAGAACTGCATTTTTCTATCTTGGTAAAAAACACATTTTATATATTTTTATAAACCTTAAATCTTATTTTCCAAATTTATTTTTATATATAATCTATTTTTGCTAAAATACTTTTAATTTGTATTTTACTTTTAAATAAATTTTATATTATAATTTATTAGTTTTAAAATGTTCCGAGAAATTTTGTTTAATTAAACATTTTAACACTACATTTGAAACGATAGCATTTCGATTTTTTGGGTGCAATTCGTGCGGTGGCTGACCAGCTAATGGGAGTGCAGTGTGTTGTGCACGCGTTGACTGTGTATGTGCGCTCTGTGTGTGTGCTGTCTCAACTCTGCTCGAGAGCCGTTGTGTCTCCCCTATCTTTTATCTTGTTACCCTTACTGTTCACCCTCTCTTTTACACATGTGCCCCTGACTTTTAATTTCCCATTTTATCCTTAGCCGCCCTAGGTTGATTTCTGGTTTGCTCTTTTTGTTTGTAATATTTACATTTATATCGTGGGGAATTTTTTGGATCCTATATATCCTTAGCCGCCCTAGCATTTAGGTTGATTTCTGGTTGATTTCTGGTTGTTGATAAAAATGGATGATTTATTTTAAAAACATACCCAAATGCTGCCGAAAATTTATTTCCCTTTCTCTCTCTAAAATCCTTACACTATACCTTATATTTCTTCACCTTTTTAACACTGAATCTATACGAAATCTTCATACACATTTTGTGGAGATAATTTTAGAGTGTTTTTGTTGATTTTTGTTGGGATTGTGAAATGTTTCTTACAGCTGTGTGTTTGGATGTTTGGGACTGTAAATCTGTAAAGTTTTAGGATTGATTCCCTTGGGTAGAAGGCGTGTTAAACTTGCTGAGTCGTGATCAAAAGAATTTTTTCTCAAGTTTTTGCCTTCTTCTTCGAAACATTAATTGGATAAACCTTTTAACACTTCCTATATATATATATATATATATATATATATATATATATATCAGATCGTGTTGGTTGGTTATGATCTTAGCTTAAAATCGCTTTGGACTTGTTGCATGTTATCTTAATCCTAAGTTAGGGTTTGAACCCATTTTTTCGTTTTTAAGTTTTTGGTGTATAAATCTGACTAAAATATATCTTCGTAAACTTGGAGATTTTAAATCTATTTTTTTTTCTTTTCGATTTTTTAATTTAGTTTAACTTATATTTCTTTTTAGGTTTAAAATATTTCTTTAGTTCAGATATATTTGGTTGTAGTTGTCTAAATTGTTTAAAGTTACCGTGTGTTCTAAACACTTAATTTATTGAACCCTAATCCTTGTTTGAGACTATAATATTTAATCTGGACGTAGGTGATTTTTTTTTAGTTCGTTTTTCCTCTGTCATTATACACGAACTTGTTTTAACAGTTGGACTTAACTAATAAATCATTTCTTTTTTCTTTTTCTTTTTATTTTGTTTAAAGCAGTGCTTTTTCTTGAGCCAAGTGCTATACATTTTATCTCGCTCTCATTTGATTTGGACTGGATCATTTTACTCAGATGTGTAAAATATACTTAAGAGTGTTAATCTCCTCTATTCTAATTTTTATTCACACTTGAGTGGTTTAATTTTGGGTTAGAGTTGATAATAAGCATACTAAGGAAGGCCTTGAATGTGTCTCATGATTTAGTTATTTATTATCCGTTTTATGTCTTGATTAAACCAAAACACTTACTATTAACTTATTGTTGTTGTGTATAACTTCACAGGTACTCTTATGTTGGGTGTCTAGTTGTGCGTGTATTCTAAGTTGTCACTATCTTGGTTTTTTAGTTAGATTCAGTTGTTATGGGGTTATTTAGTTTGTTCCATGGTATACTTGTATGTATTGCCCAAAGTCATTCATTTACACTTGTATATCTGTAATATGTATTTAAATATTGGTATTAGTGGACTTGGGTGTGTGCATGGTCCTGAAACTAAGGGACTCGAGGTTTTTTACTTTGTTGGTTTCCCCATGAACAAATACCGTGTTCTTATCTAGTTTTCCTCATTCCATTCTAGTTTATTTTTATTTGGGCTATATCATAACCAATCTCTTTTTATTTTTGTGTGTGTGTGTGTATTACAGTTTCAATCAAACTTTAAAATTGTTTTATAAAAGAGTTAAAAGAGTTTTTATTTAATAACTAAAGCACGTTAGGGTGATTTGATTATTTCAACCTTATGCTTAAATTCTTGCATCATAGTTGACATCATTTTCTAGTAGTTTGGATTATTTGTACTTGTGTTATCGAACTATTTGTCAAACCACTTCATGATATATTTAGTTTTCATTTATCCCACACTTCACTTAGGGGGATATTTGGTTTTATTTGGTAGAAATGTTTTACTATTGTGCACCTTATTATTTGTATATTTTTTAATAAAAAGGGGGAGAAATGTTATCCAGCCGTTTTCGTGTGGGGGAGATCTTTAACTTAGGGAGAGACATCCTTTCTTAAGTAGAGATGGTTAGTCAAAGGGTAAGGGTTTTTCATATGAAACTTATATATTATTATATTCTCTTTGCATTTTATGGTGTGTTTAAGTTTGTAGGTTAACACCGATGCATTAAAAGTTTACATAAGAGCAAAGATACTCAATTTCGTGTCGGTCAAGCATCTATAACCTTTTTACTTTTAGGGTTAGGAATTGTCTTAGTCAGCTTGTCGGTCCTGTAGGTTTTGTTTTAAGTTTTGTCCCGAAACAGCCAAAGGAGGATATTTGTAAGGAAAAATTTTCGAATCGAGTCAATTTGTATGTATTCGCTCCATTTTTGGATAAAATTTGTTTGAGTCATAAGTTAGGAATTGAGTTGTTCGTCCTTCAAGCCTGTGACATGTTATCGAATATTGTAGCGGCCAAAGATAAAGTGACATCGAGTATGCATCGTGTTTCAAGACGAGCTTCATCTTCACCATCTAAGGGATCTCAGTGAAGTATGAATACATGTTTTTGTTTAATCCTTGGAGTTTCTATTGGGTGTTAGGAGTTTATAAATTATTTTCAAATGTTTTAAAATGATTTTATCCTTTTTAATATTTTTTGGAAGAAAAATATTTTTATCGTGAGCTCATTAGAATGATCTATGCTATATCGTTTGAGTGAGATGTGGAACCTCGTTAGAGTAGGTTCCAACGAGTTCCAACAAGCTTCGAACAAATTAACTTTTTCCTTATCTAGAATTTCGTTAGATATCTCGTTAGCTATAAGTTCGAGTGAGATTCCATACTTCATTCATACAATGTTATTCGATCGAGCTGTCGTGTTTTCATTGTAAACTTTGTTTTTCAAGCTTATATCTTTTTTAGAAAACTTTATATAAATTGGAGTACAAAGCAGTAGATTTATGAAAGACGTTTCCCAGTTTTCGGAGTTCCTAAACCTATTTAAAAAGCTCTGGAAGTATATGTGTTTGTTTTGAGAAAAAGTCTTCCACACCAAAACCTTAGTTTATACCCATTTTGAGATCCAAGAATCCTAAATCTGTATATCTATTTGAAATCTCATTATGTTTTGCATCAGAATGGTTTTCTCAATATACTTTGTTCGTTTCCTATGGAGAATATCGTGTTTGGTGTTGTGGGAAGGTTGGACTAGTCATGAGACTACTAAGATCGATGGGATACCAATACGTAGGACAATGCCCTCATTGTGTAACTATTAGAAGGCATATAATAGTGGATGCATCGAAGGTAAAAAACTATGAAAAATCACCTCAAGGCTTGAAGGCATCGAGAAAATTTTCCTTTTAACTAGATCTATATCGTAGTGGACTTGTGTGATTGGGGCATCCGAGATTTTTTTTTCGTTGTGCATTTTTCTCGTAAATCTTCGTGTTGTGATCTAGTTATTTTACTCTTTCTTATACTAACTTGAATTCATGCTTAGGTCAAGACTAAAATTGATAAATTATTTTACATAACACTTCTAGTTTCCAAAATTTGTGTCAATTAATTAAAAAATTATGAAAATTAAATTTGATGGTGTTTTCTCTACAACCGTAGGGCACTTAGCTTTCTCATAGTTAGAGGAACAAAACTGAGTAACGCGACCCCTACGCCATTTTTCACTCTTTTATTTATAGGCCTCTTATATATTCTATGTGAAGGTGGAAAAATTTAGGAAGAACAAAAAGGTTACTGCGGTGGGGGATTTTGTAGCTTATTTTAGCTCACATAGTAAATTGGCTATGCTAGCTATTCATCCGGTTCTACAAAGTGAAAATGTGAAGTGGATGATTAATGTTTCTAAATCCATGGTTGAAGTGAGGAAGGGTGTTTTTTTCTTTGTCTTTGTAAGTGGGGGTCAATTCCAAGAACCTCAATCGTCTTAGGTGGATATCATTTGGAGAATTATATTCTAGAATTTGATCTTGTCTCATCAAAACTCGGGTTCAACTATTCTTTTTGTGCTTCATAATACAAGTTGTTCACACTCAATAGTTTTTTAAATTTCAAGCAAGACTTCATTATTTTTTTAAATTTCAGTTCCAAAAATAATAGTAACGAAAGAATTGAAATATTGAGTGCATAGGAGAAGGCAATTTTGTTGGACACATTGGTGATATCTTAAAGTCATAGTATATGAGGATACGACCAAAAAAATATATGTTACACAAGTTAAACATATTGTTATCATAAAATAATGACATGCCGTGAAATATAAATGAGGGTGTGTTTGTGTAATGCCCCGACCCGAATTTATGAATTACCCAAGGTCAATCCCGTCTGACTCGAGCATTAGGTGTTACATGAAATAAAATAACCTACATAATTTTGCTAGTCCATTTTTATTTAATTAACATTTCACTTGTTTAGCATACAGTTGCCATTTAAAATCAAGATATGTGAGGGACCCCCATGGGAAGCATCCTTGGAATCTAAGCATATATAGTTACTAACGTAAAGCAAAAGGGCCTACTTACCTACATAACGCCCTTAAAATAAGAAACCGCACCCCACCAGCCGTAACAAAGACGAAGGAATGAGCCAAATGCTTAGTGAAAAATATACAATAATGCAATGTAGAATCAAACGACAGAAAGGAGACTCTAACACGTTATATCTACGTGTACATTCAACCATTATATATACATCTAAATATATCTGCATGAAGCCGTTTTTATTCCAAAAACTTTACTTGTCCCGGTTAATTTACCTTAATCTCATAAAAGAATTCCCTTTCAGTTAACTTGACATACCTTCCTTGATTTTACACACCCAATTAAATACTTAAAACAATACACCTTGTTTAAGGCAAATCATTTCTTTCACCGAAATTACCCACTTTATTTGTACCAATCCACATTAGTATTTTCTATGAAAATCACCCTTTCAACACACGTAAACAACGTGTTAGAAAATACTTATCTTCCTTTGAAAGCCTTTCATAAATACATCCGTGTGTTAATTATGGGTTAAACCTTGTTAGGTTGCTTAATCACCGATTTAATAGCTTCACTTTACCATTCCTTTACTTTATGGGCATTAATTAATTTTCACATTACTTGTCCATTTTATCCTTCACCATAACATTTATTAATTCATTCAAGTTAGGTTGTAATTTCATATACTCACCTCATAACCCATTTCTTGTCATGATCCATTTTCATTATCTTTTTCTCGAAATCTTCCAAAATCCACATACTTTAACGGGCTCCACATCGTTGGCTATGCTACCATATGATCTGGCCAGTGATTTTTGAATCTTTCACCCCAAGGCTCTGGACCCTCCTTAATTATCCTGATGTCATCTGATTTCTTATTAATGTGTTTTAACATTTAGAAAATATCCACATTATTCCACTTTTTCCTTCTTCCGCCCATTGCCAAAATTCCAGGTTTCACCCCAATTCGTGTTATACTTTTAAAATTATCATTTCCTGGGCTTCTTACTCTAACATTGATTTTATTCTAAATCATGTTCATTTAGTACCTTATTGTTAACACCCTTTCTGACATTTTTGTTTCATAAAAAATTTCCACTTTACGTAAAATTACCATTTTATCTATTTGTTTTCAAACTTGTCCTTTTCTTCCAATTTCATAAGTGTTAATCTCCCCAAAATATTATTAAGTTATACACACCAACTTCTCAATGTTTTAACCCATTAACATTTATTTAACACATTTTCTAACCATTTTCTAATGTTGGACATTTCTTCACTTTCTTTATCAAAGAAACCCAATTACATTTGAAGACTACTTTATAAAAAAATGTCCTTTTCCCTTTATTAATGCATTTATCCTTACAACCTTAGACTTGTCATACTTTTAACATGTTTAACACACACTTTAAATACAAGAATTTCTATTTCTTTATTTCATGTTTAAATCCAATGAAACATTCATTAAACTTTTTTACATGTACATCATCAAAATACGACAAGTTTATGTACATGAAAAGATGGATTTTAACTCCAAATATCCTATTAAATAGTTTAAGCATACAATTTATTCTAGAGATTTATAATACTTGCAAAAAATACTTTTGAAGTCCAAAGGACATTTTATTTCTTCAAAATTCAATACATGTCCAACTTTTATAAAATCTTTCTTTTTGTAAGATAAATATCATTGTCAAAACATTTTATTTCATAAAATATTAGTGCCAAACTTTTAGAATTGCACTATTTCCCTTAAATCCCAAACTTTATTATAATGAAACTTTAAAATATTCATTCATATTTTACCTTCATCACAATATCATTTTGCAATATTTTTATTCCATAGAAATGTTAAACACAAAACTACTTGAAACTCATCATTTTATTCAAATGCATCATACTCTTAAAATCTAACAACAAGACTACTAATATGTAAATAGAGTCTTAATACTAAGAGTAGAGTTTTTCCACCTCAAATGGAGCTCCAACAATAATAGGATGGAAAATCTAAGATGATGGAAACCTCTCACCTCCTAAGGTGTCCTTAAGGAGATTGCCTTTCTCTACAAAACTTTCCTCCATGAAATCTCCATTAAAAACCCCTTCAAAATCCACCAAGATCTTCCATCTTCATCGCCAAAAACCCCTAACAAAAATCTCCAAAATTCGTAGCTTTGTTCATTTATGGAGGAAATGGGTATATATAGTTCAAATGTGGTGGAATACTTGAAGAATGTCGTGGCATTAGGTGGATACACGGTGATTTGTGGTGGTACGAGAGGAGAAAATGCTGAAAATTTGGTAGGGAGACCCACACCCTCTTCTTCCTACTCAACATAACCCACATTAACCAAAAACATCGATCTCCCCCTCCCCCCCCCCAAATTTGGGCTCACCTGATATCGATACCTCATCCATCCAATGACCTAAAATGCGACAGCACACAAGGGCAACCCAATTTAATAATTTCTACTGTGCTCATTCGAATGAGAATGTCTTCATATTCAAACTAGCTTTTGATGACCTTCTAACGATTCTGTTCAGGTATGTAGTTAAGTCTCGTTCCATCCTCGTTCCATCCCCATTTCTAACGATTTGGTCTTCTCATTCAAACTACTCATCTTCGTTCGAATGAAACACCGATCTCATTCAAACGACCACCTTCCTGAATTTTTTCAAAATTTACCCCGAACTTCCAACATTTTCCAGCAAGGCCCAAAAGTAATCAAATATAGAAATTAAAGTCCATATGCTAGTGAGCCAAATCCATGATTCTCATCTATTCACAACTCATATAAGAAATTAATAAATATTGGGCGGGCGAATATTAAATTCTTCCCTCCATAAGTAATTTCATCCCTGAAATTGTCGACCCGTTAATCCTCAAGCTTCTGGGGTTCACCAATCTATGCTCTAAATCATAATAATCCTCCAAGACTAAATCATCAACGTCCTCTAATGATAAGGAAACATCATACTCTCTTTCACAGGGTTGTCACCAAAAGCTCAACATGTGACATACTCTAATGCTCTATGACAGCCCGCCTAATTAAATACCGTGTGATCAATCCTTTATTAAAATTAATCAGGATTCCCATTTCATTCATTCTTAGCATCACTGTCAAAAAACGTTATTTACTAACCACCTATCGATTAATTAACCCGGTGTTTGTAAGGACACAATTTCCAATTGAGTCTTATATAGTGTTGGCTCTATTCCGGACAAAACAATTTGAGTCATAGGATATAGTGTAAAGTGTATCCATCCAAGCCTATGTCGAGTTTGTTGAAGACATAGCGGTCAGATTTGTAAAGCCTCATCATTGCCGAGTTTAGTGCCTCGTTTGTACGTCAATAAATATTAGATTTCAAGTCTGCAAAGGTACGAATGCTTTATATATATATATATAGAAGCTTGAAAATTATATTGGGTGTATTTCATAAATTATTTTTTATGAATTTTATTTTCAGAAAATCATTTTAGAACTTTTTATTAATCTTTTGGGATTAAAAAGTTTTTTTGGGGGTTTTCGTAAATCTCGTTCGAACGAGATTGGATGCCGTTCGAACGACAACCCAAGTAGTTCGAACAAGATTATAACGACTTTTGGGATTTTTCATATGTTTTCTCGTTAGATATTCTCATTCGAACGACGTGGGTAGTTTTCTGACAGTTTTTTTTATAAAACTTTCCACTTGCCCACTTGTTTTCCCACTACTTTTTCTATATAACTAAGTGCGGGAAACACATTTTTACACAGAACTTTTCATTCCCTCCAAGATAAAAAGAGATAAACTTACTTGAGATAAAAAGTTCCTTTTTGTGTTTTATTCCAAAATGATTAATTCTTGAAAATACATATACCAATATCTTAGTTTAATTCCAAGCTTTCATATATCTACATTATTCTTGGAGAGTTGTTTGGCACCGGGTTCTACTCTACCCTTTGAAGAGTTTGTTTGGGTTTACTTCTATATCCCATAAAGACGCAAATTTGTTGATGCGGTGTTCCCACATGAAAAAAAGGCTTCGGGTGTGGGGTGACGGAGACCAAAAGCCTTATTGGTGGATTCCAAGATTTCGATGGAGTCCGGGATTGTCGATTAGGCAGAGTTAGTTACAAGAAGACGCGTTTAGTCTTTGACGGAATCAAGTCGTGTGAAGTAAGTCATTTGTCTTGTAATCATAAAACCATACTTAGTGGACTTAAGGCTAGGGTCGTCTGATGTTTTTACCATTTGGGTTTTCCTCATACATCGACGTGTAGTGGTTTGTGATTTATTTTATCTTTCTATATCACCTAGATGCATGCTTAGGACTAAAAGACGAATTACGGTTTAAATCACTACTCATGCTTAATTTGGTGCTAGAATTAATTTGGGTAAGGTTTAATTAATTTAATTCAAGCCATTAATTTTAATTTGATAAAATTTGGTTTGGCCTAAATAGAAAAATGAATTAATCTTGTTACACAAATTTCTAGGACTTGGGTTAAACAAAGTTGCTTAAGTAAAAATTAATTTGTTGAATAATTGTATGTCACTTTTAGTTTAGTGTAATTTTAATTTGAAAGAAATTAAAATTTGTCGTTTGTGTGTGTTGTGTTTAACCATCCTATTCCGCACTTAAAGGAAATTCATATGTAATTTTAAAAGAAGAATTTTAACATTTGGGGGCTTCAGTGTTAATTTTTTTTTTATCTTTCTACTCCAATCCCTGCATGCATCCACACATACTGCAACATCGCATCCTTGGAAAGTATCTTTAAGCCTGGCATCCCTGTGGGTGGACACCTAAAAATATTTTTCAGAAAAAGAGAAATATTTTTTCAAACGGGTCACAACCCAATTATTTGAAAATGTTTAGCAAGAATTTTATTGCAATAAATAAAATGGGTAGTATATAATGTTCATAATTGATTTCACAGTCGCATTCTCTTGAAGACAGCCTCCCCCTCTTCTACAAAGCACACCTATCACATTAAATGATTCATGTAGTTATTACAGAATCTAACCAGACCACAATAGTTATCTAAGTTAGCCTGCTAATCACCCCATTATAAGTCAAACATATTATCATGATTGTTATAACACATATATACACATATCACTCAGTATCTGTGTGTGTGTGTGTGTGTATATATATATATATATATATATATATATATATATATATATATATATATATATATATATATATATATATATATATATATATATATATATATACATAGCATCCTCATATATTGGTCCTATTAGATGCATTTCTCGTACATGCTATCGGTTGCCAGGCATATCTCGTGTTACGTCCGGTCATCGAGTCAGAATCTCACCACCGAGCCCAAATAATAAACAAATAATGTAGGTTGTCATAAATACATAGGCCCTAGTATTTCATTACCCCTTCCATAAAAACCAGCATGACATCCCCCTTTGATCACGGTAGGGGCCACCCGAGCACGATAACCTGGAGCAAAATCCAAACCCCGCTGGAATCACATGGTGGGACCACCCACTACGCGTAACCTCCCGGATAGCATCCTCGAGTAAAACATTTAAATAACTAAATTTGCATTCAAATCACATGCATACATGTATATAATCAACACAATTATATATATATATTCCAAGTATTACTGAACCTGTACATAATATACACATTAAACGATTTCCCAACCTCGAAGCCCGACACGACTTCTTATATTATCATCTGACTAGCCCTCTCTTATAGCATCCTAGTCCTATAAAGATTTTTATATAATTAAATAGCAACACTCCGCAATTTATTATTAATTTTAGGATCATATATTTTGCCTCCTACATACTCGGTTAGGTTCTTATTAGTCTCAAAAGGGTCCCTATCAAGTTTGGTTCCCAATCAGGGAAGTTTCGTTGCTCATTACAACTTCAAGGGTATTTTAGACCTTTCACATTTTATGTCTAAGTAATGAAATTTCTAGGGCAGTTTACTACTCACAGTTAGCTACACGTGGTTACAAACAGCACATCAATCCGAGTCCGGATGAGAAAGATGTTCACATTCAAAATTTTCCCCTTTTTAAAAAAAACAACCTCGCTCAAAAAACAAGGTACCGATAGATTGTCCCTTGACCTCCAATTAACCGCCCCTTCCTTAATATCCATACTATTTCTGACACAGGCCAAAAACGCAAGCACCGGTCGAATGGCCCTATGACCCCGGTCGACGAGGCATACCTGACACCCCAGGACGGGTTCTTCTCATTTTTCTTCTCCCATTTTAGTTATATGCTTCCCGAATCATTTTAAACTTTCACCCAATTAATTATTAAGGGTTATGTATTCAACATCATTATACGTTTCATAATTTCTTTTTCTCATAATTAATCTTCACATTTGATTAATGATTTCTCAAATTAAGTTTAATTCATACCTTCCTAAGATCATAAATAATGTCACATAATTAGGTTCTTCATCATCTTCAACCCTTAGAAACCAAGAAATTTTACAAATCTCTAACTGGGCAAGCTCTCAAAATTTCTATATTCACATGGGCTGAAATTGGTTTTCTTCAACATAAAATTAGCAAGATTTATTTTCCAAGTCTTCTAATTATCATATTTGTTGCAACAAATTCAAAAATCAACACTGCTAAATACAACTCACATAAAGCAAGAAAATACTTGCTTTTTTTGGAATAAATTCGGCGATCTCTTCTCGAAAACTTTGCTCGGCATGCTCTTTTCCTTCTTCTTTCTTTTTCTTTTTTTCTCCGTTCTCTTTTCTCTCAAGAATTTGTGATTAAAAGTGAATAACTTCAACCCAACTCTCTTAGATCTAGGTTAAGTTTCCTTGATCTTGAAATTAAACCTATGGGCCAAACCCAAACGACTAAAATCCCCCCGTAAAGTCCCGGTTATGTCTAAAAAGGCTCCGGGACCCAATTATTACCCGGGTACACTATTTTGACCATTTTAACCTCTCTAGACTCAGCCGTGACCTCAAAAGCATGATCCGATTCAATCTATTAAATTTTCCTATCTCGACCCAATTAGTCCACACACGACTCTTGATTGAGATAAAATAATGCCACATCACTCTCACTAGCTATGAAGTCAAATAATTATTACCATTAACTTAGTAATTAGATTCCATCGACATTAATCATTTTCTCTCTCGATTAATATCTAAATACATGCATAATATTTAATTCAATTAAATTATGACAAATTTTAATTTAAATTTACTCGAATTAATTAAATATTAAATGCTAAAAAAATACGGGGTGTTACATACTTACCTCCTTACAACGGAATTTTGTCCTCGAAATTCGGATATGCCCCGTATTACCACCTTAGATCCTTACACATAATTGTATCCGAACGTATAAAAATTTACTCGTAATAATCTTTTGGCATTTCCATTATACACACACACTAGTGGTACCGTTTTAATCGAAGGTCTACTCACTACAAACCACGATTTGTGACAAGTCCCTTCAAACCCCAACATACCGATATATTCCCTTATACTTAAGGTCTCACTTACATAAGGACGTGAAAAAATATCTTGAATCTGATAACAATATCTCAAAAGACGAGTCTATACTCCACTGGCTCTAATATCCCTATATTAGAAAAGGCCCCACTTCTATAGGTGCCAATTTCCCTTACTGCCATACCACGTCATCTCTCCTCATATAAAACACCCTCAACAACCCTTGACTTCTCATATCAAGCCTCAAAACTTTGGTTCATGTCAACGTACTCTCACTACATTCTGAGACTATACAAAAATGGTGAGGATTAACTCAATCCTTATCGATGGACGATGAATGACTCCAAGTTCGAGAAACTGGTTATCTCCCCATTCTCAACTTATCCCAAGGGTGGTGGGTAATTTTTTTTATGAAACTTCAGAAGTCACTTTGCCATTAATATCCTGCTACAAGTCATCACATGCAACCCTACCAGTTGCTGTTAATATTTGTAATCACTCCATGATTCCAAAACATGCATTCTCGAATTCTGCCACATTCTATATCACCCCCTTCCTATTATCCATCGGCCTATGATTGACATGTATAGATCAAGAAACAACTTTGTTCCCATCTCCTCTTGACACTCCTTATCCAAGGTGGGACTCAAGGACCTCGTCCTAATATATAACAATATTGAGCGGCACCTTATGCCGGTTAATTTCTCTTCTTTAATAACATGCGGAGCATTCTTCCCAGTAGTATAACCCACCCAAAACAAATAACATTTATTCCATTCATGGTCAATTCACTTCACAACCCAAAGAGAATCCTAACCCCTCCGTAATTTTGATAATCCAATAGAACTTTACCAGTCTATGCATCCATTATGTCATTAGAATCATCAATCTATCACAACTTTCAGGTGGGAAATATCGGACCAACATCTTCCGTTTACGAGTTCCGCACTTGAATAAAACTTCACTATGTCTCACTCATTCCTAAATCCACACACTCAGCATTTCATGTCACATGGAATATCTCATTTCCCTTTTTATGAGATATACTAAAATCATAGCCCATGCGTTTGCTCCAGAACTGTACACTTCCTAAGCTCTTTTCGTCTGTTAGAATTAACAATCTATCAATGCGCAAACCACTTTACGCATTCTACTAGGTGGGACTCCTCTCCACTTCTCAAAATTGTGGGATCCTCCATTGACATGGGATACCTTTTACATTTTCTTTCAACGTCTTTTGACTCACCTCGACTGTAAGAGTTTTATCGTGACATACACACATTTAGACTACCTCCTTTCCTCTGACGAAGTCTGGTCCATCATATTATTCCACTTGTATTTCTGATTGGCCCATAAACATATTTTTAACACCTTTATAACCACACCTCCTTATCGCAGACGATACCGAAGGTCAAATTACCCAGGGCGCCCATGCACCTTATATCCCTTGCACACTACACAATCATCTCCAACGTTTCACACTTAACATACTTATCTCTAGTCCAGACCGCATTATCAGCGTGGATATATCATATGGATAACCTCAGTTATCCTACTAAAATGATTTGATTTTTCCTCGATAATGCTCTTCCTATCAACTAGTGGTGCAAAACATTTCTTAGTGCTTCCTACACAGCACTACCCGACTCCACTGGACCTATATTTTTAATTTCTCTTAGCTTAAAGTGTTTCCTCTGCACGTTTAATAATTAACATTTAAAATCGATGCACTAGCATCCAACAACATCTCACCACGCCAAATGCTTAATAAGGTCTCTGTTTGTAATATCCCGCAACGAAGTTTAAAAGAACTTTCCCCAATGCATTATTCCCTAGAATTTTCAACGAAATTCGTGGGTCCAAATCACCTAACTAAGATATCACAAATCTAGTCTCTCGACACATAAATCAAATCGTCTATATCCATGTCTCTCAAGGCGTCACACAATATAGTGCTCTCACTATCATTAAGTTCTCAGCGCATACATAATAATGAGCTAAATCTCTTCGCTCAATGGTAAACCCGATATACCCTGAATCACATCAGTAAAAGTCTCCATGCACTGGGATCAAACGTAAATAGAAGACTATAGTCACCAAAGTCTACGATATAATGCAATATATATGTATACTCAACTTTCTTTCAGGTGATGCCTCATGAAATGAAATATCTCACCCTGACATAACGAGCATAATAGTCTTACCATATAGTCTACTACTGCTCAACCCTAGGTATCTAGTCACAGCACAAGATAATAATATCCTCTCCTCTCATAGCCCTCATAGGTGGCAAAAACTACCACAAAATGGAACCAAAGAGATCCCCACTACTCAACGGTAAATATATACACACTATATTAATATTAGCGACACCTCTACTAAACCCGTTTCACATACGAATTTAGTATTAATAAACTACTATGAAACGCCCGTGTCACATAAAACAGACCCCAATCACCTTGGAACAAAACTTATATTTTCAATTGCCAATAACACTAGCAGTTCAAATGGTTCCTGGACATAACACCCTCGTTTCAACCGACCCAACACTACTTAAGGCGTGGAGGCCAAGCCTTAAGTCTTAGAAGCCTAGGTGGGCCTTAGGTGTAAAAAAGCATGAAAAGGCATTTAGGCCTTTTTAATATATTTTAATATTTTTAACCATAACAAGGCTATTAAAAATACTAAAATTGTGCATACCTTAAATTTATGTCAGAGTATAAGCAAAATATTATTTGATTATTTTAGACGAGATATTGGTTTAGTTTGTAAAAAAATCTTTAAAAGGCAATATCATTTCACTAAAGCATTTTTGTTTTAAAAAAATGCGCCTTCAGACTTTTACCAAGAATAAGGCGGGGAGTTTCTCCCAATCCTCAAGCCTAGACGAAGCCTAAGCGTATCTTTTAGAACATTACTTATAAATATTTCCCCTTCTAGACATCCCGTTCCTATCTCCCAATTCACTGTGGACAAGATCCACACATTTGTTCCTACTCTTTACACATAAGGCACATCTTTATATCATTCCCTTTCTCTAGCCCCACTGGCTATGTCAGGGTTGTCCTTCATGCGAACCTGGTAGTCTTGACCCTGATTGCTACTCGCATTGTCCTTTTGGATCCGTTGGCCCTATGGAACTCGTTGCTGGCCTTGACGGCCCTGACTGAATCCACCGTCTCCTAATAGGAATTCTATTGATCTCAATCATTAAAATTGGTCCTTTACTGGGTATCCCATCCTGTGGTTCCTCATTAGCATCGTTAAATCCAGTCTTGTCGCCCGGTTAGTTTTTCCAACCCTCTTGCCTCCCTTCTCCAAGAAGTTTCGATATTAAATTATCACTTACGACATTGACGACAACGATAGCAGTCATTCTAGCCGAATTTCCCCCTCTATGCTTTTATATCCTACCCGTCAGTTCAATATTAACTTACAGACCTTTTTTATTTTTCGTATCCACCTCATCGGGTATGAAGTTCGCTAACACGCCACTTTATTTCATGACCGACCACTATACAACCCTTCGAAAATAAGTATTCAAATCTCCTTTGCCTCTCTATTTAAATAGTTGATGAGAGGATTTACGATCAAACCGCACCCCAAATTCCTTGTTATTCATGGTATCTCTCCATGGTTGTGGTGACTGACTCTTGCCACTACAATGCTGCCCCTATGAGCAAAATTTCATCATGGGTGTCACTGAACTCCACTCTACACAATTGCCTTTGGATTATCTCCTCTCATTGACCCGTAACACTCCCTTTCTTCCTCTAATTCTTAGGGATGACTCTTCGAAAGAATTTCTCTGACTCCCCCCTTGTACCAACGACACTAGGTGAGTCTGAATTTGCACCACCACTTTCTACGACCATGCTTTGGGAAACTACTGTGCCCTAGTGATTATCCTAACGTCATCTGCCAAAATATTAATCATGGTGATTTCTATCGCGGTCACCGTTCCTTGAATATTCCATGGCTTCTTCTAAGCCTCTCCCCCTGCAGTCCTTCTAACGACTCTCATTGGTCGTCCAAAATTGTTCAGTGTACGAAGTCTAATCGAACTCGTATATGAATTGCATCGACTATCCTTAATAGTAGAAGAACGTAAGTCGCATACATAAAGGAATATAACAATCCTATAATAAGTCTCTATATTAAAATAATGCTACGCTAAAATGTAAAAAGCCACATAGATCCTATATACACTAGAACCTGATACTCTGATACTATCTGTGACACCCCTCCCAATTAAATAATGGGCGATCAATACTTTATTAAAATTAAATAGGATTCCCATTTGGTTAATTCTTAGCATCACTATCGAAAAATGTTAAATACTAACCACCTATTGGTTAATTGAGACAGTCTTTTCATTTAACGGTTAACACAATAAGAAAACCTTAATTAAACCATTCATGGATTAATAATAGTTCAAACTAACACATAATATGAATGAATCAATAAATATCTTGTCGAATAAATAATCAGCTCAAAATCCAAATACAAATAATAAATCCAACAGCTAAATAAATAAATCTCCATACAAGTCCGAAATAATAAATTGAATAAGAACTGTAGGGGAAACATCCCCAAAGCTAAAATACTGGAGTAATGAAATCCTAAACTAGAATAAATCAAGTGATCCGTCTACTCCAATCACTGCATGCATCCACACATGCTGCAGCGTCGCATTCTCGAAACGAATCTTTAAGTCCGGAGTTCCTGTGGCTGGACACCTAAAAAGATTTTTAAGAAAAAGAGAAATATTTTTGCAAATGGTTTAAAGAAAAATTATTTGAAAATGTTAAACAAGCATTTTATTGCAATAAATGAAATGCGTAGTATATAATGTTCATAATTGATTTCACGGTCTCACTCTCTTGAAGATATCCTCAACCCTCTTCTACAGTGCACACCTACCACATTTATTTATTCATCTAATTATTACCCGATCTAACCAGAACACAATATCTATCGAAACTAGCTCGCTACTCACCCCGTTGTAAACCAAGCACACTATCATGACAAGTATAACAGATATAACCCTTATCTATATGAATATACTAATCATCACATCAATTATGTCAATAGATAGTCACAAATCTATTATATACCTCTAAAACGATATAATAGAGGTGTTAATACTTAACCTTTACAATTAATAGTACGACTCTCTCTCTCCTCTAATTACATATCACTCAATAGCCGCACCTTCGTTTGTAAGGGTACACCTAAGGTCCACCTGTAGGTTATATTAAACCCCATTTGAACTTAACCCCCTCGATCTTCTTTTTCACCATCCGATCAAATCTAAAAAAAACTCTTTGGAGTTTTTTTTGCTCTTATAAATGCTTTGGAGTTACACCTGTTTTTGTTCAGTTATTTGCTCTTATAAATGCTTTGGAATTTCTTGGTATTTTCTTTATTTTCCTCAGTGGGGTAATGTTAAAGATGAGGGGTTTATAGTGAACATCAAAGATTTCTTTTCTTAAAAAAAATTATCAAGAAGGCGAAGGATGAAGATCTCATATGCAGAGAAAGTGACCCTATTTTTACATATTGGTGAAGCGGGAATGCATTTTCATATTATTTTTAGTAATTAGGTACTCTCACAATTGATTAAGCATTCAAACCTCTTTTTTTTTTACTTTTTTTTGCCAGAATTTTGTTTGACTTTTTATCATGGTTGGAATTTTTTTGTGGCAATCGTTTTTATGGGATTTTTTGTGTATGTCGAGGAAATTGTTTTGTTGTTTTTTAATCAAGGTTGGAATTTTTTTTAGGTGATTTTTTTTTCATTTTACATATTTTTTAAATGTTTTATTCAATATTAGTAAGACTTCTAAAATGTTTTTTTTATAATATTCCGGGTTTTTTAAACCATTTTTCAATAATGTTCAAATTTATTAAATATTTTTCTATTATTTTCTGAATTTCTTAAAAAAAATAATTTTTTACGAGAATTTTATAATATTTTTTTTTGTAATTTCTAAACAATATTCTATTATTTCTAGATTTAAAAAAAATCAATATTTTTTTTTCAATATTTTAATATTTTTTTTTAAGAATATCCTTCACATTTTCTATAAGTTTTTCTATCTATAAATTTTGAAATATTTTCCACCATTTTTTAAATTCTATGAAAAAGTAACTTTGGGTTTTTAAAATTTTTAGGGCATATACCAAATAATTTCTCGAACATTTTTTTATTACACGTTTAGTCTAAGCTTTTTTATTTGTTTCAAAAAGTAACATGTCGCTAGCTCGAACTTTAAAAATAAGAGAATATTGGTTAAATGGGTGTCTGAGGGACTTTTTGAAACAAAATAAAAAGGCTTGGACTAAATGTGTATTAAAAAACATTTTAGGGACTTTTTGGTATTTTATCTTAATTTTTTTAAAGTTCATATTAGTTTTCGTGATTTTCGAAGTTTTACAATAGTTGGTTTTCGAATACAATTTATATGCGCCCGTGCATCGCGCGGATTATATGCTAGTTTTCTATAAATATATACACATATCACTCACTACGTATATACATACATAACATCCTCATAGCTTGGTCCTATTAGATTCATTTCTCGTACATGCTATCGGGTGCCAGGCACATCTCATGTCACCTCTGATCACCGGGTCGGAATCTTACCACCAAGCCCAAATCATAAACAAATAATGGAGGCAGTTATAAATATATAGGCCTTAGGATTTCAATACATCTTCTTTAAAGACCTGCGTGACATCCCGCTCTCATCATGGTGGGGCCACCCAGCACTATAACGTGGAGCCAAATCCAAACCCCACTGGAATCGCCAGGGTGGGACAACCCACTATGCACAACCTCCCAGATAGCATACTCGAGTAAAACATTTAAATAATAAAATTTGCATTCAACTCATATGCATACATATTTATAATCAACACTCTTATATATATATATATATATATATATATATATATATATATATATATATATATATATATATATATATATATTCCAAGTATTACCGAACATGTACATAATATACAGATTGTACGATTTCCCAACCTCGAAGCCCGACACGACTTCCTATGTTATTATCTGACTAGCCATCTCTTATAGCGTCCTAGTCATATAAAGATTTTTAAATCATTAAATAACTACACTCCTCCATTTGTTATTAACTATATGATCATATATTTCGCCTCCTATATACTCGGTTAGGTTCCTATTAGTCTCACAAGTGTCCCTACCAAGTTTGGTTCCCAATTGGAGAAGTTTCATTGCTAATTATAACTTCAAGGGTATTTTAAAACTTGCACATTTTCTATCAATTTAATAAAATTTATAGGACAACGTACTACTCTCAGTTAGCTACGTGTGGCCATAAACAACACGCCAATTCGAATCCGGATGAGAAAGATGTTCTTATTAAAACTTTTCCCATTTAAAAAAAAACAATGTCGCTAAAAAAAAGGGTATCGATCGACCGGCCCTGGACCCCCGGTCGACCGCTCCTTCCTTAATATCCTTACTATTTCTCACGCAGGCTAAAAACACAACCGTCGGTCGACTGACCGTGGGACCTTGGTTGATCGGGCATACCTGACAGCCCTAGGACGGGTTCTTATCTTTTTCCTTCTCCCATATTCTTTATATGATTCCCAAATAGTTTCAAACTTTCACCCAATTAATTCAGGGGTTGTCTATTCAACATCATCATAGGTTTCATAATTTCTCTTTCTCATATTTAATCTTCACATTTGATTAATGACTTCTCAAATTAAGTTTAAATCATACCTTCCTAATATCATAAATTTCTAATTAGTATCTTCATCATCTTCAACCTCTAGAAACCCATAAATTTTACAAATCTCTATCATGGTAAGTTCTAAAAAAATTCTCTATTCACACAAGTTTAAATTGGTTTTCGTCAACATATAATTAGCAAGATAGATTTATTTTCCAAGTCTTCTAATTATCAGATTTGTTACTTAAAATTCTAAAATCAACACTACTAACTACAACTCGCATAAAGCAAGAAAATAGTTGCTTTTTTTTGGAATAAATCCAATGATCTCTTCTTGGAAACTTTGCGTGGCATGCTCTTCTCCTTCTTCTTTTCATCTTCTTCTTTCCCCTTTCTCTTTTCTCTCAAACTTTTGTGATTAAAAGTGAATAACTGTTGCCCAACTCTCTTAGATATAGATTAAGTTTCCCTATTCCCGAAATTAACTTATGGGCCAAACCAAAATGACTAAAATGCCCAAAAGGCCCGATTATTTCTAAAAAGGCCCTGGGACCCAATTACTACCCCCGGGCACCACACCAGTTCGACTATTTCGACCTATCTGGACTCAACCGTGAGCTCAAAATTGGCATCCGGGTCAATCTAAAAAAAATTCCTATCTTGTCCCAATTAGTCCACACACGACTCGTGGTCGAGATAAAATAATGCCACGTCACTATCACTAGCTATGGCATCAAATAATTATTACCATTCACTTAGTAATTCTATTCCATCGATATTAATCATTTTCTATCTCGATTAATATTTAAATACACTCATAATAATTAATTCAATTAAATTACGACATACATTGTAATTTAAATTTACTCGAATGAATTAAAAATTAAATGCTCCAAAAATACAGGGTGTCACATGCTCACCATCACGTAAACCATTATCGTTGCATAATCGATTGTGAGTCTCTAATCACTTGATGATCATGCTCAATCAAGTCCTAGGACTACCTTTGCTAATACCCAAGCATAAAGGTGTCTCTACCAGACAACCCTTCCTAGCGATCGATGTTCACCGTAGAGAGAACCATAATACATCCAATTATTTAATGAAAAAGTGCGACTATGTGATAATTGATTAAATTCGCAACTTTCTACATTGGCGCACTTATTTAATTAGAGTCCATATTTAAACAAAGTTAAATCATCCCATAAACATGTAACTATGTCTGTGCGTGTGTCAAACCATAAATAGATAAATCATGCGACACAAGTTTAAGGAAAAATCCCCGAAAGGCAAAACCTTTTATTTCTAGAACATTGAAAAGTTTACAAGACCATTGACTTACATACCATCTTGCTTTCGCCCATAAGAGTAATGCACGGTGTCTTCGTTAAACCTTCAAAGCAACGGCTAGAAATCTGCAGTGGTTCACGCGCAGCTATACCACAAGGACCGCAATCCTAGACACGCGGTCTAAAATCTTCACAAGGACTCCCTCTACAATAGCACGCAACTGTCGATTGTAGAGATTTCCCCACAAAGAATGAACAAGGGCAAAAGTTGGGTTCTTGAACACCAAAACAATTCACTAAAGCATATGGGAGTTTTGTGAATTGAAAACAAAGAGGGATTAAAACCCTAAAGGAAGAAGCCAAAAAGGATTCTGCTTTTGCAGTTTTTCTGTTCGTCAAAACGCTGTGACTTCTTAATAAAAACGTTACCATTTAGTGAGTATTTATACAAAAACGCACTGCCTCGAAATTCGAGCTCGTTCGAACGAGAAGCATATGTCGCTCGAATGAAGTACGCATGTCGTTCAAATGACATCGCGCGACTTCCTATCTCATTCGAACGAGATGCTGATCTCGCGCGAATGACCTGGGCGTCAAAATCGAGGTCCGCTTCAAAACATAGAAAAAATACTCATTCTCAATATTTGACGAAAAAGTCCGCTCCAACACTTAGAAAATATTTTGTAAAAATCTCCCAAAAGCTCTAAGTGAGAAGTAAGGGTATTTAAAACATAACCTTACCAAAGTAAACTTCGCGGAGCCTTGAATGATGAAGAACTTGAGAAATTCGGATCCTTCTTTGATGTAGATGACTCTTGAATGCTCTTCGACGGTGTATCGATATTTGACATAACAAATTGATAACGGACCTATTAAAATATGTCCTTACATTTAATTCATCCTCAAGGACCATCTCGACTCTAAGGATTACACATTATAAGTTTACTCAAATTCTCGGGTCATCATAACCACATAACCTCATATCGTAAGTTACTCATTACGTGGGGCAACGCACTGAGCAAATCATCATCGCACACTCGGCTGACACCTTTTACTGCTATACTCTGATGACCCTGGTATCACCTTAGGCGCATTATTTAGATAACCCACTTAAGTATCGCATTAATCCACACACCATGGCAAGGTAACATTGTGTGCGAAATTTCCTCGAGTTCTAACACTTTACAATATCCTCAAGCCACTATCTCGCTCTTTACAACCAGAGCCATTGAGTGCCATGACAGCCAGTCATAAGCTCGTTAATCCTAAGGAAAGAAATTATTAAGATCAAATTGTGCAGCCGAAAGCATAGCCACCCGTACACTGAACTTATGCAATATCAAGAACACCTCAGATAGGGGCGCCCCCAGTTACCGAGTTGCATTGACCATCCTCGGTCTAAGTGCACTCTACTAGGCCCAACTGCATCATACCATGACATGGTACATATTCGAGCTACTGTAATCGTGGGAATTCCAATCCCTGATTACCGAAGCCTAAAGGTACACACCCACAAGAATAAAAGGAATAAACAACCATTTTGAGAGAAGCCCATATGTATGCATCAGATTATGTTTTATGAAAAACAAACTTACGGATCCTGCTTCAATATTCCTCTAGGACATTCTCTCTGATATCGATCTAGCCACACGCCCTGGTTCGAGTCACCAACTATGACGGATTGAATAATAACCATTCATACTCACATGAAGAAAGCAATGCACGAACCTATTATTCTTGGAAATCCAGAATCCAGACTTCCTTCCTTAGGTGAAAGGCTCTCCCCCTCACATCCCTGACATGCACGAACCACCCCAGCTAGCGAATGCCTAATGCCTCTATCAAAGCCGACCTTGTCCATATTTCTAGTGATGTCATAACCAACCTAACACCCTAGGTCATTATCATATAGTGATCGCATGACAACGTCCCCTTAATAAGAACCATGTTATACGCGAATCATTTGCCTTATAATAAACCTTCAATTACACGAGGTTGTCACTTAGCTTAACTCCAAGTTTTACCCAAATTGAATTTACGTGATGGAGACACCAGCCGTCATTAGCATTCCAAGGGTAGTAGTTATCACCTAGGGCTACATCTTCTATTTGTACTGGCTTGGCAAGATGTGCTAAGAACTAATCCCTACCTTGCTATAGCTATCTTAACTTATATTGTTGACACATAACAACATTCTAATCATGCTTCGATATTTACCTATTTTGGGGTGCCCCCTTCAAGTCTCCAGATGACATCATTAATCTAATTACTAAATGAATTTCTTAGTACTCTTTCAAAATCATGTGTCACACTTCCCGCCCTACTCATTTTTGGGGACACTAACACTTCCTCATCTCGGACTTAACTGGTTTCCCAAGGAAACGAAACATAATCCACATAAAAAGTCCTCAAAACCCAATAAGATTTTATCATCCATGACTTTCTCATCGTAGGTGCACTCTATAAATTTCTCAATACCCACATCATGATTATTAGATGCTCACAAAGACACTAGTTAATGAGCCTCTACACATGGGGCACCCTGACCATTAAATATCTTAAGATTCACAACAAGTTGATTTCTATTTCCAATTACGCCAAAGACAATTTTTCCTATAGAAACTCCAAGAGGCCCTTAAACCATTCACACCAGGATTACCTTGAGCCAACCATTAATTAAGCCACTAAAATGACACTGACACTCAGATAACAATCTTATCTTTCTTCCAAGGTCGTGACCCTAGGACACGTACTAAATCACAAATTAACACCACTAAGGATTCTGGCAGGATACAGGTTATCACCTACGATCGATAAATCCCTAGGTCTACATCACCAACATCACCAAAGATCATATTCCTCAAACTTTACATCATACTTTCTAAAACACCGACATGGAAGACCATCTAGAGGTCACCCCTAAGTATCCTCAACCATTATTATTGCCTGTGTAACATACTCACCACAATTTGCCCATAACTCTCATCACCATACCCTGTGAGGTACAACTTTCAATCAACAACTGCTAAGACACTTACCTATAATAACAATATTTCACCAAATCAACTTAGTACACATTCCCAAGTGCTAACCAACATGATTCCTCATGTACACGATGTGATATTACCCCAAGGATCGAGTTCACCTAATCACGTCGTTGTTACTATCTATTCAAAAGTATCGCACTTGGTACTTAATGTATCCTCATCGCAATACAATACTATTTAGGCCTGACTTACTAGTCATCGAATATCCATGGTTGACTTTACTCAATTTGTGTCTCTAATTCAACGATGTTATTAAGCTCTATCAACACTTTAACAGAACTCTCATATCATAAAGGGTTGACACACCAGCACCTCACATTAAAAACTGCAGTGTTGCCACTATCAGCTGACACGGACAATTGCATATTACTAACACATCTTTATCAAAAGTACGGAAGAGATTAAGAGAAACTAACTTGGTCGTATTCCACTTATCAATAAATTATCTGTCGTGCACATCTCATTGACTTTTTTGTCGAGAACACAAACTGAAACCGTCACCAAAACTAGCATAATCGTCCCAAATCAACACCAACGTCAAAAGATCCACTATTGAACTCACCACTTCACTCCCAAAAAGAACCTTAAACCAAAAGCTCTGATACTATTTGTAACACTCCGACCCGGATTTATGGGTTACCCGAAGTCAACCCGATCTGACCCTAGCTATAGGTGTGAAGTGCAGTGACACAACCTCATAATGTTGCAAGTCCAATTTTATTTTACTAAAACTTTACTTGTTTAACATGCGGTTTCCATTTCGAATCAAGCTACGTGAGGGACATGTGGTAAGCATCCCTCGAATCCAAGTATACAGAGCTACTAACGTAAAATAAAAAGGAAATATTTATCTGTATAATTACCTCAAAATATAAAATTGCACCCCACCTTCCGTAACAAAGATGAGGGAATGAGCCAAATGTCCAGTGGAAAATATACAATAATGTAATATAGAATCGAACAGAAGAAAGGAGACTTGAACACGTTATATCTACGTTCACATGCAACTACTATATATATATATATATATATATATATATATATATATATATATATATATATATATATATATATATATATATATATATATATATATATGCATGAAACTGTTTTTATTCCAAAAACGTTACTTGTTCTAATTAATTTACCTTAATCTCATAAAAGAATTAAATTTCACTTAACTTGACATTCCTTCCATTATTTAACACACCCAGTTAAATACTTAAAACAAATACACTTTGTTTATGGAAAAAATATTTCTTTCTCCAAAATTACCCACTTTATTTGTACCAATCCACCTTAATATTTTTTGTGAAAATAACCCTTTCAACACACGCAAACAACATGTTAGAAAATACTTATCTTCCTTTGAAATCCTTTTATAAATACACCCTTGTGTTAGTTATGGATTAAACCTCTTTAGATTACTTAACTACCCATTTAATCACTTCACTTTACCGTTCCTTTACTTTAGGATATTAATAAATTTTCACATTACTTATCCATTTTATCCTTTACCAAAACATTTATTAAGTCATTCAAGTTAGGTTGTATTTTCATATAATCACTTCACAACCCATTTCATGATGTGTTCCATTTTTAATATCTTTATCTCGGAATCTATTAATATTTGCATACCTTAATGGGCTCCACATCGTTCGTTATGCTTTCATATGCTCTGGCGAGTGGTTTTGGGTCTTTCACCCCAGGGCTTTGGGCCCTCCTTAATTATCCCGGTGTCATCCGAGTTCTTATTAATGTGTTTTAACATCTAGAAAATGTCCAGATTATTCCACTTTTTCCTTCTTCTGCCCATACCCAACATTCGGGATTTCACCCCAATTCGTGTTAAACTTTTAAAATAATCATTTCTTATACTCCTTACTCCAACATTGATTTTATTCTAAATCGGGTACATTTAGGACTTCATTGTGTAACACCCCGTCTACTAACATATAGGCTAGCGAGCCCGTGATCAAAATAAAACGTTGGTCTCATATGGTTAATTTTAGCATCACTATCGAATTTTTTTTAAAGTTACTAACCACCTAGTAATTTGGTTAGACTGGAGACAAATATAATCTTTCATTAATTAACAACAGGTAAAAAATAAATAATAATAATAATAATAATAATAATAATAATAATAATAATAATAATAATAATAATAATAATAAAACCATCAACACAACTAATAACTGAATCCCACACAGATGAATAACATAAATAAATATAGCCGAATCAACTATCGGTTCAACAGTAAAATACAACAGTAACTGAAATAATAACCTGGATACACAAAGTTCAATAAATAAACTGAATACTAAAACTAAGGGAGACATGCCCGAATGAGTACTGAAAAGAATCCTACGTTATGAGTAAATGAACGAAACATCTATAAAAAGGTCCTGCAACCTCCACATGAGCTGCAGTTGCACATCATTGGATGGAATCCTCAAACTGAGCATCCCTGTGGCTGGACACCTAAAATATTTTGGAAAAGATTTTGACATGGGTCAGATTCCAAGTAAAATATTTTAAAAATATTAAGCAAGCAATTAAATTGCAATAATTAAATGCGCATGCACACTTTTCATATTTAAGCTAGTGTCGTACTCTCTTAGGGCATTATTGACCCCTCATCTAATGTGCACACCTAACTCTTGCCTTCTAACCCACTAGTTACTTCCCCATCCAACAAGTTCAAACCAAGTATTTTTCTCCATACAAATTCCTTTTGCTCACTCATATTGTCCATATAATACTTCATCGAATTTTTCGTGTCTTTTATGCCAATTATGGATTTCTCAATAAAGATTAAGTTTCACATACTTAGATCATTTTAAATGTTACTAACTTCTCCTCTACTAAATGTTCACAATAGAATAAATTACACACACACACACACACACACACACACACACACATACAACACTCTTAGGTTGAGATGCGATACATGCAAACTCCGCTAATAAATCATGGCACATCATCTACTAAGTACACGCAGTAGAATAAAACACAAGTATATACATTTATCATTCTATTATATATACATATATATAGTAATACGGCACCCCAAGGCTAAGCTACGGTGCAATCATACGCTCCTATTAAGGTCCGGTACATCACGTACTAAATAAGGACCATTGATGCTTTATCTCTCTCGAGCCATAAATAACAGTCACACACATATTGGAGGCGAATCATATTTCCAAGTCAAAATAGAGACGTACATACCCACTCACCCCGATGACCATTTTACTATCATTCACAGATACGCTGTACCAAGGTTCTATGTTCTGAGGTACAAGTTAATATCCCCCTAATTGGGCTCATCAGAATAAGACTGTCCTGGTGTGGAAACCTCCTTGATAGAAAATATCGAGGTATGATACATACACATAAGAAATCATATAATAGGCATTCACACAACCCATATATATAAATTAGTATCAACAATATAGGTATTCACGTGACCTATAGTATGTGTCTTATACGTAGTATATATATATATATATATATCACAAATATTCTAAGTATTATTCAATTTCAATTATACATCTCACCGTATATTCCCGAGTATCTCTCATGACTCGAAGTGTGCCAGTTATCCTTTAAAATATGTCACTAGGCAACATAGGTTCGCTCATCCCTTGAATTCGTTACATTTCAAATTACACGGATTAATCTAATCAATTTCACATTCGTTAATATATTAAAGTTGTGTCAACTTACTACAATACTCCGAGTCACTCCTATGGTCCATAACTTCACCCTTTAGAATTTGTTACACAAAATTCCACTATTAATGTTAACACCTCTCGTTAAATTCACTATTTGATTATTTATTATATATCTCTATAATAGATTAAACCAGATAATCTATGCCTAAATCCCGTAGCACTAGCCTGAGAAATATCGAAGTCAAAAACCCTGACCCTTAATTTAATTACTATCACCTCAATTAATTTTATCCAAGTGGTGTCGCTAAACCAAAATGCCCGGACTCCCTTTGTCGCTCCGTATTTTAATTTTTTAGAATTCAATTCACCAAATTTGGTTAATAAGTTTAACACCCTTATTAAATTTAATAGTCCATAATACTCATCCCATAAGACTCTAAGTATTAGGTCCATTTAATTTCTATCAATTAAATTCCACCTTAAGATACCAGCACGTATGCTAAATTCATCCGAAATTTCCATTCGAATACGTTCATATATTTTCGACATCTATTATCGAGTGTCGTTCATTATAAATACTCCTAAATCCATACCCCGGATTCATCCCTATCTAATACAAGGATAAAATAATGTTGCTTAATATTTTTCTAAAGTCCTTCACTTATCTACGGACATCCCCAAATAACCCAAATTTATTTCTTCCTAAAGATGTCGGTTTCATGCACCCTATCGTAGAAAAATCATATCAAATCCAAAAAAATCAAAATGAATATGGTTTACACCCACCATGATATGAACCACAATACCGCAATTTAAATGAAAGAAAGTTTAACTACTTTCCCAAATAATTTCGTGGGGTTTGATTTTCTTTGTTGTAGACGAATGTTTGACGAAGAACACACTCCTCTTCCTTTAGTCCGACTCCCAAAAGATCCCCAATTTCTGCCATTGTCTTCCTTTGCAGCTCTAGGGTTTCTCTCCTTGAGTTATGACTGCACCAATTGCCTCAATTAGATTTTATTTCATTAAGGTTAAGGGCCAAATTAAAATGGCCCAAACACCCCCGTGTGAACTCGGTTATACCTAAAAATGCCCCGAGGCCCAATTACTACCCTCGGGTACTCTTTTTTTACTATCTCGACCTATTTGGAATCAACTGTGCACTCAGAATCGTAATCCGAGTCACTTTACTAAAATCTCCAACCTCGACCTCAATTTACGACACATGTAAATTAAAAAAATAACTCGAATCAATTAAATCGTTAATTCACGAATTTAATTAAATACTCTAGTTAAATTAATTCTCTACTTTGTGTGGCACGAGTGAGTCACAGTAAAATTTTAGTTCTAGATTCTCATGTGAAACGGGTGTAGTAGAGGTATCGTAAATATAATTATAGTGTGTGGTTATTCACTGTTGAGTGGAGGGGATCTTTTTAGATCCATCCGTAAGGGAGCGGGTGTGAACACTGAGAGGATATATATATATATATATATATATATATATATATATATATAGGCTATCTCGTTTTGAGAGGTAATATTCAAGGTATGGTTCTATCCTAAGTATGGACAGTTAAGCGATGGTGAGAGGTTACAGCAAGCCTATTATGTTTGTTGTTCTGGGGTAGGATGGGTATTTTTATGATTTCTCACTTAAAAGAGGGTCGAGCTTGCAAAGATATTTTTATAAAGTAGACTTAAGAGAGCACATAGGTCTAGTTATGTTGGATCCCGGTGCATAGGGACTTTTACTAATGCGATTCAGGGTATATCGAGTTTACCGTTGAGTGGAGAGATTTAACTCATTGTTGTGTAAGTGTTGAGAACTTAATGATAGTGAGAGCATAGTATCTTGTGACTCCTTGAGAGACATGGGCATAGGGAGACAAAATTTGTGAAATCTTGGTCAAGTGCTTGGGATGCACGAATTTCGATGACCGACAATGCTAGGGGATAGTGCATTGGGGAAAGTTCTTTTGAACTTTGTTACGGGAGGTTACACACATGGATCATAATAAACGTTGGGAATAGCGAGACGTTATTGGATGCTAGTTCATCGATTTTAAATGTTAAATTATTAAACGAGTAACGAAAACACTTTAAGCTGAGAGTTAATATGATATATGGCCCATGGAGCCAGGTAGTGCTACGAAGGATGCACTCAGAAAGTTTTTACACCACAAGTTAATGGGTGGGGAAGGGTCGAGGACTTAATTTTCAAATTAGGGTAATTGAGAGTACGCATATGATATAGCCATGCAGAGTGTGCGGAGCTGAGCTTGAGATAAATATATTACGTACGAGACGTTATTGATAATTATACTGAAATGTTTGGGCTATCGTATAGAATATGGTAAGACTTTGCGTTCGCTGTTCTGAGATATGATTTACATGTGCTGGTTATCACTTGAAAGAGGGTTTAGTATATGTATTCGTGTATATATGTTATCATGTGTTGCATAATAGACTTATGAAGAAGTGTTTGTATTATTATATTTGATTCCGGGGAATAGGGAAATTTATCGATGGGGTTCAGAGTTAATATGTTTAGTAAAGAGCAAGGATATATTGCTTGTGATTGACTCAGGATAAGATACTAAGGATAGTAAGTGGAACTATATCGTATGGTGTCTTTGGGAACATGAAAATGATCGATTATACTTTTATGTCAGGAGACAGGATTTGGGGGTATATGCTATGGACTGAAGGCCAAACGAATCTCATCGAGCGACAATGCTAGGTAGTAGTGTATCGGGGGGGGGGGGGGGGGGGGGGTTCCTTGTCTAGATTTTGCTTTGCGAGAGATCCCACGCATGAAACTTAGTGCAACGTTGGAAGTGGGGAGATGTTTGGTTACTAGCACATAGTTTTGGTACCTTGGTTATTATGCATTCAGTTAGTTATAATTGTGAGTTGAAAGTTGTATTACAATTTAAGGCTAGTGGAGCTGGGTAACCTTTGTGCAGTTATGCATGGGTATCGGGTGTATGGGTGCCTTGGAAAATTAAATTAATTTTAATATAATCCGCAATTAGAAGGGGTATAGATATGTGTAGCAATCTCAAAGGCATGCGAGTAAAGAGGTATTCGAGGCTTGGAGTACTAGACTTATCTGAATTTTGAGGACGTAATTCCTTTGTACGAGGGGAAGTATATAACACCCCGTATTTATGAGGATTTAGAATTTAATTAATTCAATGATATATGAATTAATTTATCTGGAGAATTTAATTAAATTAGTAAATTAACGATTTAATTAATTCGGGTTATTTTTTTTTTAAAATTTACATTTGTTGTAAATTGAGGTCGAGGTTGGAGATTTTAGTAAAGTGACTCGGATGGCGATTCTGAGTGCACAATTGATTCCGAATAGGTCGATATAGTCGGAAAATAGTACCTGAGGTAGTAGTTAGGCCTCGGGGCATTTTTAGGCATAATCGGGCTCACACGGGGGTGTTTGGACCATTTTAATTTGGCCCATAAGTTTAAAAATGGTATTAATGAAATAAAATCTAATTGAGGGAATTGGGGTAGACATAAATCAATGAGAGAAACCCTAGAGCTATAGAGGAAAATAATGGAAGAAATTAGGGATCTTTTGGGAGCCAAACTAAAGGAAGAGGAGTGCGTTCTTCATCAAACATTCGTATACAACAAAGGAAATTAGACCCTACGAAATTATTCAGGAAATTAGTTAAACTTCCTTTCATTTAAATTGCGGTATTGAGATTCATATCATCGTAGGTGTAAACCATATTCATTTTCCAATATGTTATTATTGAAACAATCGTTTTTGGGAGGGTGTCACATGTTAAATATGGGGTTTGGGGATTTAAGCATTAAGGGTGAAATTGATGTTTAATTGATGTGAGAATAATATCATATGAGGTTAGAATATGACTTAGAATAAAAAACTTGTAGAAATTTTTGTTGAATTCGGATTATTGAATCGAATTAAGAATTGTGATTTAAGGGATATTAGGAAAAACCCAATTTATGAACCCTAGAATTTTAAGGAAAATCACTGAGGATTAATGTCATATATTAGTGTTTGAACATGTTTATAGATGAAATAAACAGGGAGATAAAGTAATCGAGGTCTGGATTGAAGTTGGAAAGCTTCGGAGTTTAAAAATGGTGGAAAAGTGGCCGGGGAAGATGACTGATATTTGGTCGCTGGATCGATCGACCCAATTTGTCGACTGATCGATGCCTTTAGTTGTTATAAAATATGAGATTGTAGTTTTTTTTTGTCACGGTTGCATGGGCTCCGACCTTAAATTTTTCTGATTTTTTTTGGATTTGATATGATTTTTCTACGATAGGGTGGGTGAAATCGACATCTTTAGGAAGAAATAAATTCGGTTATTTGGAGATGTCCGTAGATAAGTGAAGGAATTTGGAAAAATATTAAGGAACATCATTTTATCTGTGGATTAGATAGGGATGAATCCGGGGTATGGATTTAGGAGTATTTATAACGAACGACACTTGATAATATATGTCGAAAATATATGAACGTATTCGAATGAGAATTTTGGATGAATTTAGCATACGAGTTGGTATCTTAAGGTGGAATTTAATTGATAGAAATTAAATGGACCTAATACTTAGAGTATTATGGGATGAGTATTATGGACTATTAAATTTAATAAGGGTGTTAAGCTTATTAACCAAATTTAGTGAAATGAATTTTAAAAGCTTAAAATATGAGCCAATAAAGGGAGTCAGGGCATTTATCTTGAGTGACACCACTTAATTAAAATTTATTGAGGTGATAGTAATTAAATTAAGGGTCTGGGTTTTGACTCTAATATTTATCAGGCTAGTGCTATGCTAGTTAGGCACATATTAGCCGGTTTATTTTATTATAGAGATATATAATAAATTATCGAATAATGAATTTAACGAGAGGTGTTAACCTTAATAGTTAATTTTTGTGTAACAAATTCTAAAGGGTGAAGATACGGACCATAGGAGTGAGTCGGAGTATTGTAGTTGGGTGACACTTCTTTAATATTGAATGTGAACTTGATTAGATTAATCGGTGTAATTTGAGATGTAACGAATTTGGGGGATGAGTGAACCTCTGACTTAGATCAGTAGGATATGAGTGAATTACCTAATGAAATATTTTAAAGGATAATTGGCACACTCCGAGTAGTGAGGGATACTCGGGAATATACGATTAGATGTATAATTGAAATTTAATAATTCGTAGAATATTCGTGAGATATATATATATATATATATATATATATATATATATATATATATATATATATATATATATATATATATATATATATATAAAAGTTGTGTGAATGCCTATTTTATGATTTTGTATGTGTATCATACCGTGCTATTTGCTATCACGGAGGTTTCTGTACCGGGACAGTCTTATTCTGATGAGCCTAATTGGGGGGATATTGACTTGTACCTTATAACATAGAACCTTGGTACAACCTATCTATGAATGATAGTGTGAATGGTCATTAGGGTGAGTGGGTATGTGCGTCTCCGTTTTGAGTTAGAAATATGATTCACCTCCAATATATATGTGCTGATATTTTTGGTTCGAGAGAGATAAAGAACCAATGGTCCTTATTTAGTACGTGATGTACTGGACCTTGATAACAGAGTATGCTTTCACCGTAGCTTAGCCTTGGGGTACCATATTAGTCTATATATAATAGAATGATAAATGTGTATACTTGTTGTTTATTGTACTGTGTGTACTTGGTAGATTATGTGCCATGATTTATTAGCGAAGTTTGCATGTATTGCAACATAGCCTAAGAGTGTTGTATTTATATATATATATATATATATATATATATATATATATATATATATATATATATACATTTGTAATTTATTCTACTCCGAGCATTTAGTAAATGAGAAGTTAGTAACACCTAAATGATCTAAGTTTGTGAAACCTAATCTTTATTGAGAAATCCATAATTAGCATGAAAGACATGAAAAATTCGATAAAGTATTGTATGGGCAATATGAGTGAGAAAAAGGAATTTGTACGGATAACGGGACTTGGTTTGAACTAGTTAGATGGGGTAGTAACTAGTGGGTTAGAAGGCAAACGTTAGGTGTGCACATTAGATGAGGGTGAGTTATGTCTCAAAAGAGTGAGACACTAGCTTAAATATGAAAAGTGTGCATGCATATTTAATTATTGCAATTTAACTGCATGCTAAATATTTTCAAAATGTTTTACTTGGGCTCTGACCCATGTTAAAATATTTTCCAAAATATTTTAGGTGTCCATGAAACCTTGTTATAGACATTTCGTAGTTGCAGCTCATGTGGAGGTTGCAGAACCTTGTTATAGACATTTCGTTCATTTACTCATAACGTATGATTCTTTTCGTTACACATTTGGGAATGTCGCCCTCGGTTTTAGTATTCAGTTTATTTATTGAACTTTGGTGTATCCAAGTTTACTCTTTCAGTTACTGTTGTATTTTCCTGTTGAACCGATAGAAGATTCAATTATCTTGATTTATGTTATTCATCTATGTGGGATTCATTTATTAGTTGAGTTGATAGTTTTATTATTATTAATGTTTTGCCTGTTGTTAATTGATGAAAGATAAAATTTGGCACCAGTCTAACTAAATTACTAGGTTGTTAGCAACTTTAAAACGTTTTCGACAGTGATGCTATGAGTGAACCATATGAGACCAAACATTTTATTTTGATCACGGGCTGACCCGATATTTTAGTAGAAAGGGTGTCATAACCCTCTCCGATATTTTTATTTCATAAAAATGTTCCACTTTATGTAAAATTGTCATTTTATCCATTTGTTTTCAGACGTGCTTTTTCTTTGTAAAATTGTCATGTGGAGGTTGCAGGACCTTGTTATAGACATTTAGTTCATTTACTCATAACGTAGGATTCTTTTCCGTACACATTTGGGAATGTCGCCCTCGGTTTTAGTATTCAGTTTATTTATTGAACTTTGTGCATCCAAGTTACTCTTTCAGTTACTGTTGTATTTTACTGTTGAACCGATAGATGATTCAGTTATCTTGATTTATGCTATTCATCTATGTGGGATTCATTTATTAGTTGAGTTGATAGTTTTATTATTATTTATTTTTTGCCTGTTGTTAATTGATGAAAGATAAAATTTGGCACCAGTCTAACTAAATTACTAGGTGGTTAGCAACTTTAAAACGTTTTCGACAGTGATGCTATGAGTGAAACATATGAGACCAACATTTTATTTTGATCACGGGCTGACCCGATATTTTAGTAGAAAGGGTGTCATAACCCTCTCCGACATTTTTATTTCATAAAAATGTTCCACTTTATGTAAAATTGTCATTTTATCCATTTGTTTTCAGACTTACTTTTTCTTTGTAAAATTGTCATGTGGAGGTTGCAGGACCTTGTTATAGACATTTCGTTCATTTACTCATAACGTAGGATTCTTTTTGGTACACATTGGGAATGTCGCCCTCGGTTTTAGTATTCAGTTTATTTATTGAACTTTGTGTATTCAGGTTACTCTTTCCGTTACTGTTGTATTTTACTGTTGAACCGATAGATGATTCAGTTATCTTGATTTATGTTATTCATCTATGTGGGATTCATTTATTAGTTGAGTTGATGGTTTTATTATTATTTATTTTTTGCCTGTTGTTAATTGATGAAAGATAAAATTTGCCACCAGCCTAACTAAATTACTAGGTGGTTAGCAACTTTAAAACGTTTTCGACAGTGATGCTATGAGTGAACCATATGAGACCAATGTTTTATTTTGATCACGGGCTGACCACCCAATATTTTAGTAGAAAGGGTGTCATAACCCTCTCCGACATTTTTATTTCATAAAAATGTTCCACTTTATGTAAAGTTGTCATTTTATCCATTTGTTTTCAGACTTGCTTTTTCTTTCAATTTCATAAGTGTTAATCTCCCAAAAATACTATTAAGTTATACATAATAACTTCTCAATGTTTTAACCCATTAACACTTGTTTAACACTTTTTCTAACCATTTTCCAATATTAGACATTTCTTCACTTTCTTTGTCAAAGAAACCTAATTACATATGAAGACTACTTTATAAGAAAATGTCATTTTCCCTTTATTAATACATGTAGTCTTACAACCTTACACTTATCGCACTTCTAATATCTTTATCACACACATTAAAGACAAGAATTTCTATTTTCCTTATTTCATATTTAAACCTAAGGAAACATTCATTAAACTTGTTTATATGTTCATCATCAAAATACTGCAAGTTTCTTTACATGAGAAGATGGATTTTAACTCCAAAAATCCTATTAAATGGGTTAAACATACAATTTATTCTGGAGATTCACAATACCTGCAAAAATATACTTTTCAAGATCAAAGGACATTTTTATTTCTTTAAAATTCAACAAATGTCCAACTTATATAAAATATTCCTTTTTGCAAGATAAATATCATTTTCTAAACATTTTATTTCATAAAATATTTAGCATCAAACTTCTAAAAATGCACAATTACCATAAAATCCAAAACTTTATTTTCGAGAAAGTTTGAAATATTCATTCATATTTTACCCTCATCAAAATAGCAGTTTGCAACATTTTTATATCATAAAAATATTAAACACCAAATTACTTGAAACTCATCATTTTATTCAAATGCATCCTACTCTTATAATCTAACAACAAGACTACTAATATGCAAATAGAGTCTTAATACTAAGAGTAGAGTTTTTCCACATCAAATGGAGCTTCAACAATAATAGGATGGAATGTCTAAGAATATGGAAACATCCCACCTCCTAAGGTGGACTTAAAGAGGTTGCCTTGTTCCACGAAGCTTGCCGCCATGAAAGATCCATTAAAAACCCTTCAAACTCCACTAAGGTCTTCCATCTTCATCTCCAAAATCCCCCAACAACACCTACAAAATTCATAGCTTTGTTCATCCATCGAGGAAGTGGGTATATATGGTTTAAATGTGGTGGAATACTAGAATAATATGGTGACATTAGGTGCATATATAGTGGTGGAATGATAGTTTGTGGTGGTGGGAGGGGAGAAAATGCTAAAAAATTGATGGAGAGACCCAACCTCTCTCTTCTTCCTACTTAAAATAATCCACAATAACCACACGCATCCTTATAAAACACATACAAACCTCAAAATCCCTTTTTCCCAATATGGGCTCACCAAAGCTCGACCTCATCTATCCAACGACCCAAAAATGGAAAGCACACAAAGGTAACCCAATGTAAAAAAATTTGTTGCGCTCCTTCGAAAGAAAGTGGCCTTTTGTTCGAACGAGCATCTAATTAGTCTATTCTGGTATGCAGTTGGGTCTCATTCAATCCTCGTTCGATCCACACTTCGAACGATTTGAGCTTCTCATTCGAACCCCTCATCTTCGTTCAAACAAAAAAATGATCTTATTCGTATGACCTTCAACTCGTTCCAACGACCATCTTCCTGAATTTCCTCAATTTTACCCTAAACTTCCAACATTTTCCACCAAGGCCCAAAAGTAATCAAATATAGAAATCAAAGCCCATATGCTAATGGGTTGAATACAAGATTCTCGTCAATTCACAATCCATACAAGAAAATAATAAAATATTAGGCACGGATATTACAATTTGATTGGCAAATATGTTTTAGGGTCATTTACACTTTGGGTTACATTTGTTCTCATTTATTCTTGGTTGGATGCCATAGTTTTCAGTATTATTGATTGGGTGTCATTTATAACAGAATCTATTAGAAACGGCAAATGGTCGTTAACTCTCTCTCTCTCTCTCTCTCTCTCTCTAGAGAGGAGAGTGAAAATGAGAGCTTTTCTCAATCAAAGCTCTAATACCACTTGTTGGAACAATAGGCCCCTAATTTTAAAATCTCTTATACTTTAAAATCTATTTTCTTGTGAAGACAGATGCGGACGCGGGATGATGGTTCAATTAAACAAATTACAAATTTTAATTTCAATTCAAATTAAAATTAAACAAAGTGAAATATGATGAAACACACACACAATTTAAATTTCACTTAAACCAATTTATTTAACCCAAGTCCTAGAAATTTGCCTAACAATATATTTACTTCATTTAAGTAAATTAGGCCAAACCAAATTTTAACACATTAAATTAACGGCTTGAACAAACTACACATTACCCAATATTTAATTATCACCTAATTAAAAAAGTAGTGATTATAAACCAATTTTATCTTTTTACCTAAGCATGCGTTCTAGGTGAGTATTGCGAAAGATAAAATAAATAATAAATCACTACGCCGCGATGTACGAGTAAAAACCCACAACGGGAAAAAAATCTCGTACGGCCCTAGCCTCAAATCCACTAAGTATGATTTTATAAATACAAGACAGAAAGACTTACAACGCTCGACTCGATCCCTCTCAAGTCCCGACGCTTCTTCTTGTAGACACCTCCACCTAGAAAATAACCACGGAGCTCCACCGCGGTATCGAAATCCACCGATCGGACTTTATATTGTCAACATCACCCGAACAAGGAGCCTTTCTCCGAGTGGGTAAATCAACACAAACCTCTTCTTCTTTATGGGATTTAGAAGCTAACCCAAACGTCTATTCAAACGGTAGAGATGAAAAACCGATGCCAAAACTCCAAGAAATGTATATATATATATATATATATATATATATATGGAAGCTTGGATAAACAATATGGGTGAAAACTAAAGTGTAAATGAATTTTTCTTTGAAAAATAGACACTTTAAAACATGAACTTTTTCTTTTTCTCTTTTTCTCTTTTGCTCTCAAACTCTGTCTTGGAGATAGATGTGTATGAAAAATTTAACTTTCCAAAGTTGGTTCCCGCACTTAGATATTCAGTCAAAAGTTAGTGGCGAAAGATAATGGGAAAGTGGATGAAAACTGTCAAAAACTGCCATTTAACTGTTCCTGCCAAATCTCGTTCGAACGAGATTTATCGTTCGAACGAAGTCTCGTTCAAACGGCCTTCTAACGACATTCTAACGAAGTTTCAGTGTCTTTAAAAAATGAACTCGTTGAAATCTCGTTGAAAATCTCGTTCGATCATCCATCTCGTTCGAACAACATTTCGAACGAAGTTACAGAGGCCAAACTCGGAACTTGTTGGCAAACACGTTCGAACGACATTTGGTTCGAATGAAAAACTCGTTCGAACGACATATCGAACAAACTTCCAGAAAGGTGGAAAATTTCATTTTTAGCCCGAAACTTGATAAACTTTATTGAAAGTTTTAATTAAATCTTTCTGAAAATAAATAATAGTTTTAATTAAACCTACACCCTTTATACTGGTCCAAGGTCCTATATATATATATATATGTGTGTGTGTGTGTGTGTGTGTGTGTGTGTGTGTGTGTAATGCATTCATACCTTGGGAGCATGGAACCACTGTTGATGACGTAGAAACGAGGCACTTAAACTCGGTATTTTGATGAAGCTTTATACACTTGGCCACTACGTCTTCAACAAACTCGTCATAGGCTTGAAATAGGTACATTGAACACTATCCTATGACACAAACATTTTTGTCCGGAATTGAGCCAAAACTACAAGGGACTCAATTGGAAATTTGTGTCCTTACAGAGAGAGATTGAGAAAGAGAGTGTGTATTGAATATCAGAATTTTGATACTATCTTAATTTCTATCATTTTTAAAACTTTAAACAATCATAAAATTCTTGACAATAGAAAAACATTTTACTCTAGAAATCAAAAAACTAAAATACCCCATATTTTTATGGATTTTATTTATTGGGATTCATCGAATTAAATGGGATAATTATTCAAAAATTAATCCGGATTTAAATACAAGCGAGACGAGAGTTTGTATTTGATTACGATAATGATGATTGAATATTACTAAGTGAAAATGGTAATATACGATTATTGAATTTATTAATATTATCGCGAGTTATAAATACAACAAATTCAAAAATTAAGTTGGGACGCGCGTGTTAGTCGTGCCGGGAACCAATTTAAATGGACTTAAGAGTAAATTATTTTTACATCGTCCGTATGGTAATTTTGAGTGCACAAATGGGTCTAAAAGGGTCGAGATACTCAGAAAACTCTAGCTGGGGATTTAGTTTGAGACCCGGGACATTTTAGGCCTAACCGACAGCCCGGGAGGGTATTTTGGTCATTTTGACTTTTTGAGGAATTATAACCCACGAATTTTAGACTTCATATATCATCCAACACTTGAAATCTTAGGGTTATCACCACCAAAAATCACCAACGGTAGTTAGAGGGGAAAAGAGGAAAATTCCCAAAGGAGAAACCACCCTTAGAGGCTTTTGCACCACCGTCTTCACCACCGGATAGATCGAAAAGAGAGCATCATTCCCATACCATCTGTTTCAAAGGATCAGAATCTTCATTCCTAGGCAAGTGATTTAACTTGTAATAATCAGTGTATATATTATCCATGATAGTTTAGGAATTGAGAATAACCTTAAAAATATTAAAAGTTATGACATTGGAGACAAAAATCTTAATCTGGGTAGGATTTGTATGTAGACTTAATTCTGGATATACATCAGTCACGAAATCATGATCCATGCATAGATAATTATGAAATTATGTTGATTTGCTTGATGTTCTTTAAGAAAATAGGGTTTCTATTGATAATAAGATGATTTGATCTAAGATAAGAGAATTCATGATGATTTAAGAATTCTAGAACGTTAAGAATCATGCATTTAGGTTGTTAGATCACCAAATACGTTGACTTTAGAATTTGGCATCTTGTAATGGAAATTTGGGACAAATCTAAGGCTGAAAATGCAGAAAATCGTGACTGTAACTGTTCGATCGATCGATCAACATTCATGGTCGATTGATCGACTGGGTTCTATTGATCGACATTCTTGAGTCGATCGATCAACCTCCCCAGAAATTGTGATATTTTCCTTTTTGTATTTAAGAAATTCCGACCCTTGAAAGTTATTGGTGGGGACTATGTGAACATATTGAGACTTAAGGAGGGCCGGTAGGGGTGTATATGGAGACCGAAATATACTAGAATTGAACTGGGACTTAATGTTAAACTTACGAGGGTCCGACGAGTGAATTACTATTAGAAGTTACGAGTAAATGAATTAAATTTATATAGGTGATAACTTAAGGTTAAAGACTGAAATATTGACCTTAAATTATTGAATTGACCTTAGGGAGAAGTGGGAAACTTAGTAACCTTTTTGGGACAGGTTTAAGTCCTCAGAGTTATACGACGTGAGAGTTATCGGCTAATCGTGTTATGTATGAGATGGGATGATATTAGAGTACGTGTTAGGCTTATGGTATAGGGCTGAAAATATACCTTTAATAATGTGACAATTACCTAAGTTGTGTGAATGCTTAGTATATGGACTATTGTGTGTATGACATACCTACCATACTTGGTTTCATGGGAGGTTGCCTTTCAGAAAAGGACCATCTTATCTTTGTGTGCCTACGGGGGGATTTAGATTGGTACCTTAAGGACATAGGACTGCGAATGACTTATTTGTGAGATGATAATTCAGCAGACCATGGGAGCATAGGTATGTGCATGACCCATGGGTATGTGAACTATGTTCGCCTCAACTATGTGTGATTTTCTATTGAAACGGTTCCTAAGCGATTCGGAACGCGTAATCCTTATGTACACGATGTATCGAGATTCGATAGCAGAGTCTGCATGCACCGCATTTTAGCTTAGGGGTGCCATATATGTATATGTATACTGAGATTTATATATATGTACTTGTGACTGGTTCACTCTTGATTTGTAGATGAGAATATTTGAGATATATAAATGGGTTAAAAATATGAGAAATCATATAATATTTAAGTTAAATAATTTGATTAATGTACAGGTGAGTTATATGTAGAATATATATTTGTATAATATGAATAAACCCCCTATATTATAATTTGAAGACATGAGTTGGTATAGACTAGTTAGTTAGTGACACACCTAGGATGGGTTACAGGTATACGGTAGGCATGCACATTAGTTGAGGGGTGAGGAACTCATGTGAGAGCACGTAACTAACATGTATGTAATGTTTACTGTTTAATACAATTAAACACTTGATATATTTTAAACTGTTTGCACCTCGGGCTCTGACCCGTTTTCTTTCAAATATTTTTTTTGTAGAACATTTTAGGTGCCCAACAACAGGGATGCCAAGCATAGGAGTTCCATTCCTTTGACGTGCTGTCACTGCTGTGAAAGTTATAGGATCTTGTTACTAGACACCTCCATATTTATCCTTGCTTATTTTTGGAGTCATTTATTCCATCTAGGGCCTGTTGCCCATTCTATTCAGTGACGACAGTTTTAAACTTTCATTTTATTTCAATCTTCAAATTTTAATTATTCAGACTATTGTACTTGGTTTATTTACATTTCTACTATTATTGGAGTGATATTCCAGACATATGTTATTTCATTATGTTGATTACCTTATGAGATTGTTCATGTGATGGTTGGATGATGATTTAAATTATTTTGTTGATGGTTAATAATAAACTTTAAAAATTTTGGCACTTCACTATTTTAAATATTAGGTAGTTAGTAATTAATTAAATATTTTCAACAGTGATGCTATGAATTGAACCAACTGGACATTTTGTATTAATTTAAATAAAGGAGTTGAAACCCGACATTTATTTAATCGGGGTGTTAGAAGTAGTATCAAAGCATCAGGTTCTAGAGTCCATAGGATCTATACAACTTGTTATGTTTTCGTGTAACGTCCTTTGATAAAGAGCCCTATATTTACGTTCTTCAGATATTTTGAGATATCAAATGTGGACTTATAAAACTTATCTCTCATTTCAGATGCCTCCTTGACATGCACAATGAGTTCCCAGGGGTGCCCAACTCGAGCCTCAGCCTACCCCGGTTCAGGGTTCTATAAATGCTACTAAAGTTGCCACCATTATAGCACAAGCGGTAAATGTAGCACTAGCAGTTGTGCAGCAGGCACCACCTTAGGCACCGGTAGTATTACTGGTCTAGTCTCATGCATTCCCGTCTACTTGGGAACGTGTTAGTGATGCTTTTTAGAAGGCGCACCCTTCGGAGATTACATAGAGAAGATCCGATGCTGTTGTGTCGAGCCAGTGGAATAAGGACATCCAAAGACATTTGAGGATGTATGAGTGTACAAATGTGCAAAGGCAGATACTGGCGACGTTAAAGCAGGTAGGATAAGCATTGCAGTGGTTGGAGTCCATTACCACCACCGAGGATATAGATGTTCTTTCTATTCAAGAGTTATGGGTGCGGTTCGACCGCAAATATTTCCCCTCAACAGTTCAGACAAAGATGAGGAGGAAATTAATGAACCTTAAGCAGGAAGGGAGGACAGTGGTAGAGTATGAGGTCAAGTTCACCAATCTTCTGAACATAGTACCTGATGCGATCCCAACTAATGAGAAGAAAATCTAGAGGTTTATGGACAGGGTGACATGGAGGATTCGTGAGCACATGTTAGGTAAGCTCTCATTGGCCACCTATTTCGATGTGGTTAATGCATCGTTACTTCACAGTCAAGACTACCATTTTCATTTCTCAGAGCATAAGCGAGTAGAAGAGTCCAACCAGCAGGGCAGCACATGGGGTAATGGTGCTAGCGGGGAACAATCAGCTAAGGGTCAGCACAAGCAGGGTGATCGGAGTTCCCAACTGGGGGATTCTAAGAGATTTAGATCAGGAGGTTTCATAAATGGCCATGGAGGTTTTAAGCATGGCCATCATGGTCAGCATGGCCATCAGGGCCAATAACAGTTTCAGTAGGGCCAGTATGGCCAAGGTAGAGGTGGTAACGGTCATTAGGGTCATGGACAACAGGGTCAGAGAGGGGTAAACTTTTTAGGGAAATGATTTATATGTGGAAAGATTGGCCACAAATGCTAGGAGTGTCATGAGAAGGGAAGGTACCCATAGCAGCAACAATAGGGTGGTCAACAAGATCCCAGAGACCGATGTTTCTTACCGCCCTCCCAGCACAACCACAAATGCCAGCACTGCCACCTATTCCAGTAGTCCCAGTTCAGTAGGGATAGATTCAGTATGGCCGAGTTTACAAACTTCAGCAGGTCGTAGGCCCATAATATACACCCACGATTGAGGGTATGTTTTCTATTCAGGGGACTATGGGGCATATTTTATTTGACACGGGGGCCACATATAACTTTATTTCCATGAGATTTACACGCTCTATAGGACTATTAGATACAACAGGGAGTACCGTTAGACGTGTAGAGTCACCGTTGAGTAGTGGTTCCGTGATTTCTTTGATATGTAGAAGCATGAGTATAGATATTGGGAGATTTACTTTACTTACTGACATGCTCATATTAGTGATGTTCGAGTATGATGCGATTATCGGTATGGATTGGATGGTTACATATAGAGCCATGATTGATTGTTTTAGTAGGTGTATAGTTTTTGCCATACCCGATCAGGAGATGTTCCTATTGGCGATGCCTCATCCTGAGCGAGGATCGTCCACCCACTTGTACTATATAGAGGAGGAGACCTCTAGGGAGATGGTGCTACCCTTTGATTCGATTCCAATCATTAGGGAGTTCGCTGATGTATTCCAGGATATTACTGGATTACCTCCGAGTAGAGAGATATACTTTGTTATATATTTGGCACCAGGTACTCATCCGATAGCCCGCGCACCTATCTTATGGGTCCAACTAAGATGAGGGAGCTACGGTATCAGATAGAACAGCTGTTGGGTCAGAGGTTTATCCGTAGGAGTACTTCACCGTGGGGTGATCTTGTGCTGTTTGTTAAGAAGAGGGATGGATATTTGAGGTTATGTGTTAACAATCAGGACTTGAATAAAGTCATGATACAGAATAATTATTCGTTGCCCGAATCTATCACTTATTCGACCAATTGAGAGGAGTTGCCTTCTTCTCAAAGATTGATTTGAGATCGAGATACCATCAGTTGCGTATCAGGGAGCAAAACGTCTCGTAGACTACCTTCTTGACAAGATATGGTTCTTAAGAGTTCATGCTTATGCCTTTTGGGCTAACCAATGCCCCGACCATGTTTATGTACTTAATGAATACAGAGTTCAGAGAATTCCTGGACTAGTTCATCATTGTCTTCATCGATGACATTCTCGTTTACTCCCCAATTAAGGAGGAGCATGCTGAGCACTTGAGGCAGGTTTTGCGGACATTGCATCAGCACGAGTTGTATGTAAAATATGAGAAATGTGGGTTTGGATGAAGGAAGTTCAGTTTTTAGGGCATATTATTTCTGACAGGGGGATATTAGTTGATTCGGGAAAGGTATCAGCGGTGAGGGAGTGGGGACAACCCTCTATACCGATAGAGATACGTAGTTTCTTGGGCCTAGCAGGATACTACAAGAGGTTTATTAGAGTGTTCTCAAAGATAGAGGGTCCATTGACACATGTGACTGGCAAAGAGGTACCATTTATCTAGAGTGATGTCCGTCAGTTAGCTTTTGATGAGTTGAAGGACAAGCTGACCTCAGCACCAGTGTTAGCATTGTTCAGGACGGGAGTAGAGTATCTAGTTTACACTGATGTGTCCTTACTAGGACTTGGGGGTGTACTCTAGCAGGAGAATCAGGTTATAACTTATACTTCCCGTAAGCTTAAGTCTCGTGAGAGGAATTACCCCACCCACGACTTGGAGTTAGCGGCAGTCGTGTTTGCACTTTGAATTTGGAGACACTATCTCCTAGGGGAGAAATTTTGCTTATTCACAGACCACAAGTCCCCACAGTACCTCTTCATGCAGAAGGAGATGAATATGCGTCAACGTCAGTGGCTCGAGTTTGTGAAGGATTATTAGTTCGATATCCAATACCACCCAGGGAAGGCTAATGTGGTAGCAGAAGCAGGTGAGGTGACCGAGGTGTGGAAAGCGAAGTGGAAGGAGTTGGGACACCAGGACACCGTGGTTTGATCATTCATGTCTGTGATGTCCGTTATGCCCCAGATCATTATGAGAGTAGTATAGGCTCAGGCATCAGACCCGTTCTATTAGGAGCAGATAGTACGGTTACTAACAGAGGGGGTTGAGTCTTATACTGTTGGTTCAGACGGTGGCTTATGCTTTAATGGGAGATTGGTTGTTCCTGAGGGAGAAGACTTGCGACATGAGGTAATGTAACAGTCTCACGATTCGCGATTCGTGGTACATCCCGGTGGGGATAAGATGTACTAGGATATGAGGCGACAGTACTGGTGGTGCGAGATGAAGAGGGATATTACCGAGTTCATTTCGAAATGCGCCTCTTGTCAACTAGTAAAAGTGGACCATCAGAGCTCGGCAGGACTTCTATAGTCATTAGAGGTTCCTATGTTGAAAATGGAGAGAATTTCCATGGACTTCATCACAGGGTTACCTACATCGCAGAGGGGTCACGATTCCATATAGGTGATTGTGGATCGGTTGACCAAGTTGCTCACTTTTTATTAGCCCAGATAGACTTCACTACGGGAAAATACGCCCAAATCTTCATAGCTGAGATAGTGAGACTCCACGGGGTGCCTCTTAATATCGTGTCTGGCAAGGACAAGATATTTGTGTCACAATTTTGGGAGAGTTTCCAGGAAGCTATGGGTACGCAGTTGCGGTTGAGTATAGCCTATCACCCACAGATAAATGGGCAGACTCAGCGAACGAATTAAATGTTAAAGGAATGTTGCGTATGTGCATCCTCAAATTTAGTGGAGGCTAGAAGCAGTATCTCCCACTGGTGTAGTTTGCCTATAATAACTCCTACCAGTTCACTATTGGTATGGATCCATTCAAGGCATTGTACGATAGACCTTGTCATCCCCCAATATGTTGGTTGGAGGTGGGGGATAACAAGCTACTTGGGCCGGAGGTGATTCATGATACTTCGGTGAGGAAAAAGATGATACATAACCATATTCGGGTTGCTCAGGATCGACAAAAGAGTTATGCCTACACCAAGAGGTTCTTCCGAGAGTTCAATATGGGGGACCAAGTGCTTCTCTAAGTGTCTCTTATGAAGGGGATTATGCATTTTGGGAAGAAGGGGAAGTTGGCGCCTAGATATGTGGGGCCATTCCCTATCATTGAGCGGATTGATCCAGTTGCGTATAGACTTGGGTTACCGAAACACTTGCATATGATCCATGACGTGTTCCACATTTCCTGATTGAGGAGATACCTTCGAGATAATTTGGCCCATACTCACATTGATTTAGAAGAAATTGATCTGCAGAATGATAGTTCCTATGAGGAGGTGCCGATTTCTATCCTAGACCGTAGCGAGAGGAAATTGAGGTCGAATATAGTACTATAAGTTCATGTTTAGTGGCGGCATTATAATACCGAGGAGTCTACCTGGAAGCGCGAGGATGAGATGCGCGAGCATTATCCTGAGTTATTTTTCCAAGTGCTTTTATTTTCGAATTTTGGGACAAAATTCTATTATTAGGGGGGAATAATGTAATACCCCGTATTTTTATGGATTTTATTTATTAGGATTAATTGAATTAAATGGGATAATTAATTGTAAATTAATCCAGATTTAAATACTAGCGAGACGAGAGTTGGTATTTGATTATGATAATGATGATTGAATATTACAGAGTGAATGTGGTAATATATGATTATTGAATTTATTAATATTGTCGTGAGTTATAAATACGGTAAATTCAAAAATTAAGTTGGGATGCGCGTGTCAGTCATGTCGGGAACCAATTTAAATGGATTTAAAAGTAAATAATTTTTACATCATCCATATAGCCATTTTGAGTGCACACATTTTAGGCCTAACCGGCAGCCCGGGAGGGTATTTTAGTCATTTTTACTTTTTGAGGAATTATAACCCACGAATTTTAGACATAATATATCAGCCAACACTAGAACTCTTAGGGTTATCACTACCAAAAATCACCAACGTCAGTTAGAGAGGAAAAGAGGAAAATTCCCAAAGGAGAAACCACCCTTGGAGGCTTTTGCACCACCATCACCACCACCAGATAGATCGGAAAGAGAGGATCATTCCCATACCATCTATTTCAAAGGTTCAGAATCTTCATTCCTAGGCAAGTGATTTAAATTGTAATAATCAGTGTATATATTATCCATGATAGTTTAGGAATTGAGAATAACCTTGAAAATATTAAAAGTTATGACATTGGAGACAAAAATCTTAATTTGGGTAGGATTTATATGTAGACTTCATTCTGGAAATACATCAGTCACGAAATCATGATCCATGCATAGATAATTAGGAAATTATGTTGAGTTTCTTGATGTTCTTGAAGAAAATAGGGTTTCTATTGATAATCAGATGATTTGATCCAAGAAAAGAGAAATTCATGATGATTTAAGAATTCTGGAACGTTTAGAAGCATGTATTTAGGTTGTTAGATCACACAATACATTTACTTTAGGATTTGGCATCTTGTAATAGAAAATTGGGATAAATCTAAGGCTGAAAATGCAGAAAACCGTGACAGCAGCTGTTCGATCGATCGATCGACATTCATAGGTCGATCGATCGACTGGGTTCGATCGATTGACATTCTTGATTCGATCGATCGACCTGCCTAGAAATTGTGATATTTCCCTTTTTAAATTTAAGAAATTCTGACTTGAAAGTTCTTGGTGGGGACTATGTGAACATATTGAGACTTAAGGAGGACCAGTAGGGGTGTATATGGAGACCGAAATATACTAGAATTGAACTGGGACTTAGTGTTAAACTTACGAGGGTCCTAAGAGTGAATTACTTTGCGAGTAAATGAATTAAATTTATATAGGTGATAACTTAAGGTTAGAGACATAAATATTGACCTTAAATTACTGAATTGACCTTAGGGACAAGTGGGAAACTTAGTAACCTTTTTGGGATAGGTTTATGTCCTCGGAGTTAAACGACGTGAGAGTTATCGGCTAATCGTGTTATGTATGAGATGGGATGATATTAGAGTACGTGTCAGACTTATGGTATACGGTTGAAAATATACCTTTAATAATGTGATAATTACCTAAGTTGTGTGAATGCTTAGTATATGGACTATCGTGTGGATGACATACCTACCATACTTGCTATCACAGTAGGTTGGATTTCAAAAAAGGACCATCTTATCTTTGTGTGCCTACGGGGGAATTAGATTGGTACATTAAGGACTTAGGACTGTGAATGACTTATTTGTGAGTTGATAAGTCATCTGACCATGGGAGCGTAGGTATGTGCGTGACCCATGGATATGTGAACTATGTTCGCCTCCTCTATGTGTGATTTTCTATTGAAATGGTTCCTGACCGATTAGGAACGCGTAATCCTTATGTACGTGATGTATCGGGATTCGATAGCAGAGTATGTGTGCACCGCTGCTTAGCCTAGGGGTGCCATATGTGTTTATATGTACTGATGTTGATATATATGTACTTGTGACTGGCTCACTGTTGATTTGTAGATGCGAATATTTGAGATATATAAATGGGTTAAAAATGTGAGAAATCATACAATATTTGAGTTAAATAATTTGATTAATCTATAGGTGAGTGATATGTAGAATATATATTTTTATAATATGAATAAACCCCCTATATTATAATGTGAAGACAGGAGTTGGTATAGACTAGTTAGTTAGTAACACACCTAGGATGGATTACATGTATACGTTAGTCATGCACATTAGTTGAGGGATGAGGAACTCATGTGAGAGCACGTAACTAACATGTATGTAATGTTTACTGTTTAATACAATTAAATACTTGCTATATTTTAAAGTGTTTTCACCTCGGGCTCTGACCCATTTTCTTTCAAATCTTTTTTTTGTAAAGCATTTTAGGTGCCCAACCATAGGGACATCAAGCATAGGAGTTCCGTTCCTTTCACGTGATGTAACTGTTGTGGAAGTTACATGATCTCGTTACTAGACGCCTCCACATTTATCATTGCTTCTTTTGGGAATCATTTATTCTAGTTAGGGCCTGTTGCCTGTTCTATTCAGTGACAATAATTTCAGATTTTCATTTTATTTTAGTCTTGGGATTTTAATTATTCAGACCATTGTACTTGGTTTATTTACATTGTTGCTATTATTGGAGTGTTTATTGCAGACATCAATTATTTCATGATGTTTGATTACCTTATGAGTTTGTTCATGTGATGGTTAGATGATGATTTAAATATATTTGTTGATGGTTGATAAGCACCCAAAACTGTACATTTTATACCCCGAATAGACGTACTTTAGTTGCTAATTCTCGACAATATGGGTCTTATGTGCTTAAATGTTTATCATGCAGGCTTAACTGCAGTTGCGATGTTAAAAGCTACATTTCGAGGCCAATTACAGTTAAAATGGAGCTAATTCCCTCTCCCGTACCCTAACCCGAGCCTAAACCTATCCCAAACTTACCCCAAGCATGTGTGTGTTTTATTTGTGTCATTTTATTATTTTTTAGATTTTTAGTTTGAGTCATTTATATTTTTAGGATTTATTTTAGATTTATATAGTATTTTATTGGTTTCATTTTCTATTTTTCTATTTTATATTTTATTTAGTATAATTTTATTTTGAGATTCACTTGTATTGCATTTTTCAATTTTAGTACCATTTTTATATTTATTTTAGATGGCTTGTATTTAGGATTTTATTACCTTGTTTGTATTGCGGTGCATAGAGACACCATTTCATTTTCATTTAAAATTTGTAATAATTGAAGAAAGAGTGATAGGGAAACCGAACAAGGTAGAGAGAGGGCGTTCAAAGGTGAGGATTTAAAAGCCTCTCTATCTTGGGTCGGTAGGACTCCCGGGGCCGACTGAGATTGGTGTTTTCTCCCCCTGTTCGACTCAACATTTTCGGCACCCCACGGCCTAAAAACCGTGGGAGGTACATCTCTTATACCCTCGTGCCCTCTTGTTAGAGATTTCATATCTTGTGTGCTCCTCCGTGCTCTTATGTGATTTAATTCGTGCATTTAATTTTGAATGGAATGATGAATTTAATTGACTAAGACCTACGCCCGGTCACTCACGAGAAGGTATTTCATCACCCAACTCAATCACTTATCCTTTGTGTGCTACCCTAGCCATCACTAATTTAAAATCAATCAAATAGATAGCCCCATAGGATACGGTGTTCGTAGGCCCATTTTTGATCATTTTGACTTGTAGGGTAACCCGTAGAGTCATCTCCACCAGGCAAACCCTCAAACGGTTTGCTTTGCGGCACGGAAGTGTCCAGGGAAACTGGGTTTTTAGTGCGGCCGCTCAGTAAAACGGGTTTGTGCTGTCCCCAGCGTTGTACCGGCCGATCGTTTCGTCGTAGTAGCTTTGCGGAGAATCTCTATGGCAAGCCTCTTGGCATCTCGTGATTAAAGTCGAAACACACATTTTGCAAAAGGCGATCACTCATATAAATTTTGTGCTTTTTATCGCCCGCGGATTTCATTAAAATTTGACTACCCCTCTCATTAATTTTCAAGATAAAAAATTGGTTATGTGCTAGTAGGGATTTTTCCTTTACTTGTGTGTGTCTAATTCCTTTTTTCGGTAGTCCGTTTTAGTGAATTCGTCCAAATTCTTAGAGTCCAAATTTCCCCCACCTTTTCTCTTTCAAAAAAAATCAAAAAAATGTTTTCTTTTCTTATTTTTATAAAAAACTCCCAAAAAAATATTTTCTTTCTTTCCAAAACAAAAGCAAAACTCCAAAAATATTTTCTTTTCCAAAAAATCCAAAAAAACAAAAAAGAATCCCTCTTTGCATGCCCATGTGGAACCGAGTTAATCATCGATTAATTCGTTCCCGTATTCTTTCTCCCATCTCTTCCCCATTAGGAGAACCAAGTGTTCCCCTTAATTCTTCCATTCCACTGATCACTTTGAGTTGTCCCCGAGTCGACATCTCTAATCCCCTCATTCATCCACCCACCATGGCTGAAGAGCGTGCCTTAAGGGACTATTTTACCCCGATAACGGCCACCCCACCATCTTGCATAGTTCTTCCACCCACCCCGATGGATCAATTCGAAATTCGCCCGGCGACCATTTCCATGTCGCACAATTTCCATGGTCTTGAGCGTGAGTCTCCATACACCCACTTGCGAAAATTTCTCACAGTTTGCGCTATTTTCAAAAATCAAAACTTAGATGAAGAAAATGTTCGTATTCGCTTGTTTCCATTTTCTCTCCATGATAAAGCATCCATGTGGCTACATTCCTTGTCACCGGATTCTATCCATACATGGGAACAACTTGTGAAGAAGTTCATGTCCAAGTTTTATCCCATAAGTAAGACCAATGAGGTGCGCCAAGACATTCAAGATTTTCGCCAAAAGCCCACCGAGCAATTTTGTGAAGCATGGGGCCGTTTTCAAGATTATATCAATATTTTTCGACATCATGGTCTCGAGAAAAGTCGCCTCGTTCATAGTTTTTACAATATTCTCATTCCTTCCACTCGCACCATGATTGAGTCCATGCACAAAGGCAAATTCATGCACTTAACTCCCACTGTCGACCACAATTTTGTCCTTGAATTAGGCGATGATTCCCAAGATTGGGAGGCCACCAATGAATTTTCGAGATCCGAACCACCACGAGTAGGTAACACTTATGAGGTTAAAAATGACCCCAATTTTAAATCCTTGCTCCATGGCTTAAACACTTTGACTAAGACTGTTGATGCTCTCAGTTGTTCTCTTTCTAAACAAGTGACGAATGTCAACGAGTCTAGTCCTTCTTGTCATGTCTGTTTAAGTCATGCTCATTTATCTCATCTGTGCCCCCTTATTCAAGATGATCCCGAACCCACTCTAGCTCAAGTATGTGCCTTTGATACCAATCGAAAACCCGCACCACCGTTGTTTACTTATAATCCGAATAATAGGAACCATCCCTATTTTTCTTATAAGAACGACAATCACCTTGCTCCATCACAACCACAGCAACATGTTGGTGGTCCACCAGGGTTTCATCAAAACCCGCAAAGGAAACATCGCCCTACTATCCAACACCACCATGCTCCTTACCACCAACAAAACCATCCATCATCCTTTGTCCCCCAAGGAGGACCGTCCCACCCCAATCATCAAATTGTCCCTGTCCCACCTCCGTCCTACGAGTATTCACAGCCGCTTAGCTCTAACCGCGAGTTGGTCCCCCAACCCCCTTATGCCCCTCCACCTCCATCATCCACCTCCTCTATTGATAATCTTCTCACTCAATTCATCACGACTCAACAACAAACCACGCAAGTACAAACTCAAGCCATCCAACGGCTTGAGCAACATCTTAATCAGATTGAGTCCAAGCGAGAGAAAGGTCATTTTTCGAGTCAACCCATTCCTAACCCTAATGGGAATGGAAAGGAGTCGGCTTATGAGGTTGGATCCCCTTCCACTCCACCCACATACCAAGCGGACATGAAAGCGGTGAGTACTCTATGATCTGGTAAACAGGTTGACAATGGTGTTGATGCTCCCTATGATGTTCCCATCCCACCCACCCAGATTTGCCTATTAGAACCACTCCCTAAGGTCCCACCATCCCATAAAGCCACCGACAAGAATGCTTACAAACTTACTGAGGCCACCACTGCTTTTGTCCCTAGATCCCCCTTCCCTCATAGGTTGGCCCCAACAAATAAATCTCAACAATTTGATGAGATCAAGAAAGTTTTTTAGAATGTTCACATAAACATTCCATTCCTCACCGCGATCCAATAAGTTCCTTCTTATGCAAAATTCTTAAAGGACTTATGCACTATCAAGCGACGGACAAATGTTCCTCATGATGCCTTTGTCACTGAACAAGCCACGTCCCTCATCCATGAGAATGGTATTGTGAAATATAAAGACCCTGGTCGTCCCACTGTCTCTTGCATGTTAGGAGACCAGTTCTCTACTCGGGCTTTGCTTGATCTTGGATCCAGTGTTAATTTGCTACCTTACTCTCTACCTTGAGTTAGGTTTACAAAACATGAAACCTACACGGGTTAATCTTCAACTTGTAGACCGTACTGTGAAAGTGCCTAAAGGAATTGTTGAAGATGTTTTGGTGAAAGTGTCTGACTTTTACTACCATGTGGATTTCATCATCTTAGACACTCCTTCTCCCGACCCAACCAATATTCCTATCATTTTGGGTCGCCCCTTTTTGGCAACTGCCAATGCCATCATCAATTATCGAGATGGGTCAATGAATCTTTCTTTTGGCAACATGACCGTCGAAGTCAATATTTTCCACCTAATGTAACAACCGGCCGATGTTGATTCCATTGATGAGGTCTGCATGATTGACTCCTTAGTCCAAGAGATGTTGGATACCACCTACCCAGAAGATCCTATCCACCAATGTTTGGCTCACTTTGGGTCCGACTTTGATATTGATGATTCCATCTCCGAGGTCAATGCCTTGTTAGATTCTACACCTCTGCTGGACACTTCCACTTGGGTTCCTTCATTTGAGCCTCTCCTTGTCGATACTCTTCTTTCTGTGGATAACCCAATCAACCCGTGTCCCAATATTCTCTCGGACTCTATTTCTGCGTCTGAGTCCGATGCCTCTCCTGAGCCACCACCTAGTTTGGAGATTAAACCCTTACCTGCTGAGCTGAAATATACTTTCTTAGGCCCACACCAACATCACCCCGTCATTATTGCTTCTAACTTGACACCGGATCAAGAAGAGCAATTGGTCCACACTCTCACTCAACATAGCACTGCTTTAGGGTGGACCATTTCTGACATTTAAGGTGTCAGTCCCAATGTCTGTATCCATCGCATTCATTTAGAGGAGAATGCCAAGACTTCTCGTGAGCCACAATGCCGACTCAATCCGGCAATGAAAGAGGTCGTTCGAGCTGAAATTTTAAAATTGCTTGATACTGGTATTATCTACCCCATTTCAGATAGCCAATGGGCCAGTCCTATTCATGTGGTGCCTAAAAAGTCTGGAGTCACTGTTGTAAAAAATAGTGACGATGAGCTTGTGCCTAGCCACATACAAACTGGATGGCGTGTTTATATTGATTATAGAAAGCTCAATGTTGTCACTAGCAAAGACCACTTCCCTCTCCTATACATTGACTAGATGCTTGAACGCTTAGCGGTCCATGCTTACTACTGCTTCCTTGATGGATATTCAGGGTACAACCAAATACCCATTGCCCTTGAAGACAAAGAAAAACTACCTTTACCTGTCCATTTGGCACATTTGCGTACTCTCGTATGCCCTTTGGACTTTACAATGCACCTGCAACTTTTCAAAGGTGTATGACTAGTATTTTCAATGACATGGTAGAGCGTTTTCTCGAAGTCTTTATGGACGATTTTTCTGTGTTTGGTTTATCCTTTGAACAATGCTTATCTCACCTCACTATGGTCCTTCAACATTGTCAAGAAAAGAAGTTGGTCCTCAATTGGGAAAAATGCCATTTCATGGTAAAAAAGGGTATTGTTTTAGGTCATGTTGTCTCTAACTCCGGTATTGAGGTCGATAAAGCAAAAGTTGACTTGATTTCCTCACTCCCCATTTCTAAGTCTGTTAAGGACATTCGCTCCTTCTTAGGACATGCGGGCTTCTACCGGCACTTCATTAAGGACTTTTCTAAAATTGCACGGCCTTTGACAACCCTTTTATCCAAGGATATCCCGTTTGTCTTTGATGAAGCATGTGTTTTCGCCTTTGAGCGCCTAAAAGCTAACCTCACTTCTGATCCTATCATGCAACCTCACAATTGGTCTCTCCCCTTTGAGCTCATGTGTGATGCTTCTGATTTTTCACTTGGTGCTGTGCTTGGCCAAAAAGTTGACAATCACCCACATGCCATCTCTTATGCTAGCAAAACCCTTCATGATGCTCAACTTCATTACACAACCATCGAAAAGGAGTTGTTAGCGGTTGTGTTTGCTCTTGATAAATTTCGCTCATATTTCATAGGTTCCCCTATCATCGTGTATACTGACCATGCTGCTCTTAAGCACCTTCTTCATAAGAAGTATTCCAAACCATGATTGATACGGTGGATTCTCTTACTCCAAGAGTTTAACCTTGAAATTCGCAATAAGAAAGATTGTGAAAATGTTGTTGCTGACCACCTCTCTCGCATTACTGTCACGTCTGACTGTGATCATATCCCCATTTCTGAGTCATTTCCTGATGAACAACTATTTTCCATCTCCACTTCGCCTTGGTATGCTGATATTGTCAATTTTCTTGTTACCGATCAACTTCCTAGTCATTGGTCAAAATAGGATCGATCCAAATTCATGGCGAATGTGAAGTTCTACTCTTGGGATGACCCGTTTCTCTATAAGTATTGCCCCAATCAAGTCATTCGTCGTTGTGTTCCTGAGTGTGAACAACTCAGTATTCTGTCCTTCTATCACAATAGTGCTTGTGGAGGCCACTTTGGCTCAAAGAAAACTGCAGCCAAAATTTTGCAAAGTGGTTTCTATTGGCCTACTCTTTTTCACGATGCCCATATATTTTGCCAGGCTTGTTCGAATTGCCAACACTCTGGGCGTCTCTCTCGTCGTCATATGATGCCTCTCACACCCATCATCATTGTTGAAATTTTTGATATGTGGGGTATCGATTTCATGGGACCAATTCCCTCCTTTCATGGTTTTCAGTATATTCTTGTTGTTGTTGACTATGTTTCCAAATGGATCGAAGAAATTTCCTGCCGCACCAATGACCATCGAGTTGTGGTCCATTTTCTCAAAGAGCATGTCTTCACGCGTTTTGGAACCCCCAAAGCTATCATTAGTGATGGGGGTAAACATTTTTGTAATTGAGTCTTTGAACACCTTGTCAAAAAGTATGGTGTTACCCACAAGGTTGGTCTCTCTTACCACCCACAGACTAGTGGTCAAGTTGAGGTCTCCAACCGCGAGATCAAACAAATTCTTGAAAAAACTGTCAATCCTAATAGGAAAGATTGGTCCTTATGCTTGAACGACGCATTATGGGCATACCAAACTGCTTACAAGACTCCAATTGGCATGTCTCCTTATCGTTTGGTCTTCGGCAAGCCTTGCCACCTTTCTGTCGAGCTTGAACATCATGCTTATTGGGCCGTCAAAGCCCTTAATTTTGATATTGATGAGGTGGGTGTACATAGGAAGCTGCAACTTAATGAATTGGAGGAAATGAGAAATGATGCCTATGATTTGTCCAAAAAGTATAAGGAAAAGATGAAGTGGATCCATGACCAAAGCATCATGAGCAAAGAATTCCACACTGGTCAAAAAGTTTTGTTGTATAATTCTCGGTTGCATCTCTTTTCTGAGAAATTGAAAACCAGGTGGTCTGGACCCTTCATTGTTGAGTTAGTTACCCCTTATGGTTCCATCACCGTGGAAATTCCCAAGGATGGTAGCCTCTTTCAGGTCAATGGTCAACGCTTGAAGCCCTTTTTGGAGCTAGGCTCCACTCACATAGAATAGATTGACCTTGTTGACCCCATTTATGAAGACTGACCGTTCAGTCTTATTTGGGGGTGATTCTTATACCCCGAATTTTCTGCCACCCCGTTCTCTCCTCATTTATCATCTCTTTTTGGGTGAGTTCCCATCAGTCTGGCTGAAGACGTTAAACTTAGCGCTATCGGGAGGCAACCCGCGTTTCTTGTACTAGTCTCATCCTGTTTGGGGGTGGTGTTTCACACCACCCTATGTTTTACCATGCTTATAGACTTGTACACATTTTTTTCTCTTATCATTTACTCAGGTTTATTCTTCGCTTCATCTGTCCACTTCATGAGCGGTTGATTCTGGTAAACTCTTTCCTACCTTATGCTCTCAATTTTAAACATCATTTTACCTAACATCGAGGACGATGTTCCTTTTTGTTTGGGGTGGGGACTTTTATCAAAATTGTACCTCTTTTGAAATTTTTTGAGTTTACACCTGATTTTTAAAATTTCGTGCAGTTTCTTTCATCTCAATCATTGATGTGAATTTTCAATCATCCATCTTTCTAAGTCTAGGAATCAAGCTAGAGAATATTTTTTCTAATGGCTTATGTAATACGTAACAAGACATATTGCACTATGAATTTCTAGACTCAACAAAATTTGCGCACTTGTCACGTCAATATGGTTTAGAGTTGAGGAGTACTACAATTCTCATGAGAACCTTAAGTATCAATAGTAGAGACTTTAACTTGTGAGATTTGTGCCTTTCACCCTTTCAGAGTGTTTTATGCAATCTCCGAGTCACAAGTTGATTCAACTTCTTTTGGGTCCGCATTTTAATTGATGTATGATCTCATTATCTTTCATAAAATTTTGGCTTGATCACGGAGAACGATATTTTATTTGAGTTGTAAGAAACACGTGTCTTGAAATTTGTCCCGAATACTAGATTCTCATCCATACACCTTCCACTTTTCCATATATCATTCCTATCACATTCCCATTCACTTTACCCATTATATTCCCATGTTCTTCCATATTCCCCTCACCATCATTCCCCACTCATTTCATATATCATCCATCATCATTTTCAAATAAAAGAGTGTTGATTCCAAAAATTTAATGTCTTCAGTGTTGGTTTGAAAAGTGAGAGAAAAAGAAAAAAGAAAAAAAAAAAGAGAAAAGTAGCAAAAATAGAAGAAAAAAAATAGAGAAAAAGAAAAGAAAAATCGAAAAAAAAAGAGAGAGAGAAAAGAAAAGGAAAAGAAAAGAAAGAGAGTGTAGTTAGTTATTTTGAAATAAAGACATTTGTGCCTAAAGTATAGAACACTCTTCTATCATATACAGTCATCCATCATCCTTTATCATTCATATCACCATTATATCCTACATACCACATCCATACATCACACATCCATCATACCACACCTTATACCATCCTTCCCATTTCATTTTCCCCTCACCTATAATCATCCATATGTTCCCTTAAGTGTTCGGGCAAATGAAAGTCGACGTGGTGAATAACTCGACGTTCTCACTATAGTGATTAGCATTTCTTTCATGAGATCATTTTTCTTTCAAATTGTTCGTCATTTCTTATGCGTGTGTGAGACGTTTGAACTTGATTACATTTACTCACCTCCTCACACACAAGAGCGATACACTAACCCATATCTTTAGAGTTCGTTTGAGAGAGATATATCCGTGAGATTTGAAGTTGAAGCGTTGATTCTGACAAGGCAATCTAGGAATTAATCTTGTGATACTCGACCTGTATTGACTGATTCACACCACACACGTTGAGTTTTAGGAAGGATGTGCCTTGAGAATTTACTTAGCTAAAATTTTTACACTTCTAGCGTGTATTTCTGAAATATTATCTCATGATGGATTGTGCGACTATTCTATGTCTAATAAGAGATTGACTGCCTTTTTGCAAATAAAGAATTTTGTGGGTATATTTCTTGCAAACCCTCACGAGACATAACTCGTCCTGTAGGGCAACCTATAGGGTTAAAGGCTCGTTGCACATGCTAAGTGCAATCGCAAGTGCCGCGAAAGTGGTACACTTTTGGTTACTTATCTGTCTCTTTCTCTCTATCTTATTGCTCGAGGACTAGCAACGCTCTGTTTGGGGGTGGTGTGATAAGCACCCAAAAATGTACAATTTATACCCCAAATAGATGTACTTTAGTTGCTAATTCTCGACAATATGGGTCTTATGTGCTTAAATGTTTATCTTGTAGGTCAAACGTCCGTTTGCGGTGTCAAAAGCTATATATCGAGACAAATGCGCGTTTTATGGAGTTAAATACCCTTAACCCGTATCCTAGCCTATCCCAAACCTAGACTAAACCTACCCCAAAGCCGTGTGTGTTAGTTTGTGCCCTTTTAATATTTTTTAGATTTTTAGTTAGAGTCATTTTTATTTTTAGGATTTATTTTAGATTTATTTAGTAATTTCTAGTTTTTATTTTCTATTTTTATTTTATTAGTGTAATTTTATTTTATTTTGATTTTTATTAGTTTTTAGTTTTATTAGGATTAGGTTTTAGTAGTTTATTTTTAGTTTATTAGATTTTATATTTTTTTAGGACTTTAGTGTTCATTTAGATTTTAAGTTTTTATTTTCTTTTGTTTTAGTTTTTATATAGCTTAGGATTTTATTTTTTTTATTTTAAATATTTTATTTTTTTTATTTTCTTTAGTTTGTTTTTATTTTTAATTTTTATTATATTTAGTTGAGTCTTTATTAATTTTTTAAGGGTCACAATTTAAACACACACACACAACTTATCCTACACCTCCCTAACCCTCACCCTCATACTACTACCTAGGGGTGGCCATAGGCCCGAGGCCCGCCAAGCCCGCCTAGCCCGCCCAATAAAAAAATAGGGCTTGGGTAAGGTGAATAGGCCCGCAGAGCGGGCCTGGCAAAATTTTATAGGCCAGATTTTTTTTCGGGCGGGCTTGGGCATGAGTTCTTAAGCCCGATGAGGCCCGGCCCGGCCCGAGGCCCGAATATATATATATATATATATATATGGGGGGGGGGGGGAAACTTTTATAAATATAAAAACGTATATCAAGTCTTTTCATGTAGAGTGGAAAACTTTATATATGGACTTTGTAATACATGGAGTTTAAAACAAATTTTTAATTAAAAAAATTGGTCTTAAATAAAAAAATAGGTATTTTAATTTTTAAAAAAATATTTTAATTAACATAACAAGGCCCGATTGGGTGGCCTGGGTAAAGAGCTTTCAAATCTGGGCGGGCTTGGGATTACATAATAAGGCCCGATCTGGACCCGAGCGAGCTTGGGATAGCACTTAATTTTTCAAGCCCGGCCCGAGCCCGATCGGGCCTGCCCAGGCCCGGCCCACGGCCACCCCTACTACTACCCTACACTCAAACATATCGTATACCCACACCATAACCCATACACCCTCACACACACAATAATCCCCTACTCCATCTTCTACCTCCAAGCACCTTCTCTCTCCACAAACCCATCTCTCCTCTAAACCACCATAACCCACTTTCCTCTCTCACCAACACCCACACAAACCCACATTAAACCCGAGACCCCCTATCAGCCCGTCGGCAACCCAACTCTGACTGGCGACCTTACCCCTCCTTCAGCCTCCATCGTCGGCGACAGTAGCAAACCACCATACCAGACCTCAACCCGACGACCTCCTACCCCTAAAACGCCTGCTCACCCCTTCTCTCTCTCCCGATCTTCCCTTGCACCGTAGCTCCGGCCAACCGGCTCCTCTCTCTCTTCCCACGTTCCTCAACCCGCTGCCGATCCATAAACCCACTTCCGCCGATCCCAACCAACCCGGAATCCATTCCGGTGGTGACCCAAATCCATTCACCTCCAGTGAGCCATGTCCAGATACTTCCAGCCCCTCTCCGGTGACGAAATCCGGATTCAAACCATAACCCGTGTCCAACCACCAGCCAACTCGATCCAAGCCAACCCGGATTCAAACCCATTTCCCCTTTATCCTCATTTTTAACACAAAAACCCAAAAACCATTTTTTCAAAATCGTGTGCTGCCAAGTTCCCAAGCCAAACAAATCAAAAATAAGCCCAAACCAACTTAATTCCCACATGTGCCAAAATAAAACCCATTTAAACCCTTTTTCCCCAAATGCCCCCCAACAAACCTTTTACCCCTTTTCCAAAAATACCCATAAATCATATCAGATTTTCATATCCTCTCACCTCACTACCCACATGACCTCACCCAAATAACATGCACACTTATACCAATTACCCTATATATCCCTAACTCCATGCCTTGTATAAAATGAAGATGAAGACCCCATTTATAAAGAGAGCTTTTAGAGAGAAGAAGAATAGAGAGAGAAAATTGTAGAGAGAGTTAGAGTTTTTGAGTTAATTTTTTTAGAGAGAATTTTTTTTTAGAGTTTGTAACTATTAAAAAAATTGTTGAAGAATTGAAGTCTAGTGCTATTTCAAGAGGAATTTTGGTTTGATCATCTCTTTCTTAATTTTCATTACATGCCTTTAATTGTTTTTAATTTTTATTGGATGATGATCATGGAGGGGTAATCACCCCATTCAAGGGGGTGATTGAAACCCTCATGAATCCAAATCAAATTAGTTGTTAATTTTAATTTTGATAATTTCCTTTGAGTTGTATATTTGATCCCCACTTTATTTTCACATTGAGAAATGAAAAATCAACCTTGAGAAAGGTATGAAAATTTAATTAATATTTGATCAAGTGATTTAAGCTAGAGATAGACCTATCATTTGATTTTAATATTAATCTAATTTTCATCTACTCTTGATTTCATTAATTTATTTCAATTTAAAATTAGTTGGACAAATTATTCCTAGGGGATAATTTGTTTGATTAATTTTAATTCAATTAGAGTAGTGCTTGTGGGAATTAAATTTGCTTTTCTAAAAGAGTATTTAATTAATTCACTAGTTTAATGAGAATTAGCTTTTGAATAAATTAAATATTTTGGAAATTGATGAAATTAAAATAATACAAGTTTAGTTGATTTGGGGAATTGATGGTGGATTTCTCTTCCCTTGAATATTTTTCTCTCATTTAATTACACTCTCACTCATTTCCATCACTCACTAGTATTTTTGTCACACTTTATTTTAGTTTGATTACTCTTATTTTTGTTGTTAGTCTTAGTCATATTCACTCATCCTCAAAATTGATTTTAATATTGAAAAAGTTAAAAACAAATTAGAAAAAGTAAAAAAGCACAAAAAGATAATAAAAGTGAATTTACAATTGTTCCCCTCACGTTACTCCCTTGATTTGGATTGATTCCCTTATTTACCGCTATGCTTGAGTTGTTATATTTGTAGGTAATTTGAGGACTTTGATTATAGGAGCTTTTCAAGCAACGACGAAAAAATACACGCAAAACTTCTCTCTATCAATGGTTAATAATAAACTTTAAAATTTTGGCACTTCACTATTTTAAATATTAGGTGATTAGTAATTAATTAAATATTTTCGACAGTGATGCTATGAACTGAACCAACTTGACATTTTGTATTAATTTAAATAAAGGAGTAGCTACCCGTTATTTAATTAGTCGGGGTGTTACAAAAACATAATGTTTGGAATATAAAAAATGTAATATTTAGAATAACAAAACGGTTTTATTGTTATTGTTTTACAATATAGTTTTTATTTTTTTCTTTATATATAAAAGAAAGTGATGTAAATAACGTCCACTACAAAGTATTACATTTAAGAAAAAATTATAAAAAATGTTTCTTACGTCTAGATATTACGTTTGTTTTTAAAATATTAGGTTTAAAAAAATATAAAATAAAATTTTTTTCGCAAAAACTTAAAAAAAAAAATACTACGTCCAACAATTTTAAAAATTGAAAAATAACATCCATTTTTTTAAATTGCCTTTTTGGTTCTTAAATTTTGATAGATATTACGTTTCTGTCTTGCTATTTTTTAAAGTTACTTTCTTTCTTCCTATTCTTAAAAATTTTGTTGAGCTATTTAAAAAAAAATGCCAATTTTTTATGAACATCCAACTATTTTCATAATACTAAACAATTTTAGGAAATAAAAAGTGATATTTCGAATCTATAAAAAGCCTTAATTTCAAAGGTATAAAGCACTATTTTGTAAAAACAATTATATAATAATGTTTTATAAAAAGTTGAAAAAACTGGTTTGTAAAAAAGTTTTAAAAAAATTGTTTGATGTATATATATGTATAATAAAAAATATTTTTTTAATAACATTGATAAAACTATTTTTAACATTAAAAATAATAGTTAAAAAATGTCAAAAACATTAAAAAAGTGTACAGTCTTTTTCAAAGAACATTAAAAATAACTTCAAAAAATACAAACTACAAGAAGCAATAATACAAAACTATCTTTTTCATTGGTAAAAAATAACAATACAAACTGTAAAAAGTTTTTTTTCCAGATATTAGTTTTTCATATTTTTACATAATATTTATTTTTTATTTATGTCTATTTAGTTTTCCCAAATATTATGATTTTTTATGTTCCAAATATTATGTTTGTTTATTTCCAAAATATTAAGTTTTTATATATTTCAGAATATTACTTTTTTTTTTTATTTTCCAAAAAATTACTTTTTATTTCCCACTAAATTAAGTTTTTTATTTTTCAAAATTTAATTTAATTTAATTGAAAATGTATATGTTTAGTTATATATATATAAAGTGTGTGTGTGTGTGTGTGAGAGAGAGAGAGAGAGAGAGAGAGGTAAAATGATCAAATCTAACAAAATCTATTATAAATGGCCCTCAAACATTAATAGTGAAAATTATGGCACCCAACTAAGAATAAATAAGAACAAACGTATCTCAAAGTGTAGATGATCCTATATTTTAATAAAATATTTTATGCATCTCAAATTTTGGTATGCTTGACTGCTTAAATACATTATGGACATTTTTTTTATTTCTTTTAGTAAAAAAATAATTGGACTATATTACGATAACTAGCATACAACCTGTACGATGTACATGCGATGTATAATAAACAAATATGACGATACTTATAAAAATTGGAATATATCATAAATTCAATATATTAACTTAAAGGCATTCTAAAAGGTTAATTTTTTGATAAATAAAACTTGTCTTTTTTTTTATAAATATCTTTATTATGTAAAAACTATTTTTTATAAATAAAAAATTCAAAACAACTACACGTGTTTTATATAAAAAAATAATACTTTTTTATTTTTTTTAGTTTAAAAAACTTTATTTCATTTATAGATAGAAACTTAAAAGTTTTTTCTTTATATAAAACATTAAAAAAAATTATAACCAAAAACTTTTTTCGTATAAATTAAAATTACAAAAAATTGTACGTATTTTATATATTCATATTTTTAGTTTAAAAAATGTTATGTCATTTATAAGTGAAAACTTAATGTTTTTTCCATAACTACGATGTTAAAAATGTTTTTATACCCAAAAACTTTTTTTATGTATATAAATAATAGTTTTTAAATTTTGAAGACATTTTTTAAAAAATTTCTTTCCTATAAATAAAACATCATATAGATGTAGTAGTATTAATAATATAATATAATGTGATTTGAGTGGAGAATGATGAAAATAAATTAATTGAATATATATTGTGTTAGATCGAGAGATTAATTAATGGGGTTTAGAATGGATCATGTTTTTGGTTTTTAAGAGAATTTTGATTTATTATTTTTTTGGTTTTAAAAAGATTTTTGATTAATCCATTTAGGTGAAAAAGAGTATTAATTTTAGGAGGAGGGAGACGTATCTAGGTAGAGAGCAGTTATTATCACTATAATATTGATTTATCCTTACATGTTTTTTACACATTCAAACAAAAACACATGTTAATATTATCATAATCACATATTTATGCCTGTGGACATTCATGATATTTTAATGATATACATGCATTAATATGTGCATTACATATATATATATATATATATATATAAAAATAAGTTACAATGGTGTTTTCACTATAAAGATGGGAAGGCACTTCATGGTTCAGATCGAAGCCAACAAGACACGAAATGAAGGATGGAGATTAAAAGATTTTCTTTTCCTTTTTTGTCCCTTTATTATTCCTTTCCCCCCCTTTGCTAACACTTCATTCCTTTTCCCCCTCTTACTCAAAATTCAAAAACATGGTTAAAATAGGAAAGATCACACTTCAATAATCTTTTGGGTCCCACCACACACAAAAGACACACAAACAACACTATGACGGTTCTCCCTCTCTCGCTCTCTCCCAAATCAGCACACAACTCTCTCGAACTCTAGGGTTTGAAGATTTGGGTATACTCACGATCGTTATTTTTTTCACGACCTGTTATGCAACACTAAGATCTTACACGACCTGTTATGCACCACGATCGCTATTTTTTTCTAGGTTTGATTTCTTCTTTTTCTCAGATCTAATCTTCTTTAATTGATGTAATCTCATTCTATTTTCAGATCAGATCTTTTTTTTTTCAGATATGTAAATATTCGATTTGTTCTTCTTTAACTGACCTAATCTTCTTTTTTTGCTGATGTAATCTTCTGTAACTGATGAACCTGCAATTGCAATTGTAAGTTTTGAATTACAGGCACTATAAAAATTGGGTTCTTTGTTTTTCTTCTAATTATTTTTATGCACAATCTCTTTCTGAATTTAATTTTTTTCTTACATGTTTGTTCTTATTGGAATGTTGTTGAGTGAGTTTTGAGGAATGTACTGATTTAGTATTCATAGGTGTTCATAGGTACTGATTTAGTATTCATAGGTGTTGATATTGGCGTAGGGGAGATTTTTTGTTTTATTTATATTACAAACCTGTCTAATTTGTATCAAAATTTTGTTCACTTTTTGTTTTTTTTATTTCATCCAACTGTTAAGGGTTGACAAAAGAAGCCATGGGTTTTTCTTTTCAAATGCTATTCATGTTGATTTCCAATTTATAAAAATGTCTTTTAACTATGGGTACAGTTTCGGGGATACACCTTTGATTTATAATCTTTTGTTGTTTGTTTTTGGGAGATTACTTCCCGAGAAAAATTCAAATTCATTAACTAATTAGTAATACGTAGATAATGCGTATTACTTTATTCTTATGTTTGAACATTGCTATGCTACCATTTCTTTTTATTTTTACCTTTTTTTATTACTTCCAGGTCATCATACTGTGATAACATTTTTGGGCCAGTTCCATCTCACATTGAAATAAAAAAAGGGCCATGTCTGATGTTCCAAAGTTCATGTTTGGGCTTTTGGCGTCTAAATCAGATACCATCGGGCTTCACCAAATGTTGTACTGCTATGATCCAAGCATATTGCATCTCTTGGATATAGAAGAATTAATGATGCTTACCATATGCTGCAAATAGAGCCATTGGTTCAGGATAATTTTTCAAAGATGACATCAGAATCATTGAAGTATCAACGACACCTTTAGGCCTGAAAAGTACGCTACATGGTTAAAAAAAGCCGAAAGTGTTTTGATCGTCCATTTTCAAACTTGTTTGGTACTATATTTGCAGAGTTTTATTTTTAAATTGCATGTTGTTAGTATTCTTTTTGTAAAAGTAAAAAACATACCATTTAAACTATAGTATTTACTTTATTAGATATCACTTTGATTGGTTTCTCTTCTTTTCTTAATATCTATAGTATTGTGACTATTTGACTAACATGGATTCGTGTGAATGAAATATTTAAGATTTTTATGGGGACTGAGGATTCATAATCCGTGCGAAGGAAACATGTGGAAACAATGTAAGACATTCATATTTTAAAGATTGTTTTCATTTTTAATGTTTACAATGGTTGTGGTAGTGTGTCATAGAGTATTCCTTTTTATCTACACTCCATTTATCGAACATATTTAATACTCACTTTGCGTTTGTAGTTTCTCTTGAAATCAAGTTTTGTTATTTCAATCCTTTGTATACCTTTTTTATTCCGAGTTAGTAGTATGTTGTATGAGGTATTTAAATTACAGTTTTAGTAGTCAGTTAAAAAACTCATTTAGATTAGTACTAATTTTAGTTGAGATGCAAGTGGGGGGGGGGGGGGTGATGATCCCTATGCACTAGTATATTGTGGAACGATGTTGTATGAGTTTTTCATGTGCACCACGATATTTTCTCAAAGAAGGTGTAGGACAAAGAAAAGTCGATCGTGTGAGAACTACTACTACAGTGGAGGATGTCTCACATTATGTGTTGTATATAGTTTCTCGATTTATTATTTTTCTAACATTATGTGCGTTGATTTGTACTTTTTCTACAGGACTTATCACTAGGACCTTTGTTGTAGGTACAATTTTGGTGTCCTTTCTTTATACCTCTCATTATTACTTCGAAGAATATGCTTCATATTCCCAGCTCTATCTATTATTACACATCTTCCCTTTAATTTTTTATTTTCCTTTGTTTACCATGCCTTGGTTGAATTGGTTTACTTTTCTGGATGGAAGAAGCCACTAAATTAATTCCATTCCAGTAGCGTTTTCAACCTATAAACCAGATTAGAAATGAGACACAAACTGACATAACAATCAATTTGCAAATAGCTGAGATAAATTCCAAAATTGCATTCAAAATTTTAAAATCGAATCACCACACTTTATGTGAATTTCAATCACAACTATTGAACAAAATCGCACAAGCAAGAAGGATTAAGGAGAATTACAATTATTGAACTGACTCTCCTTCCCTCGGGACTGAAATTTTAGTCACTTGAAATCCATAGATAATAATATTAGATTTGTTAAGGTAAATAATTTGATTTTATGAATAAATTTATGTAGTGAAGTTGGGATAAGACACGGAAAATATGTTTTCTAGATTATAATTTTTCAATTTCTTCCATACTTTTATTCTCAATCTTTTTATACAGAGCATGTTTCACAAATGAGGTTGGCGAGTTATTTTGGTCATCAAAAGTAATATGAATTTCCTTTTTTGATGCTTTCTCTGAGTCATGTCTTAGAACTCCTCTTACATCCAATACAGTGATGTTTATTTAGAGTGGAGCACGATATGCAAATTGACCTTCTTTACCCTCATTTTATTTTTGAATTTTTCATAACCAATTTGAGACATAATCATAGCTGTGGTTTAGACAATAGATTCATGTGGGAAGAAGATAACTGTATTGTGATTTATGTTGGAGTGCTTGCAATGTTTTGTGAAATCCCATTGATTTCTGACTTCTATAGTTGAAAAATATGCAGTTAATGTTCTATGGATGCCCACATCTGATTATTCATTAGCTTTAGGTATGTTTTTAATTCCACATTTTGGCCTAACAGTACTACTGTTATAGTAGTTCATTGTTAGTTATAATGTCAGTGAGGTGATGTTGGGGTCATTGACCCTTTTAATAATGCAGTTTACTGTTATAGTAGTTAGGCTTAGTCAATTCAGTATACTTTTAAATGCTGTTACTTATCTCGACTTTGGAGGGTTTCATTTGTTCGATATTATTTGGGGGATTTCATTGTTATGTTAATGTATGTTTTCTATAACTTTAAAACAAGTTATTTTGGGATTTTGATTTGGATATTTGGTTTAATAAATAATCGATCACTGTGTTTGTCATCTGCAGTGGTGACAGTAGTCCATCCATCACGCCACATCCGATCATGCTAACACTGGCATTAATCATTAGCATTGGTGCTTACTCTTGGTTTAGATTTAGCTGTAGGTTCAAGTATGATATGTTTGTGGAATTTCTTCACTGTTACACAATATATTCCACCCGATGAGACCCAACTCAATCTAATTCTAGCTAGGTTTTCTTTCAAACAATGAGCCGAAGGTGATAGTGTTGTCAGCATTGAATATATGAATACTTATTTGTCTATTGGAAAAACACTTCCTGTAAATACTATAAATTGGCACTTTATTCAAGATGGAGCCACATGGATGTGGGATTCAATAGCATCAGGTTCACTTGGAATAGTGGACCCACCTGATCCAGATTGGACTAAGTGCGTGTCAACAGGAATTAACGTAAGTTTTTCACCCCCACAACTGTCCAACATCTTAACAGATCAAGATCAGACGACTAACCACTGTTTGTGGAACTTAAAACTGACTTTAATAATTCTCATAAGCCATTTAGATTTCTTAATGCTTGGACTTTGCATCACAATTTTTCTCACACGAATTGATATCGTTGTTTAATATTTTTTATGTTAATATAGTTACGGACTTTATTTGAATTTTTATGCTTTATTTTCAGGATACTATGTTGTTTGGGGAGTTGAGGCTCTCAAAGATCTAAATGTTTATTTATTGATCATTAGAGTGCCATTTGCAGCCTTAATTTCAAGCTGCATAGAAGGGCTGCAATGGCAGCGAATATATATCTTTGATCAGTGATAAGCCTTAATTCCTTAATCTACTAAACATTTTTCTTTTACAAAGTTACTTATCCAAATGAAACCATTTTAGTATTTATGCGTACGCATTCACATAAATATGATTTCATCAACAAAATATAAATTGCAGATATGCAGGAGCATAGGATAAATCACTAGCAGAGCCTAAAATATTAGAAAAATAAATTACAGATGAGCGGGAGAAGAGGAAGAAGCTGAGCGCCATGGCTGCAGATAAGTACTTCAATAAGCATCTCGAGCTAAAATTTTTTACTGAAGATCAATACTGTTGGTGTTACTGATGTTTGGACTACCTTTTTTCAGGTGAACCAATACCTTTTTGAGTTCGTCCCTATTTGTTTTCATTTTTAGAAAATAAAAATAAATATAGTCATCTCTGCTTTAGTTGGTGAACCAATACCTTTTTGAGATGAAACTCAATTATTATACAAGAGAATCATTTGAGAATCATACACTGTGTTTTCACATTCAGTTGATGTGTTGTACTGATCACATTCGGTAGTTTAGGCATTAGGGTTATTGAAAATCTAATTTTGTGTGTGTCTGTTTGGGCCATTTTTTTGGGTGTTCAGGGTTTTATTTAATTTCTTTTCAATGGTTATATTGTGATTCAGTATTTCCTATCTCTCTATTGTTGTGAGTCATTTTTTTTTAAATTTTAACTCAGATTTAGTGTTACGTTTTGCAAGTTGAACACTATAAGTAGATCTTGATTTGTCTATTTCCTGCATGCTTCCCACTTGGATATGGTACTTGAATTTTGAATTTTAGAGGTTGTAATCAATTTTAGGGCATGGGTAAACTTCTCCCCACAATGAATTTGAGGTATCTGACTTCTTTTAGATGCATTTTCTTTATTTTGGTGCAAATTCATGGTTTTAATTAGGAATTTTGAACTAAAATATTGTTTTATGGGTTCTTCTGTAGATCTAACTCTTAAATCCACTAACCGTTATTCAAAAATCTGGTAATCTCTCTATCTCTATTCGTTGTATTTTGATATAATTTGAATTTTTATTTTACCTACAATGAGTACTTTGATGTAATTTTCAATTTATGTTGGGGCACTTGCAACTATTTTCAATTTGCAGCATTCGTGTAGTGATCTCATTGAAGTAAGGAGCATTATTTATGGTACTTGATACATTCTTTTATTTTTAGAAAAAGTTCAAACAATACTCAAAGTTATTATAATGAAAATATGATAAAATGCTTTAATGTTTATTGTTTTCTATTAATAAAGTTTAGTATACTGTTTTAGTATGTGACTAATATTATATAAGTAAAGTAATTTACACTAAAATACACATAAATATATAAGGTAAAGTAATTTATCTTTTAAGTATAAGATTTCATCATTCAGTTATGCTGGCTTGCAACACTCATGTTTCTCCTAACAATGCTTAACATATGTTTGTGTTAATCCCCTTGAAACTTCAATGAGTCATTTGAAGTCAATTTTTCATTAACATGCATGACATACCTTATTTAGTTGGTACATCCTATAGCTTTGTTCAAGAGATGTCTGATTGATAAAAAAAAGTAAGAGAGGAAAACAAAATAGAGAATACACAACTCAGTCAACTGCTCAAAAAAACAAAATAGAGAATACCAATTTCAATTGGTTGCCCAATTATAATTTATTAGAACTATAATTAAGTTGTTGGAGGTATCTTCAAATTGATATTTCTCCCAGATATTTATTTTAATTCATACACTCCATTTTGTTTTTATTGCTTTATGGGTATACAGTTTTTCTATTTCTACTTTTCATATTCGAGGTTTTCTGAACCTATTTGTTACCGTGATTGTCATTTATACACAATTATGAATGTTTTTTGCTTGCATGTCAGGAGAAATGGAGATGATTTTTGGCCGAAGAATTTTGTAAGGATGAATGAAAAAGACGTGATGTTGGAGATACAAGTGGCATGGCGTATTGCAGTCACAGTTGGAAACACAAGTTGGGTCCTATGAGATTTGGAAATAGTGTTGAACTCGCATCTTTGTGTGTGGTAGATTTGAATTCACATAGAAGTGATGCCGAAGAGAACATTACCAGCATTGTTCCTTCGATTTTTTTTATCAAATCTACTTTACAGGTAATCAATGATCTTTGTTCAGCTATTAGTGATTCTCAACTTTATTGTTGGGTTTCTAATCTTCGTTCATATTTTTGTACCAGTTATTCATCAAATGATACATTCAGTTTCCATTGGATATGTTTCATTTTCTATATTGCGTGAAAGGTATTTGGCAAAATTCCCAGTTTAATCCATTACTTATTTAACAAAACAAAACTTATCCAATGGAACCTATTGGTATTGTAATCAAGTTCTATCATTTGCATTTGCTATATTTTTTTTAAATTAATACTAATGATACTAACAGAAAAATGTAGTAAAAAAACATAAGGGATGAACAAATTGGTATCCAAAGAAGAGTTACCTCACACCAATCAAAATAATCAAGTGCCGTCACTATCAAATCTGAGGAACCCTTGACATGTTTTATCTCACGAAGTGCACGATACATAACGATTGGTTCCCAGATCAACCCAAATGTCAATTCAATGACACTGCTAACAATCACGAGCTCTCCCATGACCCAATGTATTTGGAAGTGCTCCAGGCTCCCCTGTGCAATGTCAGTTGTTGAAGGGAAGTACATATAATTGTCATTAGAAGAATCTTTTTGTAGATTTTTATTACCAACAATCGATTTGTAACAAGAACAACGTTGCTTCGAAACTTGAGGCTCAATGTCAATTTCATGTGTTGAAATTAAGTTTTCAACTTTCTGCTTCAACTCTGAAACCCAGTTGCCTAAAAAATGGATTTCAGCAACAGACAATCATGTCCGCTATCGCCAATTTCCGTAGGTGGACAAGGTATATCACCATTTTTCGTTCCCTCCCATTCATATTTTAGCCTCTCATTATTGCTAACTCGAATTTTCGACAACAAGTCAAACCGAGTTGGGCACCTGTTCGTCTTAACATATCTCATTTTTTTCTTAGTTCAGGTTTGTAAGGGTTAACATACCTCACTTGATGTTTTTTTATGTTAAAACTTTGTTAACTAACATACCAAGTGAGTACACTGTACACAACTGAGTTTTTGAACACATCCGTTTTTGAACATTTTTCTATACTCAGCTAGCGTAACAGTTTTGAATAAGGGATTATGTTTTGCGATCTCTCTTTTAATTCCACTCAACTTTCTCACTTTTCCCTTTAATTCATAATCCTTAAGCGGTATTGTAATACACCATTAAATTGTATTTGCGGACTCAGAATTATCTCTGTTAGCTTATAACCTCAGTGAAATGTTGGACCAACTCTCAATGATTATGTTAATAAATTTCTTACTTGGTGAAGTTGAGAGATAATTCTTTTAGCATTAACTGAGCCTCTTTTGCATTATCTATTAATAACTGACAATGTCGCCCTCTTTTGGATATCTATTAATAACTGAGGCCTCTTTTGGATAATTTTGTTAATAACTGACAATGTCGCCCTCTCAATGATTATGTTAATAACTAAAGTTAATTGCTAACTGAGGTTATATGCTAACAGAGAAAAGCCTCTCAATGATAATTATGTTAATAACTTTCTTACTCAGTGAAGTTGAGAGTTGATCCACCATTAAACTGGAGCAGAATTATCTCAATGAGTACTACATGTTGGTGTTGATGTAAGTGAAAATATTTAACTAAAAATATCAAGAAAATATTTGTCCAGTGACACATTGTGCGACGAAATATATCCAATGACACTATTTATTTGGGCCTACGGTACCATTTCTATTTATTCACCCCAAATACAACTTTAAGCCAGTTCTGCTTCTGAAAATTCATGATTGATAGAGTTGTCCAACACTATTTGAGTCTGTTGAATTATTTAATTCTTAAACTAGAAAATTCACTCATGTTAGGTCATTTTGTTAGTTCTCGATGGACAGGGAAAAGGACAAAGAAGCACAGTGAGGAACCTGATGCTGCTAAAGATGATGATCATGATCATGCTAATTATGAAGAGACACAAATTGATGGAAATATTGAAAAATAGAATGCTTATGATTCAGGCACGAGCGATGTAGATATCGAAGCAGCAGATGTAGATATCGAAGTAGCAGATGTAGATATTAAAGAAGCAGCACTAGATTACAATGCTGCCATTTATGTTGTCATTAAATAATTCTTTTCTTTTTCCTAACAATGCTTTTACAACAACTACTTGGCTTAGTTCATTGGCCTGCTCCATCCACTTTTCTGGTATGTACATGCTGCAGAAGTTGATCATGCCTTTATATGCATCCCAATGTTCTTATGTGTTTTGAAATTCATACTTGCAGACATTAACTATTGAGAGCACCAGTTATCAAATTTATTTTCACAATATGTGTTACTCTTTGTGGTATGAACTTTGTTAACCTATTGAAGTTTCTATTATGTTCACTTATTTTGTAACAAATGTAGGTTGGTATTGAATCATAGGAATGGGGTCAATGCAGTACATGTAGTAAGAATGTAGCGTGGAGATACAAGAATAGGTGCGTACAACATATGGTATAGCAAGAATGTGGTACAACAGGAAAAAATTAAAGGAGAGACATATGCACATTTCTATTTTGTATATTTCATTGCATGATTTGGTAGTAATATGCCCACTAGAATCTTTTTGGACAATGGATATGTAATTTATTATTAAATTGTGACTTTCAGGGATATGTAATGGGTTCACTAAAGTATTTTATTGTTATTTTCATATTGAGTAATAAATGGGATATGTATTGACTTCACTAAATGTAGTTCTTTTGTTTATGATTTTATTGTTGTGTATAGTTGATGTTTGTGTTCTTAAATAGGGCGAATTTTTCTGTAAACATAAGGAAGTCTTGCCCAAAATTTTTAAATTATCAGACTCACCATTAGTAATGGTATAGTTGGTATTTTTGTTTTTAAACATGGTTGTTTATCTCATAAACAAAGGAAATACTGCCAAATTTTATTTATCTATTGTGAACTAAATAAAATGTATGGTCTGATCTACGATGTAAACGTTTGAACTTTTGCGTCATGCATTCAATGCTATTGGACTAAATATGACATATGTCCTATCAACGATGTATACTTTTGAATATTGATGGACTATTTGTTATTTTTTAAGCATGGTGGATACTCCTATAAACATTAGAGATTATGAATATTGTTTTTTTAAATTACACTATTTTTTTTAGGAATGAAATTTTTGTTGTTTTTTAATTATGCACTTTGGAAATTTTTGTCGTTTTTCGATTATGTACTTTGGATATTTTTTTGCCATTTTGCAATATATATATATATAATGTGTCTTAAATTTTAGGGTTGTCAAGTGGCTACAATATTAATGTGCAATTAAAGCAAATTCCCTTGATCTACAACACACGCTCCCTCTCATTACACATTTATAATATATCTCTCTTCGAATTCTCCAACGAGGGTCGCTAAGAAAATATTGAATTGTGGACTGGTCATATTCTTAAACTTCAAACACTCATCATAACACTCAAAGCCCATATGTTTTTCCTCACCTCAATTTTAATTCCACTATATTAAACTTAAACAAGGAGACAAATATTTCAATTTAGCTATGATTTTTTAGTACCAAATATTTTTTGGAAACAAATTTTATCTAATATTTATTTCCCTTGTATTGCATATGGGTTTGCAAATGAGGCTAGATTGGTGTTTTGATGCGACTTTTTTTTATTTAGAGTTATTTTTACTCAGTTGTCTTTTTATTTTTAAACTTTTTAAAAATTTATTGGTCCCAATATACAAAGATTAAATACACAATGATCCCAGTTAAAAAAATATATAATTCAATTTCAAACTATTCATATAATGACAAGAACACAACTTTGATATAATGGGAAGAACACAACCTTAATGATAAGTTGTTTCAATTATCCCAACTCAAAAGTCACCTTAGAAACACTTTAATTGACACTAAATTCATTACATTTTAACTATTTTATGTTGTACATACATGTATACTCAGTTTCATCTCTAATTTTTTGTACGCTTAAAATTTCAATACATTTTGAATGATAAATACAATTTGCATTTCCACATATTCTCTTATTTTATATTATCTAGGAGTTTTTAAATTCATATTATATTCTTAAGATTAACACTTATCTTGAATTTTTAATGATGAAATTTTTATAGGTTTGTAAATGATTAGGGTCAGATTTCTCATGCAATATTTTTTTGAAAAATATAACTATGTAATTCTTAAAACTAAGTTTATTTTTTGTACATATTTATATTGACACTAGATTTTATAAAAACAAATCCACACACCATGCTACATATATAAAGATGTTTAAAATGTCTGCATATCGCGTGGGGGCTAAAATCTAGTTCATATATAATATTTGTGCCCATACATCTTGGAGTTTAAAGACAAAACGAGCAAGATAGATCCTAATGAATACATCAAACAAACAATATCAAAGGACGTTATAAACAAACCATGAAGCTTATAACCGTCATGCCCAATTCAAAAATACAAAGAAGAAAGATTAAGTAACTGAGACTCAAACCATGAAGCCTGTCTCCATTCAAATTATGAAGAAGGCTTAAGAATTTAAGAATATAAGAGATTTTTGTGTTAAAATTTTTAATATAAAACAATTCATAAGTTTTTAGGTAGTTCATATTTTATTTACTCTAAAATCTAAATTGGTTATCAAAAAGGTTTCCCATGAATACCAAAATTTAATTTCGTTTTTGCTTAATAAAATCAACAATTTTATGATAAAAAATGAAATAACATAAAACTCTTCATTCTACCGTGATGGACGATCAGGATTGAGGTGCTTCCCTGCCTATAAATTAAGTCTTAATCTCCATTAGTTAGGTACCCAAAAAATGCAACACTATACGAAATTTGGTTAGGGAGAGAAAATTTAATGCTTAAGGTTGATTTCGGATTCAACATTGAAGTTCAACCTTGAAGCTCTTCTCAAGAAGTCATGGTTGATTTATGTACAGTTCTACATCCTAACTTTAATAATATGTGATAATTATGTAGGTCTAACGATCCTAAAATTTCATGCATAAGATTAATGGTTTTAATGATTTAAAAGTGCTAATGAAATGTATAAATTTGATAGATCATGTGTTAGAATGACCAATCCATAAAACTTTTAGTTAGGTATCCTTATGATTATTATTTTACATGTGGTATCAGAACAATTGGTTAGGATCATATAATTATCCTAATTTTTTATATATGAATACATTTATATTCTAGATTTAAGGTCTTTAGTGACATTTATATGTTATTTTAAATCATGCCTCAAGTGTGGATTGAATATGAAATTTACCCATGATTTTAATATGATTTAGGTTTCTATGGTGCTTTTAATTTATGTCACTGAATCTGGTTATCTTTTATATGAAAAAGTTTTCGCAACACTTTTATTATTTTTCGTTGAATTTGTATGCGTCTTATTCTATTCCAAAATCTGTGAATTTTTTTCCATCCCTAAAACTGCTTATTCCTTAAAACCATAAATCTGAAGTAAAAAAATTTGAACAGATTTAGTGGCAGTTTTTTTCTGCCACTAATAACACTAATAGATTTTAAAAAATATCTCGCACTTTAATGAAACTTGATAGTCTGATTCGAATTGGTCAATTTTTTTTCAAGTCATCACTTCAAGCTGGTGAGTAATGTTGCTTTTCGACTTTTGGCACTCAAAATGTGAAATTTGCCATTTTTGGTAATAAAGTTTACGTTAATATCTCTGCCATGAAAATTATTTATGAAATTTCGCAAATTGGAGAGTAATTTCATGTGACTTTAATCACTACATATGTTGTCTAAAGTTTGTTTGGTGGCCCTTATTCATGTAATAACTAATTTTGGTCATTCTAAGCAACTCACAGATGTCCTTTATATATATATATATTAGAAGTATGTCTATTGTTGAACACTACACTATATTGATAGGTTCCCCAAAGGTCCAAATATTAGTATGAGGTCTCGATTTAATATTTTATTATATTATTTATTTAGTCATTATAAATTAGTTTCCCAAAGGTATAATTTTAATAGTGAATAAATATTAAGGGGCGATATCAATTTTGAACAAGAAAAATATTGGTTATCCAAATATCCATGTTTTTTCTTAAAATAATGGTAAATTACAGTAAACCCTTTAACCTGTAGCATTTTCTAAAATAGCCCTAATCTAAAACACCTGACAAATAGCCTCCTAAACTACTGAATTTTGACCTCTAGAATATATACATAAATATTTAACATTTTGTATGCTCAAAAATATGTTTTTTTTATCAATTCATTATAAATGAAAATATGTTTAGTGTCAAAATTAAATAGTTTAGGGAACTCTTTGTCAATATTTTCAGATTAAGGGCAATATGCCAAATGGCTATAATTCCGGGGGGGTAACTATAATTTCACTTTAAAATAATTAATTTATTATCCAATAAAAGTTTTGAAAATATTAACAGTCGTGGCTATCCCTTGAAATTACTGTTTAAATGTTATTATCATAGTTCCAACATGTGAGCATGTAAAGTAATATTATGCAATAACTATTCTCAATGACCACCAACCACAAGCTTCAAATGTTTCTAAATTCAATGGAACAAACCTCAATGAGTGGGAGATTCATATTAGTCAGCAATTAGGACTCCTAGGTTTAGATATATCTTTAGAGTGTTACAAACCTCATGCAAAAAGTGACAAGAGCGATGAGACTGAAGTATATTACCATGAAGCATGGATTGGGGCCAATAACCTCAGTCTTGCATTCATAAAATTAACAGTTGTTCCTAATATCAGGAATTCACTAATTATTGCTCAAAGTGCTACAAGTACATGAAGCCTCTTGAGGAAAGATTTCAAAATGGCAAAAAATATCTAAATGTGACACCCTACCTATTAGAATACCGGGTGGCCAGCCTTATATCAATATAAAACGTTAGTCTCACATGGCTCATTCTTAGCATCACTGTCGAATTTTTTTTCTTAAAAGTTACTAACCACGTAGTAATTAAATAGACTGGTGCCAAATTTTATCTTTCGTTAAATTAACAACATGCGAAAATAAAATAATAATCAAATCATCAACACAAATAAAATCTAAATTCAACACACAACAGGTATAAAAATAAATTAGACCGAATAAACCATCCGTTCTCAACAATAGAATCCAACAATAAATCTGAAATAATAAACTGAATACACAAAGTCTATTGAAGAAACTGAAAATATTGAATCTGAGTGGCGATATACCCGAGTAAATACAGAATGCAAATTCCTAAATTAGGATTGAATAAAAGAAGCATCTATAACAAGATCCTGCAAGCCTCCACACGTCTTGCAGCTACGCATCCCTAAATAAAATCCTCAAGTTGGGCATCCTTGTGGACGGACACCGAAAATGGTTTTGAAAAATAAATTTTGACACGGGTCAGAGCCCAAGTAAAACATTTTGAAAATATTTAGCAAGCATTTAAAATGAAATGATTAAATGTGCATGAATATTTTTCATATTTAAGCTAGTGTCTCACTCTTTTGAGGTATAACTCACCCCTCATCTAATGTGTATTAATCCCATATATAATTATCTACTCATATTATATACGTACTAGTATACTACAACATTCACACACATGTCGTATATAATAACCATCCATTTCCGAGTAATAACTCACCTGATGCTTTCTCTAAACTGCTATCATATCCTTGGTATGCTCACTCTAACCGGTTACCTCATGTCGAACTCACTCAGAAGCTTGGGTAAAAATATCGCAAACGTAGTGGAGGCACTCAATTTCCCCCCGAAAGTAAGACCGAATCATACCCAAAGCATCTCACCTCAAAAAATAACTCACACAATAAAATATCAAGCGATGTGACTAGGGGACTATATTCTCCCTGCATTCACTAGCCAGGGGATTCGCCTACATCGCACAACCTTCGATGATAGCACTAGATGGGTACGTATTCCTATAAATATCATTCACATCGATATCTAGAAATCACACAAATATATATATATATATATATATATATATATATATATATATATATATATATATATATATATATATATATATAATAATAATAATAATAATAATAATAATAATAATAATAATAATAATAATAATAATAATAATAATAATAATAATAATAATAATAATAATAATAATAATAATAATAATAATAAAAGTCCGGCTAACCCATGCCTAACATCTGTAGTGGTAGCCCAAAATACCCGAGTCTCAATCCCGACTCTTATTTTATTTAATTTCACATACATTAAATAATTTAAAGTAGCTTCACTTGCTAATATACCCGTACTCACCCAATTGTCCCATAATTAAATATTTATGAATTTATCTCACTCTATTCATTATTTAGGTTTCTCCTTTTTTCTCAACTTTATAGGCTCATATACATCCACTTATAATCCCTAAGTAAAATAATCTCGGGCATCCATACCCGGATTTGATTTCTGACGAAAGATTTTGATCTCGGACACCCTTTCATAGAAAATTCATAACTAATTAAAATAAATCAAAAAATAGGAAATTGGCGGCCACGCGTACGTAACGCAAGGATCTATCTCCATGTACAAAACCTAGGGTCGTTTGAATGAGACATCAACCTCGTTATAACGAGATACTGATCTCATTTGAACGACAACCTCAACTCGTTCGAACGAGTTTTTCACAAATCATCCGTAGGTCGATCTATCGATACCTGAACATGTCCTCTTCTTCGAAAAAATCGTTTTTCTCCATTTTTAACCCTTGAACCTCCATGGATTCAGCCTAAACTTCGACCCAATTGACACCCCATGTTTATTACATTTATAAATAGGTTCTAACACAAATATATATAATCAATCATCAATGATTCTCATTAAAACTTCTAGGGTTCATGAATTGGTTTTTTCTCAAAATTTCTAAAATCACAAATTCAATTCGATTCCATAATCCGAATTCAATAACAATTCCTACTGGGTTTCAATTCTAAATCATATTCTAACATCGTATGATAGTATTCTCACGTTAATTAAACATCAATTTCACCTTTAATCCTTAAATCCCCCAAAACTCAAATTTCACAAGTGTCACCCTCCCAAAACGAATTTATCAACACATACAATAATATGAACATGAAATTCTTCCATTTAAATCAAAAGAAAGTTTAATTACTTACCCTATAGGATTTGTAGAGTCTGATTCCACTTAGAATATGATGAATCTGACGAAGAACACTCGAGTTTTTCTTCTTTCCCCCTTCTCTCAGTTTCTAGGATCTTCTAATTGAGTTATGGTTGCCTCTAACTCCAGCACTCTGGATTAAAAATCTTAATCCCATAATTAAGCTAATGAGATAAGCCCAAATGACTCGAACACCCCCCGCGTGGCCCTGGTTATGTCTAAAAACATCCCGAGACCAAATTACTACATTCAAGTACACTATTCTGACTATCTCGACCCATTCAGAATCAACCGTGACCTCAAAATCTTCATCCGAGTCACTCTATAATAAAATCCTATCTCGACCCCAAGTAGTCTATATCGACTCCCGATTGAGATAAAATATCGCCACGTCACTATCACTCGCTAGGATGTAAAATTAATAACTTACTATTCACTTAGTAATTATATTCCATAAATATTAACCATTATCTCTCCCGATTATTAAAATTTTAATTAACACGTAATAATTAATTCAATTAAATTACAGCACACGTGTAATATAAAGTAACCGAATTAATTAAATATAAATGCTCAAGAATACGGAGTGTTACATACTTCCCCCTTACAAAGGAATTTCGCCCTCGAAATTAGTTTGTACTTGCGGTGGATAACTCTGGATATTGCTCTCGTATATTCTCCTCTCGTTCCCACGTCAACTGGTCAGCATTGTTGCGTCCTCACTGGACTCGAACCAAGGGAACCACCTTAGACCATAGTTTACGCTCATTACGATCGAGTATCGCCACTAGTCTCTCCTCATAAGATATATATGGCGGTAAGTCGATCTCCTCTAATGGAACGTGCCAAAAGGCCCTCTTGCTTCTTGGGTACCTCAACAACGATGACACATGGAAAACATCTTGAATTCACTGCAGATACTCGGGTAGGCCCAACCTATACGTAACTGGTCCCACCCCGTCAATGATAAAAAAGGTTCCCACATACCATGACACTAGCTTCACTTTCTTGTCGAACCTTATGACCTCCCGTTTCAATAGTAAGTACTCGCAACAATTCCTGACCACTCATGTCGGACTAGAAAACTTTTATTTAAAGTGACGTACTCTCATTATGTTCCTAAACTACACAAAATTGATGACGTAGATTAATTCAATCCTTGTCGATGAACCATAAATACCTCTAGTTTGAGAAGCTTATCATTACCCACTCTTAACCAAATGAAATATGGGTGATAAAATTTTTGTATGAAGCCTCAAACGGTGTCGTGTAGATAATAAATTGCTACCAGGTATCACGCTTAGCTTTACCAACGATAATTAATACTCCCAATTATCCACGTATCCATAATATGCATTCATCGCATTTTCCAACATCCTAGTGGCCTCCCATCTACCCATCGACATACTGGTGACCTGTCTAGATCAAAATGTAACTCCATCCCCATCGCCTCCTGACACTATCTATCAGAGGTGGAATGGAAGGGTTTAATCCTAAACCATAACAATATTTGGCGACACCTTATTCCGATTCATTTCTCCCCTCTAATGAAATGTTGGTCATACTGCTCGATATTATAAGACACTCAAACTAATGACAATTTTTCCATTTCGATCAATTTATCCCACAAACCTGAAGGAACTCCTAACCTCTTTATGTATTCATCCCATCACTGGAACCATCAATCTATTACAAAAATCTTAGTTGGTAACCTCGGACCAACACTTTCCCATCCACAAATGGTGCACTTGGAGTCAACTTCACTATATCTTACTTAATCGCAATCCTTATGCCTAACAATGCACATCACGTGGAGCATTTTACTCCCCTTTTTTTGGGAGATACCAAACTCATTGCCCTTGCGTGTTCCCCAAATTGTGCATTTTTTGGGCACTTTTTCATCTGGTGGTAATCAACATCTCATTTATGCGTAAGACACTCTAGGTATTTGACTAAGTGAGACTCTGATCTATTTTCCCAAGATTGTGTAAGACATTCTAGGTATTTGACTAAATGAGACTCTGCTCTATTTTCCCAAGATTTTGGGGTTCTCCCTTACCAAGGGATATCTTTTTATAGGTGTTCCCCCACCGTTTTTCAATTCCCCTCGATTGTGATAATTCTCCTTGATATACTGATTGTCGGACTATCTTCTTTTCTCAACGAAGTTCCATCCATCATATTATTCCACATATGCTCCTAACTTCCCCACATACATACATTAACATGTTTATTTTCACACTCCTTTATCCAGGACAATTATGAAAATCAAACTAATCAGGGCGCCCATATACCCTATAGCCATGCATCGCAGCATAATTATTACTAATGTCTTATATGTAATATACGTATCTCAAGCTCAGCCCCGCACTCTCGACATAGCTATATCATACGGACATTCTCAATTACCCCACATATCGTAATTTAATTATTCTAGATATCGCACCACCCATTAACTTGTGGTGCAAAAGTTTTCTTAGTGCTTCCTTCGCTGCACAACTCGGCTCTACTAGCCATATATCGTAATAACTCTCAGCTTAAAGTGTTTTCTCTACACGTTCAACAAATAACATTTAAAAACCGATGCCTTAGAATCCAAAAATATCTCTCCACTCCGTACGTTTATTAAGGTTTATGCGTGTAACATCCCACAACATAGCTCAAAAGAGCTTTCCCGAATGCACTATCCCTTAGCATTGTCGGTCATTTATTTTCATAAGTCCAAAGCATATAATTGGGACACTAAAAACACTATCCCTAATCATTAGTTTAATCATTGAATCCTGTGTCTTTAAAGGATTCAGATAATATTGTGCTCACACTATCACTAAGTCCTCATCGCTTAGTTAATAACGAACTAAATCTCTCCGCTCCACTATAGACCCGACATACCTTGGATCACATCAGTAAAAGTCCCTATGCATCGGGATCTAATATAACTAGACAATTGTACTCTATGAAGTCTACTTCATAACAATATCTCTTCAAGCTGGACTCTCTTTAAAGTGAGACATCGCTAGAATATACATCCTTCCCTAGAACAGCGAAGACGATAGTCTTGTTGCAACCGCCCACCACCTCTGAATAGTCCGTACCCAGGATAAAATCATATACTTCATGTCACCTCTTAGAACAGTCTATCCTCGTAAAATATATCCTCTCAGTGTCCACACTCGCTTCCCTGCAGATGGAACTAAAGAGAGCCCCGCTACTCAATGGTAAATATATACAACTATAGTAATATTGATAATAGTTCTTCTAAACTCATTTCACATGTGAATCTAGTGTTAACAAACTAATCTAACTTGATCGTGCCTCACAAAATAGACCCTATTCACCTTGGAATAAAACTCATACTTTCAATTGGTAATAGCACTAACGGTTCAAATAGTTTCTGGACATAACACTCTCATCCCACCCGAACTAAAAACTTCTTATAACTATTGCCCCTACTGGGCATCCCACTCCTATACCCTAACTTGTTGCGGATAAGATCCACACATGTGTTCCTACTCTTTACACATAAGACACCTCTCTGTGTCATCCCCCCCTTTCTTTATCCCCACTGGCTATGTCGGGGTTATCTTTGTCGTGGACCAGGTAGTCTGGACCCTAATTTCTACCCCCATTGTCCTTTTGGCTCCGATGGCCCTATGGGACTCGTTGCTGGCCTTGACGACCCTGATTGAATCCACCATTATATGTTAGGGATTCAATTGGTCTAAATCATACAATGGGTCCTATAATGGGTACCCCCTCCTATTGCGCCTCACTAGCACCACTAAATTCAGTCTTGCCCTTCGGTTAGGTTCTCCAACTCTCTTGGATCCCTTCTCACGGAAGCATTGATATCAAATTATAAATGTACGATATTGATGGCAATGGTATCAATCTTTCTAGCTTTGTTTCCTCATCTATGTTTGTATATTCTACCCATGAGTCCATTATTAACTTATGGAATTTTTCAATTCTCCATATCCACCTTTTTCGAGTACGAAGTTCGCTAAACATGTTAACTTTCCTTCATGACCGAACACTATACGATCCTTTTGAAATAAGTATTAAAATCTCCTTTGTCTCTCTGTTTAAACAACTAATGAGAGGATTTACAGTCAAATCGTACCCCAAATTCCTCGTCATTCATGCTGACTCTCCATGGTTGTGGTGAGTGACTCCTATCATTACAACACTGCTCTTATGAGAAAACTTTCAATCAAAATTTAATCATAGGTGTCACTGTACTCCACCCTACACAATTGGCTTTGGATTATCTCCTGCCATTGACCCATCACATTCCTCTCTTACCCAAATCCTTACGAATGGATATTTGAAATAGTTCCTCCAACTCCCCCTTTTACCGACTACGTTGGGTGAGTCTGAATTTGCATCACCGCTTTCTACAATGGTCCTTAGGGAAACTACTGCACCCTAGTGATTATCAAAATGTCATCTTCCTGAACAATGTTCATAGTGACTTCTATCTCGATCACCGTTCCCAAAATATTCCATGGCTTCTTGTGAGCATCTCCCCCTACAATCCTTCTAACAACCCATGTTGGTCATCCGAAATTGTTCAGTGTACGAAGCCCAATTGAACTCGTATATGAATCTCATCAACTATAGTTAATAGAAGGAGAATGTAAATCACTTACGTAAAGGAATACAACAATCCTATGATAAGGCTCTATATCAAAGAGCTATGATGAGACGTAAAAAGTCGCATAGATCCTATAGACACTAGAGCCTGATGCTCTGATACCATATTTGGCACCCTGCTTATTAAAATAGTGGGTGTCCATCCCTCTATCAAAATAAAAATGTTAGTCTCATATGGCTCATTCGTAGCATCACTATTAAAAATATTTTTTTAAAGTTACTAACCACCTAGTAATTAAATAGACTGGTGCCAAATTTATCTTGTGTTAAATTAACAACACGTGGAAATAAAATAATAATCAAACCATCCACACAAAAAAAATTTGAATTCAACATACAACAGATATACAAACTCTATCTCTCTCTAGCTAGGGCGACCTAGGGTTGCATGGCTAATACTTCTGCCTCCATCGTGGAGGCAGTCAACCTCCCTCCACATCCTAACATCTCAGACAATCTCACTCATCCCTCAAAATCTTTTGCATCTGTTATTGGGAATTAGGCAAATGCAACAATCTCTTTGAAGGAAGTAAGCAAGTATAAAGGAGAACCGACAATATTCTTCACTGATGATGATATTAACAAACTAGCAGCCCCTTTAAAGTACTCTCTTGTTGGTAAATTCTCCCATGGAAGGCCTGCTATAAATGATATACGAAAAGTTTTTACAGCACTTGGGCTTAAAGCAGCATTCAATATAGGGCTGATCGATCAAAAGCATATTCTTATAAGGTTGTTTCATGAAGAAAAAGACTTTCATAGGGTTTGGCTAAGGGAAACATGGTTTATACAGCGATATCCAATGTGAGTATTCAAGTGGTCCCCAGAATTTCATCCAGATGTTGAGTCGACAATAACTCCAACATGGATCAATCTTCCACTGCTCCCTATTCACCTTTACAACAACGACAACATATTATCCATTGCTAATGTTGTAGGCTTGCCTCTTAAACTTGATATTGCCACTGCATCTCTTTCTAGACCTAGTTTAGCAAGGATTTGCGTTGAAATTAATCTTTGCAAGGAACACCCTTCTAGGGTTTGGATTGGTAACAACGATAAAGGAATAGGGTTTTGGCAACATATTGAGTATGAGAATATTCCCGATTATTGTCTCTATTGTTTAAAGAAGGGTCATAATCAAGAGGATTGCATGTTTAAAGAGAAAGATTGTGGAAAGAAGGTTAAAGAGGCTTTGTGTCCAGAGCCAGTTAAAATAGTTAAGGAATCAACAAAAGAGTGGGTTAAAAAGAAATTCGAGAAAAAGTCTGATGAAGTGGAATTTAGAGAGAAACAAGAAGATATTCAAGAAGTTGATCAAGATGAGATAGAGGAAGAAACAAACAATTTGGTGGAAGAAGAATGCCGCAATCCTGTAACTCCAGCAGATAAGCAAGTATCAAATGAAGGTATCCTAGATTCTGCCACTACAACAGATCTTCAAACTGATCAATGTGAGATCATTGGCCAGAGAGAAGAAGGAAAACTAATTGGAAAGGAAACTCAAGAAGATAATCAGAGAACAGAAGCACCAGTAGAGGAAGAATTCAACTTAGTTAGAAGGAAAAGTAATGGTGGTAGACCTCAACAGCCTTCAGGTGATAGAAATTTAAAAGAAGACCAAATTCGATCAAATTCAATGCCTCCAGTTAGAATGCTTCAAAGGGGAGACAAACTCAAAATGAGGTTAAGATCCAATTCAAAAACATCTTCTGATGCCTTGTCTCAATGATAAGATCTCTTATTTGGAATATAAGAGGTATTGTGAAGAAAAGTGCAATGAGAAGGTTGAAGAAACTGGTAAAGATTTATAAAATTTCTTTTCTTACAATTCTAGAGCCTAAGCAAGTGGAGGAAGCTATGCTAAACTATATGCTCAGATTGGGTTTTCATCAGTGTCAAGCCAATACTAATAGCAAGATTTGGATTTTTTCAAAAGAGGAGAGTCCATTTTCAGTGATTTCTAATAAGGAGCAAGTTCTTACTGTGTCAGTTCTTAATCAACATGTTAATAAAAGAATTTTCTGCAGTGTGGTGTATGCTAAGTGAACTAAAATTGAAAGAAGGGAGCTTTGGTAGGATCTAAATAGTCTTAATATTCAGGAGCCATGGTTAGTGTGTGGGGACTTCAACACTTTTGTGTACTCATGGGAGAAGGCAGGTGGCAATGAAATTGACTTTTCTTCTTCAATGGAATTTTTAGAATGCATGGAGGCCAATAATCTTGTTGATATGGGTTATTCTGGATCAACTTTTACATGGTTTAACAAAAGAGAAGGCCCACATAGAATTTGGAGTAGATTGGATCGTGTAATGTCAAATGGTGAATTGAAGGAATTGGGGTTCAATGTCAATATTTCTCATCTGAACAAGTCTGCTTCAGATCATGCCCCTGTTCTTATTGAGTTCAAAACTGATGTAGGCCATACTAAAAAGTCATTCAAATTTCTAAATTTTGGACAAAGAAAGAATCTTTTTATGAGATTATCCAAAATCACTGGGATTCCAGTATATCAGCTAATCCGATTTATGCAGTTGCTCTTAACCTTAAAAGCCTTAAAGTGCATCTTTCTAGATGGAGTAAAGAGACTTATGGGGACATTTTCCAAAGAGTTTTAGAGGCCGAGGATAAACTTCTTGCAGCAGAGTTAGCTTATGAACTTGATCCTTCAGAGGAGAATAGGGAGAGGTAGTCTAAGGAAGAAGCTGATTTTAATAAGAAAAGTGCATTAGAAGAGGAGTATTGGAGACAAAAGTCAATTGACAAATGGCTTGCAGAAGGGGATAAAAATACAAGGTTCTTTCATAACTCAGTTAAGGCTAGTAGAAAAAGGATGGTAATCAATAAAATAAAAAATGCAGCTGGTGATTGGATTGATAAGGAGGAAGAGATAAGTATGAAGCAATTAATTTTTTTAGAGCAGCTTTTGAAGACAAAGAAGAATATGGAAATGCAGATAGCTTTCTATGTTGCATCCCCACTCTCATTACTAAAGAGCAAAACCTTAAATTAGCTGAGTATCCAGATGAAGAAGAAGTCAAGGCAACAGTGTTTGAGCTAAATGAGGATAGTGCTGCAGGTACAGATGGCTTCTCTGGTCATTTCTTTCGGAAGTGTTGGAAAATTATTGGCAAGGACATAACCAAAGCAGTGCAAGGGTTCTTTGCAGGTTTAGAGTTTCCTAAAAATGTATCATCTTCTCTTCTAGCTCTGGTTCCTAAGGTACAAATCCCCCAATCCTTTAATGACTTAAGGCCTATAAGCCTTTGTAATTTTTTCAACAAAATTTTCACTAAAATGCTGGCAGGCAGATTGAGTCAAATTCTTTCTATAATTATCTCACCTAACCAAAGTGGTTTTATTAAAGGGCGAGATATTACAGAAAACGTTCTTTTGTCTCAGGAAATGTTCCATATGATCAATTTTAAAAATTTTGGGGGAAATATTGCTATAAAGTTAGATATGGCTAAGGATTATGACAGAGTATCATGGTTCTTTCTTATAAAGGTTATGAGGAAATTTGGATTCTCTGAAAGTTGGCTTGATATGATTTGGAGAGTTATGTCTAACAATTGGTTCTCAGTCCTCATAAATGTCCATCAAAGAGGTTTTTTAAGTCTGAAAGAGGGCTAAAGCAAGGAGACCCTCTATCTCCAGGGCTTTTTATCATAATGGCAGAGTCTCTAACCTTGAACCTAAATAGACTTCATTCTCAAGAAGTTTTTAAACAATTCAAACACCCTGTAGGAGCTCCTAAAATTAATCATCTTGCATTTGCAGATGACATCATTATTTTCACATCAGGGGATTTAAAATCTGTTCAGCAAGTGCTTCTTGTGATGGAGAATTATGAAAAGGCTTCTGGTCAAATGATTAACAAAAATAAGAGTTCTCTAATTATGTCCAATTCTCTTAATTCAGGGAAACAAAAGAAGATTGCTGATTTAGCTGGTATTGCTTTAAAAAAAAGTCCTATTACTTACTTGGGGTGTCCAGTGTATACAGGTAGAAAATGAAATATCTTTTTTGAGCCTTTAGTGGCTAAAATAAGGTATCAAATTTCTAGTTGGAAAGCTAAAATGTTATCTTCTGGAGCTAGGACTGTACTAATTAAGCATGTGTTATCATCTTTTCCCTTATACATCATTTCTGCTTTGGTGCCAACTAGAAGAATTATTTCCTCTATTGAAGCGACGCTAGCAAATTTCTTCTGGAGTTCTAATATGGGAGAGAGAAGACACCATTGGTGTAAATGGAGCTTATTAACTAAGACGACTAATGAAGGTGGTGTGGGGTTTCAATGTCTTTGGGATATGATTGAAAGTTTTTCTATTAAATTATGGTGGAAGTTTAGAAGAAGTAAATCCCTTTGGTCTGATTTCATAACAACTAAGTATTGTAGAAGAGATCATCCTTGTGTAGCTAATGGGAGAGTTGGGTCTCATACGTGGAAAATAATGTGTTCAATCAGATCTTCAACAGAAGTAAACATGAAATGGAGGCGTGGAGAAGGCAATTGCAGTGTTTTTTGGGATAACTGGAGTCCAATAGGCCTTGTAAACCAATATGCTTTTGAAGTTTCTCATCTCAAAGTGAAGGAGTTATGGTCAGATAATAGAAAGTGGGATTTGGCCAAATTAAATGAGGTTTTTCCTCTCCAGATTAGTTACCAAATAATGAACTCATATATTCCGGTTCGAGATCAATCGGATGATATAATTTGGTTAGGTACAACTGATGGGAGTTTTTCGCTACAGTCTGCTTGGGAGATAGTAAGAGATCATTCTCTTCTTCCTTGGTCTTCAGCTTTTACATGGCAGAAAGGTATGCCTATGAAATTGTCCATTTTTATATGGAAATTATTGAATGGTTTGCTTCCTTTGGATGATAAACTTTACGCCATCGGGTGGTGTGGTCCATCAAAATACCATTGTTGTGAATCTCCTCATAATGAATATTATGATCATGTCTTTATTACTGGGGATATTGCTGTTAAATTATGGCTGCATTTTGGCAGTATAATGGGAATTCCAAATACTAGAACTATCATTCGCAGTAGATGTCTTCTATGGTGGTCTTCAGCAGGTAATTCTTTTGTAGGTTCATGCCAAAAAATGATGCCAGTAATCATTTGTTGGATCACGTGGTGTCAAAGAAATAAAAGCAGATGCAATGGTTCTACTCCTAATTTGTCTCGATTGATTGTGAAAACAGAGGAATATTGTAAGTCCATTTTTAAATTGATTCCTCATGCCCCAAAGTCCTTCTCTATTTATTACTTAGAAGATGTTTCCTTTCATAAAGAATACATTTGGGTTAAATGGAGACCTCCTGATAAGCAAGTTCTAAAGCTCAACATAGATGGGAGTTCAATAGGTAATCCAGGCAGAAGTGGTGGAGGTGGGATTCTTCGAAACGTACACGGAGATATGATCTGGGATTTTTTTCATTATTTTGGTATTAAAACCAATATTGAGGCAGAAGCCTTAGCCATCTTAGAGGGTCTAAAATAATATAGGGAGCTTAAGGATTATCAATTAATTGTTGAATCGGATTCAAAGATCTTGATTGATGTGATAAATAATAAGATAAAGTGTCCTTGGAAGATTAGAGATGTAATTAAAGAAATTAATATTCTAGCTTCAGATCTCAGCTTATCATTTCTTCATGTTTATAGAGAAGGCAATCAACCGGCAGATATTTTGGCTAGTATGGGAAGCAAGTCTCAATCTTCTTTATGGTCTCATGATATTAAATCATTCCCAAGTCAGCTTAGAGGAGCAATCAAAGTGGATAAATGGGGCATGCCTACAGTTAGAATTAGAAAAGTTTATGAGTAGGTCCTTTTTGATAGATTGACAAATGCATTCGGCATTATTTAGATTCCTTTTAATTCTTGTAAGGGCTTTATTTATAAAAAGCCTCATTTATGCTTTTAAAATGTTCTCTCAGCTTGTAAGCTACCACGACAAGGCTTTTCTGTCCCAATTGGTCTATTAATTTGGGTGGGGGTTCAGTCCCTCTTCAATAAAAAAAAAAGGATTGAATAAACCATCGGTTCTCAATAATAGAATTTAATAATAAATATAATATAATAAAATGAATACAAAAAGTCTATTGAATAAATTGAAATATTGAATCTGAGGAGTGACATGCCCGAGTAAATACGGAATGAATAAAAGAAGCGTCTATAACAAGATCCTGTAAGCGTCCACATGTGCTGGAGCTATGCATCCCTTAATAGAATCCTCAACTTGGGCATCCCTATGGCTGGCCACCTAAATTGGTTTTGGGAAATATATTTTGACATCGGTCAGAGCCCAAGTAAAACATTTTGAAAATATTTAGTAAGCAATTAAAATGCAATGACTAAATATGCATGACCACTTTTCATATTTAAGTTAATGTCCCACTCTCTTGAAGTATAACTCTCCCCTCATCTAATGTTCACACCTAACACTTGCCTTCAAACCTTAGTAGTTATGCTACCCCACCTAACTAGCCATATTACACCTCTTCTTATTGCACTACTCTAATCCGAGTATTCTTACTTTGATTATTAAGTTATTTACTCATTAACTTACTAATCAATTGAAGTATATTAACTGTTATAACGTTCACACTAGTTATATAGGAAACACCTCTTCAATCATATAACTTTCACACTAGTATATAAGAAGTGCATTCACACTTCTGTATTAATCCCGTATATAATTATCTAATCATATTATATACGTACTAGTAAACTACAACATTCACACACATGTCATGTATAATAACCATCAATTCCCAAGTAATACCTCACTAGATGCTTTCTCTAAATTGCTATTATATCCTAGGCATGCTCACTCTAACCCGGTTACCTCAAGGAGGACTTACTCATGAGGTTGGGTAAAAATATCGCAGACGTAGTGGAGGTTGTCAAATTCCCCTCGAAAGTGATATCAAATCATACCCAAAGCGTCACACCTCACAAAATAACTCACACAATAAAACATCAGGTGATGTGACTTGGGGACTAGACTCTCCCTGCATTCACTAGCTAGGGGATTCAGCCATATCGTTCAACCTTCGATGATAGCACTAGAGGGGTATGTATTCTCATAAATATCATTCACACCGATATCTAGAAACCACATAAATATATATAATTATATACTATCACACTAAACGTGTATATATATATAATAAAATTTTGGCTAACCCGTGCCTCACACCCATAGCACTAGCCCAAAATACCCGAGTCTCTATCCCAACTCCTATTTTATTTAATTTCAGATCCATTAAACAATTTAAAGTAGCTTCACTTGCTAATATACCCGGACTAACCCAATTGTTCCGTAATTAAACATTTTATGAATTTATCTCACTCCATTCATTATTTGGGTTCCTCCTTTTTCTCACCTTTCTAGGCTCATATACATCCAATTATAATCCCTAGGTAAAATAATCATGGGAATCCATACCCGGATTTGATTTTTGACCTAAGATTTCGATCTCAGACACCCTTTCGTAGAAAATTCATAACTAATTAAAAAAATCAGAAAAATATAAAACCGGCGGCCACACGTTCGTAACACAAATGTCAATCTCCATGTCCAAAACCTTGGGTCATTTGAACGAGATATCAAACTTATTCGAATGAGATATTGATCTTGTTTGAATGATAACCTCAACTCGTTCGAACGAGTTTCTAACAAATCGTCCCTAGGTCTATCTATCGATACCTGAACAAGTCATTTTCTTCGAAAATCATTTTTCTCCATTTTTAACCCTCAAACCTCCATGAATTCAACCTAAAATTCAACCCAATCGATACCCCATGTTTATTACGTTTATAAACAAGTTCTAACACAAGTATATATCATCAATCATCACTAATTCTCATTAAAACTGCTAGGGTCCACGAATTGGGTTTTTCTCAAAATTTCTTAAATCACAAATTCAAATCGATTCAATAATCCTAATTCAATGACAATTGCTACTGAGTTTTGATTCTAAATCATATTCTAGCATCATATGATAGTATTCTCACATTAATTAAACATCACTTTCACCTTTAATGCATAAATCCCCTAAAACCCAAATTTCACATGCGTCACCCTCTCAAAACAAATTTATCAACACATACTATAGTATGAACATGAAATTATTCCATTTAAATAAAAAACAAGTTTAATTACTTGCCTTATAGGATTCACAGAGTCTGATTACACTTAAAAGATAATGAATCTGACGACGCACACCCGAATCCCCTTTGAATTTGGTTTCTAGAGCCTTATATTTTTCTTCCTTCTCCCTTCTCTCACTTTCTAGGGTTTTCTAATTGAGTTATGGCCGCCTCTAGCTTCAGCACTTAGGTTTAAAACTCTTAACCTGTAATTAAGCTAATGGGTCAAGTCCAAATGACCCGAACACCCCTGTGTGGGCCTCGTTATGTCTAAAAAGGCCTCGGGACCCAATTACTACCCACAGGTACATTATTTCCATTATCTCGACCCATCCAAAATCAATCGTGGCCTAGAAATCGTCATCTGAGTCACTCTACAATAAAGTCATATCTTTACGCCAAGCAGTCTATATCGACTTTCGATTGAGATAAAATATCGCCATGTCACTATCACTCGCTAGGACGTAAAATTAGTAACTTACTATACACTTAGTAATTATAATTCCATAAATATTATCCATTATCTCCCCCGACTATGAATATTTAATAATTAATTCAATTAAATCACAACACACGTGTAATTTAAAGTACCCGAATTTATTAAATATAAATGCTCAATAATATGGGATGTTACACTTGACGGGGACCTTATGGAAAAACTTACCATAATGAGTTTGACCACACTCGTACAATAAATAAACGCATACTTGAGATGATGTGTATGGCCACAAAGATAAAGTCTGTCGCATTAACTATGGATGATGCTTTCATCGTCCAATTTATTCTAAAGTCCTTACCAGATCGATTTTGCTCCATTTGTCATTAATTGTAATGCAAATAAAGACAATGGAACATTAATGAAGTAACAATAAAACTAATCTAAGAGGAAGAGAGACTTAGGAAAATAGGTAAGGGACAAATGGCAAACTTAACCACTCGAGCTTCCGATTTAGGCAAGGGTAACTCATTTAAGAAGGTTAAAGCATGACCCACCTATGCAACATAAAGAGAATTAAACTTATAAGAATAAGGATAAAAGGAAGGAAAAATGCCATTTCTGCAAAAAGAATGGGCATTTTCAGAAAGATTAGTTAAAACGTAAGGCATGGTTAAAAAAGAAAGGTAAGTTTTTTCCTTCGTATGTTTCAAATCCAATTTAGGTGATGTCTATTAAAATCATTAGAGGATTGATTCGAGTTCTAGTACTCATGTAACTCATATGATCTAGGAATACCTTTAAACGCGGAACATAAGAAATAATAAAGATTTTATCTTTGCAGGGAATTATGGAAAAGTGCAAGTTGAAGATGTTGGAACTTTTTTCCTTGTTTTAAATTCTGGATTTTGTTTAGCTTTAAAGGAAACTCTTAATGTTCCATCTTTTTCCCACAACTTATTTTCAGTTTTAAAACGTGATTTGAATGGTTTTTCTTGTGATTTCATCAATAACAGTTTTCACTTACTTAAATGTTCTAATGTTGTTGGTTCCGATACTTTTTATGATAGTTTATTGCGCAAATTAAAAATTGGGAAAAGTACTCTTAGGTCCCTTGCAAATACATTTTAAACACTAAAGGAATTTTAACAAATTTTAAACACTTAGGTCCACTAATTCCCTTCTTGTAGAAGTCTACGCTAGTGGCATAACAAGTGGGCCTAAAAGTAAATTGTCCTTAAGTGTTTAAAAATGGTCAACAAGGGACCTAATTATAAATTGCCTTACAAATTTAACTCGGATGTTTGAGATTTTTTGACATTTTGACCAATTCTGTTAATTTTTGCAATGTTAACCCTGACGTTTAAAATTTTGGCGATTTTAACCCTCTGTCAAACCCCTATTACGAGACTTGATGGAAGTGGTGACTAGGTAGCCAATGGGCATTTTATTCAAATAAAGGGTGCCATATGGCAAAATAAATTAAATTAATTAAAAAATCAATTTTAGAATATGCAAAACCATAAATTCTTGAAAGCTTAAAAAAGTAATATTTTGGAAATTAAAAAAATAATATTTGAATATAACAAATCCTAATATTTTGGAAAGTAAAAAAAATAATATTCATAGAAAATTAAAAGTCATAAAACGTCAATTTTGTTGTAAAATAAAGGGATACAAAGAGAATTTAGAGATAGAGAGATAATGTTTTATTTTTTAAATATATAGTAATTCAATGTGTATGATCCTATTTATTGAACAATTTGAGATATCTCAAAAGACATTTAAAGAGATGTGTGGACATTCACACAAAAAGATATATTATTCAACACTCCCCTTTGAATGTACACCATATCCACCATTCAATGATCATTGCCTCATTATAACCTTACTAAGGAAAAATCGAGTGGAAAAAAACCAAAGTGAAGGAAAAATAGTACAACTTTTGTGATCATTGAATTGGGGTTTGATGCATGAAGGGTTTCCTCATTAAAACATTTAACACGAAAATCCAATGGAAAAAATCAAGTTAAAAAAAAGTATAGCGCATATGTGTCCATAAATATTATGTTCTTTTCTCCCCCTGATAAGATACTCCCCCTGATTGGATAATCCCCCTTATTCTATGATGATTGAGTTGACTCATTCTAATTTCATATATAAGCTTCGACAATGCTTCTTTCTATGATGACTTGGTGAAAATATCAAATAGGTTGTTTATTTAATCTCATTTTTCTTCTAAATCTCGAATTCCATAAGACTTTGGTGAAGGGGGGGTGGGGTGAAAATGTTACTTTATATCATCTATTTTACTTCAATTTCATAATTCTCCTGGAGTTTATGTAAGTAGAAAAAAATAATATATGTTGGTCATATCTCCTTACATGTATCCTATTTGAGTTTGATATATATACAGTCACCATTCCCTTCATAAGTAGTAGTAGTAGTAGTAGTAGTAGTAGTAGTAACATATATTGTTTGGCGCAAGCCATAAGTTCTTTGATTATTCCTTGTGAGAATCATAGAGATAACATGCATGTACATAAATAACTAAACGTGGATCGTTTGATTGAAAAGTATCACACTAATAATCCCATGAGCATATCATATAATATGATTGGTATTACTCTCATGCTTTGCAAGTCAGTGGCAATTATTTCTTGCCAATAGAGTGATTGCAACTACTATGATCAATGTCATGCATTGTGTTATGTATAGCAATATACTAATAACGTACAAGTATGGTACCTCTAGACAAAATTTAAAAATAAAATAATAACATGAAAAGATGTTACTTATGGACCAAATTTATAGTTGTCATCCTTTTTAGGACGATATGTAATATCCAAAGACCAAACACCATTGGTATATATAATGGCATTATTAATATATAGTAAAGTATTAGATGACTTTTTAATCCATTTAATTTACGAGTCAATGTTTAGCCAAAATTATTCTCAATTTGCAGGCCAAAAAAATAACTAATAATCCAAGTTCACTCATTTTTTAATTCATTATTTAGGTATTTTTCAATTCAATTGATCTATTGAATAGAACATTCTTTTAAGGATATATTATAATAGAACGTTGGCATATATGATTGTTTCCATACGTTTCTTTAGACAAGTATTTGCTAGATGATCGTACCTAAATCCATTTGGATTTCTTGCTGTACGATGAACGTCTTAGTTTATTTAAGTAATTACTTAACATATTTCCTTTAAACAAAGAAAATACTTATGTTTTTTATATGTATTATTTGACTAAGTCCCATATAAATTAGCAGTTATAATATTCATGAGTCTCATATAAAATATATTTCAACAACTGCTAAGCTAGTCAAATATCTGAGAAAATATGTATGGCAGTAACGGGATGGTTTATTTTCATATAATAAATTTTTGAATTCTTCAATAAACCATATGCCATAGGTTATGCACGTTTTAGCGAGTTTCTTACTTTTCTTTCTTATAAAAACCCCTTCATAACCTTTTGGGTTAACATCTAATGGGGTTTGTACTAGATCCAAATACACCATGTTTATTTTAAGACTCGAATTATACCATCATAATATTTTCTCATTTTAGCCAATGTATTCTTTATCGGCATTAATTCATAGTATGTGGATTTTTAGTATCATTGCCCTTTGATTTTTGTGTACCTACAACTTATATAATGAGGCCATTGATGATCATCTTTGTCGATCCTAATTTTCTCTTATACATGTATAAAATATAGAGATCTCTTTAATATTAGGTACCTCTACCTACTTCAGGGGCTTTATAGTCACTTCACGGACTTGTGTATATTCATAGTAAAAAACCTCTTCTGGGTTTTAGAGAAAGTGGATTCTTTATTCATAACCTCTTCTTAAGTGTTATGTATAAGATCTTTTAGAGCGTTATTTGGGCATTATTTTATTTAACCTTCACTACTAAGGAGTCAAGTAGTTTATACATATAGGTTTGTCATGCTTTTTGGGTGCAATAAATTTTTATGTTGCCAAATTTATTTTTTCCTACACTACACCAAAATAGGCTGATGATCACTATTTTGCACCGTGACAAGGGCCTATGGGTCACAGTTTATGATCGTGGCCATTTTGAGGGTGATAGATTATGGGTCACAATCAAAATTGTGACCCAATATGGGGTCATGGTTCAATGGGTGACATTAGTGTTGATTAGTTGCTCACATTTTGAGACTGTGACCCGATAGTCATGGCTTAGAACCATGACCCAACCTGTGACCATTAAAAGGGTTTTTAATTTTGGTCATGACACAAAATTATGCCCCCCTTGGTTTGAGCAGTTAAAACTATAAAACAAATAACCGTGACAAAAGCTATGGAAAATATTTTTAAAAATATAATATTTGGTCACAGTTATGGGTCCTGATCACAAATTATTTTTTTAAATATTTATTCCAATTTATGTCGTGGCTCAAAACCATGACCAAATTTAAAAATAATAATTTTTGGCATCTTATACATTTTTAAAGTTGTATACATTTCTAGAAATAAATATTAAGTCACTACGCCATCCATAAATAAAAAATAATAACACAAATTAACTAACTAAAGTCATCAAATTGTTCAACACAAATAATAATACAACGCATTTTTGCGGGAATTTTATAATATACTCGCAATATCTTCATCAAAATCCAATGTAGTGATTGTTTCCTTCCACGTAACAAGACTTCCAAATGCTTCTTCTCTAACTATCTGCGAACAAGACTTCTCAAACTAGGCCTGCAAACAATAGTATAAGAAAATGGAATTAGTATTATCATTAAGAGATTTTGATGCCTTAGGTATAAGTGAATGTCACATAACACAAACAACCAATTGAGGCAATGAAATAAATGAACATTAAAATAATTCGTGTTGCATTCAAAACTTAAGAAGATCTACATAATGGTATTTTACAAAAAGTGAGCAATGGGGAAACAAGTGTAAAAGAACTAAATATATCAGTAAAAAATGCACAAACATAAATAAATACAAGGGTTTTTCCAATACATATAATACAAATAGGTATATTATAAAAGAGTTAATTAAACGACAATAATATAGTGGTCTGAAACTCAATCTTCGTCTAAATCAACTAAAGGAATGATCAAATTATGTTTGTCATCAAGAGAAGACTGGAATTATGTAAGGGTCTTTAATACGTCTTCTTGACTAGTCATCCCCTTCGGCGCATGCATAAAAATAGACCAATTATTATCATTTATGCACTTGGATCAGAATACCTTTTTGACATTATAAAAGGCATAGATAAAAGGCTAGTCGATCAAGCGACCTTTACTCTTCATATTAGATAAATCTACCATGGAATGTTTTGAGGCAAGATTAACTTTACAACCATTCATAGTATACTTCACCTTCACCCAGTCATAATAGAAAATGATTTCTTTGAAATCTAAGTAATTTAGATCCAGGATTAGTTAGACAATCCCATAATAGCTCATCACCATGTCCTTTGAATTTTTTTCTATTTTTCTAGCTACACAATAAGTCAAGGAAGAAAATTATATTGCACTATTTTATATCATCAATTTTTCCTCGCACACTTATGAGATGAAATCAAAACCATTTGCACAGAATTTCTTAATCTAATTTTCATGGAAACTAGGACCTTTGGTTAGGTGTGCAAGCCTTGAAGAGATTTCACTTTTCTTTAAAATATTCATTTATTAATATGTTTGAATTAGGCCGTGTATTATAACACATACATAGATAAACACAACAAAAGATATGAGAATTACCTATTTTGATACGCATGACCTAAAATCACTTCTTTTTGTTTGATTTATGGCCATTTTGTGCTCATGCTTTATAAACATACTCATGAAATTGTAGAGTTCTAATGGTAATATAGAGAATATAGGTAATCAAACAAAAAAAAAGTTATATATGTAGTTACTTAGTCTCTTAAATATTCAACTTCATCTTAGGATTTAAAGACATAACGAGTTGCTTGGTCGTATTGCACATTGGTGAGTCTCACCTAGTTAGGATTGCTGAAAGTAAATTCATCCTCAAACTCGCCAAGTTTCTCAACCCTTGTTTCGAGATATATTCTAAGGAAGATGAGGATGATTCCGCTGCTATGTATTCTTCAACAATTGACTCTCAATTATACTATGTATTCTTAATGTTGTCTTTGAAGGTTTTCATTAATTGCTCGAATGGATACATGCTTTCATGTTACTTGGATCTTATGGATCCTCCTTAAATTTACACTTTTGGCCTACATACTGCGGGTGTTTACCTATAAAATTAATCCTCGAAGTCGCAGCCTATGGCTTCTCCTCGATTTGATAACCTAAAAGTCAAGTAGGCTATTCCCCATACTCTTGACTAATAGGTAAAAATTTGGACTTGTCCTTCCTAAAGGGGTGACTGCTTGGCAGAAATCTATGATGGCCAGCATAACTCATCTTCCCATTATGATATACCCAAGTGGATTCAGTTTCCTTCCCATATATAAGACATCCATAATAACCATAAATAGTGTAACCGAATAAGTTCCCATAGGTAGGAACATCGTGAATCTCGCGCATAAACATTTCTTTGAGTGTGAACTTTTCACCCTTGTGAGCAATAAACACCCTCATGCCTTCATTCCAACCTCTTTATGTTGCTAAGATACTATCAATATCGTCATTGGGAGCCTTTGGCACAAGTATCAATAATGACATTAATGTGAACTCTTTTCTCATGTAAATTATTGAAAGGATACTTAAAGTCACCATGAGAATGGGCCAATAACTCTGATTAGTTCTTAAATTACCGAACGGGTTAAACTCGTCGGTTAATAATGCAAGACGAACATTGTGTGGTTCTTTTAAAAATCTAGGGTATTATGTGTTTGAAAGTTTCCATGTGAGTGAATTAACCTGATGAAAAATGATATTCCCACCCACCTCGGCTCGAGCGTTCCATGTCATAGCTTCTTCTATCCACAGTAGAGTTAAAAATATTTGTATCCGTGGCGCTAGGGGGAGATAATTTAATTCTTTTTGTGGAACTTACGAGCACTTGTAAAATTTTGTTGTATTATCTTTTCCACTCTCATAAACCATATATCTTGGCCCCTTGCATATAAGGCATTCATCCTTTAGTTCGTGTTCATTACGATATAATATGAAATCATACTTGCATGCATGAATATATATATTATTTAAACCCAAACCTTTAAAGCTCTTTTTCATGTTTGGACAACTATTTGGTAACGTGTTCTCTTTGGGGAGAATGTCTTTAGCCCACTTAAGAATTTTAGTTATGATATTGCCCAACAAATCAAATTAACTCTTCAAATTGTTCAAACAGATCATTGCATACAATACCAAGTCATCTTCTTCGAATTTTTATTACAAATATCTATCCACTTTGGCTTTCAATCGTATGTATTCCCGATCTTCAGGTAATTCAGCATCAACTTATTCATTGACTTGTTCATTAAATTGGTCATCCATTATAGGAAAGACATTATCTTCAAAATTCAAGTAACCTATATAAATAGGTTGGCACGAAGCTCATAATGAATCCAAGAACTCCCAGTTTATAATTCAAGCAAATTCACTCAATCGAAGCAAATTCAAGAAAATTCATTTTACTTGACCTTTAAGTAAATATGGAATAAAACCAAACATATGTCAATTATAATTAAAATATTACAAACTTGATAAATAAAAAAAACATTATTCAACATGTAAGCCCATTCAACAAATGAACTATCCGTGTAATAAAATAATTATGATAATATTTTAACAAAGTCCCTTACCTAGAGTCAAAGTGCAAAGGCTCATCTCTGCAGCCCACTTATAGTATATCAACCAATGTATGAGCCTCTCCCACTGCCAAGAATGATTTTGGATAGGTGTTCTAACATTCATGGAAACTAAAGTGCACAAGCCAGCGACCTTGCTATTGGAAAGTCCCTTATATAATACTTATCATTATAGTCACAGTGCGTAGATGATGATGATCCACTGAATATTGGAGGAGGAGGCGCTTGGGAAGGTAATGTTTTAGAAGGAATTTAGGAGAGGAATGTTTTAGGAGGAGGCATTTGGGAGGAGAATGTTCCAGGAGGAGGCATTTAGGAAGGGAAACCTTTAGGCATATGATAGGGAACTATTTTAGGAGGCATCTAAACGAGGAAACCATGTTATTGAATAAAGAATTGGACCGATCCTAGATTTCATTAGTTAGGTTTCCCAAATTTTTTCTAACACTTCCCACCTCCTTTTGAAGTTTTAACAGCTCTCCTTTTGTCCTGGTATGTTCTTGCTCAATATAAGTGCACTCTCTTATATTTTGGTGCTTGGTATATGTAAGCCCACACCTCTTGTCCTCCTCATTTGTCCCTTCTAGGTGCTTTGGTTATGGAATATGCTTAAATGTCATAGGGTTTAACTCAAACCAATTTCTTGACATGACTTCTATATAGGGGTGTGTATAAACCCGAATGGACCAAAATAATCAAACTAGAGTGAACCTACATTTTCGAGTTTTTATAAATGCAATTTCAATGCGGTCTAAAATTACAAAGGACGGAATAAATCATTCTAGTCTTGATCTTGGGTCTAAAAATATAGGTATAGACTGGACTGTACTGCATTTATAAAATAAAAGTACAAAAATTATATATGTTTAATATATACCGTATGTAAGTGTAACTAGTTTTTAGTATTCTAGGGAAAAAAACTACGTACACTTTAACACTACCCATCCCAACCCTACCAGTAGACACCACATTCTAGGACTCATGAGTCTCTCTTTAGGTCCCTAACACCTCCCTATTTCACTATAAACCCTAGGTCATACCCCCAGTACTGAGCTAGAGACCATCGGGTGATCCCGAGCCCCGTTTGACTCCGATAAACTCTATCGTCAGAGTGAAAGCTCATTGAATATTTAAAGGTCTCCGAATTCCCTTTCCAATGGTTCAACACATGCACGAATCGGAATAACGGTTCAGACAAATGAACCATTTTACCACCGAAAATCAATCTGGAGGCCACCAAACGCTCCCGAGCCCCAATTTGACCCCAGTCAACCTCATCGTGCGACCAAAAGCTCTTTGAATCTTATAAGTTCACTAAAACCCCTTTCCAATGGTCTTCTCTGTGCATGAAATGGCATAACCGTTCGAACAAAAAATCCTTTTCCCCCAAAAAATTGATCTCGAGGTCACTAGACGCTCCCAGGCTCTGTTTGGCCAAGATAAACTCTTCAACTCGAACGATATTAAATGAATCTTATAAGGGCACTAAATTACCATTTGAACGGTCCTCCCTGTGCACAAATCAGCCTTACGACACAAATGAAAAACTCGTTTTACTCCAAAAGGCCATCGAGCGCTTCCAGGCCCCGGTTGATCAAAGTCAACTTTTCTAACTGAGCTAAGCTCTTTGGAATTTTGAATTACCCCGCACAACATTTCCAATGGTTTGGACGAACGATCCATTACCGTTAGACAATTTTCCGACCAAAGGACCAATGAGTTCTTTCGCGCCCCGTTTGACCCAAAGTCAACTCTCGGACCCGGGAGCGGTGCACTCTTAAAGGTCTCTGAATTACATTTCTAACGGTATGTCCCATGCGTGATTTGGATTTAGGAATTACGTTCTACGAATATTTTTTTCAAAAAAATCTGCATGAGACTGCCGATTGGAAGGTCCATTTCCCTACCTATCGGCAGTGTGTCTAGGGTTACTTATCGATTGTCAGGTCTAGGGCTATGTCGATCGTCATCCCCTACCCTATAAATAGATGGTATGAGTTCACCCTTAAGAGAGACCTCAAATCCATCAATATCAATGATCTCAACAACATTCTCTTGCAATCAGCAAAGTTTCCTTGTGTGAAATTCCCTTCCATCTTTCATTCCCATCCTTTTCATACCCAATTTAGCAAAATCTCATCCTCTCTCATCCAACATTCAAGGGATCTCATCAAGGATCAAGATCAAGCCTCAATTCTCCAAAAAAGGTCAAAAAATTCTTCTCTCTCTTTAAATTTTTTATTTTTACATTAGTTACATAAATTCTTAATCTAGCTTTTACTTTAGCTCTTACACATTCATATTTCATCCTTTATTAATTATATTGCACATACTTTATTTTCTAAAAAAAACAAGGAAAAATAGGGTTACACCTATAAATTCCAACGGGATTATCCACCATAATTTCTCAAAACTAAAATAAATTTTCTACACACACACATATAATAAATTCTCATTCGAATCTATGGGATAAACCTCACCCTTATGCCGCATGCGAACTACGTGGACTTTGATGCCTAGATAGGCTACACAGGTGTTTCGGGTTAAAACCCGAGACTTGAGTCAAATTTTCTAATTTTTCCAATTCTCCATTTTTTGCATTTGCATCCTTTTTATGTATACATTATTTTAATATACATTATATTTGTGATCCATATTGGTGTTTTATCTAACATATATTATCGTTTCATCATAACGATCATTATCTCAATAAAAGCACACATCATATTTTCTAGATATTACTTTGGGAACATTCCTATGGATGACCTCACTCTATCTTTTCCATGATATGAGTTGGGCGATTTCGATCTCCATTTATATATACATGTACACAAACTTCACGAAGAAATTAAGGAAAATAGTAACCTAAGCTCATGAGAGACCGAAAGGGAGCGATGGGTGCCTAACACCTTTCCATTTCATAACTTAATCCCCGAACCTCTGAACTATTGGTTTCATAAGTATCAGTTTGTCTTTGATGCCGCTCTCTCGAGGCGGCAACATGTTCGTTTGCCTATTTTTTTGAAAAATAGGCTAGCGACTCCATCTTTTTACATCACCCCACATCGACGACGACGAAACATTCCTAGAAGAAGAGAGCGAAAGAACTTTTCTCCCCTTCCCCCCTCGAGAAAAGGGAGAGATGCGTAAGGATGGCCACAGTGGCGAATCCGCTGGGGATCTACTTAAGAGGGCTAGACTCTATTTGCATGGATGTTATTATTTTCTAGCTTGTGTGCATATGCACCTACCTGTATGTTTCCTTTTTTCTCCTCTATTATTCCTTATACATATATGCATCATGCTTATATCACTCCTCATTCACACATTTGTAGATTCTTCCTGTGTACACTTCACACTACATACACATAGGATCATTTATATCCACATGTCGCACACACCACTTTGAATATCCATGCTTAGTTATCACCAACACACACTCCATTTATTGCACTTGTATATATACATGCCCACTCACAGTTATCACACACCACTTATAGTTAATCCATGCTTAGGTTCACTACCACACACTCACTTATAGATATTCACACATCACTCACTCTCACATATCCATGCTTAGTACAATCTTCATGCTCCAGGATAGATTTACTTTTTATACTTGTACATTATTCCTTATTAGTACAGCTCTCATCATGCAAAACAAAATACTCTCTCCATAATATACTAATCAAGAATTTTGTCTCATAAAATACTCTCTACATCACCAAAGAGCATGGCTATTGACCAAATTTTTTTTCGTAACTGGGGTGTCAATTTGTGATGGGTGCTAGTCCGGTAGGTCATAGTTAGACTAGGAAATATGGCTCTCACCTTCCATTGCCCAAGTACCTTCAATGTATATCGAACAGTTCCCCCAACATTGTACCTTTTGACTAACGTAATGACATGAGGTATATAGCGGGGAACTCATTCACGTACGTCTAGTATATCGAATTCTCTATCACACGTATTATCCTCATGAGGTATATAGTGAGGCAATTCACGTACACTCATGTATAATAAATGGCTTGTCCAGACCTACCGATTGCCCTCAAAAGAAAGATGTATATCATGGAAGTCATGCCAAAGGGGGGAACCATTCCAATTAACCCAATAACTACATACCATATATAGGCGTCAAACCTAGGGAACTCGTATTTAGTTTGTCGGTTACTACCCGAAACTCTATCGAAATGATGGGTAGGAATGCCACCTAAATTTTCGCGCAATTTTCTAATTTTTTAAAAGGGGACCCTATCCACGATCCTGGTAACAAGTCAAACCGTGTTTTACATATTTTTCAATTTTCCCAGGCTCAGGTCCCGTCCGATATTTCTTTCTGCATATAGGTAAACCTAATACAAGTGAGAACATAATAATAATAATAATAATAATAATAATAATAATAATAATAATAATAATAATAATAATAATAATAATAATAATAATAGTAATCATAATGATGATGATGATGATGATGATGATGATGAGACCATTCTCTCGTTTTTCCTCTTTCTTTACTAAAAGTGTCAAAAACATTTTTAACCAAAAGCATTTTCCTTCCTTTTATCATAAACATCAAAAGCATTTTTCCTCCCCTTTACCCAAAAATATTTTGCCCTCCTCTTTTCCACAAATGTCAAAAACATTTCCTCCTATAATAAAAGACTTTCCTTATTCTCTTTCGAAAATAAATTCGAATCATTTCTCCTTCTCAATTCGATTGCACACCCGACCATTGCCTGGCTCCTTATTGGCTTCGATCTTTCGTCGAACCACCCCTAGGCTCCGTAAGTTCCCTCACTACTTCCTTCGAGTGAAAAATCCACATTCACTCGCTTTCCATTGATAACACGGACCAAGTACCAAATGTGCAACTGAATTTGATGACGGTTCTAACCCAACTCGCTACCAAGATTGACATCCTTCAAACCAAAGTTCGTGAGAGAAATTTGGTCCCTATTACCGAAGAACCTAACTTCCCCCGTGCTATGGGTGCGTATGCACCTGAGCCTATTTAGGTCCCTGAGGAGTATCAGCATGCTCCACAGGCCCTTCCTGCTAATAGGCCACTGCTCAGCTCCCTATGCCGAATCTTGCCCAACCAGGGGCTAACCTACATGTGACTGTTGATCCGAAGGAAAAAGAATTGAACAAGGTCAAGGAAGATCTTAAAATATTGATCAAGAAGTTTGACCAAGTCCGAATCTCCGGGAACTACATGGATTACACCCTTATGTCTCCCTACCCTAAAGCAAGATTGTAGAAAAAGGTCAAGATGCCTAATATTAAGAAGTTCGAGGGTAGTGGACCTCCAATTGTTCATATCTAAAGTTACCACCAAGCCATGACTCTCCTAGGTACCTCCAAGGAAATAATTGCCTAAATATTCTAACAGACTTTGAAGGACAGCACCCTTTCCTAGTTCTCATCTCTCGAAGAGTCCAGGATTAAAAATTGGGAGGATGTTGCCCATGAATTTATATCACAATACAAGTATAACGAAGATTTGGAGGTTACCCACCATGATTTAGAACTTCTCAAACAAAATCTCGACGAATCTGTCAATAACTTCATAGCAAGTTAAAGAGATAAAGTGTCTACCATGACCAACCGTCCTTCCGAAGAAGAGCAATTTAGTATTATTAAGAAGAAATTCTTACCCCGTGTCCGAGCAACGATGGGAGGAAAGTACAACCCTCATTTCCTAGCCCTTTGGTAAGAAAGCGTGGAGATTGAATAAAGTCTTTTCAAGACAGAAGCTGAGTGGAAGAAAGTATCCATATAGTTCACTCCCAGAAAGTATGAGAAGCCCGCCAATACCACAGTTTCAACTATTAATAACATCTCTCAGCCTGCCACTTCATGGGTACCAGAAAGCTGCCCTAACCGAGTCAAAAATGAGTATTCCGAGCTTCATGCTCCCGTCTATAAAGTTTACCAAGCCCTTTTAAGCTAAAATATTATCAAGCCATTAGACCCTCATCCATTACCAAACCCACTTACCAAAATTTTCAAACCTGGTGCCCATTCATATTTTCACCAAATGCCATCCACACCACTGATTAGTGTTTCCACTTTCGAAATGTAATCCAAGGTGTGATTGACCGAGGTATCATCGCCCCACCAGCCAATCTTAAACCAAACACTACCCATAATCCACTGCCAAATCATACAAATGCTATCTTCCTAGAAGAAGACCCGAAATTTTATCCATCTACCCAGATTTTACCTAGTAAATCGCCTATTATACCCATATATTCCCCTAAACCCCTCCAAATTTTCCCATATTTTCTCCTACATCCTCCCTATTTTATCGATCAGGATCTGTCACTCCTTACCAGAGTATGCAATGTTGTTCGTACTCATTTCGAAGGGAAATATATGGAATTATCAGTAGTATTGAACCAACTTCTAAAGTTCAGGATAAAATTGCCCTCAAAGATGACCACTGACTACTAGAGATTTAATACGTTATTCTTGAAAGCTTGGAAATGGGCTCGAGAGTCAAATAATTGGGTGGTACCTACCAATGAAGTCAGCTTAGATGATGTTTCCCAGATCATGATGGACTTATTTTAACAGACCGATGAAATCTGGAGTATGTTTGAGCTACTTGATGCTTTGAAACTACAAGGTTGACTGGTCCCTTCGCTTCTACATCTCCCCATTGAGTGGGAGAATATATATAAAGAGTCCGTTGAGGTTGTTGAGTGAATTAACTTTTTGTGGAAAGATGATGTCGTTGTCGTCAAATAGGGAGACCAATTCGATAGTTCAGATGAAGAGTAAAGCCCAAACAAGACTAGCCCTGTAGTCTGTATATATGGAATGATATCATTTGAGGAGATTCTATGAGAGATTAACAAGGTGGCCGAAAATCCCAAGATAAATGAGTATGTGAACCATATGACTAGACCAGGGAGGCGTTACAAGGTTCCATCAGCGATTGATAAGGAAAAAGATGTTGAGAAACTTCTTATGATGGAAATGACCCTCGAGGAGAGAAAAATCCTCGATCATTTGAAGAAAATCTAACCTAACATCACTCTGTGAGGATTCTTTATGTCTTCCTAGCTATACCAAAATGCCTTGATTAAACTACTTACCAGGCACACAGTCCCTCCGTCCACCATGCCAGAAGAAGTAGGGAATCTAGGATCTCTAATCTTTACTAGAATGCTCTACTTTTTCGAAGAAGAAATCCCTAAGTTTGGACCAAATCACAACTATGCTCTCAATATCTCTGTCGAAGTCATGGGAAAGATCATCCCACTTTCGCTTATCGATTCTGGATAAAATCTTAATGTTTACCTATTGAGAACCCTCAAAATGCTCCACCAACCTCGATTGAAGAGAAGAATAGAATGTGCCACGATTATCTCAAAGGATTCCTTGAATGAAAGATTCGTCAAAGAGGGTGAAGATTTCATATTTTGTGTCTTTCCCTAATCGTGGTATGATTATGTGGATAAGAACACGAAGCCCAAAATGGAGATATTTTTCCAAGACATCTACTCATGGGCCAAACATTCCCTGCATCAGGTATAACCACTCATTGAGAAGACTATAACTGCTATCGAAGATTCTGAGGAAAGTGACTCTGAAGATTCATTCAACCTATAGACGCTAGGGATGATACTCTTCGTGATCCACTCAATCAATACATTAACGGATCCATCCCGAATGATCCAAACTATTGATACACCTCTCCTCAATGGAATGCTATACCAGTTCTACCTGCTGAAATGCAACCCAACCTTGATGTTTACCCCATTTCTTATTCCTTTTTTAATCCTCCCTATTCTGATCATAATGTAATCGAGACCTCCTATTATGAGGTTCTCAACTCTATTTTTCCTAACAATGAAATAAATGAAGATTTAGAGTAGCTTGCTGTGCCTTACATTAATTGTCTTGATTCTAATCAAACTCTTTATGATGATAATTTTGCAAATGAATAATTCTTAACTGATCTTAATAAGGTTAATAATAAACAATATAATCGCGTTCAAGTTAATGAAGATAAAATTGTTGTTATTAATTTTGGTTCTAGTAGCCAACTGCGCAAGATTAGGATAGGGTCCACCCTTGACGAGTAAGAGTGTGCGTAACTCGAGAAATTATTAAAGGAATTTGTGGATGTCTTTTCATGGTCCTACAACGATATGCCTGACATTGATCCCAAGATAGATCATCACGAGATTCGAATGCTCCCAGAATGAAAACCGATCAAACAAAAACTGTGAAAGCTCTGCACCGAATGGTTACTCAAGGTTAAAGAGGATGTGGTAAAACAATTGAACATACGCTTCATGTGAGTGAGTGAATATCCCACATGGCTAGCTAACATTGTACCCATGCCAAAATCTGGAGGAAAGGTTTGCATATGCTTTTATTATCGAGATTTGAACAATGCCACTCCAAAGGATGATTATATGCTACCCAATAACGACATGATTGTGGATAACACGGTCAATCACGGTCTTAGGTCATTTTTTGAAAGTTTTGTCAGACATAATCAAATCAAGATGCACCCGAATGATAAAGAGAAAACCACGTTCATCACCCTTTGGGGAACATTCTGTTACATAGACATGCTATTTGGTCTAAAAAATGCAGGGGCTACCTACCAAAAGGCTGTCACAACTATCTTGCATGATCTGATACACAAAGAAATCAAGTCTACATGGACGATATGACCATTAAGTCTAAAACTCAGAAGGTCATATTCCCGCTCTCTGAAAGTTATTTGAGAGACTACGGCAATACCAAATGCAACTTAACCCACATAAATGTGTTTATTTGGCATTACTGGTTAGAGAGAAACCGATTGAATCAGATCCTACCAAATTGAAAGCCATACTCGAAATGCGACCACCCCAAATGGAGAAGGAAGTTCGAGGATTCTTGGGAAAATTACAATATATCAGTCGGTTCATCTGCCAGATGACTTTCATTTTGTGAAACCATATTCAAACTCCTACGGAAGGATTCCTATAAGATTTGGAACAAATATTATCAGGAGGCCTTTAACCAGATCAAGCAATATCTAACCTGACCTCCAGTACTCATTCCACTGCAACCTGGTCTACCCCTACTTCTATACTTAACCGTAACAGATACCGCAAGTGGGGCTCTACTAGCCCAATACATTGAAGAATCCTACAAATAGAGGGCCATCTACTATGCCAGTCACAAATAGGTCAAATACGAATTCAATTACACCTCCTTGGACAAGGCATGTTTCGTCCTTATCTAGGTCACTCAAGATTTACGGCACTACATGCTCGCTTTTCCCATCAGACTTGTATCCCAAATGGATCCTTTCAAATACCTTCCCAAAAAAACTAATTTGTACAGTCGAATAGCCCGATGGTTGATGCTGTTAGATGAATTTAATATTGTGTATGTCACGTAGAAAGCCATAAAAGGGTGAGCCATCTTGGATCTCCGAATTCGTGAATGAAAAAATCCTTTGTACCTCCCATGATGACCTCCGATAGAAAATATTTTATGACGGTGCCACCAATAAGAAAGGATATGGCATTAGTATACTCCTAATCGCCTATGATGACTCACATACTCCCATTACCATCAAACTAGATTTTCCCTAGACCAACAACATGATCGTATATGAGGCATGCACGATCTCAAGTTCTCTTTGAAGAAGGGAATCTGATGCCTAGATGTCTATAAGGATTCAACCCTCATCATCGGCCAAGTCCTCAAAAGATAAAAGTCAAGGATGAGAAAATCGTATCCTTCCACGCCCACCTTGAAGAGATGGTCTCCTAATTTCAACATATCACCTTCCACTACCTGCCCCGAGAAAAGAAGAACTTAGTCGATGCCCTTTCTACCTTAGCCTCTATGGTCGACATGCCCAAAGAAATATCGATGTCCCCCTTCCTGGTTCAAAAGCAGACTAAACCAACCCACTACTACCATATTGAGTTCATCACAGAAGAAGATACTGATTTAGCTGATTACTGGTACTATGATATTTGGTTCCTCCTCAAGCCTGGTAGGTATCCTGAAGATTCTAACAAGAAAGATTGAGCAGCCCTTCGTAAACTATCTACCCAGTACATTGTCTGTGATTAAAAACTATACAAGAGAAACTTTGATGTAACCCACTTACATTACATCACAGAAACTAATATTTAAGAGATGATGCAAAACATCCACAATGAGAAATGCAGACCCCGCGTGAATGGTTATATGCTTGCCAAGAAAATAATCAAACAAGGTTATTATTGGACAACCATGGTTTAGGATTGCACCGCTTATGTTCGAAGATACCTTAAATGCCAAAAAGTTTCTAATCCCAAGCAATTGTCTCCGTGAGAATTGTATAACATGACTTTTCCTTGGTCGTTCTCCACATGGGGCATCGAAATCATTGGTAAAGTTACACCACGGCCTCCAACGGGCACGAATTCATCTTGGTTTCCATTGATTACTTTAGCAAATGGTTCGAAGCCAAGTCATATGCAGTACTGAATGCTAAAAGGGAAAAGTTCATCTGAAAAAATATTATCTTCGATAATGGGGTCTCGCATGAGCTAATATCAGATAACGGGTTGCATTTCAAAGCAGAAGTCACAAAATTAATCAACGAGTATGGGATTCAGAGACACAACTCTTCTCCATAATGATATCAAGCTAACAATGCATTTGAAGCCGCCAATAAGAACTTTAAAGAAATCATCAACGAGAGGATCGAGAGTTGCTGAGATTGGGCCTATCGGATCCCTTACGCCCTTTGGGGCTACCGCACTTTACTTAGAGCATATACTAGACCTGCCCATTACTCTCTAGTATACGGAATGGAAGTAGTCCTAACCATCGAGCTAGAAATATCCTCATTACGCTTCATGCTTGAAAGCAAAATAAGTGAAAAAGACTGACATCAGAGCCATCTTGATGAGTTTTCGCTCTTAGATGAAATGAGGTTAAAAGATATATCATATACAAGGGTACCATCGCTAAATAACACAATCATTTAATAAGAGAGTCAAGGATCGTGGTGTCCGAGATGGGGATTTATCCCTTAAAGAAATCGTAGAGACCATTTGGGATCCGAGAGGGAAATTCAAGTCCAATTAGAGCGATCCCTACATTGTGAAGATGATCCTATTCAGTATCACCTCTATGTTTATCGACCTTGATGGGGAAGATATGGATCGTCCAGCTAAGCAAGACCGTCTAAAGAAATTCTAACCATAGTCTGAAACCTCGACGCGCTATGACTCTTCTCATTTCCATTTTATTTTCTAAAAAAATCTTCATTTCCCTTTAATCAGAACTATGTGGGGCCTGATCCTTTAAAAATATTTTTACTTTAAAAAATGAAACTAATTTTTTTTTTTCAAAACCCCCATAGGTTTATAGGTAGCTCATACACTTTACATGAGCACGACCCCCTTTTTTTCACAAAATACTATTATTTTCTTATCCCCGAGAACGACAGTTAATTTTGTCATGTACACGAACAAAAGGACTATGTATGCCTTAGCGATTGATATAGATAATTCAAATGAAAATCTCATCAAGAGGCACAACGATATAATTAAAATCGCTTTTATTCATTGATGAGAAATTTCAGTATGATTATAAATATCGGCATGGGGAGTTAAATATCTTCCTCCGCCAACCTAACCTTATTAAAAATAAAACAAGCCAAACTAGTCCTAAACAACTATCCTAGAGACCAACCACATAACAAACACAAAAGCTTCACAAAAAACACCAAAATCTCCAACTTCACAAAAAGGCCCTACCCGTAGCTACTAGAATAACTTGCCCCATCATCTTCTACATCTTGGGGTCCCCAAACTTCCCCTGATTAGATGGAATACTGAAGGCGCTCCATGGAATGTTAATCCCAGGAAAGCCTAGGGAAAACCACAATAACTCCCTCCATGGTATTAAACATGGCAAACCACCTCCGCCTGATCTCCTCTGCCAACATCTTAGCCACTACCCTCCTCCACTGCCATTTCATGTAGTCCCCAGAAACATGCCAAACTCTACCAATAGATTGGGAAAGAAGGGTTGATGGCCGACGATTATCCCATAGAGAGCCCAACCGCATGCACATGCCTTCCGTCAAATCCTCTACAGGAAAGACGTCCAGAACATGAGAAGTCACAATCTGTTCCCATCCAAATTAACGTATGAGCCACCAGGGAAAGTAAAAAGAGGTCTTTCGGAGCCTAACCAATCGAACATACTGGGATTCCACCAGTCCTAGAATGGTTGTAACTCCCCCTACCATGGCCCTGACCAACTCAGACATCGAGCCCCGTGATCTGTAAACCAGTTCTTTCAGTTCTCAATATTCGGGCCAAAACTAATGAAGTAATGAGTGAAGAAATTCGACACAACTGCCATGCGATATTCAGGGGGGATCGCCTAACTAAATCTCTTCGACATCCAGATGAATAGTATAACGGGGCTACCCCTCAGAAAGTCAGAATGGCCTTCTTGCCAAACATCTAGACCATTTAGGGTCTCTTAAGTATCACCACTGTAGGGTTGTGGTGACATGATATCCACATAGCGATTACAACAAGTTTAGGGTCCACCAATAGGTCCCTAGTCACCAACAGTAATTTTGAAGTTAAGCTAAGGATGATGGCTCTAGCATAGCCCGCATCACCAACGTCCTAAAGACACACAAAATGTAGCACAACTGGGAGGGAGATCATTCCTCCTGTAACCAATGATCGAGCCACCGAGGGTGAGATATGGAAAAGTCTTACTAATAGCTATGGAGGAGAGCGAGAGAATTTAGGCATAGCCACTACAACACCGAGATTTACCACCAGTATAGTAAAAAACTCTTCGTAAGTCGACCAGACTTCGTTCAAGTCAAAGTGAAAGACATGATCCTAGGGGTACTATAATTTTACCACCGCCATCAGCATGTTCCAGTCAATAGGCCGTTTGAGACACAACTAAACTCGATGCATGTTAAAGGCATCATAGTCTACATTATATGAGGACATAGCCTCAAAAATTTCAAGATAAGAGGTGAATTTAATGCTTTCGGGAAGAGCCGTGTTGTAAATGACAAGACAAGAAGCAATAAATAAGCAAAAGAAAAGAAATGTGGATGGGTGAAAAAAACATTCCACCATTACCCCTTTTTATACTTGAAAAACATGGCTAGAGACAAAGGTCCTGCAAAATCGGGATGAAACCATACCCCATCAAGGACAAAGTAGTTGAAGAAAGTGAAATCAATCCTTGGGGTAATTGGACTGGACTGATCTGCCGATAGGCAAGACATGGGGTATGTCGATCGGTATCCCCACATTTTTATCAAATTCTCTTTTTCCTTATTCGTCAAAATTCAAACTCAAAATTTATTTTTATTTTCGAAGTCACGCCAGTTCCTCCTATATTTACTTATACTCTCTCAAAATAAAATTTATTTCTTTTTAAGTCATTATAATCCTGTTTTACGGTCTCAGTAGCAAAGTAAAAAGTGCATTAAGTCATTAAAGTAAAGATAAGTTTATAAAATCCCATTCCATTCCACATATATATTGCTTCATTACATTTTTCTTGCAAGAGAAATAGAAAAACAGCGAGACTCAACCCAAACCCCCTAAAAAATATATTTCTCTCTCTCTCTCTCTCTCTCTCTCTCTCACACACACACACACACACACACACACACACACATCCCTCATTCTTGTGGTATACGTGCTTTCCCCGACAATGAACTAAGTAACCCCCGCTACCCAATCCTGACCCCTCCTCAGATGAAGAAGATGTTCCCAAGAAAGAAGGAACTAGAATCGAATCCTGAATATGAGTGTAAGGACACGAATTTCCAATTGAGTCTCTTGTTGTTTTGGCTCAATTTCGGATAAAAACGTTTGAGTCATAGGATAGAATACTTGACCATCCTTTAAGCCTATGACATACAAGAGTTGAAGACGTAACGGCTAAGTCTTATAAAGCTTCATCATTGCCGAGTTTTAAGCGCTATGTTTGTACGTCATCAACACCATATTCTGTAAAAGTTGTGGATCCCCGAATTTTAAACTCTTTTAAAATCGTAATATTTCCTTTTATTAAACAGATATGCGGAAGCGTTAGGTGACGGTTCACACAACAAATAAACACTAAATTTTAATTTCAATTTCAAATTAAACTCAAGTGAAAAGAAATTAAGCATGCAAATATTAAATTTCACTTAAACCAATTAATTCAAGTCCTAGAATTTGCCTAAGTCATAATTATCAATATTCCAAAGTTAGGCCAAACCAATTTTAGCAAATGACTTGAATTAAATAAACAATTATCCAAATTTAATTAGCACCCAATTAAATTAAGTGTGACAATTAAAACCATTTTTATCTTGAATTACCCTAAGCATGAGTTCTAATTCATTATGCAAGATAAAAAATAAATCAATCACACTACGTCGAGATGTACGAGGAAAAATTCACAACGGGAAACAACCTCGGACGGCCCTAGCCACAAATCCACTAAGTACAGAATTTACAAATACAAGACATAAAGGTTTACAACACACGACTCGATCCCTCTCAATCCCCGACGCTTCTTCTTGTACAAACCTCTTCCTAGCGGATAACCTTGGAGCTCCACCACGGTCTCTAAATCCATCGATCGGACTTTATATGGTCACCGTCACCCGAGCAAGGAGCCTTTCTCCAAGTGGGTAATGTCGCAACAAAACACTTCTTCTTTCTTTATGGGATGTAGAAGAAAACCTAAAACTTCTCTTTGAACGGAAGAGATCAACCCGGTGCCAAAATCCAAGCAAGATATATGAATATGGGAACTTGGTAGAAACAAATTTGGGTGTAAACTAGAGTGGTGTATATTTTTCTCTTTGATGAAAACACACTCAAAACATAATCTTTTTCCCTCTTTGATTTTACTCTCAAAACACTCTCTAGGAGTTAGTAGGATATGAAAAAGATTGTCAGTCAAAAGTGATTCCCGCACATAATAAAGTTTGAGAAAAGTTGGTTAAGAAACAAGTGGGGAAGTGGGAGAAAAACTGCTTAAAATTGCTAAAAAATGTTCCCGCCTGGCATCTCGTTCGAACGAGTCTTCTAACGAATTTCCAGTATGAACTCGTTAGAAACTCATTGGAAATCTCGTTAGAACGACAATCTCGTTCGAACGACATTTCGAACGAAGTCCCAGTATGCCTTAATGGGAAGTCGTTGGCAATCTCGTTTGAACAACATATCGAACGAACTTTCAGAAAGTTTGGAAAATTCGATTTTAGCCCAGAAAACTTTATAAACTTGTTTTAAAGTTTTAATTAATTCCCTCTGAAAATAAAACACAGTTTTAATTAAACCTAACACCCAATAAACAATCTCCAAGCTCCTATATATATATGATTGCATTCATACCTTGGGAGCATTGAACTATAGTTGATGACGTATGAACGAGGCACGAAACCGGCATGATTATGAAGCTTTATACTCTTTGCCGCTACGTCTTCAACAAACTCTTCATAGGCTTGAGAATATTACAATTAAATACAATCCTATGAATAAATGCTTTTGTCCAGAATCGAGCCAAAACTATATATGTACTCAATTGGAAATTTGTGTCCTTACAAATCTCCCCCTTTGGCTATTCCGGGACAAAAACCAAAGAAAAATCCTAAAGGGCCGTCAAGTTCACTAGACTCAAAACATAACCCACCCAAACTTGACTCAACCCAAGGATCAAACGCTTTGCCATTGAAAGATGCCGCTTTAGAAGAATTCCTGCACAGTTAAGCAAACACATCAAATGCATAGGGAATATCAAAGTATTTAAAGAAATTAAAATAAATACTCCCCCAAAATTAATTCTCCCCTTTATAAAAAAAGATCAACCCAAGAAGTTAGCTACCCCCCCCCCCCCCCCCAAGTTAAATCTCCTAAACTTAGATAAGATACAATTTCTCCCCCTATCATTCTCCCCCTTTTTGTTCAGGAATAGGCAAAGGATAAAGAACAAATATAAAAGCATGTTGAAGCTTAAAGTGATAAGACATGAAAGCATATGGGCAACAAAAGCATAACTAATCCAAGATAGATACCAAAACTAAAGTATAAGCATAGAAGGACTAGAAAGCAAGGCAAAGGCAAAGGCTAAACATATATATATATATATATATATATATATAGATAGATAGATAGATAGATAGATAGATATAAACACATACATGACACAAAATACAATAAGTTTGCACACTCGTACGGAAAAATGTGTCACATGGAAACGGAAGTGTTGGGGTGTGAACTAGTAACAATTAAATTTAGACCCAATCACTTAAAAACATGTTCACGGAGTTCTCATTTGATTGCAAACATCATCACATTTAAATATAACCTCATGAGACAATATAGATTGAACTCAATGAACAAACATACACAATGCAAACAAGCCTAGCATATTGATGATTCTACAAACCAATAGAGTCATGACATGAGATATGCAACTAGGATAAACGGACATTGTACAAACCGTTGATATACCATCCAATCTCCCTCAATAAGCATTTATGATAAATTTGAATGAATATATCAATCAATCATAGGCCTTGGCAAATTGTTTTTCATTTTAATGCCATATTTCCTAGTTTTTAGGCCTTTGGACCACGTATTTCTTTTAGGTCCATTCAAAATGGTGGCTTACAATCGCAAAGGATCACTTAGTCCTTTCGGAGCCCTTCCCCGTGCACATTTATATTTATCATGTTTTCATTTTTCACACAAATCTCACGTGCAACGGATTTTGACATGCACTTGTCCTCATGAGTCACACATATGTAAATGACAAGATTCGAAGGAGAACACCTCACATAGCTCAAATATACATATGAAGTTAAAATTTCAAAAGAGCTCGGGCATGTGTGAATAGAGGCATATAAAAATAGAATCCGTTTAAAACAACACAAAATCCAACTACTCCATGTAAGCATAGTAAAGAACATAATAAGGATTGATAATCTACACCAAAAGTTCTATCCACATGAAAGCGTAAAAGATGGGATTCAAACACAAGTGTATGCCACATAAAGTGTGTCAAACTAAACTACATATAAAATAAAATCTTTTTGAGTTTTTGAAATTTTTAACCAAAAATAAAAAATCTATACTCAAAAGACAGACAAAAATCATTTGAATTTTTCATTAAGCTTAAATTACCAAGAGATAAAATCCAAATGATAAACAAAAATCTTTTTGTATTTTTCATTTATTGCAAACAAAATGAAGGAAATATAATACAAAAGATAAACAAAAATCATAATTCTAGCATGTGATAAGCATGGAGCATAGACTAGAAAATGATTAAACAAGCATACATTTAGCATGTGAATATAACATGAAGTACAAAAGCTAAAGTATGCAGCACTAACACATTTATCCTTTAGATTTAGCAAGGGAGGAAGCATGTGAAAGTAAATGAGAATCAAAAACCCCATTTTGCAAGGCAACTAAGTCAGATTTCCTAACCCAAATTAATGAAGAGTGACTATCTTGGGGTGTAGGAATTTTAAATACATTGGTTGCATTACGTTGGGATTTTCTAGGAATTCGTTTAAGATCAAAACAAAATTTCTTTAGATGACCTTTTCGACCACAATGTGTACAAGTAAAAACATGTCGAAAATATTTACCTAAGGAGTGATCTCTGAATGCTTTCCTAGTAGATTCTCCTAAAACATTGGTTTTGGCGTTATGAGTAAATTCATTACAAGTATTGAAGCCTAAACCACACATGTCATTTTTAATTTTGACCGTTCCTAAGATTTTATCTAATTTTTCCGAATGACACTCCAAATCAAATTTGACATTACTAGAGTCTTTTAATTTATTTTGCAATTCTAAAATGTTAGACTCTAATAAAACATTTCGCTCTTCAAAAGCAAGAAGCTCATTTTTTAAGGATTCCATTAAACCCCTAAGGCCATCTTTCTCGCCTTCTATATATTCAAGCTTATCTAGAAGAGCTTTCTCTCGTGTCCTAAGGTCTTCAACCAACATACTATCATCAACGACCTTGACATTCTCTCTTAAACTACCTTTTAACTTCAAATTAGCTCTTTTCAGTTTAATAGATCCTTTATAAAGTTCTTGAAAAGCATTTTGAAGTTCACTCACATTAACCTCTTCTTCATTTTCACTCTCTCTTTCTTCTCCACTCTCATTATCATCAAAAATAAGAGAATCATAAACAATGACCTTGGAAGTGTCATGTGTTAACGTTTCATCAATCGATGAGTTCTCACTATCACTCACATGACTAGCCATAAAAGCCACAAAATTAGGCTTAGTAGGGGAATCGGGTCCCTCTTCATTATCACTTTCACTAAGGGTCGCATTATATGTAATGGGTCATTTACCCTCTTTCCTTAGTTTAGTGGGGCATTCAGAAGCCTTATGGCCATAACCCTCACAACCAAAACACCTATTAGACTCATCCCTATTTAAATTTGCACTAATAGGTTTAGGGATCTTCTTGGCTTTAGGAATCTTCTCGCCTTTGTCATGCTTAGAAGTTTCAAATTTCTTAAAATCATTTTTAAATTTATCTTTGTTAAATTTAAGAAATTTTCTACATTTACGAGCAAACAAAGCCATGTCTTCCGAGTCACTATCACTCTCGCTCTCTACTACTTGTTTGACCTCTTTTTGGGCTTTTAAAGCAACGCCCTTTTCTATTTTCTTTTCAGTTTTAGAGGGAAACATATCTAGTTCATAGGTTTGTAAATCACCTACATGCTCTTCTTATTTCGTAGAGGCTAAAGATGGTAAAGAATTTAAAACGGTCACTTTTGGAATAAATCTATCAGGTAGGGACCTTAAAATTTTCTTTACAACTCGGTTGTCGGGTATTTTCTCTCCCAAATTAAAAGATGAATTGACAATATCAGAGAGTCTAGCATAAAATTCATCAAAAGTTTCATTATCGTTCATTTTGATAGTTTCTTATTGAGTGGTGAGGTTTTGGAGTTTCGAAGCTTTAACGACACTAGTTCCTTCATGAGTTAGTTGTAAAATATACCAAGCTTCTTTAGCGGTTTCACACGTCATAATACATCGGAATTCATCCGGTGTGACAGCGCTAAACAAGGCATTCAAACCACGGAAATTAAAATTAGAAAGTTTAAACTCATTCTCAGTCCATCTATCGGCCGGTTTGGGAGCACGTTCATTTTCAACTAAATGAGTTGGTGGAGACCACCCGTTAACTACAGACATCCAAACCCTTTCATCGATAGATTTAAGTGCCGATTTCATTCACACTTTCTAATACGCGTAATTAGAACCATCAAAAATAGGAAATTTAGAAAATGGGGAAAATTCAATTTTAGCCAAAAATTATTTAAAGGATCTTTAACGAAATAATTTATTGCTTTGGCTCTGATACCAATTTGTAAAAGTTGCGGATCCCCGAATTTTAAACTCTTTTAAAATTTTAATATTTCCTTTTATTAAACAGATATGCGAAAGCGTTAGGTGACGGTTCACACAACAAACAAACACCAAATTTTAATTTCAATTTCAAATTAAACTCAAGTGAAAAGAAATTAAGCATGCAAATATTAAATTTCTCTTAAACCAATTAATTCAAGTCCTAGAATTTGCCTAAGTCATAATTATCAATATTCTAAAGTTAGGCCAAACCAATTTTAGCAAATGACTTGAATTAAATAAACAATTATCCAAATTTAATTGGCACCCAATTAAATTAAGTGTGATAATTAAAACCATTTCTATCTTGAATTACCCTAAGCATGAGTTCTAATTCATTATTCAAGATAAAAAATAAATCAATCACACTACGCCGAGATGTACGAGGAAAAACCCACAACGGGAAACAACCTCGGACGACCCTAGCCACAAATCCACTAAGTACAGAATTTACAAATACAAGACAGAAAGGCTTACAACACACGACTCGATCCCTCTCAAGCCCCGATGCTTCTTCTTGTACAAACCTCTTCCTAGAGGATAACCTTGGAGCTCCACCACGGTCTCTAAATCTACGAATCGGACTTTATATGGCCACCGTCACCCGAGCAAGGAGCCTTTCTCCAAGTGGGTAATGTCGTAACAAAACACTTCTTCTTTCTTTATGGGATATAGAAGAAAACCCGAAACTTCTCTTTGAACGGAAGAGATGAACCCGGTGCCAAACTCCAAGCAAGATATATGAATATGGGAACTTGGAAGAAACAAATTTGGGTGTAAACTAGAGTGGTGTATATTTTTCTCTTTGATGAAAACACACTCAAAACATGATCTTTTTCCCTCTTTGATTTTACTCTCAAAACACTCTCTAGGAGTTAGTAGGATATGAAAAAGATTGTCAATCAAAAGTTATTCCCGAACATAATAAAGTCTGAGAAAAGTTGGTTAAGAAACAAGTGGGGAAGTGGGAGAAAAACTGCTTAAAACTGCCAAAAACTGTTCCCGCCTGGCATCTCGTTCGAACGAGTCTTCTAACGAATTTCCAGTATGAACTCGTTATAAACTCATTGGAAATCTCGTTATAACGACAATCTCGTTCGAATGACATTTCAAACGAAGTTCCAATATGCCTTAATGGGAAGTTGTTGGTAATCTCGTTCGAACGACATCTGGTTCGAACGACAATCTCGTTCGAACGACATATCGAACGAACTTCCAGAAAGTTTGGAAAATTCTATTTTAGCCCAGAAAAGTTTATAAACTTGCTTTAAATTTTTAATTAATTATCTCTGAAAATAAAACACAGTTTTAATTAAACCTAACACCCAATAAACAAGCTCCAAGCTCCTATATATATATGATTGCATTCATACCTTGGGAGCATTGAACTATAGTTGATGACGTATTAACGAGGCACGAAACCGGCATGATTATGAAGCTTTATACTCTTTGCCGCTACGTCTTCAACAAACTCTTCATAGGCTTGAGAATATTACAATTAAATACAATCCTATGAATAAATGTTTTTGTCCTGAATTGAGCCAAAACTATATATGGACTCAATTGGAAATTTGTGTCCTTACATATTCCATAGTCTCCAAAGGTATGAATGCATTTCTATATCTATATAGAGAGACTTGGAATAATTTTATATTGGGTGACTTTTATTTTAAACTGAGGTTTGTTTTATGAAGTTTTCTTTAAAACTTTAAAATAAAGTTTCTGGGCTAAAAATGGAATTTTTAAACTTTCTGGTGTTTCGTTCGAAATTTTCGTTCGAACAAGTTTGTCTTTTGAACGAGAAGTTTGTTCGAACAAGGTTTTCCAACGACTTTCCACTGGAACTTCATTAGATAGTTCGTTCGAACAAAATTTCGGCGAGAACATTTTTTGGCAGTTTTTTGGCATTTTCCCACTACTTGTCCCCACTAACTTTTGACAGTTTATATCTATTTTCGAGACCAGATTTTTTCTATGAACTTTTTCCATCTCCTAGAGAGTGTTTGAGAGCTTAATTCTTTCATAAAAAGTTTCTTTGGTGTTTTTTATCCAAATTGATATATTCAAAGAACAAAACCAAGTTTACACCCAATAAACATTGTTTTATTCCAAGTTTCTTTCTATATATATATACATCTTGCTTGGGAGTTTGTTTGGCATCGGTTTATCTCTACACCTTGAAGAAGAGAAGTTTGGGTTTACTTATATATCCCTCAAAGAAGTAGTTCGTTGTTTTTCTGCGGCATTCTCACATGGTGAAAGGCACCACATGTGGTTGACGGTGTACCTAAAGTCTCATTAGTTAATTCCAATATTCCGGTGGAGCTCCGGGGTTGTTGACTAGGCAGAGGTGTTTATAAGAAGACGCGTCAAGGCTTAAAAGGGGTCGAGTCGAGGAAGTAATTCATCTGTCTTGTAATTGTAAAACCATACTTAGTGGACTTAAGGCTAGGTCCGTCCGAGGTTTTTTCTCGTTGTGGGTTTTTCCTCGTACATCCCGGCGTAGTGGTTTTATATTTATTTTATCTTTTGCAAATTCACCTAGAATGCATGCTTAGGTAAAAAGATAAAATTTGGTTTAAATCACTACTTGTGTAATTTTGGTGCTAAATTAGTTTGGGTAATGCTTATGTTAATTTAATTCAACACTACACCAAAATGGGCAAATTGTCACCTTTAAGCCGGCCAGCCTTGTCAAGGTCATTGACCGTGACAAAAAAACACTCATTTTATGTCACGATCATTGACCTTGACACAAACGTGACAACTAATTGTCACGGTCATTGACCGTGACAAGTCCGTGATAAATTTAATTGTCACTGTCTTGTCACGGTCATTGACCGTGACAATTCTTGTCACGGTCAATGACCTTGACACGACCGTGAAAATTTTTCAGCAAAAACCCTTTTCCCCTTCTTTTTTCCCTCCCACCGTTCCCTCCCTCTCTCTCTCTCTCTCTCTCTCGACACTGCTCTCTCTCTCTCGACGCTGCTCTCTCTCTCTCTCTCTCTCTCTCTCTACTTTCAGGTCCAATTTCTCTCTCTCTCTCTCTCTTCCATTTATATATATATTTGTGTGTATATTTATGTGTGTATGTGTATATATATATGTGTGTATGTGTGTGCGTGTGTGGGGGATGGGGCGGGGTGGGGCAGGATGGGGGAGGGGGTGGTGGAGGGGGGCAGGGGGTGGGGTGAGGTGGGGTGCGCTGTGTGTGTGTGTGTGTGGTGGTGTGTTTTGGGGGAGAGGGTGGTGGAGGGGGGGAGGGGGTGGTGGAGGGGGGCAGGGGGTGGTGTGTGTGTGTGTGTGTGGTGGTGTGTGGTGGGGGAGGGGGTGGTGGAGGGGGCAGGGGGTGGGGTGGGGTGGGGTGCGGTGTGTGTGTGGTGTGTTTTGGGGGAGGGGGTGGTGGAGGGGGGCAGGGGGTGGGGTGGTGTGTGTGTGTGTGTGTGGTGGTGTGTGGTGGGGGAGGGGGTGGTGGAGGGGGGCAGGGGGTGGGGTGGGGTGTGTGTGTGTGTGCTGGTGTGTGGTGGGGGAGGGGGTGGTGGAGGGGGGCAGGGGGTGAGGTGGGATGTGTGTGGTGTTGTATTTGAAGGAAATAAAAGCATGAATTAAGCATTTTTAACACTAATATGCAAGTTGAATCAATAAACACGCAAACAATTATACACCCTAGCAAGAACACATAAACACCATAAATCACTAATGAAAAAATAAAAGGATGATTCATACCTATAAGTTATTAGATGGATATTTGAAATTCTTTGGGGGGAGAAATAAGGTTTTGTAATGCTAGAACTTAAGGAAGTTCCGAGATTTTGGGGAGAGTATGGGAGAAACGTTGTAAAAATGATGGGGAGGGGTAACTTAAGAGAGTCAAATTTAATGACTTAAAGGCGCAAGTCGATTCGATTCAAATTCGAATCATTTCACTTTGTCCCATCTTTCTTACTTCCTTGGTTTGAATCAATTCGAAAAAGGCCCAAATATATTCGGCACCTGTTAGATTTGGCACTGCTTTTTATTTTGGTAAAAATGGGAGGATTCATGGGATTTTGGGTTTGACCTACTTTATAATGCTTGTAACTGACCCAAAATCAATTCCCATTACAAATTTTTAACCCTAATGAATGTTTGTGGTTGTTCGGCATAAAAAGCAGGCCTGGGAAAACCAAAACAACTCCATAAATGGGAACTTTCCTCACGATGATCGGCAAAAATTGAACTTCACCCATCGCAATCGAAGAAATAATTGTGAAAGAAATTTAATATCCATAACCCTAGGGATTAAGAATCTATGAACTTTTTGCAAACGATATGAGATTTCCCATGTTTAATCAAGAACATCCTTAGACTTGTAGGGGGTGTGGTGGGGGAGGGGGTGGTGGAGGGGGGCAGGGGGTGGGGTGGGGTGTGTGTGTGTGTGTGTGGTGGTGTGTGGTGGGGGAGGGATAATTCACGGGCTTTAGCTAAACTAGGGTTTTATAGAGTTTCGCTCCTACTACTTGGGCAATGACTATACTAGGGACCAAAGATAAATAAATAAACTGGATTCAAAGTAAATACTAGGAAATCCCAATTTATAACCGTCTAATTTATATCCTTTATTTATTTAATCACGATTCATTCCACTAAATAATCATGATTGCACTCAAATTTAATTATTTATAAATCACTCGAAAGAATGTGTTCTTATTATTAAAGTTGATTACGGTATATTATGATTCCCCACGTTATGTTTTTGATACCCTCTTGGTTAAATAAATTTTCTACTAACCGATTTTAATGAATATCTGATCAATTCCTTGATTCTAAAACTTAATTCTATAGGATTATAAAATAGTTCATCGGTCGGGTAAACAAAACATATAAGTCTATCAAGGGGTATCACAATCCAAATTATTTCTTGGACGTGAATTCCTCCAAATTATGATCTCATACCTATTCACACAATGATTGACCAACTTGCGAGGATCTATTGTTCTAACATATAATTGAACTTCACCCATCGCAATCGAAGAAATAATTGTGAAAGAAATTTAATATCCATAACCCTAGGGATTAAGAATCTATGAACTTTTTGCAAACGATATGAGATTTCCCATGTTTAATCAAGAACATCCTTAGACTTGTAGGGGGTGGGATGGGGTGGTGTGTGTGTGTGTGTGTGGTGGTGTGTGGTGGGGGAGGGGGTGGTGGAGGGGGGCAGGGGGTGGGGTGGGGCGTGTGTGTGTGATGTTCAATTTAGTTGGTGCACAAACTAACTGTCAAAGTAATAGTATATAATTCCAACATTTCAAACTACTTGAACATCACAAATGGATACGAACTTAAAATATAAATTGAGATAACCTTAGAATCTAATTAGGGTAAAAATATAATGGCATCAACTAACATATATGTAGGGGTGGGGTGGGTAGGGGTGGGGATGGGGTGTGTGTGTGTGTGTGTGCGTAGGTGTGCGTGTGTGTGTGGCGGTGGGTGGGGGTGGGGGTAGGGCACCCATTTAATAACTCTTTAAATATTTGGAAAAAATATAATATTACAAAATTGAAACGAAATGGTATTGACGGAACTTACACATACGTTATAATATAGATGGAACATTTTTTTATCTGTACTATTAATTCAATTAATTCAATTAGGTAAAACGAAATGTGTACTATTAACATTTTTTTTTATCTGTACTAATAACATTTTTTTTACAGCAAAAATGTCTCCTTCAGATGTTAAGGCGAAGATGATGATGCTGTTTATGATGATGTCGTCTGGGTTCGGTGGTAGCGGAGGCGACGAGGGCTCCTCCGCCGCTAGGCTCCCCAAATATGGAAAATTTGGGATTACCGTTGAAAACAAGTCGGAGCTTTTAGCGAGATCCCTCGAGCTGCTAAAGACGGTCATCGGCCCGGGGTTTATGAGTTGGAAGGAGGTGCCGTATGAGCTCAAGTTAGCTGTTTGGGCGGCACTACAGGTAATATTTATATGAATATTTCAATTTCAATTTATATTTATATTTATTCGCAACTAACATTGTATTTGTTGGACAGGAACAATTCAACTTGGATCCAAAGCTACGCGATTCCGTCTTGGAGCAGTTGAGGGAGCAACACAAGACGTGGAAGAAAAATATGCGGACACGGTACTTTGGAAAAACACGAGAGTCCATTTTACAATGGCGCGGATCCGTCCCGCCCAAGGAGCCTATCTCATTGGCACAATGGCAAAATTTCATTGACAATGAGATCGAGGATCGATAATTGGCATCTCGTCAATCGGGGAGGGAAAATCGGGCTAAAAAGACGGACGTGCACTACTCCGGCCTGACCTCTTACGCTGAGGTGGAGCATAGGATGCAGGTAAGATTTAATTTATCTATAACTACAGAAATATATTATTGGATATTATTTTACTTTACGGGGCCGATACTAATTTTACTTTACTCTATTTTATTTCAGGGGGTAGGGAGTGGGCCAGGGGGTAAGCCACACAGGCTCGATACTTATGTGGCTCTTCAGACGAAGAAGGGGAAGGATAAGGAGGTGTCCCCGAGCGTCGCGGCCACGATTGTAAGTAATCCGACAGTTTAATTATTGTTAATTACGTTATAATTTTTTAGTTTACTTATTTTACTAATCATGTGCTTTTTGTCGTTTCAGGCAAAGCTTAAGGAAGTGCATGAGTCGCAGTCTGATGCCGACAAGGCATCTTTGTCCACAGACGCACTCAGCCAAGTGCTTGGCTCTGATCGCAAAGGGAGGACAAGGGGATTGAGCTCGCAGGTGGCCAAATCTAGGATCATCGGATTAGAGACGAGCGACACCGGGTTGTCTCGAACGGTGGATTCACACGACGCGAAGCTGTCCCGTTTGGAGGCGACGGTCCAAGATATGTACGCATTCATGAAGCGTACGTTGGGTGGAGACCGTAAAGGGAAAGGGAAAGGGAAGGAGAAGGCGGTGGAGGAGGAGGTGCGGGAGGACTAGGCACAGGATGACGAGGATGTGGACCTCGCTGCTTCATCACCGACACGTTCGTACTTCGACGATCCACTTCCCTATTTGACGCCCTCCAACAAACCATTGTCGATAATTGGTTGGCCGAGCGTGTTCATATTGGACGTATTTGATGGCCAGCGGATAGGGAGGGGGTTGAGGGACCCGAATATCGTCGAGGGTGGAATAGTCCATGGACGTGTGCTTCAAGAGATGGAGTCCAGGGTGCTCGTCACGCATGTCATACCCGGGAAGGAGAACTCCCTATTGTGGTTGCGCGAACAATGCGGCACGACGTATATTAGTGGGTGCGTCAATTCGTATGTCATGTGGCCTACTCACCTCCTCAGTTTTATCCAAGACATGTAGTAACATTATTTTTAAGTTTGTCCATTTTAATTAAATTTGGATTATATCATCATGTATACTGTTTTTACTTTGAATATTTGGATCATATCGTTATGAATATATATTTGCATTATCTTTAGTTTGTGTTGGATATATGATGTTTGGAACAAGTACAACGTTGCTATAACAGGTACAAATATACTGCTGGGCAGTGGCGGTGGCCATACTGCCCAACAGATTTTTTTTAAATTCTGCCCAGAATTGTCACGGTCATTGACCGTGACAAGTCCGCGACAAAAGTTGTCACGGACGTGTCACGGTCAATGACCATGACAATTGGGGTCACGGTTATGTCACGGTTTACGACCGTGACAAACGTGTCACGGTCATTGACCTTGACACGACCGTGACACAAAATGCGAGTTTTTTGTCAAGGGCAATGACCGTGACACGACCGTGACAAAAAAAGTTGTCTCGCCTCGAAATGTCATGGTCATTGACCTTGACAAGGTGAATTTGTCAAGGTCAATGACCTTGACAAATGGGCAGATTTGGTGTAGTGCAAGTCATCACTCAATTTGATAAAATTGGTGTGGCCTAATTTGGGAATATTGAAAATATGACTTAGGTAAATTTCTAAGACTTGAGTTAAATTGGTTTAAGTGAAAAATGTATTCTTTTTTAATCTAATTTCACTTTGTTTAATTTTAATTTGAAAAGAGATTAAAATTAATTAATTTGTTTAATTGAACCATGTCGCTGCCGCATATCCAAAAAGGAAATTACTTTTTATAGTAAAGATTTTAAAAATTGGGGGCCTCGTGTTCCAACAAGTGGTATCAGAGCACTGATTGAGAAAAGCTACCCTCTTCAAATTGGTATCAGAGCCTAAGAGTTAATTTATCCCGTCAAAGATCCGTTTTTTGGTTTTTATAATTTTTGTTCTCCTTCTAATTTTAGGTGGTTCATTTTTTTATTCACTCTCATTTTTTGCTTTTGTATCTCTCGATGGGACGTCTTAATAATAATTTGTCCATTTCTAATGATAATGAAGTTTTTGTTATTCAAGAGGAATTTAATGAGCTTAATAAGTGTAATGAAAAATTAAGAGAATTAAATTTGAGATTTGCAAAAAGAATTAAATTTCTTGAAGATGAAAATTCTTGTTTAAAGCTAAAGTTGAGTTTTTGCAAAACTCCCTATATCAAAAAGATATTTTTCGTGAAAAGCTCATGGACATAAATTACAATTTTAATATTTTAGAAAAGTCCAAGAAAGAGAGTGATTGTCGAGAAAAGACTCTTAGGGACATGTTTGCTCACATTCAGGGGGAGCGTGATAACCTTCTAGGAGTTATAGAAAATTTGAAGAAGGAGTCCCGTAAAATTGAGGAGTCTAATTTATTACTTGAGTCCAAAATATTAAAAATGACAAATGACTTACAAGACTCGAGTTGTAGTTGTAATGGTTTTATTTCATCTTGTTCAAATATTTTCGCTGCTAAAGCTAAGACCTTGTTTGTTTTACAGGGTCAACTTTATCCAAGGGCTTTAGAAAAGGTCACACCTTAGGTATCATTCCTCGTGTTTTCACATGCTTACATTATGGTAGGAAATGTCACCTTAGGTCATTTTTTTTTATCTTAAAAGAAGTCTTAGGAGGTCTATGTCTATCATTTCATTAGTTTTCAAATCCCATCATTTTAAATATACATCTATATGGGTTAGGAAATCATTTTTAGACACGCTAGATATTAGATTTGTTGATTCTCATTTGCTTTCACATGAAACCTCCCTTGCTAAATTTAAAGGTTGAACATGTTAGTTTTGTTTGCATACTCTAGATTTTTGTTCTTCATATTATATATCATTGCTTGGTGTATGCATGCTTTATCATTTTCTAGTCTATGCTCCATGCTTAATCACATGATAGAATATTGATTTTTGTGTATCTATTGTATTATACTTCTTTCATTTTAGTTTGCATTAAATGAAAAATACAAAAAGATTTTTGTTTATCATTTGTGTTTCATATTTTTATAATTTAGTCTTAATGAAAAATACAAATGATTTTTGTTTGTATTTTCAGTAAATATTTTGTTGTTTGGTTTAAAAATTTCAAAAACTCAAAAATATTTTATTTTGTGTGTATTTTGTTTTTACACACATTTTGTGGCATATGTTTGTGTTTGAATACTCATTTCGCTTCCATGTGACTAGAACTTTTTGTTAGAATTTTAATCCTCAAATGTTCTTTATCATGCTTAAATGGAGTAGCTTAAGTTTGATTTGCTTAATGGATTCACTTTTATATGCCTTTACACACATGCACGAGCTTTTTGAACCTTAACGTCACATGTTATATTTGAGTTTTGTGAGGTGTGCTCCTACCAATCTTGTCATCTACATGTTATGTGACTTAGGAGGACTAGTGCATGTCAAAATCTGTTGCACGAGAGATTTGTGAGATATAAAAAATAATATGTATAAATGTGCACGGGGAAGGGCTCCGAAAGGAAAAAATATTATCCTTTGCGAGTAAGCCACCGTTTGGATTGGACCTAAAAGAAATACGTAGTTCAAAGGCCTAAAAGAAAATATGGCATTAAAAGAAAAATAATTTGCCAAGGCCTTAGGCTTGTATGCATTGCGTTTTTTTGTTCATTAGGTCACTTTATCCTGTCACATAAAGGCTAAATTCTAGTTGATAAAGTTTTTCAATCAAATGCGAACTACGTGAACACGTTTAAGTGATTGGGTTTTAATTCATTGGTATCTTGTTCACACCCCAACACTTTCGTTTCCATATGACACATTTATGCTATAAGAGTGTGGAAGACTCATATTATATTTTGTGTGTGACATTTTGGTGTTTATATCTATATTTGTGTACATGTGTCTATAGTTTAATATTATGTATACATATATTTGATATTGTTTTTGTTTGTCTTTGCCTTGCTATCTAGTCCATTTATGCTTCAATTCATAATTGGTACCTTGTTTATTGCGTAGTGTGTTTCATATCACATGCTTAGAATCTTATTTGTCAATTTGGTATCATTTGTTTTCGCATCATTGTCAGTACTCATTTGTATGGATTAGTTATGTTATTATTTCCCATATACTTTCATGTTCTTATCACTTTAAACTTCATATTTAAACTAGTTTTATCCTTTGTCTATTCCTGAACAAAAGGGGGGAGAATGATAGGGGGAGAAATGGTATCTATTCCTATTATATTCGTATCTTAGTTTGGGGGAGATTTATCTTAGGGGGAGACGTCTTTATAACTAGGTCATTTGTTTGATAAAAGGGAGAATTAATTTAGGGGGAGTAATTATATTATTTAATTGCATTTAATATTTTGATATTCCCTATGCGTTTGATAGTTTTCTTAAATGTGCAGGAATTCTTCTAAGTGGAAACTTTCTTCGTAGGCAAAGATATTAATCCTTGGGTTGTTTTGATTCAAGTTATGTATTCCTTATTTTGGGTGGGATTTGTTTTAAGTCTAGTAGATCTTGACGGCCCTTTAGGATTTTTGTTTAGTTTTTGTCCCCGTAATAGCCAAAGGGGGATATTTGTAAGGACACAAATTTCCAATTGAGTCCCTTATTGTTTTGCCTCAATTACGGACAAAAACGTTTTAGCCGTAGGATAGAATACTTGACCATCCTTAAAGCCTATGACATACCAGAGTTGAAGACGTAGCGGCTAAGTCTTATAAAGCTTCATCATTACCAAGTTTCAAGTGATATGTTTCTACGTCATCAACATCATATTCTATAGTCTCCAAAGGTATGAATGCATTTCTATATCTATATAGGGAGACTTGGAATAAGTTAATATTGGGTGTACTCTTATTTTAAACTGAGGTTTGTTTTCAGAAGGTTTCTTTAGAACTTTAAAATAAAGTTTTTGGGCTAAAAATGGAATTTTTAAGATTTCTGGCATTTCGTTCAAAATTGTCGTTCGAACGAGGTTGGCCAACGACTTGCCACTGGAACTTCGTTAGATAGTTCGTTCAAACGAAATGTCGCTAGAACGAGATTTCGGCGGGAACAGTTTTTGGCAATTTTTTGGCATTTTTCCACTACTTGTCCCCACGAACTTTTGACAATTTATATCTATTTTCGGGACCAAATTTTTTCTATGAACTTTTTCCATCTCCTAGAGAGTGTTTGAGAGCTTAATTATTTCATAAAAAGTTCCCTTGGTGTTTGTTATCCAAATTGATATATTCAAAGAACAAAACCATGTTTACACCCAATAAACATTATTTTAATCCAAGTTTCTTTCTATATATATATGCATCTTGCTTGGAGAGTTTGTTTGACACCGATTTATCTCTACACCTTGAACAAGAGAAGTTTGGGTTTACTTCTACATCCCTCACAGAAGAAGTTCCTTGTTTTGCTGCGGCATTCTCACATGGTGAAAGGCACCATGTGTGATTGACGGTGTACCTAAAGTCTTATTGGTGAATTTCAAGATTCCGGTGGAGCTCCGGGGTTATCGACTAGGCGAAGGTGTTTACAAGAATACGCGTCAAGGCTTCAAAGGGGTCGAGTCGAGGAAGTAAGTCATCTATCTTGTAATTGTAAAACCATGCTTAGTGGACCTAAGGCTAGGACCATCCGAGATTTTTTCCCGTTGTGGGTTTTTCCTTGTACATCGCGGCGTAGTGGTTCTTTGTTTATTTTATCTTTTGCAAATTCACCTAGAACGCATGCTTAGGTAAAAAGATAAAATTTGGTTTAAATCACAACTTGTGTAATTTTGGTGCTAAATTAATTTGGGTGATGTTTATGTTAATTTAATTCAAGTCATCACTCAATTTGATAAAATTGGTTGAAAGGCATACCTCTGGCTGAAGGACATCCTCTATCATCCCCAACACCTCCGAGTCCACCGCATTTGAGCGATGAAGCATATGCATTGATCCTCCCTCAGTCCATCTAATGTTATAGGAGGGAGGAGCTAGCCACAGAAACGGAACCTCTGGCATCGTTGTCGTTTCTGATGTAGACGCACCAACCGCACTCTGGGCAGAACCCACTGGCTCACTCGGACCCCCACCCAAAATCGTAGGGGGAAGAGGCACAACATCTTATATACTGGGAGACATCAACCACCTCGGCACAAAATCCATATAATCGAGGTCACCGTCGTGCTGGTATACGATGAAAAAGGCTTGCTGACCATCGCCGCCACCCTCGACTCCTTTGGCATCTCTCTCTCCCGCCTTATGTACCTTGGGGGCCTCTCATGTGGCACCATCCCATCATCCTACACCACCTGTCAGACTACTCTCTTCCCCAAATACCAGGAGTAGACAAACTCGTGCGCCAGCAGGCGATGCAGTTGCTCGTTCCCCTTTCTCACCCCGTTTGCTGGATGACCATTCCCCAAGTATAGAAGGTCACCTGCAAGATCCCCATCGAAAAATCATTATCTGAAAAATGGACATCGAAGAAAAAATGGTCTCAAGAGGAAAGAAGAACTTACCCGATCACTCGTCAGGCCATTTAAGACCCGATAGATCACCGCTAAAGAAAGAGACTACCTCAACTCTCGGTTGGACTTTTGCCACCGGTAGATACGGCAGAAGTCCCTCACCGATTCCTCCATTAAACCTATCAATTAGGAATTAATTTCAATCACCTCACAGAACCACGTCTGTAAAAGGAAAAGGTTCATCAATCAGAAGAACGCAATCAAGGAATAAAAAAAGAAATATAATGCATAAAGGAAAAATGCAAAAAGGAAATAATACATACAAAAGATGCGTGGCGCCAGTAAAGGTCTGCCGGAAGCACCGACTAAATGCATCCAAAGATGAATAAAGGGTCATCAAAGTCAGGATCCTCCAGTCAAAGATAAGGATATTCGAAAATACCCTCAAATAAGGTAAAAAACACAAGTGGACAATGTCTCCACTCATCGCCACCGAAAACCTTCCCAATAATAAAAGAATAAATACATGGGCCATCTACTTCACCTGCAGCTCATCAGTCTCATCAATCTGTTGACTCAATCAAACCTCCTTCAAAAGAGAGAGAGACGAATGTAGTCCCCTGACACTGTCCGCCTAATATCACCCAACACCGCCTCCACTACCGTCGGCGTTCCCCACAAAGTTCGGTCCACATCTATCTGGGCCCACTCAAAGTCTAACCCCAGAACCTGCTGTACATCGATGGTAGTCACCATCCTCTACCCAAAATCGAAATGCATGGTGTGGGTAGTATCCCACCACCTCTCTCCCAAGGCACAGAGGACATCCATCGAATGTGGCATCTCATCCAATGCATACACCAAACTACCCAAACCAGTTGATGAAACCATCCAGTGCACCACCGAAGGAAGGTGATCCCAGACATCATTGAACCCCATCGTCTCATGGGAATGCATGTTCAACATAGATATATCAGTCTATCAAAGCAAAAGGAAAACCTCTTGTCAAAATTTAGAAAAAAAAACACACAAAGGAAAAAGGAAATACCAATGGTCATTAACCCTTACATAAACACTAGGGTTCACCACCCTAGATGATTGATGATGCCCAGGCTCACGCAGAAGAGTTCGCTCGTCCTCAATCGACTAAAAAGAGTTAAAGGCATTATCATTACCTAGCAGTAGGGGCACCCTAGCCTGCCACTCCAAATTCTCCCAGTCATCAACACTCAACCATGACATGTGGATCGCACTGCTTGAAAAATCCGCCATTTCCTAGTCTTGGAAAAGAAAAGAACGCTAGAACAGTTCACAGAAAAGAAAGGCAGAAGATTAAAGATCTGAAAGCCGTGAAAAATGAAAAATATCTTGTCCCTTTTTATAGGAGGCTAAGTGGAATGCTAATCGGCATTCTCGGACCACATAATGCTCGGCACTGTCCCTTCACCTCCCCGAGATAGTCCAAAAGATCATACCACTGCCGTTTGTCACCCCTACACCCTATCGATCGGCACTTCCTTGAAATTTTGTACAAAAAAATCCCAAAAAATCCTTAGAAAATCCCTAAAATTACCAAATAAATTTTAGAGCATTTTTCACTAAGAAAAATATTTTTTCAAACCTTTCAAATCCACAAAAAAATTAATACCACATTTTCTCCCTTGGCTTGAACCCAAAAATTCCTCAACAGAATCCCCAAATTATTTCCCCAGGGGAATTCTCAAATCCAATTGGATATCTCCCTAGCAACATCTCCAAGGGACACAACAAAATTCAAAAATTCCTTAGCAGGGCTTTATCTTATCCTCGGATTAGTATTTTTTCACATAGGATTCTCCAAATTTTCCAAGGAAAACTATCCCCCGCACCCTACTCAAGGTCGTCCTCAGAATTTATCTCGACCCTCAGAATTGGTCAACCCACTTATGCCCTCAGAATTGACCTCAGCCCTCAAAATTGGTCACCCCACTTAAGCCCTTAGAATTGGCTTTAGCCCTCAGAATTGGCTTCGACCCTCAGAATTGGTCGCTCTTCATTTAGGCCATCAGAATTGCCCGCCACCCTCAGAATTGGTCGCTTCTACTCAAAGCCCTTAGAATTGGCTTTGACTCCACCCTCAGAATTGGTCACTTCTACTCAAGGTCCTCAAAATTGACCTTGACCCTCAGAATTTCTTGCCCCACTTAAGCCCTCAGAATTGTCTTCGACCCTCAAAATTGGTCGCTCTTCACTTAAGCCCTTATAATTGGCTTCGATCCTACAAAATAGTCGCTCTTCACTTAAGCCCTTAAAATTGGCTTCGACCTTCAAAATTGGTCGCTCTCCACTTAAGCCCTCAAAATTGGCTTTAACCATTAGAATTGGTTGCTTTCCACTTAAGCCCTTAGAGTTGGCTTCGATCTTCAAAATTAGTCACTCCCATCTTAAATCCCTCAGAATTTCCTTCGACCATCAGAATTAGTCTCTCGCTAACCTATATCCTCAAAATCGACCTTGGCTCGCTAGATCGTCCATCCTTACCATTACTTTAGATCCCAGAATCGGCCTCGACCCTCTGAATTGGTCATCCTCACTCCTTAAATTTGCAGAATTGATCTCTTTCCCAAAACATCCTGTGGTGTTTATTCGATGGATTTTACTTGTTCCAAGATCACCCGTCAATGGGCTCTGTATACATCACATTCTAAGACCCCCTAAGTCTAGGTCCCTAGCTCCTCCTCATTTAACTACAAACCCTAGGTCATACTCTAAGTACCGATCTAGAGGCCATTAGGAGATTTTGGGACCCATTTGACTCCATCAACTCTATTGTTAGAGCGAAAGCTCATTGAATCTTATAAAGTCTATGAATCCACTTTCCAATGGTCCACCCCGTGCGCTAATCGGCATACCAACTCGGACGAACGGGCCATTTTACCAATGAAAATCATTCTGGAAGCCACTGGGTGCTCTTGGGACCCTATTTGACCTCAGTCAGCTTCATCATCAGAGTGAAATCTCTTTGAATCATCGAAGGTCACTTGAACCCCTTTTCCAAATGTCCACCCCGTGCACAAAATGGCATAACCATTTGGATGAACGATCCGTTTTCCCTCGAAAATTGATTCAGAGGCCACTAGGCACTCTAGAGCTCTGTTTGACCAAGGTCAACTCTTCATCTCAAATTAGACTAAATAAATCTTCTAAGATGTAAGGTCAAATTTTCAATCGAGTCATTTGTTATATTGGCTACATTCTGTTGGATAAAATAATTTTGGGTCATTCCTAATCAAGCATCATACAACGTAAAGATTCAAGCATTGCAAACAAGGTTCACGCGACATCAATATGCACGCCATGTTCGCTATTCTAAAAGGTATATGACCAAAATCAATTGTATGTGTTGGAGTACTTTTTATAAACGAGAAATTTTCATATAGAAAAATTTTCGTAAATAATTAATTTTCATAAAGAACTACTTTTGAAATTAATTTGAACAGTTTTTTGAAAAAATAGCAATCTCGTTCGAAGTTTTAGCCAGGTCATTCGAACGACTTGGATCTAACGACATTCCCCAGGCTATACTGGAAACTCGTTAGAAGTTCGTTAGAAATTTCATTCGAACGAGCTCGTTCGAACGATATTTCTAACGACCTATCTAATTCGATACTGGAATTTTGTTAGATAACTTGTTCGAATGACAAGTCATTTGAACGACCTCGTTCGAACGAGTTCTACCAGATCTGAAATTTTTAACTTATTTTTTAGCAGTTATTTTCCAACAACTGTTTTGGTCCACTACTTTTTCAGTTATATAATATGGACGAAAATGAGTTTCTCAACCTAAGGAAGTTCATTATTCTCTTGAGATCATTTTTCATAACTTCCCTCTTTTTGGTAAAAATGAATCTCCAATACCTTTATCAACTTTTGAAACAAAACCCCTTCAATCAACTTGACATTTAACAAGCAAGTTTGCGGTGGATATCAGCATTTAAGCTTAGTGGAGATGGTGGTTTTGGGTTTCGGTGGATACCGCGACACGAGGAGTGTCGAGCAACGCGTTGGAGCTTCGCGTACTACAAATTTGGAGGTCAAGGACGGGATAAGCATGTCTTGAGTGAGTCAATGTCTATAAGTCTTTTGAGTCTCTTGTAAAACCTATTTTGTAGTGGATTTTGTCTAGGCCCAGCCGTCTAAGGTTTTTCCCATTTGGGTTTTCCTCGTACATTGGCGCGTTGTGGTTGGGATTTTTGCATTTTACTTTATTAAATCACCTAGATGTATGCTTAGGATAAAATGGATAAAATTGGAATAATTTTATTTTAATTAACCAAGTTATCAATCTCATTGCATTAATTGAAATTTGTTCTTGCGAACTTGTGAATCTGCTACATAAATTAAAATTGGAGAATATCTCTTCTTAGGTAATCTTAAATTGGATTGCGTGTGTGTATTCCACGAATTAAACTAAGAACATATAACCTTGCAACTTCAAATTGGTATCAGAGCTACTCTCTAAAAGTTCTTTAGATGAATCTTGGAGGTTATATGGATAGTTTCTCGTCGAATAGACTACCTTTGTTTGATGGAACTAATTACACCTATTGGAAAGCACGTATGAAATCTTCTCTTAAATTAATTGATGACCATGTTTGGGTTATTGTTGAAAGAGGATGGTCCCCTCTTACTATGGTTGTTAATGATGAAATTATTTTGACTCCTGTTGAACAGTGGTGTGAGGAAGAACTAAAATGGTGTAACTTTAACTCTAAAGGTTTAAATGCCTTATTTGTGGTATCAGAGCTAGTCTCTAAAAGTTATTTAGATGAATCCTGGAGGTTATATGGATAGTTTCTCGTCGAATAGACTACCTTTGTTTGATGGAACTAATTACACCTATTGGAAAACACGTATGAAATCTGCTCTTAAATCAATTGATGAACGTGTTTGGGCTACTGTTGAAAGAGGATGGTCCCCTCCTACTATGGTTGTTAATGATGAAATTGTTTTGACTCCTGTTGAACAGTGGTGTGAGGAAGAACTAAAATGGTGTAACTTTAACTCTAAAGGTTTAAATGCCTTATTTTGTGCCGTGTCCCCGGATGAATTCCGACGTATAATGATGTGCGAAACGTTAAAGGAGGCTTGGAATATTCTCCAAGTTACTCATGAGGGAACTAATGTTGTTAAAGCTTCAAAACTTCAAAACTTAACAACTCAATTTGAAACGATCACCATGAAAGAAACTGAAACATTTGATGAGTTTTATGCTCGTATATCAGATATTGTTAACTCTTTCTTTAACTTAGGTGAAAGAATACCTAAAAATCGCGTTGTTAAGAAAATACTTAAATGTCTTCCTAAGCGGTTAATTCCTAAAGTCACTGTTCTTAATTCATTAGGAAATCTAACTACTTTAAAACTTGAAGAACTTGTTGGTGATCTTCAAACTTTTGAACTAGATATATTTCCTAAAGATAACAAAACCAAAGATAAAGGTGTTGCCTTAAAAGTTAAGAAAGTTGATGTGTCTAATTCTGATGAGTCTGATATAGATCCCGATGATATAGCTTTATTTGCTAAAAAATTTAAAAAAATTCCCAAGTTTAAAAAGCAAAACTCTAAATTTGAAAAACCAAAATTTGAGAACAAAAATAAAGGAGGAAATAGAAAAATCAATAATCAGGATCCGAAGAAGTTCAACAAAGATAAATTTAAAAAGGATGATTCAGATAGATGCTTTGAGTGTGAGGAACGTGGTCATAGAGCATTCGAGTGCCCTACAAAGCTTAAAAGACAAGGCAAAGAAAAAGCAGTTTACAATGCCACTCTAAGTGACAGTGATAATGAGTCTGAAGACTCTGATGACTCTAACCCATCTAAAAATAACTTCACTACCTTTATGGCAAGCCATGCTAGTAATTCAAGTGTGTCATACCTTAATGTTGACAATTGCGAGCAAAATCTTGAGGTTGTTTCCACTCATTCTACTAGTAGTGATGAAAAAGAGAGTGATTGTGAAATAGATGAGAGTGAACTATAATTCGCTTATTCTGAACTTTACATTGAATCTCTTCGTATTCAAAAAGTTAACAAAATATTAACCTTTAAAGTCTTAACTTTAGAAAAAGAGTTGAAAGACCTGAAGGAGAAGAAGGCTTTAGTTAGTCAACTCGAGGCAATTAAGATATCTCTTTCTGAGAAGCTTATCTCGATAGGTAAAGAAAAAAATGACTTAATTATCTCCTTGGAAGGTGTCAACAAAGATCTTAATGAGTCTTTAGAGATTAAAAATCTCTCGAAGCGAAAATTTCCCAACTTGAAAAAGATCTCGAGTCCTCTCGTGAAGTTAAAGTCACACTCAAGGATAATTCAGGAAGAATGGGAAAATTATTTCTAGGTCCTGTTTTAGGATATAAGGAGAAAGGTTATCAAGAGAGAAAGGTTATAGGATATGAAGAAGGAAATTCATCAAAAGTCAAACCCGAACCCGTTGCTAAGTTTGTTACCAAATATAATGTCTTTAAAATAAGTCCTACTATGCAATCTTCAAAATATAGTCCAAAACAACCCTATGTATACACCTATTGTCACAAACGGGGTCATCTTAAAGATTTTTGCTACAAGCTTGGAAAGAACTCTCATTTCACTTCTTCTAAACAACACTATAGATCCTTATCTAGTCTTAAGAGCCAAGTTGAGTATCTAGTCAATACTTCTAAAGGTCTAATGGAAGAGTCTCTTAGGTTTTCTAAAGTCCAAGGAAATACTTCTAATTCTAACACTAGAGCCAACAAAGGAAAGAAAACAACTCAAACTTGGGTTAAGAAAAATCACACCAATAAAGCTTATGTTGCTCATGTTGCTCTTAAGGCTCAAAATACCTCACAATGGTACTTTGATAGTGGTTGTTCGAGACATATGACTGGTGATAAATCTCTATTTACCACCCTTAAAAACTATAAAGATGGTAAAGTCACCTTTGGGGATGGTAATCTCGAATCATGGGTAGAGGATCTATTGAAATATCCGGGTTTCCTAAAATTGAAAATGTCCTTTATGTTGATGGTCTCAAGGGTAATTTGATAAGTATTAGCCAATTATGTGATGAAAATCTTGATGTTAAATTTAGTCAATCGGAGTGCACCGTATATGATCAGTCGGGTGAATCTAGTTTACAAGGTGTTAGAACTAGTGACAATTGCTATGAAATTATTCCTAAATCATCTTTAGTTTGCAATAGTGCAAAAGCCTCATCTGCCCATCTTTTGCATCAAAGATTAGGACATGTAAACTTTATAGATCTTGATAGATTTGTGAGAAAAGAGTTAGTTCAAGGCTTACCACCACTAGAAAATCCAACCTCCACCATTTGCGGGCCGTGTCAATTAGGAAAGAAAATTAAGAGTCCTCATAAGAAGTTAAACTCTATAACAACCTCTCGTGTCTTAGAATTGATACACATGGACCTTATGGGTCCCACTCGTACCGAGAGCATAGGAGGAAAAAGATATATCTTAGTAATGGTGGACGACTTCTCTAGGTACTCTATTGTAGTCTTTCTAAGAGAAAAATCTGAGATAGTTGATTTTCTTACTGTTAACTGTAGAACTCTTCAAAATCAACACGGTGTTACCATAAACCTCTTTAGGAGTGATAATAAAACCGAATTCAAGGAGTCCGGTGTGAATGCATTTTGTGATGAAATAGGAATTAAACATGAATCCTCGGCCGTTGGAACTCCACAATAAAATGGTATAGTTGAAAGAAAAAATCAAACGATCCAAGAAATGGCAAGATCTATGCTCCTAGGAAGAAATGTGCCCCGTAAAATTTGGGTCAAAGCGGTTAACACCGCATGTCACACCGTAAATAGGGTTTATTTGCATCCTAACACTAACAAAACACCATATGAATTGTGGATGGGTAAGAAACCTAATTTATCCTACTTTAGAGTGTTTGGTAGTCCGTGCTATATTCTTCGAGATAGAGAACTTCTAGGCAAATTTGAATCAAGGAGTGATGAAGGTATATTCCTAGGGTATTCTCAAAACAGTAGAGCCTTTAGAGTAGTCAACTTAAGTAGCTCTAAATTCATGGAATCAATTAATGTTTTCATAAAAGACGATGCTCCGGCCACATCAATTGATAATGAGGGAGATTTGTCATGTGAGTGTGATGTTGTGTCAAAATGACTTGGTTGTTCCAATTACTGAGAAAAAGGATCCTACTCCTTGGGTGCGTAAAAGTCACGGCACTTCAAAAAATATAGGAAATCGCGAGGTAGGTGTCAAGACTAGGGCGCAATTAGAAAATGAAGTTACCTATCTATGCTATACTTCTAAAATTGAACCTAAAAACTTTAAAGAAGCATTAAAAGATGAACATTGGATCAATGCTATGCAAGAAGAACTGTTTCAATTTAAGAAAAATGATGTTTGGGAATTAGTCCCTAGGCCTTCTAATACAAATGTGATTTGCAGCAAATGGATTTTCAAAAATAAAATGGATGAAAATGGTGTCATTGTTCATAATAAAGCTAGATTGGTTGCACAAGGATACACCCAAATAGAAGGTGTTGACTTTAAAGAAACTTTTGCCCCTGTTGCTAGGTTAGAATCGATTCGCCTTTTACTCGCCATAACATGCACCTCCAATTTAAATCATATCAAATGGATGTAAAAAGTTCCCTTTAAATGGTATTATTCAAGAAGAAGTCTATGTTGAACAACTGAAAGAGTTTAAAGACCCAAAGCATCATAATCGTGTCTTCTTCCTAAAGAAAGCGCTATATGGCTTGAAACAAGCACCCCGTGCTTGGTATGAAACTCACTTCTTACCTCCTTTGACACTTTTAGTTCGTCGTGATGAAAATCTATCCTTGTTGCTCAAGTATATGTCGACGACATAGTGTTTGGGTCTACGTGTGACAAACATACTCAAATTTTTTCAAAAGAAATGCACAATGAATTTAAGATGAGTATGGTAGGTGAACTTACTTTCTTTCTAGGTCTTCAAGTTCGTCAACTCAAAAGTGGGATATTTTTGTCCCAAACTAAGTACGATAAAGACCTTGTTAAGAAATTTAAAATCGAATCCGCTAAACATGCATGCACTCCTATGAGTTAATCGATTAAACTTAGTAAGGATACCGAAGGAAAGGATGTAGAGCACACACTTTTTAGACTGCGATGAGGAGTCCAATGCCAATGCAGTTATTCCTGACCTTAGACTGCATTGGGGATCCCTCTCCGCACACACACAATATCATACACAAGGTTTCTCTACACGCTCTATTATTCGGGAGAAACTGGTTAATCTCCAATCCCTCCACGACACCACTGTGCATTTGTGGATTTCTGATTTAGGGTGGGACCCCCTATTCTCACTCACGAACACTATTTTTCCCGACCTCATTCAGGAATTTTATTTTGTTATGCCTGATAAGGAGAATCATATTTATTTTCGTGTGCGCGGTAGGGAGATTATTGTCTCTCCTGAATCCATTGCTCAACTCATTCCCATACCTAGGGTCAATAATACCTCCTTCCCATGGACATCCGAGACTCGTCCTGACCCTTCCCTTGTTATGAGCACTGTTTTTAGGCTCCTCCCTCCCGGCACTGTCACAATCTTCCACAAACATCTACATCCTGATTTTATGGTCCTTAATTGGATCGTGTGTGCCTGTCTTATTCCCCGAGCGAACACAACCCAAATAACCAAAATGCACATGGGCCTTATGTTTGCCATTAGCATTAGGGATGACATAGACCTCCCCGCCTTCATCTTTAGTGTCATTTGGTCGGTTAGGATCCTCCCTTCCAGTCCCGCTCACCAAGCCCTCCCATTTGCGGCTATTATTAACCGGTTTTGTCTTTCCGCCGACTGCCCCTGCCTATCCACCGATTTCCCTATCACCAAATATCAAACCATAGACATGTCCCCGGTCAGCCGATCTCCTGGTCATTTGCCCCCCGATACCCCTCACCTCACTCCCTCCTCCTCCTCTCACTCCGCCACTTCCTCCCACCCTCCCCCAGTCATCCCGCACCCTCTCGCTCTATCCATCGACCCTCTTCTTCCTATGATCCCACCCCCGTAGAGTCAGAGAATATTTTGTTTGTTCGTTCTCAGGTTGAATAGATTCAGGAGGATAGACATCAAGACAGGGTGCTATTGCAGGAGCTTTTGGTTTCCATGCAACAGGACCGAGAGGCACAAGCTCACTGGGAGGAGGCTCAAGCGCGCATAGATGAAGCCCAGGCCCGTCGGGACTCTCTTCTGTTAGAGCACCTTGATGCCATTCACCTTATGGAGATGCACCGCGGTGCAGGCTCATCCGATTTCGGCTCCGTCTCTCTTCCTGATGATTCTCCACATGATGCTCTTGCCCCTTGATGTACTTGTTTTTAATTTCCTTTCTCAATGTACTTGTGAGGATGAGTGGATATTTTCTTTCTGTTATTAATTCATTTGGTTTGGATTTTTTCCTTCTGATGTATGCACCTTGAATATTTGGCATTTCCCTTATTTGATTAATGCATTTCATGTTATTTCCTTTGTCAATTATTCTTATTGGATTTATTGCCTATTTTTCTCTCGATTCTCTTTTCACATGTAGGATATTCATCCCTTTGTCTTTTCCGGACAAAAAGGGGGAGAAACCTTAATTAATGAGAATTCCTATTTAGGGGGAAAATTCATATTTAGGGGGAGTTATATTAATTAATGGGATTTTATAATTTAGGGGGAGTTAATTTCTAAATATTCAACATATGCATAGTTTAAGGGAAGTTCATTTACTATTCACAACCTATGCTAACACATTGTTTTATATATGTTACATTCTCTACTTCCCAAACGTTTATGAATTTGTTGTTTCATGTGTGTAGGATACATCACCTACTCTCTTGCAGCATCGTCAGTCGTGTCACCGAGTCTACTTTTTTTGGGTTTTTGGGACGGGCTTTAGAATCGGCTTGACGGTTGGCTTAGCAAATTCAGTCTTTTTATTTATTTTTTATTAATTCTATTTTATCCCTAAATAGTTAAATGGGGAGATTTGTAAGGTCAAATTTCCAATCGAGTCATTTGTCATATTGGCTACATTCCGTTGGATAAAATAATTTTGGGTCATTCCGCATGAAGCACATTTAACGTAAAGATTTGAGCATTGCATACAAGGTTCACGCGACATCAATATGCATGCCATGTTCGCTATTCTAAAAGGTATATGACCAAAATCAATTTTATGTGTTGGAGTACTTTTTATAAACGAGAAATTTTCATATAGAATAATGTTCGTAAATAATTAATTTTCGTAAAGAATTACTTTTGAAATTAATTTGAATAGTTTTTTGAAAAAACAACAATCTCGTTCGAAGTTTTATCCACGTCGTTCGAACGACTTGGATCTAACGACATTCCCGAGGCTATACTGGAAACTCGTTAGAAGTTTGTTAGAAATGTCGTTCGAATGAGCTCGTTCAAACGATATTTCTAACGACCTATCTAATTCGATACTGGAATTCCATTAGATAACTCGTTCGAACGAGTTCTGGCAGATCTGAAATTTTTAACTTATTTTTCAGCAGTTATTTTCCAACATCTGTTTTGGTCCACTACTTTTTCAGTTATATCATATGGATGAAAATGAGTTTCTTAACCTAAGGAAGTTCATTATTCTCTTCAGAGCATTTTTCATAACTATCTCTTTTTGGTAAAAATCAATCTCCAACACCTTTATCAACTTTTGAAACAAAATCCCTTCAATCAACTTAACATTCAACAAGCAAGGTGGATCTCTGCATTCAATCTTAGTGGAGACGGTAGTTTTGGGCTTCAGTGGATACCGCGACACGAGGAGTTTCGAGTAACGCGTTGGAGCTTCGCGTACTACAAATTTGGAGGTCGAGGATGGCATAAGCATGTCTTGAGTGAGTCAATGTCTTTAAGTCTTTTGAGTCTCTTGTAAAACCTATATTGTATTGGATTTTGTCTAGGCCCAGCCGTCCCAGATTTTTCCCATTTGGATTTCCCTCGTACATTGGCGTGTTGTGGTTCGGATTTTCTCATTTTACTTTATTAAATCACCTAGATGTATGCTTAGGATAAAATGGATAAAATTGGAATAATTTTATTTTTATTAACCAAGTTATCAATCTCATTGCATTAATTGAAATTTGTTCTTGCGAACTTGTGAATCTGCTACATAAATTAAAATTGGAGAATATCTCTTCTTAGCTAATTTTAAATTGTATTGTTTGTGTGTATTCCACGAATTAAACTAAGAACATATAACCTTGCAACTTTATAAGAGCACGGAATTCCCTTTCCAACGGTCTGGCCCGTGTGCGAATTAGCCTTACGGTACGGATGAACAACCTGTTTTACACTAAAAGGTCATCAAGCCCTTTTGGGCCCCGATTGACCAAAGTCAAAATTTTGAACCCGAGATAATATTTTTTTTGGAATGTCAAATTACCTCGAATAACCTTTCCAATGGTTTGCCCTATGCATAATTCTGACTTGCGATTTGGACGAACGATCCATTATCATTCGATGATCTCCCGTCCAAAGAATCGACGAGCACTTTCGAACCCCGTTTGACCCAAAGTCAACTCCCAGACCCTGGAGAGTCCTAAATGACACTTCAAGTACTATGAATTAAATTTCTAACTGTATGCCCCATGCACAATTTTGATTTATGGATTGCGTTGTATGACCATTTTTCATAAAACTCTACACAAGACTATCGATTGGCAGGTCCATTTCCCGGCCTAGTGGCAGTGTGTCTAGGGTTACCTACCGATTGATAGTGCTAGGTATATGATGATCGACACCCACATACCCTGTAAATAGAGCTCATGAGATCACCCTTAAGAGAGACCTTGAATCCATCAATATTAGTGATCTTAGCAACCTTCTCCTCCAATTAGCGAAGTTTCCTTGTGTGAAATTCCCTTCCATCTTTCATTCCCATCCTTTCCATACCCAATTTAGAAAAATCTTATCCTCTATCATATAACATTCATCTCAACATTCAAAGGAGCTCATCAAGGATCAAGATCAAGCCTTAATTCTCCAAAGAAGGCCCAAAAATCCTTCTCTCTTTAAATTCTTTATTTTTGCATTAGTTACATAAATTCTTAATCTAGCTTTTACTTTAGCTCATACCCATTAATACTTCAACCTTTATTAGTTATATTGTACATACTTTATTTTCTATAAAAAAAATCAAAATAAAAAAGAGGGTTACACGTATAAATTCCAATGGGATTATCCACCACAATTTCTCAAAACTAAAATACATTTTCTACACAAACACATATAATAAATTTCAATTTGAATCTATGGTATAAATCCCACTGTTATGTCTCATGCAAACTACGGGAGCTCTGATGCCTTTATAGGCTATGTAGGGGTTTCAGGTTAAAACCCGGGACTCAGTCAAATTTTCTAATTTTTCCAATTCTCCATTTTTCGCATTTGCATCCTTTTCATCTATACATTATTTTAATATATATTATATTTGTGATATTTATTTGTCGTTTATCTAACATCTATTATAGTTTCATCATAATGATCAATATCTCAATAAACACACACATAGTATTTTCTAGATATTATTTTGGAAACATTCTTAAGGATGACTTCACTCTATCTTTTCCAAGATATGAGTTGAGAGATTCTGATCTCCATTTATATATACATGCACACACAATTCTTGAAGAAATTAAGAAAAACATTAACACAAGCCCATGAGAGACCAAAAGTGTGGGATGGGTTCCTAACACCTTCTCGTTTCGTAACTTAGACCTCGAACATCTGAACTATTGGTTTCGTAAGCATCAGTTTGCCTTTGATGCCGCTTGCTCGAGGCGGCGACATGTTCCTTTGCATGTTTTGTGCAAAATAGGCTGGCGATTCCATCTTTTTACATCACCCACATCGACGACGGCCGAAGCATTCCTAGAGGAAGAGAAAGAAAGACCCTTTCTTGCCTCCCCCCTCCCCTCGGGAAAGGGAGAGACAAGTAGGGATGGCCACACTACCCTAAAGGCTAAATCTCTTCTTCGTCTTCTTCTTCTCTCTCTCTCTCTCTCTCTATATATATATATATATGTGTGTGTGTGTGTGTGTGTGTGTGTGTGTGTGTGTGTGTGTGTGGACTAGCCATCATCAGCAAACACAAATATCTTCTTTTCTCTCTATGTGGTCATACCCAACCTTGTAAGATCCATAACCCAATCAATCGTATCTCATCATTTTCGAATTGTAAGGGAATTATAAATAATTGATTTGTAAGCTGGTATTTCAGTGATTTAATCTTATCTCATCTCTCGCTTCTTCATTTTTTGTTGAGGGTAATGTATAGAGTTTGGGAATTGGAATACCCGTTTGATTGTAAATAGCTAAATAGGTCCACCCATTTGATTGAATAAATAACTAAACATAATAGTTATATGATTTAATAATTAGTTGAACATAGTTAAAAAATTATGTATATTCTTGGTTCAAAATTACTAGGATGCTAATTGTTAGTGTTAGGTTCAAAATAAGGACCGAATAGGATCAAGACCAAAAACGGACTGATTGAAAAATGAATAGGACCGAGACTGATTATTCTGGTCTCGTCTCGATTGGCCGAGACCCAAAAATAACTTAAAATCGGACGGGACTAAATCGCGAACACCCAGACTTCTATGATTTCCTGTAAAATAATATTATATTTAGGACTATGATTTTAACAATATTTTATTATCGCGTGTACATATACAATAACTAAATTCAAACTCACTAGAGTCAGAGCTAATTTGTGTAGGATTTTATTTATTCCTTTTTCCTGTTAAGCATGAAAATACATGTTGAACTGATTAGGTTTTTTACCTACTTCTAGAGTCCCCTTGGTTTATTCTTCCTATTCAACCTTCAGATCATTATAATATTTTTCCCATGTTTGTTGACTTCAACTTTATTTGACCTTTTCTATTTATTTTTCACCCTCTTAGTCAGTTTTCACTCCCTGACCTCATTCTCTAAGAAGCCTTTCTATTGGTTAGTGGGCATTTGAACATTTTGGAGAACTCTGTCTTTCAACGCAAAATATCATAACTCATTTCCTCTTCGAGAAAAAAAGGCTTCTAAAGGTTCTTCTGATAGGTTTTCAATTGATCAGCTACTCGAGAAGGAACCTTTGCCTTCGATCCAGATGGGAATAAAAATAATAATATCAAGTTGTTCCCACATTTCATCCTTTATGGCAAGATCATCTTTTTTCTAGTTGTCTGTGCCCCCGACACAGACAGTCATCTTTCTGAGAAATCGACAACAGTTTTTAAAAAGCTGAACATCAGGTTTATTACCGATAGGATGATTTTAACAAAGGAGAACCCAATAGACTTCTTAGGGTTTTTTTGGGATATCTAGATAGTAGGATGTAGGGGTGTAGGATTAATAGGGGTTGTTGAGTTTGATGAGTCATAGATGGAGTGTTAGACTGAATCTTTAGTGGAGTATATTATTGATAACCCGTAGGAGATGGGAATTGAGGTTGGGGTGTAGGAGAGAGCCCAATTGTCAGAGTTCCACTATTTGGTTAATTATTTCGGTTCTTATTTGACATTTCCTATAATTAAAAAATATAAATAAGAAACAAATGTAATAAAATCAAGTTTATGACTATATATGTAATACCCCTCATTTGCTAAGATAAATAATAAAACTATATTTTTGGAATAATAATAAAAATTTGTGGAAATTGGATTAAATTGGTGAATTAAAATTATTAAGTGCGGACAAATAAATTGTTGTTGTGTTGTATTTACATGTGATGGATTTGTGTTACGTTAATGTTATCAAAATTGCATGTGTAGTAGAAAATTAATAAATGAAGTGTGACACAAGTATAAAATGTAATATTGGGATAAATATAATTGGGACGTATTTAGGAGAGTATACGGGCTCGTTTAGGTGTTTTAAACATTTAAAAATGGCCCCGAGGTGTAGATATATATGTTGGGAGACTTTTGGGCTAATCATGATATGGGGTCGAGTCCATCTGTGTGGGCCCAAAATTTGGGATTTTAACCCAACTTGGGATTTGGGAGTAATATATGTGTAAGGGAAAGATAATAACTCCCCACTACTGATTGAAAACCTAAACGTAAACTGCTACACCTCAAGAGAGAAAAGGAGAAGAACCAAAGGGTAGAAGAGGCAAGAAATTAAAGGGGAATTCAAGAGGTTTTCTTCCATTACATATTAAGGCAAGAATTTTTTTGTTCAATCTAATTTTCAATTTGCTTCTTGATGCATTGTAATGACCTTATATGATTTTTGGGCATTAGGCTGAATTTTGATGATTAAATGTTAGGAATTAATCTCATGCATGTAGAGGATTAATTATAACATAGGGTGTTAACCTAGAAATCTAGGAATCAATTCTTGAAGTTTGATGATAGATGCCTTAGGGTTCTATTGTATAATTGGAGAAATCTAGAATTCACATTTAGAGGATTTTAATACATGCAATTGATCTATAGATTGGTGATTTTAATCCCATGTTATATGCCCCATAATCTATTTTGTATAATTAGTGATAGTGGAATAAATATGGGTTAAAGTTCTTGTCAAAACATATATGAAATCTTGAATTGGTGTAATTATATGGAGATTATTGTTCTTTGATGTGAACCAAAGTATGAAGAACCCATTCAAATATTTATGGAAGGGAATTAACGATTGGAAGCAACCTTGGTAAGTAATTAAGAAAGTTCATAATAAGAAACTAGTAGAACTGGGTTTCTGTGACGAATGAATCGATTCAGCCTTGGATCGAATCCATTCAGACCTTGTAACAGGATGAGTTCGAGCCAGAATTAAATGCTGAATATTTTTATAACTCCTTAAGAGTTGGTGGGATGATGTTTGGGGTAACGACGAATTTGTTAAAAATGTAAATATGGCTTGCATATTAATTGAAATATTATATTTAACTAGATGGTTAAATAAATTGTTAAAGGAGATGGAATTAATAATTAACTAGATTGTTAAATTATTGATTGATGAACATTTGTGGATATCATATGGTACATTAAGGTAATTATAGAGAAATTATCTATACATATCATATGGGAATAAATAATATGTACTTATGTGTATCTGTTTGAACAAACCAATGTGCGTGGATGGTCCTATCGGCTTGGGGTTTCATGCATTCGGGGCCGTAGCACACGTTGGCACAGGTGGGATAGGCGTTATGTAGGACATTTAGGTACTATGTAGAAGCTCCATCTACGATAGGTATGTGGTGATGCTGGGATCCTTTGTCACCAATGGGTATGGGCCGTGAACTGGTGCACTGCATAGGAACCGCCCCAACTTATGTCTATTTTGTGGTGTTCACTCCTCCCGACTTGCCGATAAAGCACAAACGAGACATTAACGGTAGATTACTTTGCATGTCGCATATATGAAAGGACTTATATATAAATGGGACGAATTAAATTGTCTAAGAATGTAGACGTGCATAATAGATGTTTATGCATTTTTTATGAGATATATAAAGAGTAGGATACCTTGGGATTGGGTAATTAAACATAATTGGCTTTGTTGTAATAATTGAGTATAATTAATCCAATAAATATTAATATGGGATGATGGTCATGTTTATTATTTGGGATTTTGTCAAGATGCGAGTAATATCGCACTTAGATGAGGGATGAGATGTTAATCGCATGTGAGTGACGATGCGGGAAATTTACTCTGCATCAACTGTATTTATTGAATTTTAAATTGATTAAGTTAATTCTTTCATATCTAGGGCTTGACCCAAATTTAAATATTTTTCCCCCAGATGCTCATAGACAAGGACAGCGGGACTGTGGACTTGACAGCCTTAGATTCTCAATTGCAACTCAAGGATTCAGATTAGTTGATTCCAGTTTAGGTTCTTTTCAGCTTCAATATTTATTTTCATTTGGTATTACTGTATGGGCATAAGCCCTAGAATTATTTTCCTATTGGCTTGGTGTTTTGCTCATTTGAGAACATAGCACACATCGGCACAAGTGCGCCAGGCATAATGTCAGTCATTTAGGTACTACGTAGTAGCGCCACCTATGTGAGGTTGGAGTTAATTTCGGGATCATTTGTCACCGTTGGGTATGGGTTGTGAACTTGTGTATAGCATAAGGACTGCCCAAACTTATGTGTGTTTTGTGGTGCCCGCTTTGGAATAGAGATTCCTTCGAACTTGTCGTTAGAGCAAAAATGAGACACCCATGGTAGATGACTTTGTGTTTCGCATATATGAAAGGATTTAAATATAAATTATCCGAATTTAATGGGACAAATTAAATTGTCTAAGAATGTAGACACAAATCACAGACCTTGTCTATGTTGTGCATAATAAATGTTTATGCCTTTTTTATGAGATATACAAGACTAGGATACCTTGGGATTGGGTAATTAAACATAATTGGCTTTTTTGTAATAATTGAGTATAATTAATCCAATAAATATTAATATGGGATGATGGTCATGTTTATTATTTGGGATTTTGTCGAGATGCGAGTAATATCGCACTTAGATGAGGGATGAGATGTTAATCGCATGTGAGTGACGATGCGGGAAATTTACTCTGCATCGACTGTATTTATTGAATTTTAAATTGATTAAGATAATTCTTTCACATCTAGGGCTTGACCCAAATTTAAATATTTTTCCCCCAGATGCTCATAGATAGGGACAACAGGACTGTGGACTTGACAACCTTAGATTCTCAATTGCAACTCAAGCATTCAGATTAGTTGATTCCAGTTTAGGTTCTTTTCAGCTTCAATATTTATTTTTATTTGGGATTACTGTATGGGCATAAGCCCTAGATTTATTTTCCTATTGGCTTGGGGTTTCGCGCATTCGGGACCATAGAACACGTTAACACAGGTGGGCTAGGCATTGTGTAGGTCATTTAGGTACTACGTAGAAGCACCACCTATGTGAGGTTGGTGTTAATGCCATGATCGTTTTCCACCGCTGGGTATGGGTTATGAACTTGTGTACTGCATATGGACCGCCCCAACTTATTTGTGTTTTGGTGTCCACTTTCATATAGAGATTCCTCCGAACTTACCGATAGAGCACAAAAAAGACACCAACGGTAGATGCCTTTGTGTTTCACATATATGAAAGGAATTATAAATAAATTATCGGGATTAAATGGCATGAATTAAATTATCTAAGAATGTAGACATAAATCACAGACCCTTACTATGTTGTGCATAATAAATGTTTATGCCATTTATTTATGAGATATATAAGATCGGGATACCTTGGGATTGGGTAATTAAACATAGTCGGCTTCATTGTAACAATTGAGTATAGTTAATCCAATAAATATTAATTTGGCATGATGGTGATGTTTATTATATGGGATTTTGTCAAGATGAGGGTAATATCACACTTAGATGAGGGGTAAGATGTTAATCGCATGTGAGTGATGTTGGGGGAAATTTACTTTGAATCGACTGTATTTATTGCATTTTTAATTTATTACGTTAATTCTTGCACATCTAGGTCTTTGAGCCAAATTTAAATGTTTTCTCCCCCCAGGTACTCATAGACAGGGATAGAGGGACGGTGTACTTGGAAGCCTTGCATTCTCATTTTCTCCTCAGGCACTCAGATTAGTTAATTCTAGTTTAGGTTCTTTTCAGCCGAATATTTATTTTCATTTCGGATTACTGTATGGGCATAAGCTCGAAATCTATTTATTTTATGTTAGTGTGGGTTTTTTAAATTTACATTTATATTTGTCGTACTTTTGGGTGTTGGATTGGTCTTATTTATTTATTGAAATGTTGATTCACACTAAATTATGGGCCTTTAATATATTATTTATATTATGTTGATGGTGAGAATGGTATTAATTGACATACAAGACCATCTTCGGCGTATTGTGTCTGGCCAACCTTTACGTGAGAAAATTTTGGTTGTTATAATATGTATGTATGAACATTTTCAACAACTTTTAAATAATTCTCGATGTTTCTGATTTCCATCCAATCAGTATTACTTTTTTAAAATCTATAAAATATTGCATGCGGTCAACTAGGCAGAAATATATGCACGATTGACATTAACTCGGAATCCTTTATTCTTCAACTTATTTGCAAGCTCATTTTTAAGTTCATATGTCGCGAGATATCACAATTTAGGTGAACAATCTCTTTACGAAGTTGTATCCACAATGGATGAATATTTTATAGTCTTTTCTAATAATGTTACCAAGGTCAGTGCCCTGTTGGGATTATGAAGGCAAAATATATTCTCTACTGCCTCATCCCAGCATTTTGGCAAGGAAAACAGATACGATCGAACGGGTAATTTTGTTATAGATCAACTCCACGATTTATAAGGCAATTAAATTATTCATTTTTACTATTCTCATAAATAGGAGTTCCCTCTATATGAGACACACAAATGAAAGTTATTTTAGTGCAGTCAAATTGCACCCTCTTGTACTCTTTTTTAAAGAAATTACTATCGTAACTCATTTTTTATGAGAACATATATAGAAGGTGGGTGTGAATATGAGTCGTAGAGGTAATGTCTCAAATTAATTATAAACTAGTTATGATTTTCCATTCAATTAACCACACACAATAAGTCCAATTTAAGTTCATTTTAATTAAATTAAACCTAAAATTACTATATGTCCACCAATTTTGCAATCCCATTCACGAATTTATGTTCACCTGTATGGAAACCATTTAAGGAAGGAGTGAACAAGGCCATAACAAGTTAAACAAGAAGTTATATGCATTATTATTCACACGAAACCCACAGACAAGTCCAATTTAAGTTAAACCTAAAATTACTATATGTACACCAAATATTCAAGCCCTTCCACCAATTTGTGTTCACCCCAATAACAACTACTTAACGAGGGGTGAACACGGCCACAACAAGTTAATCAAGAAGTTGTCACTCTATATAAGACTGTTATATAAAAGAAAAGGTAAGTAAAATTACCTGAAAAAAGAAATCACCTTGAATTAATTGAGCTTCAACAATTGTTCTACTATTTCATGCGCACATGGAAAGAGAAGACAACATGTTAACATATTATTCAATCTAAAATGTTAATAATTAAGTATATTCTAAACATGTATTAATAATTGCGTACATATATATGTGTGATTGTATAAAAGTATATGGATGTTGGTGGGAGTGTGGGTGTTGTAAACACCCCATTCTAGCACCCCCAAGCTCTCCTTAGGTCCCTAGTACCTCCCTTCATCACTACAAACCTAAGTCATACCCCGGGTACTGACCTAGAGGCCATCGGTCACTCCTAAGCTCTGTTTGACCAAAATTCAAACTCTTCAGCTCGATTGAGACTGAATGAAGCTTCAAAGGGCGCTGAAACCCCTTTCCAACGGTATATCCCGTGCACGATTCTGACTTACGGTGTGGACGAACGACCCGTTTTTCCTTAAAACCTGACCTAGAGGCCACTAGAAGCTCCCAGACTCCGTTTGACCAAAGTGAATTCTTCATCTTGACTGAGACTGAATGAATCTTCAAAGGGCACTGAAACCCCTTTCTAACGGTCCACCCCATGCACGATTTTGACTTACGGTACGGACGAACGATTTATTTTACTCTAAAAGGCCATCGGACGCTTCCCGATCCCGATTGACCAAAGTCAACTCCCCAAACCGAATCAAACTCTTTGGAATGTTGAAGTACATCTCATAAAAATTCCAACGGTCTGGCCCGTACGCGATTCTCATATACCATACGGACGAACGATCCGTTTGCGTCCGACGATCCCCTGTCCAAATGACCGATGAGAGATTCCAAGACACATTTGTCACAAAGACAACTCCAGGACTCGGGAGCAGTCCAAAGGACCTTCAAAGGTCTCTAAAGTACCTTTCTAGTGGTTTGCCCCATGCACAATTCGGATCAACGGTTTGCATTTTATGATCATTTTTTTGAAAAAACCTGAAAGAGACTGCCAAACAGCAGGTTCCAAATCTTGCCTATCGGTAGTGTGCCTAAAAACACCTTTCGATTGGCAGGACCAGACCCATGACGATTGGAAATTCCCTGGGCCTATAAAAAGGAGGGACTGACCTCATTGCAAAAAAAAAAAAAAGATATGAAATCCATCACTCTCAGCGAACTCAAAAAACCTTTCTCAAAGTCGGCGTGATTTCCATATCCAAATCCTTTTCCAACCTTCACTTTTCATCATATTTTTCATCAAACTTGGTGAATTAACTTCTCTTCATCATCACCCAAGTGCAAGGGATGCTCTCCAACATTCAAGATCAAGCTCAAGATCTTCAAAAAGGTTTAACTTTCTCAACTCTCTCTTCAAATTCTCCTAAATTCTCTTTAACTTATTTTATGACTTAGTACTTTTATTATCTCCATCTCACATATCCTAATATACTTTTTATTTAGTATTATTGAACATCTCCTATTTTCATATAAATAAAACCCAAAATACAAGAAAAAGAGGGTTTGCTCATAAATTCCAAATGGGAATTATCACACTTTTCCCACAGCTAAAACACTTTTTTACACACACAGACATATAAGAGAAGTCCCCGGTTGGATTTATGGGATAAATCCCACCCCTCATTTTGCATACGAACTATGTGGACTTTGATGCCTCTATAGGCTATGTAGGCGTCTGGGGGGAAAACCCGAGACTCGAGTCTTACTCTTTCCCATTTTTTTATTTTTTCTAAATTCTTTAACTTAATTCTCTTAAATTTTATACATTTACATATACATATATTTGTTCTTAGCGGCGTATTATTCCACATACGTTATCATTCCATTATAACGATCAATGCAAGGATAATTGCATAAATCCTATTTTCTAATATTACTTTTAGGAACATTCCTATGGATGACTCGTTTTATCTCTTCCATAATACAAGTCGATGATTCCTATCTCCACTACATATACACGTGCACACATATCACGGGGACATAAAGGAAAATAACAACAATCCATGAGAGACTGCAAGGGGAGAATGGGTGACTAACACCTTCCCATTCCGTAACTTAGCCTTTGAACCCTACTCGAATCATTTTTGGTTTCGTATGTATCAGTATGTCTTTGGATGCTGTCCTTCGGGATGGCTCCACCTTCTTTTTCTGTTTTGAGTAAAATAGACTGGAGACTCCATCTCTCTACATTTTTCACCTCACACATCGTCGACGACGTCCAAAGCTCTCCTGAGAGGGATCCGTTGGACCAATATCCTCTCACCACGGACATGACTCCCTCTTCTCTCTCTCTCCGCAAGGATAGGGGATGGCCACAATGGCAACTCCGCTGGGGATTTTTGTTTAAGAGGGCTAGACTCTATTTACATGGGTGTTTTATTTTATTATATTCTCCCCCACTTTTCATGTTCCCATTTTCATGTGTACCTCATGCTTATGCTGCTATTCACACACTTGTAGAAGATTCTCCATGTACACTTCGCACCACGTGCACCTAGGATCACATATGTCCATATGTTGCACGCATCACTTATCCATGCTTGGTATACTATTGGTACTTGGACTTTGCTCCCTATTTGACATGATTAGGAAAGATACTCTCATAATAAGATACTAATAAGAGAATCATGCATGATTCACACTACATCACCAAAGAGCATTGTGATTTACCAAATTTGGTCCAGTAACTGAAAGGTCACTTCGTGATGATCGCTGGTCCGACAGGGCGCAGTTAGCCTAAGCGATATGACTATCACCTTCCATTGGCCAAGTACCTTCGATGTATATTGAATGGTTCACCCGCATCGTACCGCTTGACTGAAGTCATGACGGGAGGTATATCACAGGGAAATCATTCACGTACGTCGAGTATATCGAATTCGCTCTCACACGTACCGTCCCCATGAGGTATATAGCGAGGTAATTCATGTACACTCATGTATATCAAATGGCTTGTCCCCACGTACCGATTGCCCTTAAAAGCAAGACATATATCGTGGAAGTCACGCCAAAGGGGGGAACCCTTTCCAAATCACCTAGCCAACTACATACCCACATATAGGAGTCAAGCCTAGGACACACATGTTAGATTGCCGGTTTCGACCCGAAACTCTATCGAAATTTCAGGCCGGCCTGCCTCTCAAATTTTCGCGCATTTTTAAAATGGGACCCTGCCCATGAGCCTGGTTACAAGTCCAACCATATATTTACATATGTTACAAACCTAAATTTTCGAGGCTCGGGTCCCTTCCGGAATTTCATTTTGCATTTAGGAGACTTTAATACAAGTGAAAACATCACAATTATAATAATCATGCTAAGACTTGTCTCCACAAAACATTTATCCTTTCTTTATCAAAAATCCAAAAATATTTCTCCTTTCTTTATAAAAAAAATACAAAAACATTTCTCCTCTCTTTATCAAAAATCCAAAAATATTTTATCTTTCAACCTCAAAAAGAAAAAAAATGACAAAAATAAATTCCATTTTACGCCTTCTCAGGTCAATTGCACGTCCTTGGCCTGGTTCCTTATTGGCTTCGGTCTTCGATCAAATCACCCCGAAATTCCGTCTGTTCCCCTGCTACTTCTTCTGAGTCTCGAATCCATCCGATTTCCATTGAGAACACGGATCAAGTACCAGTTGTGCAGCCAGATCTGACGATCGTCTTAGCTCAGCTCATGTCCAAGATTGACAACCTCTAGATTGAGGTCGGAGAGATGCAATGAAACCAGGTTCCTATTCCTCAAGAGCTCGAGTCCCTATTTCCTCACGCTATGGGTCCACCCGAGCCTATCTGGGTTCCTAAAGAGTATCATCACGCTCCACGTTCCCCTTTTGCTAATGGGTCACCACCTGCCCAGCTACCTATGCCAAACCTTTCTCAGCCTGGGGCTAACTTGCCTATGATCATGGATCCAAAAGAAGAAGAATTGAAAAAGGTCAAAGAAGATCTCAAGATGCTAACTAAGAAGTTCCACCAAGTCAGAATCTCTGGGAATTACATAGACTACACCCACATGTCTTCTTATCCTAAAGCGATGTTACCCGAGAAGTTCAAGATGTCAAATATCGAGAAATTTTGAGGAAATGTACCCTCGATTATTTATCTTCGCAGTTATCACCGTTATATGACTCTCCTAGGGGCTTCTGAAGAAGTGATGACCCAATTATTTCAGCAATATTTGAAGGATAGCGCCCTCCGATGGTTTTTGTCTCTCGAAGAATCCAGAATCCGTAGCTGGAAGGATGTAGCTCGAGAATTCATGTCGCAGTATAAATGCAACGAAGATCTTGAGGTCACCCGTTGTGATTTAGAACTTCTCAAACATAACTCTGGGGAATCAATCAGTAACTTCAGAGCCTGGTGGAGGAAAAAAGCAGCGACCATGACCAATCGGCCATCCGAGGAAGAACAAGTCAACATGGTGGAAGAATTTCTTACCCCATGTCCGAGCAACAATGGGAGGAAAATACTATCCTCACTTCCGAGCTCTCAAAGAAGCAGGAGTAGAAATCGAGGAAGGTCTTGCTAAAACAGAAGTTAAACCAAAGAAAGTGTCCAGGTAGTTCACTCCTAGAAAATATGACAAATCTGTCAATGCTACAGTATCAACCATCAATAACATCTCTCAACCAACCACCTCATGGGCACCAGAAATCCGCCCTGTCCCATTCCGAAAGCAATACACCGAGCTCCATGCTCCTCTCTCCAAATTTTATCAAGCCATGTTAAGCCAAAACCTTATAGAACCCTTGGACCCCCGTCCATTACCAAATCCACTTCCAAGAAACTTCAAGGCGGATGCCCATTGTGTCTTTCACCAAACTGATGGCTATACCACCGACCAATGCTTTCACCTTCGAAATATAATCCAAGGTCTAATTGATTGGGGTACCATTGCCCCACCAGCCAATCCTAAGCTAAAAACTACTCACAACCCACTCCCAAAACATGCCAATGCCATCTTCTTAGAAGAGAACCCAAAATTTGATCCCTCAACTCAAATCACACCTATATTCTCTTCCAAACCTCTCCAAATTTGCCCATATTTCCTCCTACACCCTGCTAGCCTATCTGATCAGGCACTGTCACTCCTTACCAGAGCATGCATCACTGTCCGTACCCATTCTAAAATTTCAAGTATGAAGTTATCAGAAGTATTAAACCAACTCCTAGAGTTCGAGCTAAAATTGCCCTCAGAGATGATCATTGATTTCCAGAGGATCATTACGTTATTCTTGGAAGCGTGGAAATGGGCTCGAGAGTCAGATATTTGGGAAGCACCAACCGATGAAGTCATCCTAGATGATGTGGTCCAGATCATGGCAGAATTATTCGGGCAAACAATTAATATTTATATTATAACTGAGTTACTCAATACTCTAAAGTTATAAGGGCACTTGGTCCGTTCACCCTTACACCTCCCCGCAGAATGGGAAAACTTGTACGAAGAAGCCATTAAAGTTGTGGAATACATTGACTTTACATAGAAAGACAAAATTGTTGCCACCGGATGGGGGGACGAATTCGAAGATTCAAATGGAGAGCAAGCTTAAGAGAAAACTGGCCCGGTAGCCGACATGTATGGGATGATATCATTTGAAGAACTCCTTGGAGAAATAAGCAAGGTAGCAGAACAACTCGATATTGACGAAGAAACAGGGTTCATGTTCTTCCCTTCTTCAGTAAATCACATGACCAAATCAGGAAGGCATTACAAGATCTCAACCTTACTACCAGCTATTGATAAAGGGAAGGGTGTTAAAAACCTTCCTCTGCCGGAGATGACCATCGAGGAGAGCAAGATCCTCGATCAACTGAAGAAAACTCAAGCTAACATCACTCTATGGGGTCTTTTCACGTCTTCCCAGTTGCTTAGAAATTCTTTGATCAAGTTTCTTACTGGACCCACAGTTCCTCCTTCTACCACAACAGAAGATGCGATAAATTTAGTCGGATCCGTGACCTCTACCCGAATGCTATCCTTTTCCGAAGAAAAAATCCCCAGAATTAGGCCAAATCACAATCATGCACTCAACATCTCCGTCAAAGTTATAGGGAAGATCGTAACACTCTATCTTATCAATAATGAATCCTCCTTGAATGTCTGACCATTAAGAACCTTCAAATGCTTAGGACTTAAGTGAAGTGACCTTGATCCAACCTCCGCTGTTGTACATGCCTACGATAATACTCGTCAGGAAGTGATGGGATCCATAAAACTTATAATAGGGGTTGGCCCTATAAACCATGTTATTGAATTCCAAGTTATTGACATCCCAACTTATTTTAACCTATTGCTCGGGCGACCTTGTCTCTACGGTATCAAGGGTGTGTCTTCCTCACTGCATCAGAAATTAAAGTTCTTCGTCGATGGATGAGTCATCACCATTTTGGGCGACGACGAAAATGTCGAGGGTGTAAGTACCAGCAATCCAATCCTTGAGATACAGCACGGGTCAAATGATATGATCCTATCAGGATTCCATGTCAAGCCACTTCTACTCCCGGCAGGTGATGATTTTAGAGAAAGGGTTTGTTCAAAATACGACCCTCATGGAAACGTCAATGTGATTCGGATGTTCAGAAACATGCACTTCATGCCCGGAATGGGGCTAGGACAAAGAGAATAAGGGATAATTGAGCCCATTATACTGAAAAAAGCTTTCCCTCCTTGTGGTTTGGGGTATCAACCATCAGAACACGAGCCCAGAATGATCTTCCAGTCTCGACTAAAGAGAAGATTAGACTGCATCCAGACTATCCCAGGGGATTCCATGAATGGATGATTCATTAAAGAGGGCGAAGACTTCCATTTTTATGACTTTCTAGAACCATGGTATTACTATACAGACAAGAAGATGAATCCTGAAATGGAGATCTTTTTTCAAGATAGCTACTCATGGGCCGAAAGTTCCCAACACTATGTATAATCTCTCATCAAAGATACCGAAGAGACTGAGTAAAGTGACTCTGAGGATTCATTTAACCTATATACACTAGGTTTGACACTCTGCATGGTTCATTCAAGCACTACATCACTGGATCCATCCCACCTGATTAAAGCTGCTGATACACCTCTCCTCAACTAGCATGTTATGTATCTTCTACCTATTGAAGTCCCACCTAACTCTAATGTTTACCCCATCTCTTCTTTTATTGTCTATCCTTGATCTAATGTAATCGAGACCTCCTTTGATGAGGTTCTCCATACTGTTTTTCCTATCAATGAAATAAATGAAGATTTTGAGTATCTTGTTGTGCCTTATATTAATTGTTTAGATTCTAATCAAAATTTTGATTATAATTATTTTGCAAATGAACAATTCTTAACTGGTCTAAATAAGGTTAATAACAAACAACATAACCGCATTCAAGTTAATGAAGAAGAAACTGTTATTGTTAACCTCGATTCTAGTAGCCAATTGCACGAGATTAAGATAGGGGGTACCCTCAACGAGCATGAGCGCGCACAACTCGAAGAATTACTGAAGGAATTCGTGGATGTCTTTGCATGGTCCCATGACGATATGCCCAGCATTAATCCTGAAATAGCTCAACATGAGATCCCCACTCTCCCATATTACAAGCCGGTTAAACAAAAGTTGAGAAAGCTCCGTTCCGAATGGTCGCTAAAAGTCAAATAAGAAGTGGTCAAATAGCTGAACGTAGGCTTCATTCGTGTGATCGAATATCCCATATGGCTAGACAACATAGTGCCTATGCCAAAATCAGGAGAAAAAGTTCGAATGCGTGTAGACTATCGGGACTTGAATAAAACCTCTCCAAAGGATGATTATCCATTACCCAATATCGACATGATCATGGAAAACACAGCCAGTCATGCTCTCAAGTAATTTTTCAACGGGTTTGGCGGATACAACCAAATCAAAATGCACCCAGATCACCAAGAAAAAACCGCATTCATCACACGGTTGGGAACCTTTTGCTACATTGTTATGCCATTTGGTCTCAAGAATATTGGGCCTACCTACTAGAGGTCTGCCACAATAATCTTACATGATCTGATTCATAAATAAGTTGAGGTCTATGTGGATGATATGATTATCAAATACAAAACTAGATAAGGTCATGCTCCCACTCTCCGAAAGTTCTTCTAATGATTTCGATGGTATCAGATGAGACTCAATCCATAGAAATGCGTCTTTGGCATTATAAAGGGAAAACTCTTGGGATTCATGGTTAATAAGAAGGGGATAGAAGAAGATCCGACTAAGCTGAAAGCCATACTTGAGATTCCACCTCCCCGAATGGAGAAAGAAGTTCGTGGTTTCCTTGGAAAATTACAATACATCAGCTGTTTCATCATCCATCTAACTTCCATTTGCGAACCTAATTTCAAACTCCTTCGAAATGATTCAACCAAGGTTTGGAATGAGGCCTACCAAGAAGATTTTGACCGAATCAAATAATATCTGACCTAACCTCCGGTACTCATGCCACCATAGCCTGACCCCCCCTTGCTCCTATACCTAACCATAACCGACACTGCAACTGGGGATTTACTAGGCTAATACCTTGAAGATTCCCGCAAAGAAATAGCCATCTATTATGACAGTCATAAATTGACCATATACGAAGTTAACTACACTGCTTTGGAAAAGGCATGTGTCGCGCTTGTTTGGGTCACCCAAAAGTTGAGACACTACATGCTCGCGTTCCCCATCAAACTTGTATCCCGAATGCACCCCATTAAGTACCTGCCTGCGAAACCCATCTTATCTAGCTGAATGGCCCGATGGTTAATTCTCCTAGCTAAATTTGATATTGTGTACATCACACAGTAATCTATAAAAGGAAGAGCCATCTCTGACTACCCCGCTGACTACCCCATGGAAGAAGCTGATATTTGGATCTCCGAATTCTCAAATAAAAACATCCTCTGCGCTGCTCAAGATAACCTTTGATGGAAAATGTTCTTTGACGGCGCTGCCAACAATAGGGATATGTCATTGGGATACTTTTGATCGCCCTAGATGACTCCCACACTCCCATCTCTATCAAATTGGATTTCTCCTACACCAATAACATGAATGAATATGAGGCGTGTGCGGTAGGCCTCAAAGTTTCTCTCAAGAAAGGTATTCAATGCCTAGATTTTTATGGGGATTCTACCCTCATCATCGGTCAAGTGCTCAGAAAATGGAAAGTAAAGTATGCGAAACTCCAACCCTTCCATGCCCACTTAGAAGAACTAGCATCCCAATTCCAAGATATCACCTTCCACTACTTACCTCAAGAAAAGAATAACTTAGTCGATGCCCTTACTACATTGGCCTTCATGGTTGACATGCCCGAAAGAATAAAAATGGCCCCCTTTCTAGTTCAAAAGCAAGATAAACCAACCCACAGCTACCACATTGAGCTCATCACCAAAGAAGATCCTAAGCTAGCCAATTGTTGGTACTATGATATTTGGCACCTTATTAAGCATGGTAGGTATCCCGAAGGTTCCAACAAGAAATATCGAGCAACCCTCCGAAGATTGGCCGCCCAGTACATCATCTGCCACAAATTATTGTTTAAAAGAAACTTCGATGGAACCCATCTACACTGCATCGCAGGGGCTGACATTGAATAAATAATGTAGAAGATCTATAAGGTAGAATATGGACCCCATATGAATGGTCACATGCTTACCAAGAAGATCATCCGACAAGGTTACTATTGGACCACCACGGTCCAAGATTGCACCGCCTATATCCAGAGATGCCTCAAATACCAACTGTTTTCCAACCTTCAGCACTTGCCTCCACAAGAAGTATATAACATGACTTCTCCCTGGCCATCCTCCACCTAGGGTGTTGATGTAAAAAATTAGATTATCTTTAATTAATCAATCACAAATAAAAACAAATAAGATAAAAGATTTTTAAAGTGGTTCATCCTTAAAGGAATGGCCTACGTCCACTATTTTGTTATTGCTGACTGTTTGGGAATTTTCGATTACAGGTTTTTCCCAAGAAATTCTGAGTCCCCTTACAATGAGGATGATATAATGTATTTATAGCCCTCAGGCTGTAAATGTGAAAGGGTAATACATAGCTGTCCAATAGGCGTATACATCTGTATGATAATAATGAGCATTTAATGAGCAGTCGATTTGTTGATTATCCGGACATTAATGCTCTGTACGAGATGCAGCTCGGATCGCCCAAGTAGCTCGGTATTCATGAGCTGCTCGGTATAGTAAAGTTCCTCGGAGAGAACCTTTTGCTCGGAGTGTCTGAGTTGGTCGGGGAGGTTGATTTCCTTGAAGTCAAGGTGTTGTTCAAAAATGTTTGTAAGTGCTATGTAGATTGACACGTGTCTCCACTTAACTGATCCACGTCAGCAGACTAAATTTGGCATCAACAGAAGCCCCCAATGTTTTACAGTTCGATGTTGAGGAGTGTGGAACATTCTTCTTGAAATATGGTGGGATTAAATAGTCATCCTGAATTTTAGGAGTGTTTTCCTTATATTTAATTTTCCTTTCGAATTCATAGAATCAGACTTTTTGAATTTTTCCCACTTCTTTGGTCTCCGTGCCTTTTTGTCCTTTTAGCCGCCGATAGCATAAACGTCTTTCTTTGTAATCATTAGTTTTACCCCTTCCCAAGGTAAGGTATTTAAGCGTTGCAGGAAATCCTATTGTCTCTTATTTTTCCAAATCTGTATCTTTGATCTCTCCATTTCTTCTCCATCTTATGCGTTCATTCCTTCCATCGTTCGTTATCAACTGATCTACCCTTCTTCTGTAAGATCTTCTTCCTTATCTTTTATTTTCTTTGTTCATCATGGTTACCTTATTGAGTCGCTTGATAAATTTCGTTCTGATTTTTCTATTCCTTCCTGGGTCATTTTGGAAGAACTTTCTGGTCCTCCTGATTATTTTTGTTTGGCTGAGGGACATTGGTTCCCCAGTCTCTTTGTAGCCGAATGTGGATTTTCTTTTCCTCCAAATCCCCTGTGTTTGGAATTCTGTCAATATTTTGACGTGGTACCTGCAAAAATAGCCCCTAATACATGGAGAATAGTTAGTGGAGTCCATAGGTTAAATCTGATTCATGGAACCCGTTTAGGAATTACAGAGATTATGTTTTGCTATAGATGGGTTGTTAGTGATAGTACTTTTTATTTGAAAACTAGGTTTTTAAATAGGGCTTTAGTTGTCAATCTCCCAGATGCCAATAGGGATTACTTCGAGCATGGGGTTGTTATGAAAAATTGGCAACATGCTCCATTAACTGAAAATGACGTATATCAGGGTACCAGATGCCCTCCCTATGGCAATGAGATAGGTTATTTTTATTTTATTTAGTTTTTGAAATCATGTTTTCTTTATATTCGATAAAATGCGTCACTGATATTTTGATTTTTATTTATTTGCAGTTGACAACAAAAGGTCTCCAAAGGAGATAAAAGTTAATTTAAAGTATCTGAAACTTATCTGGGGTTTGCATCAAACTGCCGCTGACGAACATATCAGATCAACCTCATACTTGTTGCAGTACAAGAGTTACACCTCGTCTTTCACTGCTCGTCCAGTGATAAGTAACATAGAACCAGCACCAGTTTCTGAAGGTTCTTCTCCTGAATCGCATATTCCTCTTAGTGACATAATGAAGAGAAGAAGAGCTCCTGCCCTCTTCGATAAGTCTTCCTCTACTGATGGAGAGGCAAAGAAAAGTAAGCAGGATGTCCCAGAAGAAGGGACAAGACAAATTGATGCACCTCCTCCAGCTGCTACTAAGAAGGTTGCCGAGAAGCCTCCTGTGGCTCCAAGCAATATTGCACCTGTTTCTCCTCCTAACGAGGTTATAGTTATATCACCGACCAAAATGACATCCTTGGTCGAGAATGTTCCTGCTCCCACGAGGAAGTTGAAGAAAATATCCTCGGATAAAGTGGCTGAATCCATTTCTCAGCCTCTAACTGCTGAAAGTGGTGTTCCCACTTTTGTTGCTCCGAGCTCTGCCATGAGCTCTGTGAAGTCTTGGATTATCCCTGAAATCCAAGGTCTTGAAGACATTCTTTCTCGGTATAGGGTTACCTCCTTGGCAGCTCAACATATTGCCTCAGTAAGTATTACTAATCTAAACTTTCACTTTTCAATATTATGTACTTGCACTGACTTACAATTATTTTCATTTTCCAGTTTGTAACTTGTTTCAACACCATTTTGAAAAAAGATGAAGCTATTAAAGCTTTGAGCTCCTCGTCAGGTGTGGAGGAAGCTCTTGTAGGTCTGACACAGTCATTAAAGGATTCTCGTCAGAAGTATGACGAAGATAAAACTGCTTGGGAAGAGCAATTAAAAGCCATTGAGCAAGAGAAAGGGAAAGCTGTGGAGGCCTCTCAGGAGTTGGAGAGGAAAATGAAAGAATGTGAGAAGAAGAATACTGAGCTCGAGGAAAAGCTCAAAAATGCTGGAGAGCTTGAGACCAAGCTTAAAACTGCTGAAGAGGAGTTAGGCAAACTCCGTGAAGCGGATCGCCAGAAGGAAGAGGCAGAAAGGAAATTAAAAGCTGTCGAGGAACTCATGACTGATAGGGTTTCCTCAGAAAAGGCGAAGAGGAAACTTGCTGTTAAGAAGTCCTTCAGTACTGGCTGGGACAAGGGTTGGAATAAGGGTTTGGCTGCCATGATCTCACAAATGGAGTATGGCAGCCTTAAATTTTTCAGGGATGGTTGGGTGGATGCTCTGAGAGAGATGAATGTCGATGAGAATTCATACCTATTTCAGTGACACATTCCTGGCCCCCCTCCTTCTCTCGGGGAAGAAGAAGAAGACAAAGATGCTTTTGAGGAATCCTCTATGGTGATCGGAGATCAGATTTCTCATCCCCCGGTTGTCCATACTTCCTGTGAGCAACTTCAACTAACCAGCATTTCAACCGAGCAATTTCCAATACCCTCCGAGCAACCTTTTATGCCATCCGAGCAACCTACTTCTTCGTCCCAGCCTCCCGAGAAAGTTTTATGAGACAAGGAGAAGGTGTAGAGTTATTCGGACTTTTTCTCTTTGCTTTTTTATTAAATGTAACTCTGGGTTATGTACTTCTTTTATGATGTAATAAAATTTGAAGTTTTTGGTTGTGCGACTTAACTCCCTTTTTCTTGCTCTGCTTTTATTCTTCTTGCTCTGTCTGCATTTTATTGATTCTTTCTATATCTTTTCTTTACTAGTTTATGGCTAGAATGGAGCTCTTGTCAGCTCATGATACAGAACAGATGAAAAAATGTAGCGACTACTTCAAGGCTGGCCATGCTGACTTGAATGAATCTCAAATCGTCGATATCCTTGGTCCAGATGCTTCAGAGCGAGCATTTGAAGCCTACCAGTATTTAAAATGCCTGCTCGACCGTGCAGTTGCTAATAATGTGGCATACTATGAGATGATTGAAGATCTCCAGGGTACCCTCGAGGAACTTCAACAACAGTATTAGGAGTCTACTATCCTTCTGTATCAGGGATATGAGAAGAAATATCAGCAACTAAGTGCTGATAATGGATATGATAACTTGTTTGCTGCTTATGATATAAAGGAAAGGATTTTGAAGATCGAGGTTAAAGAGCATAGGCAGATCGTCAAATTGTTAGAGCAGGAAAATAATAATTTACGAGGAGAGATATCTCAGCTGAAATCTGCAGCCTCTACCTAGGGAGCCTTGGTTCCTGTCAACGATGAAGGTTTTTCTTTCTTGGAGTTCAAAAATGCCAATCTGAGAGGCGAATTCGAAACCTTGAAGAGAACTGGTCCTTTTACTTCTTCTCTCGGACGAGCAAGAGCTTCTCGAGGACGAGCAAGGGCTGCTCGGGTTACTATTGAAGAAGCTAAAATGCAGGCAGCCTTGGAGAATCAAGCATTCCAGTTAGTGGCGAAGAATCAAACATTAGCTGAGATGTCAAAGAAGATTCTGAATCTGGACGCGAAGCTCTCTGCACAAAAGTCTGCCTTGGAGAGTAAAGAACTTTTAGCGAAGAACCTCCACGAGCAACTGGAGAGGTTAACCTATCAATTCCACAAGCAGCCCAGAGAGTTCTGGATGGCTGGTTCTAATGAATCCCTCTACCATCTAGATGATCGAATCCAAAATGCAAATAATGAGGGTTACAAGCAAGGATGGCTTAATGCCTTGGGTGTGCTGCAGTTGGAACAGGGTCACTACTTGTGGGATTGATATGACCCTGGGTTGCTTGAGTTGCCAGTGCCACCTTTCAAACATGATATGAGATGGATTCCTTCTCGGGCCATTCCTCGATGCCTGATTTCAAAGTATCTCGGTGACTATAGTCTTCATTCCAATTTCGAGATATCTTGCCCTGAACACCTACTTGATCGGCCCTCAGTAATGAATGTCAGAATGCTCAAAGATCTAAATTTCATCAATTCCCCTTATGCCTTAGACAATCCTCCCGCTGGTGAAGAACCTGTTTCAAAGGCAGAGGGGAAAAAACCAATAGAATAGGATTCTTGATGTAACAATTTTTCTATATAATATGTATTTTGTTTCTCAATGTATTTTGTTTTGGTTTTAATGAAAAACTTCTAGTTTTCTTTGCAATCTTAATTGTCATTGTCTTTGGAAATATTTTGTAAGACATTTCTAATGAATGTGCATCTATATCTGTTGAGAAGATAAAGATATTTTGTGCTATTTTAAATTGTCGACCAACTAGAGTTGGTGAAAATTTATTATTGACTATCTGAATTGATTATCTGACGACCAAGCAGAGTTGGTGATATTTTATTTCTCGACCAACTATGGTGGTAGTTTAAAATGTCATAAGTATCAAGAAATTTATCACTTTTTAATTTTAAGCCCTGAAATGACTTTCATTTGTTTACCCAACTGTTTCCGATTAACCGGAGTTGGTGGTTTTTGTTCCCGACTAACCTTAGTTGGTAGATTTTTATTCCCGACCAACTTTAGCTGGTGGATTTTCTTCCCAACCAACCGTAGTTGGTGTTTCTGGGAAATTTTTATTCCCGACTGGCCTTAGCTGGTGGATTTTCTTCCCAACCAATCGTAGTTGGTGTTTCTGGGAAATTTTTCATTCCCGACCAACTATAGTTGGTGGATTTTCTTCCCAACCAACTATAGTTGGTGTTTCTGGGAAATTTTTATTCTCGACCAGCCTTACCTGGTGGATTTTCTTCCCAACCAACCGTAGTCGGTGTTTCTCGGAAATTTTTATTCCCGACCAGCCTTAGCTAGTGGATTTTCTTCCCAACCAATCGTAGTTGGTGTTTCTGGGCAATTTTTATGAAAGAGTTGGCGCTTGCGTTCAATTAAGAAATAATATAATAAATACCATTTTTAACCCAAATTAACCCTAAGCATGTAACTAGGTGTGATTGAAACAATATGAAATCATGCAAGAATTATTCAACACACAAAGTTAAGGAAAAATCCCCCACAGGGGCAAAACCATTTGTATATCACTATAATTTGTAAGAGAAATGGCTTACAATCGGATTACACTGAAATACAAGTTTTTGACTAAGAATTACCCTCAGGTATCGGATTCTGTAGTCGCGGCTAGAATATCCCTTTCCGGTAGGGTTGGCGGCTGGAACTATCCCTGTCCAGTAGGGTTGCAATGAAGAGGAAGGAACGGTCCACTTCACAAAGGTTGAACAACAACAATGGTGTTCTTGGGTTACCAAAAGTGACTCACAAATGTATGGAATTTGTGTGAATCAAGGGTATGAATCAATGGACTCAAATACCATGAAGACTTAAGAGTTATGGAACTCAGAAAATCGTGTGTAAGTCTTATGAATAACAACCTCTGATCGTGGATTAAATAAGGAACTCTTTGCCCTGGAAAATCTGGCCACGATCTGTTTGAACTTATCCAGGCCGGATCGGTCCGGTATCTGAGGCGGATCGGTCCGCTATTCCGGATCGGTTCTTTTTAATAGAGGCGGATCGGTCCGGTAGCAGGCGGATCGGTTCGGCTAATTATTGCTCCATCGGTTTGCATTCGGTCCGGTGGCTACTGGAGTTTGACAAAGCGGATCGGTCCGGTAGTTGGTCGGATTGGTCCGATAAGCCGGATCGGTTCCTTTTATTTGAGCCGGATCGTTCCGGTCAGGTCTGATTCCCAAATTCCTTCTTCTTTTGTTCTTCGGATTTCGGATTTTGTTGATGACGATGTGATCTTTTCAACCATCAATCTTGTAACGGCATATGACATAACATATACATAAAGATGGACAAATTGTCCTTACAAATCTCCCCCTATGTCTATGCCGGAACAAACATAAAAAATCCGAATTATCAAGTATGAACAATGCCTATACAAATCTACCCTTCCATGAACCCAAAACTGAAAGAGGTACATATGACTAAGGCTGCATCGTTTGTTCTTCAATTCTTCAGGAATCTTCACGCTTTTCTCATCAGGGTGTGTATCATGGGTTTATCAAGGATGTACCTACACACATGAGATAAAGCAAAGATTTTGAAATGAGATAAACATAAGCATATATATCAATTTAAGATGATATTCTCAGAATTTCAAAACTCCCCCATAATCAGATAATTCATTATAATTCATTCTCCCCCTTTTTATGATGCCCCCAAATAGACAAATGAGAGAAATAAATCAAGCAATCAAGTACCGGGGTGACACAAGGCATAAAATCACACCATGAATGAACATAACACAACCAAGTCGGTGATAGCGTAAAAGAATGGGTGATCAAAATTCGATAGGAAAATCAAAGCATACAAACATGACATATGTGCACGATGAATATTGGATATTCCTAACGAATGAACTAAAATGCTTCCTTTGGTGTAAAAGATTGGAAATATAAGACATTAACTATATCAAATCTACAAATCAAAGCTCAAAGTGATTTCTACACCAATAACGTCCAAAATGATTTTCATGCTTTTTCAGGACTTTCAAGGAAGTGCAAACCCGTTTTTCAATCTCCAACCAAACTCCCTCAGATTTATATTTTGAATAGAGGAATACTAAATTCTCAAACTTTGGAGAATTGATGGTGAAACCTACAATGGCCCATATTTGGCATGAATTGCTTTTTATTGCCTTTAAATTTTTTCGGGCTCTTTTAACCTCTTAGGACCTCGGATATTACAATTCCTCCATTTTTTAGGTCCTTTTTAACGGTGGCTTTTGCGCAAAGTATAGAGAATCAACTTTCGCAGCCCCTCCCCGTTATGCAAATAATCACACAGTCTCACCAAAATGGGTTTTACATGCAATCCAATCTTGTCAAGTTTTATCGCATATTGTACATTGTATAGACAGAATTGAGATAGAAACACTCAAGCCAATATGTGATAGACAAGTGCAATAATCAAATAAAGCCGTGCAAGTGTGCAGTAAAGGATATAGGAGTCAAGCATGTAGGAAACTATCACTAATTACATCTCAAAGACTCCAATCAATGTAAAGCACATGGATGAAATGATGTAGCCTCTCAAATCTCTATCAAACAGTCACATGGATATATGGAATGAAGTTGTGACTTGGCTAACTGAAATGCTCATCCATAAAAACAATTTTTTTTTTTTAATTTTTCAAAAATTTTATCAAAATAAAATCTTTTTGTATTTTTCAAAGAATAATAAAAAGCAAAAATAAGTAAAACACACTAATAATACAATCTAGCAATAGGCATCAGAGGATATGAAAATGACAATGCAACCTACGCTAGACATGGACCAACCCCTCAGTCAACTGTACAAATCCTCAAAGACTTCCTAAGACTCTCAAATCTAAGGGCATCTAAAGGTTTCGTGAAAATATCGGCTAACTGACGGTCCGTGGGAACAAAACTCAGGGTTACGACCTTCTCCTCAACTAACTGACGTATAAAGTGCTCGCGTAACCTGATGTGCTTTGTGCGCGAATGTTGGACAGGATTGCGGGATATGTGTATCACGCTCGTGTTATCACAGGAAATGAACATGGTGTCCTGTGAAATCCCATAATCCTCCAATATTTGCTTCATCCACATGAGTTGCGTGCAACAACTCCCGGCGGCGATGTACTCAACCTCCGCAGTGGACAAAGAGATGGAGTTTTGCTTCTTGCTCAACCAAGAGACAAGAGCAGAACCAAAGTAGAAACACCCACCCGAAGTGCTCTTACATCCATCTACGTCCCCGGCCTAATCGGCATCCGAATAGGCGGACAAACGGTCATCGGTATCAAAGGAATACCAAATACCGTATGAGAGAGTCCCACTCACGTATTTGATAATACGTTTTAGAGCGAGTAAGTGTGACTCTTTAGGAGACGCCTGATAACGCGCACAGACTCCAACACTAAAGGCAATGTCGGTATGACTAGCAGTCAAGTAGAGAAGACTGCCTATCATACTCCGATACAAGGTTTGCTCTACGTCCTTGCCTGAAGTGTCCTTACTAAGCTTGGTAGAAGTACTCATATGTGTACGTGCATGCTTAGAGGAGTCTAAACCAAATTTCTTCACTAGGTCTCTAGCATACTTGGATTGGGAGATGAACATCCCAACCTCTAGCTGACGAACCTGGAGACCAAGGAAGAAAGTAAGCTCACCTACCATGCTCATCTCGAACTCACTTTTCATCTCCTCCTCAAAGTGGTGAGCATGCTGGGAGCATGTGGATCCAAAGACTATGTCGTCCACATAGACTTGGGCAACCAAGATAGCACTGTCATCTCTCCTGACGAACAACGTCATATCAACTCCCCCTCTCTTGAAGCCACGGTCTAAGAGATAGGAAGTAAGCCTCTCGTACCAAGCACGGGGTGCTTGCTTCAAACCATACAAGGATTTTCTAAGATAGTAGACGTGATCAGGGTGCTTAGGGTCTTCAAACCCTTTTGGTTGTTCCACATAAACCTCCTCCTGTAGAATGCCATTCAGAAAAGCACTCTTGACATCCATCTGATATAACTTGAAGTGCAGATGACATGCGATGGCGAGAAGTAAGCGGACAGACTCAAGCCTCACAACAGGAGCAAATGTCTCCCCAAAGTCTACACCCTCTATCTGTGTGTATCCTTGAGCGACCAACCTAGCCTTGTTTCTGGTTATGGTACCATTTTCATCCATTTTATTCTTGAAAATCCACCGGGTACCAATATCATTAGTATCACTAGGTCGGGGGACAAGTTCCCAGACATTGTTCTTCTTAAACTGAAGCAACTCATCTTGCATAGCAGAAATCCAGTGTTCATCTTTGAGTGCTTCTTTGTGATTCTTGGGCTCGACTTTGGACGTGTAGCAATGATGACCAACAACGTTCTCTAGTTGAGCACGAGTCTTGACCCCTAGAGTGGGATCGCCAACAATGGCTGAAGGATCATGACTCTTGCAAACCCAAGCAGGTGTGTCCCCTAACACAGGAATAGGGTCCACAAAGTGTGGGAGAGGAACAGGAAAATCACTGTCAGAACAGTCCTCATCCTCACACTGAAGGTTGGGATCAATAACCGTCGGGGGTTCATTATCTTGCACGGTGACGTTTATTGATTCCATAACCTTAGAGCTCTTCAGGTTAAAAACCCGATACGCTCTACTATTCGATGAATAGCCTAGAAATATTCCCTCATCGCTCCGGGAGTCAAACTTTCCTAATTGCTCTCTATCCCGTAGGATGTAGCATTTACTCCCCAAGACACGGAAATAGGTTGGGTTTCTTGCCTGTCCACAATTCATAAGGCGTCTTAAGTGTGTGTGGACGCATATAGAACCTATTCACCGTGTGGCATGCAGTAGACACTGCCTCTGCCCAAAATCTCCTAGAGACCTTACGACCTTGAAGCATTGATCTAGCCATTTCTTGGATTGTTCTATTCTTTCTCTCAACAATCCCATTTTACTGAGGAGTTCTCATAGCAGAAAACTCATGTTTGATCCCAATGCTATCACAGTAAAGATCTACTTTTGCTTCAGTAAATTCAGTGCCATTATCACTATGCATCCTGTTAATAGTGACTCCGTGTTGATTTTGTAGGACACGACACTTGGTCGTTAAGAACTCTACAGCATCATATTTCTCTCTTAGAAAACCTACAATAGAGTATCTAGAGAAATCGTCTACCATCACGAGAATGTATCTCTTACCACTGAGACTCTCCGTGCGAGTAGGACCCATAAGATCCATGTGAATCAACTCAAGCACACGGGAGGTGGTAATGGAATTCAACTTCCTATGAGGGCTACGAATTTGTTTTCCCAACTGGAAGGGTCCACAAATCATGGAAGTTGGCTTTCCAAGTGATGGTAAGCCACGTACTAGGTCCTTTTTGACTAAACGAGATAAGTCTCTAACGTTCACATGACCTAGACATTGGTGCCACAGATCCATAGGAATGATCGTGGCGCTGTTGCAAACAAGTGAGGATGTGGGCTCAGTCCCATAGAAGTTATCCTCTATCCTCACCCCTTGCACTAAAAGTTTACCGGCTTGATTATAGACCTTACAAGCTTTCTGGTCAAACTTCACAGCAAATTCATCGTCGCACAGCTGGCTGATGCTAAGAAGGTTTGCTTTCAAACCTTTGACGTACAACACGTTCTCTAGCTTTGGAAATCCTAGTAACTCTACTGTACCTCGTCCTACTATGCTAGATTTGCTACCATCTCCAAAGGTGACTCTCCCATCATTATAATCCTCAAGATGGGTAAAATATGAGACATCACCTGTCATGTGTCTAGAGCATCCACTGTCAAAATACCGCTGTGAGGTATTATGGGTTTTGAGAGCGACATGGACAACAAGGGCCTTTTTCTCTTTCTTAGGAACCCAAGAGTAGGTAACTTTTTGTATTCCCTTGTTGTTGTTGGTTTTAACCGGAATGCGGGGCGCATTCATTGATGGTAAGGTTATTCGTCGGAATTCTTCCATCAAACTCTGTGATGTGGCGGCTAGAAACTCAACACACTCTCTCAGACTGGCAAACTCATCAGTCTGATGTGGTGGAGCAAACGTACGTCGTGTCCGACCCAACTTATAGCAATCATCCCTAAGGTGTTCGTTTCTTTTGCAATGGGAGAAAAAGGGCACATTATTAGGAGGACCTTGGATTGCTTTTCTTGGTCGAAATCTCCTTCTTGGTTTTTGATGACGGCCATAAGGAGTCGTAGTAAACTCAGGAATTGGTCCGGGTGCAATTTGGGATGTGGAGGCACCATCAAAACCTATTCCTTGCCTGTCACCAAAACCTAAAGCGGGACCGAGGAGCATCTTTCCCATCTTCACAGATCTGTACTCGATTTGTACCTTGACTTTTCGAGCTCTCTCAAGGTCATGAGTAAGCTGGGCAACAAGTGCTTCAAGTTTCTTCCGAGTATCTAGGGAGGAATGGAGCTCACTCGTAAGACTAGCCACTTGTTTAGTCAAGTCCGCTTTTTCTTTCTCAAAACTGCTCTCTCTCTAAGCAAATTCTCTTTACTAACCCAGGCAGACTCTCTCTCTCTCATGGCGGTGCAGGTGGAGGACTCACTCTCTCTCATTTCTCCTAACTCCTCTTCTAACGCGGTGATCCTAAGCACTAGGGCTTTGTTACGCTTTTTAGTTTTAAATGATTCATTATACAACTCAGCGTACGCGCGTTGAAGGTTACTCTCGTCCTAACTACCTTCCTCCTCTCCCTCACTCTCTTCGCTCTCGCTGTCGAGGTGTCCCTGTGAAGTAGCATCCTCATCGTCGTGAGATGCACTAGGAGTAATCACATGACTAGCCATGAACGCGGTGAAGTTACGCTTATGTGGTGACTCATCTCCCGAGTCCACCGACTCGACCTCACTGTCATCACTAAGGGTAGCATTTAGGACAGCTTTACCCTTTTCCCTATTCAGACGAGTGGCACACTCAAACGCTCTGTGTCCCTTACCGTCGCACTCAAAACACCTCTCACTGTCTTTAGGGGGTTCTTTGAAATCTTTCTTTTCAAACTTATTTTTCTGAAAATTCTTTTTATCTTTGAAGTTTCCACTTTTTTTAAATTTCAGAATTTTCTTGAAGTTTTTAGCAAATAATGCCAAATCATCTAAGTCAAACTCACATTCAGAATCAGAATTTTCTATCTTTCTAGACGACTCGACTTTCTTTCTTGCCGACCCCTCACTTTTTCTCTCTTGGGCTTTAAGGGCAATTCCCTTATCTTTTGGCTTGGCAGATTTAGGAAACATGTCTATTTCATAGGTTTGTAAATCTCCTACCAGTTCTTCCAATTTTAGTGTATTTAAATTACCCAAGGAATTTAGCACAGTGACTTTAGGTATAAAACGCTTGGGAAGGGAACGAAGAATCTTTTTAACAACTTTAGCATTAGGAATATGTTCACCAAGATTATAGCTAGTATTAACAATGTCAGAAAGCCTAGCATAAAATTCATCAAAACATTCATTTTCATGCATGGTGATGGTTTCAAATTGAGTTGTTAAATTTTGCAATTTTGACTCTTTAACAGCATTTGTTCCTTCATGGGTAAGTTGCAAAAACATCCCATGCCTCCTTTGACGTGGTGCACGTCATAATGCGTTTGAACTCATCAGGTGTGACAGACCCAGAAATAGCGCTTAGACCCTTAGAATTGAAAGAAGACCATTTAAATTCTTCATCAGTCCAAGAAATGCCAGGTTTCAAGTTGGTCACATTATCAACAGTCACAGTGGGAGGAGTCCACCCTCGTTCAACCAAAATCCAGACACGTTCATCAATGGCTTTTAAAGCCGACCTCATACGGGCTTTCCAATAAGCATAATTTGACCCGTCAAAAATAGGCATTTTATAATATGACTTCTCCATTTGAACACGCACTTTTTCAAAAAAATCAATTTTTTCAGAAAATTGATATCTTAGAAAAATTTTACGGAAAAAGGAATACGCGATAGATTAGCGTAACCTGCTCTGATACCAATTTGAAAGAGTTGGCGCTTGCGTTCAATTAAGAAATAATATAATAAATACCATTTTTAACCCAAATTAACCCTAAGCATGTAACTAGGTGTGATTGAAACAATATGAAATCATGCAAGAATTATTCAACACACAAAGTTAAGGAAAAATCCCCCACAGGGGCAAAACCATTTGTATATCACTATAATTTGTAAGAGAAACGGCTTACAATCGGATTACACTGAAATACAAGTTTTTGACTAAGAATTACCCTCAGGTATCGGATTCTGTAGTCGCGGATGGAATATCCCTTTCCAGTAGGGTTGGCGACTGGAACTATCCCTGTCCAGTAGGGCTGCAATGAAGAGGAAGGAACGGTCCACTTCACAAAGGTTGAACAACAGCAATGGTGTTCTTGGGTTACCAAAAGTGACTCACAAATGTATGGAATTTGTGTGAATCAAGGGTATGAATCAATGGACTCAAATACCATGAAGACTTAAGAGTTATGGAACTCAGAAAATAGTGTGTAAGTCTTATGAATAACAACCTCTGGTCGTGGATTAAATAAGGAACTCTTTGCCCTGGAAAATCTGGCCACGATCTGTTTGAACTTATCCAGGCCGGATCGGTCCGGTATCTGAGGCGGATCGGTCTGCTATTCCGGATCGGTTCTTTTTAATAGAGGCGGATCGGTCCGGTAGCAGGCGGATCGGTTCGGCTAATTATTGCTCCATCGGTTTGCATTCGGTCCGGTGGCTACTGGAGTCTGACAAAGCGGATCGGTCCGGTAGTTGGTCGGATCGGTCCGATAAACCGGATCGGTTCCTTTTATTTGAGCCGGATCGGTCCGGTCAGGTCTGATTCCCAAATTCCTTCTTCTTTTGTTCTTCGAATTTCGGATTTCGTTGATGACGATGTGATCTTTTCAACCATCAATCTTGTAACGGCGTATGACATAACATATACATAAAGATGGACAAATTGTCCTTACATTTTATTCCCGACCAGCCTTAGCTGGTGGATTTTCTTCCCAACCAACCGTAGTTGGAATTTCTGGGCTTGATGCGTAGTGTGTAGCACTAGTACTCCGAAAAAATTTCAACAAAAGGAGAGAATTGGGAGAAATATCCAAAACTTTATTCATATCGAAGAAAACTGCATTACATAGAGATTAAATTACTGATAATATTTGCGCAGATGCTCTGCGTTCCATGCATTTTTAAACTCCTCTCCTTCTAAGGCTTCGATTCTATACGTCCCTGGTTGGACAACCTCTGTTACTCTATAGGTCCCATGCCAATTAGCTTCCAGTTTGTTGTGATTTTGAATTACTTTCTTTAGCACATAGTCTCCTTCTTTCAGGTCGCATTTCTTGACTCTCTTGTTGTAGAACAGAGTTGTCCGTTGCTGGTATGCATCATTTTTTATTGCTGCTTCTTCTTTAACTTCCTCGATCATATCCAAATATAATCTTCTCATCAAGTCACTAATAGGAGAGTTGAAATTCAGCACTTTGTGTGTGGGGAGACCCAGCTCGGCAGGTATAACAGCTTCACTTCCAAATGCCAACATATATGGAGATTCTCCTGTGGCTGCTCGTGGAGTAGTACGATAAGCCCATAGTAAAGAATGCAGCTCGTTGATCCAATTTGCCTTTGCATCATTTAATCTTTTCTTCAAGACATTCAGCAGTGTTCTATTTGTCACTTCAATTTGTCCATTGCTTTGAGGGTGGCCTGGTGCAGAGTGGGTTTTTAATATATTCGACTGATGACAATACGCAGCAAACTCCTCGTTGTAGAATTGGGTTCCATGGTCTGTGATGAATGCATGAGGAAGACCATATCTATAAATTAAGTTCTTCCATATAAATTGATACACTTTTCCATATGTCATATCGATAAGGGGCTTGGCTTCCACCCACTTAGTAAAGTAATCCACTGTGACGACAAGATATTTAAACCTTCCTCTGGTCGTTGGAAGTGGCCCGAGCAAGTCAATTCCCCACTTGGAAAATGGCCGAGAGGAAGTAATGGGTGTCAACCATGCTTGGGGAGTTCTTCGGATAGTGGAGAAGCGTTGACATTTGTAACATTTTTTTGCATAGGCTATGCAATCAACCCTTATGGTCGGCCAATAGTATCCCTGCGTCATTATCCTTTGCAGAAGTGTCCGACCTGCTACATGGGCTCCATAAGACCCTTAATGGACTTCTTAGATCAAGTCTTTCACCTCAGTGGGATGTACACATCTCTGCAAGCCAGTTATAACTCCTCGTGTATATAGAACACCATTGGTCAACACATAATGAGCAGCTTTAAACTTTAGTTTCTTGGCTGCGAGTTTATCAGTTGGCAAATACCCTTCTTCAATATATGCCCTGATGGGATCCATCCAAGATGGTCCTAAATCAAGGGTAATAAAGCTCATCATCATATCTTCATCTATGCTCCGACTAGCCAAGACTTCTATTGGGATTGTTCTTCGTAGCTCGGTGCGTGTGGCTGAATCTAACCGAGCTAAGGCATCTGCTCTGGCATTCTCCAATCTTCGTATTCTAATTATCTGTACTACCATCATGCTTGATAAAATCTCCACTGCTTTTTTATGATACTTGATCATTAATTCTCCTTTGGTTGCATATACCCCCAATATTTGATTCACGATTAGTTGTGAATCACTGAATACGATGACCTTCTCTGCCCCCATAGTTTTTGCTAAATTAAGACCTGCAATCATAGCTTCATATTCAGCCTCATTATTAGAAGCCTTGAATTGGAAGCGCATAGCATACTCCACATCGACCTCATCCGGGTTGTTCAAAACAATCCCTGCCCCACAGCCTGTAGTGTAAGATGAGCCATCCACATATAGATTCCATATAGGTACCTCGTCTTCAAATTTTTGATCGGACAGAGTTCCTCAGTGGAATATTTGCTGCTTCCTTTTATCCCCCTCTAGAACTTCTTGCTTCTCGTCGACCATCTTCTCTTGCTCACCGATCGCCTTATGTTAATCGGGGGTTAAATTTGATGATCCTGTAACATCCACTGGTTGGTCGGTGTACAGCTTTTACTCCTCGGAGGTATCAGGATAGGTGAACTCTGCTATAAAATCTGCTACTGCTTGCCCTTTTAACGACGATCTAGGGTCATAAACTATGTCATATTCACCAATTTCTACTGTCCAGTACATCAATCTCCCTTATTTTTCTAGTTCTTTAAGATCTTGCCTCAATGGCATATCAGTATACACAACTATGGTATGATCTTGGAAGTGCGACCTCATTCTCCTACTCGCCTCGATCAATGCTAGTGCTAACTTTTCCAGTCTTGGATATCTGATCTCTGCTCCTTGGAAGGCTTTGCTAGTGTAATAGATTTGTTTTTGCACTCCATCCTCCATTCTTATCAATGCCGAGCTAACTGCATTCTCCGACACTGCCAAATATAAGTACAATATTCCCCCCATCACTGGCCTGGATAACAGTGGAGGTGCTCCCAGATATTTTTTCAATTCTCAAAAAGCCTTCTCGTATTCGTCATTCCATTCAAACGTTTTTCGGAGTGTTTTGAAGAATGGGAGGCATCTATCTGTTGCTCGTGATATAAATCTATTAAGTGTTGTAACTCGCCCAGTGAGACTTTTTACTACCTTCTTCGTCATTGGAGATCGTAGTCCCAATAGAGCCTTGATCTTCTCTGGGTTTGCTTAAATTCCTCGTTGGTTAACAATATACCTGAGGAACATGCCTTTTCGTACTCCGAATATGCACTTGGTGGGATTCAGCTTCATTTGATATTTATCTAGTTGATCAAAGGTCTGACCTAAGTCAATTAGATGGTCAGTAGCTCTCTTGCTTTTTGTCAGAATATCATCAACATAAACTTCCATATTGCAACGGATTTGTTCTACAAACACCTTGTTCATCAGCCGCTGATATGTTGCACATGCATTTTTCAAACCAAAAGGCATAACATTATAACAATAAGTTTCGCTATGGGTAATGAAAGAGGTACTCTCCCTGTCTTCAGGTTTCATTTTAATCTGGTTGTAACCAGAATAAGCATCCATGAAGCTCAACAACTCGTGTCTCGAGGTAGCATCCACTAATTGATCAATTCGGGGCAAAGGAAAGTGATCCTTTGGGCATGCCTTGTTAAGGTCGGTAAAGTCTACACACATCCTCCACTTATTGTTTTTCTTATTCACCATTACTACATTTGCCAACCAGTCTGGATATTTGACATCATCAATAAAGCAAGATTTCTGGAGCTTCTCGACCTCCTCTTGTATGGCTTGGTTCTTCTCGGGGATGAACACTCTTCTTCTCTACTTCACTGGCTTGATCTCCTTATTCACATTGAGCTCGTGACATAAGAAATTTGGGTCTATTCCTGGAATATCCTCATGACTCCAAGCAAAAGCTTATTTTCTAATTTTTAGGAAAACTATCAATTCATGTTTTAGCGAGGCATCTAACGACGAACCTATTTGAGTTGTTTATTCTGGGTGCTCGTCGTCCAAAATGATATTTTCAGTAGCTTCCACCACCTGACCTTTCACGAGCTGCGACTCATCTCTAGGATCCAATGTTTCAATCTCTGCACCTTCATCCACTTGATAGGTAGTAGTCTTTTTCCTAGATTCTTCCAGTTTTTCTTGTTCGGAAGATGAGTAGTAACATTCCCGAGCTACTTTTTAGTCACCCTTCACAACTCCCACTCCAAAGTTGGTTGGAAATTTCAGGCATTGATGTACAGTAGATGGTACTGCTTCGAACTTCTTCAATCCTACCCTTACCATGATGATATTGTAAGCTGACTGGACATTCTTATCCATCATAAAGAAACGTACTCTTTATGTTCGACAAGCAGGCCATGTACCGATGAACATATCCAACTTGATTGTCCCAAGTGGAAAAACTTTCTCGCCAGCAAACTTGAGGAGGGGCATGTGATAAGGTTCCAACTGAGACAACTTTAGATTTAAACTATCGACGCATGAGTAGAACATGATATCCGCCGAGCTACCATTATCCACCAGTACTCTTGAGATTATTACTTCCTTCATCCTCATTTTAATCATCAGTGGATCATCATGAGGATATAGTACACCTGCGAGGTCATTCTTGGAGGAACCGATGACCAGTTTTTCTTTGTTCACCTTCCTTGGGCGATCATCTTCAGCTAGATTTATTCGCTGAATGTATAAATAAGCTTGAGCCTCATTGAGGTAATCTTTCCTTTCCGCAGTAAGGTCCCCACCTCCTGCATCTCCACCTGTAATAACATTACAATCAAATGATCCAAAACGAAGTGAAAATACCTCACGCTATGGTTGTCTTGGTCTCTTAGGGATATCGGGGTCGCCTTCTGGATCATCTTCATGATCTCTTTTCTTGTTTTCTTCTGCTCGACGAGGAGATCTAGACCTATGTCTTGCTCGGTCGTTGCTTTTTCTTTCATTTCTTCGATGAACATACTTGGCCAGGTTTCCTCGTCTGATGAGTGCTTCGATTTCATTCTGGAGAGCTATGCAATTTTCGGTCGTGTGACCATGGTTTTTATGGAACTCGCAATATTTGGCCTTATTCCTCTTGTCAGGATCTGACTTCATTTTCTCAGGCCAGTTTAGTTCCTCGTTGTTCTTGATCTCATCCAGGACATGGTTTATGTCTACTTTCAAAGGAGTATAATTTTCAAATTTCTTCAATATTTCCCATGATGGCTTTGCTTTTGAATGCTTATCACCACCATTGTTCTTATGTTCTTTATTTTTAGCCTTATCAACCTCCACCTTGGTCTCTTTGGTGTCCATATTCTTCTTCGCATCCATAGCCTCCTCGGCATTCATGATCTTGGCCACTTTTGCCATTAGTTCTGACATGGTTCTGGGTGGATCTTTGGCCAAAGTATAGTACAATTTATTGGGCAACAATCCACTCATCAAAGCAGTAATTGCTGTCTTTTCCTCGTAATCAATAACTTCGAGCTTCTCGTTATTGAAACGAGTTATGTAATCCCTGGTACTCTCACCTATTTTTTGTCTAACACTTAACAAATGTTCCACTCGTTTAACTGGTTTTTCTCCAAAACAGAAATTTCCAATGAAGAGCTCAGCCAGTTGAAAGAAGGTTGAAATCTTCCCCCGAGGAAGATTATTATACCATATTTGTGCAGATCCTATAAGAGTTCCCGAAAATGCCCTGCATCTCATCTCGTCTGGCACGGCATAGATGATGGCAACAGCTTGGTATTGTTCTATATGAAGGACAGGGTCAGTTTTTCCATCATATTTAGGGGTCACAACAGGTGCTTTGAACTTCGATGGTGTGGGAAAGTCCACAATTGCCTGTATAAAAGGTGTCCCTCGGACAAAAGTTCTTTGTAGAGGATTCTTGGGCTTAGCTATTTCTCCTAGTCTATCCACCAACCTTTGAATAGAGCCTTTCCATGCATCATTTCCCTCTTCGGGCCTATTGGTTCGAGCAATTGATCGTATTGAAGTCGCTTCCTGGGATCTATCATGTCGAGCAACTAGTTGTGATTGGGCAGAACCCTCTCTTAGATCAGATGGTCATCGAAAGTTTCTTGACATAGCCTTAGGGGGACTTTTATTCTTCCTAGGGCCCAATCGATCAAAAGGAGAGACGCTACTTAATCTCTCCAGTGCACTAGTCCTTTCTGGAGAGAGAGTGATGTGTTGTTCAGTATCGGTGGCTCGTACTGACGAAGTTCGACCCGGTTGATAAGAAAAATCATCAGATCTCCCAATTCCAAGATATCACCTTCCACTACTTACCTCAAGAAAAGAATAACTTAGTCGATGCCCTTACTATATTGGCCTCCATGGTTGACATGCCCAAAAGAATAACAATGGCCCCCTTCGTAGTTCAAAAGCAAGATAAACCAACCCACAACTACCACATTGAGCTCATCACCAAAGAAGATCCTGAGCTAGCCAATTGTTGGTACTATGATATTTGGCACCTCCTTAAGCATGGTAGGTATCCCTAAGGTTTCAACAAGAAAGACCGAGCAACCCTCCGAAGATTGGTCGCCCAGTACATCATCGGTCACAAAGTATTGTTTAAAAGAAACTACGATGGAACCCATCTACACTGCATCGCAAGGGCTAACATTGAATAAATAATGTAGAAGATCTATAAGGTAGAATATGGACATAATATGAATGGTCACATGCTTGCCAAGAAGATCATCCGACAAGGCTACTATTGGACCACCATGGTCCATGATTGCACCGCTTATATCCAGAGATGCCTCAAATACCAACTGTTTTCCAACCTTCAAAACCTGCCTCCACAAGAATTATACAACATGACTTCTCCCTGGCCATCCTCCACCTGGGGTGTTGATGTAAAAAATTAGATTATCTCTAATTAATCAATCACATATAAAAATAAACAAGATAAAAGATTTTTAAAGTGGTTCAACCTTAAAGGAATGGCCTACGTCCACTGTTTTATTATTGCTAACTGTTTGGGAATTCCCGATTACAGGTTTTTCCCAAGAAATTCCGAGTCCCCTTACAATGAGGATGATACAATGTATTTATAGCCCTCAGGCTGTATGTGAAAGGGTAATACATAGTTGTCCAATAGGCGCATACATCTATATGATAATAATGAGCATTTAATGCGCAGTCGATTTGTTGATTATTCGGACATTAATGCTATGTACGAGATGCAGCTCGGACTGCCTAAGCTGCTCGGACCGCCCAAGTAGCTCGGTATTCATGAGTTGCTCGGTATAGTAAAGTTCCTCGAAGAGCACCTGTTCCTCGGAGTGTCTGAGTTGGTCGGGGAGGCTGAGTTCCTCGAAGTCAAGGTGTTATTCAAAAATGTTTGTAAGTGCCATATAGATTGACACGTGTCTCCACTTAACTGATCCACGTCAGCAGACTAAATTTGGTATCAACATGGGGCATCGACATAATAGGGAAGGTTACACCGAAGGCTTCCAACGGGCATCAATCCATCCTAGTTGCCATTGATTACTTCACCAAATGGGCTGAAGCAGAGTTATATGCAGTTCTGAACGCCAAGAAAGTGGACAAATTCATCAGGAAGAACGTCATCTGCTGATATGGGGTCCCGCACGATCTAGTGCTAGACAACGAATTGCACATCGAGGCAAAAGTCATAGAAGTGGTTAACGAGTATGGAATTCGGAGACACAAATCCTCTCCCTATTGACATCAGACCAATGGTGCGGTCGAAGAAGCAAACAAGAACCTTAAAGCCATCATCAGTAAGATGATTGAAAGCTATCGAGATTGGGCTGACCGAATCCCTTAAGCCCTCTGGGTCTACCGAACCTCAATTCGAACCTCTACTGGGGCTACCCCTTAGTCTCTAGTCTACGATATGGAAGCAGTCCTACCCGTAGAGCTTGAAATATCCTCGTTACACGTCATGCTTGAAAGCAAGGTCAACGAAGAAGACTGGTACCAAAGCCGTCTTGACGAGCTAACCCTCCTAGATGAAAGAAGATTGAAATATTTATATCACATACAAGGGTACCATCGTCGTATGGCGTGATCATTTAATAAGAGAGTCAAGGACCGGAGTGTTCGAAAGGGGGATTTAGCCCTTAAAGAAATAGTAGAGCCCATCTGGGACCCAAAGGAAAGTTCAAGCCCTATTGGAGCAGCCCATAAACTATTAATAAGATCTTGTCCGGCGGCGCCGCTGTACTTATCGACCTCGACGGGGAGGAAATGGTTCGCCCATTCAACCTGGACCATCTAAAGAAGTTCTACCCCTAGTCCAAAATCTCGGCGCGCTACGACTCTTCTCATCTCCCTTCCATTCTAAAAAAATCTTCATTTCCCTTTACCCAGAACTACGTGGGCTTGATCTTCTACAAAAAACCATTTTAAAAAAAATTAAAACTTTTCAAAACCCCCAGAGGTACGTAGGAAACTCAGACATCTTACATGAGCACGACCCTTTCTTTTTCACAAAAACCTATTTTTTTCTTATCTCCGAGAACGACAGTTCATTCTAACAGATACTTGAACAAAAGGACTATGCATGCCTTAGCGATCGGTATAGATAATTCAAAATACAAAATTCATCAGAAGGCATAGTTGGATGATAAAAAAACTTGTTTATTTCACTAATAAGAAATTACAGTGCAATTACATAATAAAAGGAACGAATAACTCCTTTCCCCTAACTTCCTAAAAAGCCAAATAAATTCCCAAATTTATTCCCAATTACAAAACAAATTCCCCAAGAATCTTACCCACAGCTACCAGAGGATCCTCCTCCATCATCATCTACATCCTGGGGTCCCTAAGCTTCCCCTACCTAAATAGAGTGACACAGACACTCCATAGACCGATAAGCTAGAACTAGCCTCAGAAAAAACACAACACCTCCCTCCATGGTATCAGATAAGACAAGCCAGCTTTATCCAGTCTCCACTACCAACATCTTGCTGACTAATCTTCTCCACAACCACTTCATATAATCCCCAAAGATGTGTCAAACTCTCCCAACGGACTGAGAAGGACGGGTTAACGGACGCCGACTCTCCCACAAAGAGTTAAGCCGCATGCGTAGACGCTCTGTCAGATCTTCTACTGGAAAGAAATTTAGTTTCCGAGGTGGTACGACCTGCTCTCAGCCAAATTAGCGCAGAAGTCGCCAAGGTAAATAGAAACAGGTCTATCTGAGTCCAACCAGTCGAACGTACGTGTATTCCCCCAGCTCCAGAATAGGCAGCAGCTATCCCCACCAAAGCACTAACCAACGCAGACTTAGAACTCCATGCTCCACAAACCAGCTCTCCCAACTCTCGATATCCAGGACAACACTGATAAAATGGCGTGAAAAGAAGTTGGGCACAATTGACAAAGGATATTCCGAAGGAGTCACTAGGTGAAATATTTCAGACAACCACATGAACAACAACACAGGGCTACCCCTCAGAAAGTCAGAACGACCTTCTCGCCAGGCATCCAATCCATTCAAAGTCTCCACCAATATCACCATTACAGGATTGCGATGGTATAACATAAATGAAATAATGGTTGCAAGTTGTGGGTCCACTAGCAGTTCCCCAATCACCAGCAGTAATTTCAAAACCAAGCTTAGAATGACAGTTCCGACATATCTAGCATCACCAACCCCCTGCAAATGCACAGACCGCAACACCGCTATAAGGGATATCATTCCTTTAGTAACTAAAGATCTACCCGTCGAGGGAGAGACCCGACTAAGTCCATACAACAACTCCCGAGGAGAGCGTGAAAACTCAGGCATAGCAGCCGCCACACTAGAATTTACTCCCAACATGGAAGAAAATTCCTCATAAGTCGGCCAGACTTCTTCCAAGCCAAAGAAGAATATATGGTCTTCAGGGAACCAAAATTGTACCGTAGCCATCAGCATGTTCAACTCTATGGTTCGATTATGCCATAAAGAGACTCGAAGCATGTTAAAAGCATCGTAGTCGATGTTGTAGGAGCACATCGCCTCCAAAGTCTCGAGGTAGTTGGAAAACTCAACACTACCAGGGAGAGCCATCTCACAGAATAAGAAAGATAGAATGTGAGGGTGTGATGAAAACACTCTACCCTTACCCCTTTTTTTACTTGAAAACCCTCACAAAAGACACAACCCTTATAGAAATTGGAGGGAATACTGCCCCCCAGGTTACCAAAAGCTTAAGAGAGTACCAATCAAAGCCTTGATTGATTAGACTGGACTGACCTGCCGACAGGCAGGACAAGGGGCTTGCCGATCGGCACCCCCTATTTTTGGAAACTTACCTTTTTCCTCTTTTGCCAAAACCAAAAAATAAAAAATTTAGTGAAAATAAATTGATATTCTCAACAGAATTTCAAAATACCTTTCCATCTTTATATAATTTCTAATTTAAACTTTCCTTCAAAATTCCAAGAATATTTCTTTTTACGGTCTGAGCAGTAAAGTAAAAAACACATATGCATGCATTCATTCATTACTAATAGAAGATAATAAAAAACTCCATTGCATTACATAGATATTTTTCTGTGATACATCAATTTTGCAGGAAATAAAGAAAAGTAGAAAAACAAAGGGACTCAGCCCGAACCCACATTATCTTTCTCATCTACCCTTCCCTTACCTCTCTAAGAGCTCCCATCACTGCGACGTGCTCTCTTTCCCCTATGGCGAGATGACGCACCACCGCTACCTGAACCAGACTCCTCCCCGAATGAGGCAAACGACACCAAACAAGAAGGAACCGCATCCCGAATATGGGTAGTCTCCGAAGATATCCAGTCCCTAATGTCCCTCAGGCAAGTGGTGGACACTCGGACTTGCTGAAAGGAAAGGTAGAATCAGTATCAAGCAGAGAAGATAAACAAGAAACGAAAGAAAAAAAGAAACTAAAAGAGAAGAACATAAAGGTATACCAAAGGACGAAGAACCTCCTCTATCAAGCCCAAATCCTCCGGGTCCATCGAATGAGGACGATGAAATATAGGCACCATCCTGCCATCAGCCAGACGAATGTTGTAGGAAGGGGTATGCAACCGCACAAAGGGAACCTATGGAGTCGTCGTCGCTGCAGATGTCGACGGACCACCAACACTATGGGAGGACCCCATTGGCCGAATCGAACCCGCAGGAGGGAAGGGCAACGCATCATATATGTTAGGATCCATCATCCAACTCGTCACGAAGTCCATATAGTCATACGGCACAATCGTGCCAGTATACAACATATATGACTCGCCAATCATTGCCGCAATCCTCACATCCTCTAGCGATAATCTCTCTTAACTTAAAGACATAGGGGGCCTCGTAGGTGGAACCACCACCTCCTCCTCAACAATCTGTCGAACCACCCTCTCCCCGAGATACCAGGAGTGAAAAAACTCATGCGTAGCAAATGTCTCATATGCGCATTCACCCCAGTCGACCCCGTGTCCTGAACAGCCATCCACCAAGGGTAAAAGGTCACCTGAAAAATCTACAGCAGATATAAGTCAATATGGAATCAGAGCACACAAATACTAAGACTAAAAAAGGAAAAAGTCTTACCCTATCACTAGTCAGGCCATTCAAGACTTGGCACACCACCTCCAGTGAAAGAGACTTCATAGACTGTCGATTGGCCTTGCGCTATCGAAACAACCAGTAAAAGTCCCCAATGGTCTCATCCTTCAAAGAAATCAGCTGGGTATTACGCCCAATCACCTCGTAGAACCACGTCTGCCAAAGATAAGAATTCGCGATAAAAAAAGAGATGCACAAGGAAAATACGAATGCATGAAAGGAAAATACACAAACTAAAGAATACCTTAAGAAGATATGTGGCTCAAGTGAAAGTCTGCCGGCAGCACCGCTAAATACATTTAGAGAAAAATAAAAGGTCACCAAAGTCAGGCTCCCCCAATCATAGAGAGGGATGTTCGAAAACATCCTAAAGTATGGGAAAAACCACAAGTGGACAACTTTGTCGCTCGACGCCACCAGAAATCCCCCCAACACCAGCAAAATAAACAGTCAGGCCATCTGCCTCACCTACAGCCCGTCCTTCACATTAATCATTGATCGACAGTAACCTTCCACCTTCTCGAGCCAGTCCAAAAGTTCATGCCACTGTCGAATGGCACCCTCCACACCATGCTGACCGGCACCCCCCTCTAATTTTCATACAAAAACTCCCTGTAAATACAAGAAGACCTTGAAAAATCCATAGAAAATTCATAAAAATCCCGGGGAGGATTTGGAACATTTTCACCAAGGAAGTTTCACACTCCCTCAAGCGGAACCCCTATTTCCTCTGGGAACTATCAAAAGTCAAGTGAATCTCCCTCCGGCAACGTCCCCAGAGGACCCCTAAAGTATCCTAAACCTCAGGTTATCTCCTATTCCCGAAAAGTCTTAAATTTCCCCGAGCAAAACATCCAAACCCTAGACCACCTAATCACTTCCCTAGTGGAATTTACAGCATCAAATTAGTTGTTCTCCCGCAAAGTCTCTAAATGATACAAAAGTTTCCCCAGCAATCAGCTCCTTAGTTCAAATCAAAATCATGAGGAAATTCACTACACCAAAAATAGGAATCTGGCATGGTTTAAAACTATGCCAGATCAAAGCTGGAACCGTTTTGAACTGTGCCAGAATCAGGTGTTCTAAAATGGCCATTTTTTCTAGTACGGTTTAAAAGTGTGTCAGATTTGACCAAACATGAACACTTGTGCCACACTTTTAAACCATGCCAGAATTTGATATTTCTGGCACAGTTTTGACACATTTTTTAACTGTGCCAGATTGAGCACATTTTGATAAACTTTTGGCACAGTTCAAAATCGTGCCAAAATTTGATAAACTTTTGGCACGGTTTTGAACTGTGGAAAATTTTTTGGATAAAAGAAAAAAAATTATTTGAAATTAAGAAAATTCACAAATTGCAAATCTTGCACATTGTTGATAAACTAATGTACATACAAACTTCAACATATTACAAGTCTTTAGTAGTTCACAGACCCAAAAAAAATGGGCAGAGTTTCGTCTATTTTTTGGACATTCTAAAACCTGCGTAATATAAAGCCCGCACGACCACAAAATATAACAATAAACTTATAAAAGCCTGCACGACCATAAACGTTAATAATAAAACTACAAAAGCCCGCATGGCTATAACACAAAAAAATAGAATCACAAATATTAACGGCATTAAAAAAATAAACCCCTTGTTGTAAACCATTGACTTCTCCTTGTGTTCCATGTGAATAAATGCTAACGATAAAATGTTATCCTGCAAAAAAATAGGATACAAAAAAAAGAGACGATATTAGTAACCAAGTAATTTATAAAAAAAAGCCTACTCAAGCTAAAAATTTACATATAGGAGTTGCAATTATTATTATATTCTAAAATTGAAAATCTTACGCATTGAGTTTTCACCCTTCAACGGCTTGTTCCTAAGCCTAATCCATATATTATCAAATTATCATCATATTCTCAAACTGAGAGGCTCGTGACTACGCGGTCAGTTCCTACAAGTTATATTGGTCCCGTGCGAGGTGTTTGTGCCATTTATAGGGCCGTTTGGCGGCTGGTTTGGGTTTTCACTCTCAAACGTCCTATTTTTAAGCCTAATCTAGATATTTCAAAATTATCATCATATTATCAAATTGGATGACCCGTGACTATGTGGTCAGTTCCTACAAGTTACATTGGTCCCGTGCGAGGTGCTAGTGCCTCTTACGGGTCGTTTGGCGGCTGGTTTGGATTTTCACTCTCAAACAGCTTATTTTTAAGGCTAATATAGATATTTCCAAATTATCATCATATTCTCAAACTGGGAGACCCGCGACTATGCGGTCAGTTCCTACAAGTTACATTGGTCCCGTGTGAGGTGTTCGTTCCTCATACGGGGCCGTTTGGGGGCTAGTTTGGGTTTTCACCCTTTAAATGCTTGTTTTAAGCCTAATTTTGATATTTTCAAATTATCATCATATTCTCAAACTAGGAGACCCGTGACTACGCGGTCAGTTCCTAAAATTTACATCGGTCTCATGCGAGGTGTTCGTGCCACTTATGGGGCCGTTTGACGATTGGTTTGGGTATTCTCCCTCAAACGGCTTATTTTTAAGCCTAATCGAGATATTTCTAAATTATCATCATATTCTCAAACCGAGAGACCCACGACTACACGGTCAGTTCCTACAAGTTACATTTGTCCCTTGCGAGGTGTTCCTGCCTCTTACGGGGCCGTTTGCCGACTGGTTTGGGTTTTTATCCTCAACCGGCTTGTATTTAAGCCTAATCTAGATATTTCAAAATTATTGTCATATTCTCAAATCGAGACACCCGTGATTACGCGATCAGTTCCTATAAGTTACATTGGTCCAGTGTGAGGTATTCGTGCCTCTTACGGGACCGTTTGGCAGTTGGTTTAGGTTTTCACCCTAAAACGTCTTGTTTCCAAGCCTAAACTTTATATTTTCAAATTATCATCATATTCTCAAACTGAAAGGCCCGTGACTACGCAGTCAATTCCTACGAGTTACATTGGTCCCTGTGAGGTGTTCATGCCTCTAACGGGGCCATTTGGTGGCTGGTTTGGGTTTTCACCCTCTAATGGCTTGTTTCTAAGCCTAATCTATATATTTTCCAATTATCATTATATTCTCAAACCGAGAGGCTCGTGACTACACAGTCAGTTCCTACGAGTTACATTGGTCCCGTATGAGGTGTTCGTTCCTCTTACGGGGCTGTTTGGCCGCTGGTTTGTGTATTCACACTCAAACGACCTGTTTTAAGCCTAATCTAGATATTTCCAAATTATCATCATATTCTCATACTGAGAGACCTGCGATTACGTGGTCAGTTCCTACAAGTTACATTAATCCAGTGTGAGGTATTCGTGCCTCTTACAAGGGCGTTTGGCGACTGGTTTGGGTTTTCACCCTCAAACGGCTTATTTTTAAGTTTAATATATATATTTTCACATTATCGTCATATTCTCAAACCAAGAGGATCATGACTACGTGGTCAGTTCCTATGAGTTACATTCGTCCCATACGAGGTGCTCGTGCCTCTTACGGGGCTGTTTGCCGACTGATTTGGGTATTCACCCTAAACGACTTATTTTTAAGCCTAATCTAGATATTTCCAAATTATCATCATATTCTCAAACCGGGAGACCCGTGATTAGGCAATCAGTTCCTACAAGTTACATTGGTCCCGTGTGAGGTGTTCGTGCCTCTTACGGGGCCATTTGGCGGCTGGTTTGGGTTTACACCCTCAAACGGCTTGTTTCTAAGCATAATCTATATATTTTCAAATTATTGTCATATTCTCAAACCGAGAGGCCCGTGACTATGTGGTCAGTTTCTACGAATTACATTGGTCTCGTGCGAGGGGTTCGTGCCTCTTACAGGGCCGTTTGGTAGCTGGTTTGGGTATTCTCCCTCAAACGGATTATTTCTAAGACTAAGCTATATATTTTCAAATTATCATCATATTGTAAAACCGAGAGGCCCATGGCTACGCGATCATTGCTACAAGTTACATTTGTCCCTTACGAAGTGTTCGTACCTCTTACGGGGCCGTTTGGCAGCTGGTTTGGATTTTCATCCGCAAACGGCTAATATTTAAGCCCAATCTAGATATTTTCAAATTATCATTATATTCCCAAATTGAGAGACCCGCGATTATGCAGTCAGTTCCTATAAGTTACATTAGTCTAGTATGAGGTGTTCGTGCCTCTTACGGGACTGCTTGGCGGATGGTTTTGGTTTTCACCATCAAACGGCCTGTTTCTAAGCCTAATCTATATATTTTCAAATTATCGTCATGTTCTCAAATCGAGAGGCCCGTGACTGCACAGTCAGTTCATACAAGTTACATTAGTCCCGTTTGTTCGTGCCTTTAACGGGGACGTTTGGCGGCTGGTTCGAGTTTTCACCCTCAAATAGCTTGTTTCCAAGCCTAATATATATATTTTCAAATTATTATCATATTCTCAAATTAAGAGGCTCGTGACTACACGGTCAGTTCCTACGAGTTACGTTGGTCCCGTGCGAGGTGTTCGTGCCTCTTACGGGGCCGTTTGGCCGCTGGTTTGGGTATTCACCCTCAAACGACTTATTTTTAAGACTAATCTATATATTTCAAAATTATCATCGTATTCTCAAATTGGGAGACCCGTGATTACGCGATCAGTTCCTATAAGTTACATTGGTCCAGTGTGAGGTGTTCGTGCCTCTTACGGGGCTGTTTGGCGGTTGGTTTTGGTTTTCACCCTCAAACGGCTTGTTTCCAAGCCTAATCTATATATTTTCAAATTATCGTCAAATTCTAAAATCCAGAGGCCCGTGATTACACGATTAGTTCCTATGAGTTACATTGGTCCCGTACGAGGTGTTCATGCCTCTTACGGTGTCGTTTGGTGGCTAGTTTGGGTATTCACCCTCAAACGGCTCGTTTTTAAGCCTAATCTAGATATTTCCAAATTATCGTCATATTCTCAAACCGGGAGAACCGCAATTATGCGGTCAGTTCCTACAAGTTACATTGTTCCCGTGTGAGGTGTTTGTGCCTCTTACGGGGCCGTTTGGTGGCTGGTTTAGGTTTTTACTCTCAAACGGCTTGTTTATAAGCCTAACATATATATTTTCAAATTATCATCATATTCTCAAAGAGAGAGGCCCGTGACCATGCGGTCAGTTCCTACAAGTTACATTGGTCCCGTACGAGGTGTCAGTGCCTCTTACGGAGTCGTTTGGGGGCTAGTTTGGGTTTTCCCCTTCAACAACTTATTTCTAAGCCTAAGCTATATATTTTCAAATTATCGTCATATTCTCAAATCAAGAGGCCCGTTTCTACGCGGTCAGTTCCTATGAGTTACATTGGTTCTATGCAATGTATTAGTGCCTCTTGCGGGGCTGATTTGGGTTTCCACCCTTCAACGGTGGTGCGATTTATCGTCATCTTCCTACAGTTTTCACCCTTCAATGGTGTTTATGTTTGAGTTGATTATGTCTGTAGTTTAATTGTGAATTATATAATGTGAGACTAAAGTTTAGAGTTTTCTGAAGTTTGGTAAAGTTTAGAGCTTTTACAGGGTTGTTATATATATAATAGTTGTTATATATATATAATAGTATATAACAATTGTAACAACCTAAAAACTTAAATAATACCTGAGTAAGAAGATGACAGCCTAAGAACGTAATCAGAATATCAAAAACAAAATCAAAATTTAAATAATACTTGAGTAGGAAGATTACACCACTTATTAGCAACAATACAACTATTCGTCGGTGTCAGCAATAGGAGGACACAGGTCGTCGAGCCAATACATAATTCCATTTTTACCAACATCTCCCAAGTTCTCCCAATGAACTTGTTTTCCACCCCAAACTAACTACTTGGGAACTTTGATGTCATTGAGTAAAACTCGCACTTCATTCTTTATCAGTGTAATTTATTGTAGTGAGGGCACAAAAGTTCTCCATTGACCTATTTGATAAATTAAAATCACAAAACCAATGTGAATACCAAATATCACAAAACCAACGTGAAAACCAAATTACATAAAACTAACATGAATACCATCTTGGATGACGGCTTGAAGGCATTGTAAGTTACCTCTGATATCCTTAGCCACTACATTCATTAGTCACTGCATTCATTGCTGAAACGGGAAGTACTACATTCACTAGCCACTGTCGTCTCGAAGGCGCTGCTGGTCAACTATCTCAACCACTTGATTTGGAGATATCCTTAGCCACTCATTCATTCCTGAAATAGGAACCACAAAAAAGAGAGACAGCAATGTTAGAAATGTTTTAAGTGTTTATTTGTAACAAATCTTATATAATTTTGAAATGCTATATTGACAAACATTGATATAACACAAACACACACACACACATATGTACAGTTATATATCAAATAAAATATTGTGGAATGCTATATTGACAAACATTGATCACTCTTACCTCAATATTTTTGTTAGGTCCAAATATGGGCTTGTAACTCATTTTATTATGTGTGTAGCAAAACAAAGAGGTGAAAAAATCAACAATTCATGTCAATGTTAATCTATGTTTACCCAAAAAGAGAGGGCGATAAGGAAGAGATGAAACGTGGTTGTGCTAATATAGCAATTGAAGACAAAGTGATTGAAATGGGACTAAATACTACAAAACTAAGACAATTACTATGTGCATGTGAACTTTACCACAAAACCAAGAAAATAAATCAATATAACTACTCATTGAATACCCACAACACCATGTTCTCATAATGAACGATGCATAACTTATATTCTTGAACCTCTTGGTACAACATTCTTCTATTGGTCACTGCTTCCATCCATATGTAAGCCCTGAAATCAGAGGTTAAATCAGAAACTTAAGTCAAAGTTCAAATTAAAAGTTGAACCATTTGAATCAAACATGAATATTACACAATTACCATAAATTAGCAAACAAGGAAGCGTATAAAGTCAATCTCAATCACACAAACAATTCAGATTAAAAAATGGCCTCAATTGTTAGAACAACGCATATATGTAAGATATGGATTCCCAAGATATTTTTCAGGTATATTACATGAATGAAACAACTAATAAACACCCATTTAGGCAAAATAACTGTATAGAAAAGAAATTGAGATCAATAATAAGATGAAATATGACATTATAAACACAACTCCGCTTCATGTGATTCCCCATGAAATCAAGCATCAGAGATAAATAACTTGGCCGACGATAGGATCTTAAAGATGGCATGAAAGGTGGCACGGGTGTGGTAAAACCCTGGTTGTCGACCAGTCCAATCGAACAACATCAAGCACGATAGAACTGTTTCTCGTACCCCAAAACCTCACGCACCAGACCTTCCCACAGCCGAATACCCAGCTCAGAGAGACCCTGCTATGAGGATTCTTCGTCGCCTCCTGATATCTCCAAGATTCGATCTAGCAATGGCTTTTTTTAGCACGGATTTGAGGTGGAAGAGATAAGCTAGGGATTTTCTTGAGCGTGAGAGAGAGACAGCGGGAGACGATATTGGTATAGGAGAGAGAGTGGGAGAATAAAAACCTTTGAGGGTAATTAATTTTTTTAGGATATTTATATTTTAGTGAAGTGTTCTCAATTTTGGCACACTTTTAAATAGTGCCAAAATTTGGCACTACTTAAAAGAGTGCCGAATTATTATTAAATAGTGCCAAAATTTGGCACAGTTTTAAACTGTGATAGATTTTTAATATCAAGGTCACAATTTAATCCCTTGGAATTGGATTCGACCCGCAAAATTGGTCATCACAATTTAAGCCCTCAGAATTGGCTTCGACTCGCAGAATTGGTCATCTCAATTTAACCCTCAGAATTGGCTTCGACCCGCAGAATTGGTCATCTCAATTTAATCCCTCAGAATTGGCTTCGACCCCGAGAATTGATCATCTCAATTTAAGCCCTCAGAATTGGCTTCGACCCGCAGAATTGTTCATCATAATTTAAGCCCTCAGAATTGGCTTCGACCCGCAGAATTTGTCATCTCAATTTAAGCCCTAAGAATTGGCTTTGACCCATAGAATTGTCTTTCAGAATTGTCTTCGACCCACAGAATTACCTCTCAGAATTAGCTTCGACCCGTAGAATTAGTCATCTAAATTTAAGCCCTCAGAATTGGCTTCGACCCACAGAATCGGTCATCCACGACATTGCTTTAGGTCCTCGAAATTGACCTAAATCTTTGATCATCACTTCCTTTAGACCATCCCCAGTATGCCCCCTTAGGTCCTCATGATCGGCCTCGACCCTCTGAATCGGTCATCCTCATCCCCAGGTTCTCAGAATGTGCCTCGGCCCTCTGAATTGGTCATCCTCTTTCAAAGGCATCATGCGGTGTCTATTCGATGGCTATCGTTTGTTCTAAACTCACCCGTTGAGGGGCTATGTAGACACCCCATTATAGTACCCCCTAACCTCTCCTTAGGTCCCTAGCACCTCCCTTCATCACTACAAACCTAATTCATGTAATACCCCGTAATTTTATTAATTTTTATTTAAGGGATTAATTGAATTAAATGAGAATTAATTGGAAATTAATCCGGAGGTAAATACTAGCGAAATCTGAATTTGTATTTGATTATGATGTTAAAATAAAACATTACTTAGAATATACGAGTATTGAAAATATTAAAATTATCGCGAGGCTGAAATACGATAATTTGGGAAATTAAATTGGGACGCGCGTGTCAGTCGCGTCAGGAATGAAATTAATTATATTAAAAGGTAAATTATATTTTTATCAACCGAATGGTCATTTTGATTGCGCCAATGTGTCCTAAAGGGTCGAAATAGTCAGAAAACACTAGTCGGGGGTTTAATTTGGGTCCCGAGACATTTTTAGGCCAAATCGACAACCCATAAGGGTATTTTGGTAAATTAAAAAAATTGAGGAATTAAAACCCACGAATTTTAGAGTTTAATTATATATTATTAGAGAGGCCACTAAGGCCATTATCAGCCAAAAATAATAAGAGTGGGCTACTGGAGTTTGAGAGAAGTTACAAGAGGTTCCAAACCAAAAACACCACCCACCACCACCAATTGGGAAGGATTTGTGACCGGAAAGAGGAGAAATTCATCCTTTAATCACCAACAACATATCAAAATAAAAAATCTAAGGCAAGTGATTTGATGTTATTAATTTCAATGAATATTTCCTCCATGTTTAGTGTAGAAACTTTATATACCTTGAAAGTTTTGATGAAAACCCAAATATGATGGTTGTGGAACTCATAATTTTGGATAGGGATTGCATATAGAATAGTTATGAATGGATTTGATACCCAAAATATAACTTTTGATGATTTGAAAACGGATTTAAAAGGAGTCGTTGTATTTCAATTAAATTCTGGGCTCATGTTTATAAGGTTTGGGGCAAGATTTGGGGATTTATGGTTATTACATGATGACTAGTAAGATTTGACACCAAAAATATGTTAAGAAGTGACCTAGGGTGACTTAGAGTAGTTTAAAAACATTGAAACTTATAGGATGGATTTAGAGAAAGAAAAATAGGGAAAAACAAAGTTGGGAGGAATTCTAGGCATTCTCGAAATTTTCGTTAGAAGACCAACCCAGGTTGTTTGAACGACCTCATTCGAATGAGCTTCTAACGAGATTCCAGTAGCCCTTCTAACGAGTTCGTTCGAATCCCTTGGTTCTAACGACACTCGTTCGAACCACCTCGTTCGAATGAGATTTCTAACGATTTGACAGAATAACCTTATTCGGCCGATTTTTGTTTCGGACTTCACATTGGCTTATTTATAGGTATTATTTTTGGGAGAACTTCAATAATTTTGACCCTAGAGAATTGACGTTGGGAACTTTGTGAACACCTAGACTTGAGGAAGACTAGCAGGTATATTTGAGACACCGAAGTATAACTTAGGATTCAATTTTAGATAAATGCATATAAGACATAAGTAATTAAGATTTACGACGTGAGATGTGTCGGCAGTCTATATTGTATATTATCCAAATACTTATAAATGTGCAAACTTGAACGACGGTATAAGGGGGTGGAATATACCTCTATTAATATTATAAGATATCTAAGATGTGTGAATGCTTAGTATATGGACTTATATGTGTATAACATACCTACCATACTTGCTATCACGGGAGGTCGGATTTCAATCAAGGCCATCTAATCTTTGTGTGCCTATGGGGGATTTAGATTGGTACCTCAAGGACATAGGTCAGAGAATGACTTATTGGTGAGTTAATAAGTTAGCTGACCATGGGAGCGTAGGTATGTGCGTGACCCATGGGTATGTGAACTATGTTCGCCTCCATTATGTGTGTTTGTTGCTTATTGAAACGTTTCCTGAGAGATTCAGAACACGTGGTCCTTAGGTACGTGATGTACCAGGATTCGATAGCAGAGTATGTGTGCACCGCAGCTTAGCCTAGGGGTGCCATTATTATATATTTATGATGAGATTAATATACTGATAATTGAGATGGACTATTTATTAAAGTGTAAGTGTGAATGATTGTAACATTTTTAGTAGAGTTAAAGATGCTAAATTTTAGTAATTCTTATAACTAATTATGAGTATTAAAAGTAAGACTTTCAGTTTATATTAAGATGTCGGGAATTGAACTTTGAATTTTAAAGTAAAGTCAGGTTATGGGTTGGACTAGTGAGATAGTGGTACAAGTAAAATGGGTACGGGTACGTTAGGAGTGCACAATTAGTTGAGAGGTGAGGAACTCATGTGAGTGCACGCACTATCATGTATTTTATATTCACTGTTTAATGATATTAAACACTTACTATATTTTAAACTGTTTTCACAATCGGGCTCTGACCCGTTTTCTTTCAAATCTATTTTCTTGAAAAAATCTTTTAGGTTCCCAGCCACAAGGACACCAAGCGTAGGAGTTCCATTCCAGTGACGTGCTGTAGCTGCTGTGGAAGTTACAGGACCTTGATAGTATACGCCTCCACTTTCTACTTTGACTCCATTTCAGACTTATTCATCTGTAGGGCATGTCACCCCTTTTTTCTTAGAGACAACTTAATTACTCAGTTTTATTTCGGTTTTGGCTTAAATTAATTAGTGTTTCAGACTTTGTATTTTTTTTATTCAGTATTCGGATTATTCAGAGGAGTGTTCCTCCAGATTCATTTTTATTCCATTATTATTCTATTGTGATTGTGATGTGATCGTGGTATCCTTATTTCATAATTTAACCTATTACATGTTGATCTAATTTAATTAAAATTGGCAATTAACTTTTTAAATATTAGGTGGCTAGTAATTGTAACAAAAATGTTTTTCGACAAGGATGCTATGAACCCGACCAACTTGACATTTTGTATTAATTTTAATAAAGGAGTAGCTACCCGGTATTTAATTAGACGGGGTGTCATAGATGGTATCAGAGCATCAGGTTCTAGTGTCTTTAGGATATGTACGGCTTGTTATGTTTCCGCTGAGCGTTCTTTGATGTAAAGCCCTATATTTAGGATTGTTGTACTCTTTTGTGTATCTTACGCTCTTCAGCTATTTTTGAGATAATAACTATAGACTTATAAGACTTCTCTTTCATTTCAGATGCCTCAATGACGTGCACTGCGAGTTCCCAGGGATGCTCAGCCCGAGCCACACCAATTCAGGGCACCATGAATGCCGCAGAGGTTGCCGCTATTGTGGCTCAAGCGGTAAATGCCGCGCTAGCAGTTGTACAGCAGGCACTACCTCAGGCGCCGGTAGTAGCACCAGTACAGGCTCATGCATTCCCGTCTACTTTGGAATGTCTTCATGATGCATTTCAGAAGGCACACCCTTCGGAGTTTACAGGTAGCTCCGACGTCGTTTTGTCCAGTCAGTGGAAGAAGGACATCCAAAGACATTTGAGGTTGTATGAGTGTACGGATGTACAAAGACAGATACTAACTACTTTTAAGCTGGTAGGGTCAGCGTTGCGGTGGTGGGAGTCCATTACCACCACGTAGGAGAGGGATGTTCTTTCTATTCACGAATTCTGGGTGTTGTTCGACTGCAAGTATTTTCCTTCAGCAGTTTACACTGAGATGAGGAGGAAGTTGATGAACCTCAAGCAGGAGGGGAGGATAGTTGCTGAATATAAGGTCGAGTTCATAAATGTCTTGAACATCTTCCCCGATGAGATTCCGATAGAGGAAAAGAAGATACATAAATTCATGGATGGATTGACTTGGAGGATCCGTTAGCACTTGCTAGGAAATCTCTCATTGTCCACTTATTCTGATGTGGTTAACGCAGCACTGCTTCACTGCCAGGACCACCGCTTTCACTTGGTCGAAGGTAAGCGATCAGGAGAGTCCAGCCATCAGGGCATGACAGGGGGGAATGGTGCCAGTGGGGCACAATCAGCTCAGGGTCAGCACAAGAAGAGTGATAAAAGTTCCCAGCAGGGTCAGCACGGCCATCAGGGCCAGCACTGCCAACAGCAGCAGTTTCAGTAGAGCCAGCATTATCAGTGGAGGAATGGCAATGGTCATCAGGGCCGTGGACAGCAGGGTCAGAGAGGGGAAAACTTTTCGAGGAAATGTTTCATTTATGGCAAGATTGGCCACAAGCGCTAGGAGTGTCCTGATAAGGGCAGAGCCCCACAACAACAGCAGCAGGGTGCTTGACACGAGCCCCAGAGACCTATGTTTCCTGCCGCCCTCCCAGCACCACCGCAGATGCCAGCTTTGCTATCCATCCCAGCAGTCCCAGTTCAACAGGGGCAGCTTCAGTACGGACGAGTTTATCAGCTCCACCAGGCTGCATTTCCACAGGATCCACCTGCTATAGAGGGTATGTTCTCTATTCAGGGGACTATGGGGCGTATTTTATTTGATACGGGAGCCACACACTAGTTCATTGCCATGAGATTTGCACGCATGATAGGGTTGATAGACACTTCATAGAGCACGATTACTTGCGTAGATTCACTGTTGAGTAGGGGTTCTATGATTTCTCTTATTTGTAGAGGTGTGGGTATAGAGATCGGGAGGTTTACTTTACCTGCTGATATGTTAGTATTAGATATGACTGAGTACGATGTGATCGTTGATATGGATTGGCTACTTGGGTATCGAGCCATGATTGATTGTTTTAGCAGTAGTATTATTTTTACCATACCCGAGCAAGAGATGTTTTTAGTGGCGATGCCTTATCCTGAGGGAGGATCGTCTACTCACTTGTACTATATAGAGGAGGAGACCTCTAAGGAAGTGGTGATACCACTTGATTCGATTCCAGTTGTTAGGGAGTTCGCTGATGTATTTTAGGATATTTCAGGATTACCACCTAGTAGGGAGATAGACTTTGTTATCGATTTGATTTCGAGCACTCGGCCAATAGCCCGCGCTCCATATCGTATGGCTCCAGCAGAAATAAGGGAGTTACGGGATCAGATAGAGCAATTATTGGATCAGGGGTTTATTCGTAGGAGTACTTCGCCGTGGGGTGCCCCTGTGCTGTTCGTAAAGAAGAGGGATGGATCGTTCAGGTTGTGTGTAAATTATCGAGAGTTAAATAAAGTCACGATATGGAATAAGTATCCATTGCCCCGAATCGATGACTTATTCGACCAGTTGAGAGGAGCTTCCTTCTTCTCAAAGATTGACTTGCAATTGGGATACCATCAGTTGCGTATCAGGGAACAGGATGTCTCGAAGACTGCCTTCTTGACGAGATATGGTTCCTATGAGTTCTGGGTTATGCCTTTTGGCCTAACCAATGCCCCAGCCGTGTTTATGGACTTGATGAATAGTGTATTCAGAGAGTTCCTAGAGAAGTTCATCATCGTCTTTATTGATGACATTCTGGTTTACTCCCAGACAGAGGAGGAACACGTCGATTACTTGATGCAGGTTTTACAGACACTGCATCAGAACGAGCTATATGCAAAGTACGAGAAGTGTGGGTTTTGGCTGAAAGAGGTTCAGTTTTTGGGACACATCATTTCAGACAGGGGAATATATGTTGATCCGGGGAAGGTATCGGCGGTGACAGAGTGGGGACAACCCACGACACCAATTGAGATCCGTAGTTTCTTGGGCCTAGCAGGATACTACATGAGTTTTATTCGGGGTTTCTCTAAGATGGCGGGTCCTTTGACACATCTGACTCGCAAACGTGTGCCATTCATATGGAGCGATGCCTGTCAGTTGGCATTCGATGTGTTGAAGGACAAGTTGACCTCAGCGCCAGTGTTAGCATTGCCCAGACCGAGAGCTGAGTACCTAGCCTACACCGACGCATCCTTATAAGGACTTAGAGGTGTACTGCAACAGGAGATTCATGCTATAGCTTATGCTTCCCGTAAGCTTAAGCCTCACGAGAAGAATTACCCCACCCATGACTTGGAGTTATCAGCAGTTGTATTTGCTCTTCGAATTTGGAGACATTATCTTTTTGGAGAGAAATTTCATTTGTTCACGGACCACAAGTCCCTATAATACCTCTTCACACAGAAAGAACAGAATATGCGTCAACGTAGGTGGCTGGAATTCGTGAAGGATTATCAGTTCGATATCCAATATCACCCAGGAAAGGCTAACGTGGTTGCAAACGCGTTGAGCCGTAGTCCAGTAGGTGAGGTGGCCGAAGTATGGAAAGAAAAGTGGAAGGAGTTGGGACACCAGGATACAGTGGCCTGATCATTCATGTCTGTGATGACTATTACGCCTCAGATTGTTGTGAGAGTGATACAGGCCCAGGCAAAAGACTCGTTTTGTCAAGAGAAGATAGTTCATTTGCTAGTAGAGGGAGCCGAGTCCTATACCATTGGTTCAGATGGGGGCTTACGCTTCAATGGGAGACTGGTTGTTCTTGAAGGGGAAGACTTGCGACACGAGGTTATGACAGAGTTGCACAGTTCGCGGTTTGCGGTACATTCGGGTGGGGATAAGATGTACCGGGATATGAGGCGACAGTAGTGATAGAGAGGGATGAAGAGAGATATTGTCGAGTTCATTTCTAAATGCCCCACTTGTCATCTGGTAAAGGTCGACCATCAGAGACCGACATGACTTCTACATCCACTAGAGGTTCCTATGTGGAAATGGGAGAGAATTTCCATGGACTTTATCATGGGGTTGCCTACTTCGCAGAGGGGTCACGACTCCATATGGGTAATCGTGGATCGGTTGAGCAAAGTTGATCATTTTTTGCTGGCATGAATAGATTACACTACGGGACAGTATGCCCAGATTTTCATAGCAGAGATAGTGAGACTTCACAGGGTACATCTCAATATCGTGTCTGACCGAGATAAGATATTTGTTTCACGATTTTGGGAGAGTTTTCAGGAGGCCATGGGTACGGAGTTGCGACTGAGTACGGTGTATCATCCGCAGATAGATGGGAAAATCAAGCGGACTAATCAAATGTTGGAAGACATGTTACGTATGTGCATCCCAGATTTTGGAGGTGCTTGGGAGCAGTACCTTCCACTGGTGGAGTTTGCTTATAATAACTCCTACCAGTTAACCATTGTCATGGCTCCATTCGAGGTGTTGTATGGTAGACCTTATCGTTCCCCAGCATGTTGGTTAGAGGCGGGGGATAACAAACTCCTTGGGTCCGAAGTGATTCAGGATACTTCGGTAAGGATAGAGATGATACGGAGCCGTATTCGGGTAGCTCAGGACCGACAGAAGAGCGATGTTGATGCCAAGAGGTTCTTCAGGGAATTGAAGGTGGGGGACCAGGTGCTACTCAGAGTATCTCCGATGAAAGGGATTATGCGTTTTGGGATGAAGAGGAAATTGTCACCAAACTATGTGGGGCCATTTCCTATCATCGAGCGGATTGGGCCAGTAGCGTATAGACTTGGGTTACCGGAGCACTTGCATAGAATTCATGACGTGTTCCATATTTCCTCGCCAAGGAGATATGTTAGGGACGATTTGGATGATACCCACATTGCTTTAGAGGACATCGATCTACAGCCCGATAGTTCTTACGAGGAGGGGCCGATTGCCATTTTGGACCACAGCGAGAGGAAACTGAGGTCGAAGATAGTACCATTAGCACGTGTTCAATGGCGGCATCATAATGCGCGAGGATGAGATGCGCGAGCGTTATCCAGACTTATTTTTACCAGGTATTATTTAGTTCCGAATTTCAGGACGAAATTCTGTTATTAGGGGGGAGTATGTAATACCCCGTAATTTTATTGATTTTTATTTAAGGGATTAATTGAATTAAATCAGAATTAATTGGAAATTAATCCGGAGGTAAATACTAGCGAGATGTGAATTGGTATTTGATTATGATGTTAAAATAAAACATTACTGAGAATATATGGTAATATACGAGTATTGAAAATATTAAAATTGTCGCGAGGCTGAAATACCACAATTTGGGAAATTAAGTTGGGACGCGCGTGTCAGTCGTGTCAGGAATGAAATTAATTAGATTAAAAATTAAATTATATTTTTATCAACCGAATGGTCATTTTGAGTGCGCTAATGTGTCCAAAAGGGTCGAAGTAGTCAGAAAACACTAGCCGGGGGTTTAATTTGGGTCACGGGGTATTTTTAGGCCAAACCGGCAACCCAGAAGGGTATTTTGGTGAATTTAAAAAATTGAGGCATTAAAACCCACGAATTTTAGAGTTTAATTATATATTATTAGAGAGGCCACTAAGGCCATTATCAGCCAAAAATAATAAGAGTGGGCTACGGGAGTTTGAGAGAAGTTACAAGAGGTTTCAAACTAAAACCACCACCAATTGGGAAGGATTTGTGATCGAAAAGAGGAGAGATTCAGCCTTTAATCACCAATAACAAATCATAAGAACAAATCTAAGGTAGATGATTTGATGTTATTAATTTCAATGAATATTTCCTCCATGTTTAGTGTAGAAACTTTATATACCTTGAAAGTTTTGATGAAAATCCAAATAGGATGGTTGTGGAACTCATAATTTTGGATAGGGATTGCATGTAGAATGGTTATGGACGGATGTGATACCCAAAATATAACTTTTGATGATTTGAAAACGGATTTAAAAGGAGTCTTTGTATTTTAATTAAATTCTGGGTTCATGTTTATAAGGTTTGGGGAAGATTTGGGGATTTATGGTTATTACATGCTGAGTAGTAAGATTTGACCCCAAAAATAGGTTAAGAAGTGACCTAGGGTGACTTAGTGTAGTTTAAAAACATTGAAACTTAATTGGTATGAACTTAGGATGGATTTAGAGAAAGAAAAATAGGTAAAAACGAAGTTGGGAGGAATTCTGGGCATTCTCGAAATTTTTGTTAGAAGACCAACCCAGGCCGTTCGAACGAGCTTCTAACGAGATTCCGGTAGCCCTTCTAACGAGTTCATTCGAAGCCCTTCGTTCGAACGACACTCGTTCGAACGATATTTCTAACGAGTTGACAGAATGACCTTGTTCGGCCGATTTTTGCTTCGGACTTCACATAGGCTTATTTATAGGTATTATTTTTGGGAGAACTTCAATAATTTTGACCCTAGAAATTTGACGTTGGGAACTTTATGAACACCTAGACTCGAGGATGACTAGTAGGTATATTTGAGAGACCGGACTATGACTTATGATTCAATTTTAGAGAAATGCATATAAGACTTAAGTAATTAAGATTTATGATGTGAGATGTGTCGGCGGTCTATATTGTATATTATCCAAATACTTATAAATGTGCAAACTTGAACGACGGCATAAGGGGGTGGAATATACCTCTATTAATATTATAAGATATCTAAGATGTGTGAATGCTTAGTATATGGACTTATATGTGTATAACATACCTACCATACTTGCTATCACGGGAGGTCGGCTTTCGATCAGGGCCATCTAATTTTTTTGTGCCTACGGGGGGATTTAGATTGGTACCTCAAGGACATAGGTCAGAGAATGACTTATTAGTGAGTTAATAAGTCAGCTGACCATGGGAGCGTAGGTATGTGCGTGACCCATGGGTATGTGAACTATGTTCGCCTCCATTATGTGTGTTTGTTGCTTATTGAAATGTTTCCTGAGAGATTCGGAACACATGGTCCTTAGGTACGTGATGTACCAGGATTCGATAGCAGAGTATGTGTGCACTGCAGCTTAGCCTAGCAGTGCCATTATTGTATATTTATGATGAGATTAATATACTAATAATTGAGATGGACTGTTTATTAAAGTGTAAGTGTGAATGATTGTAACATTTTTAGTAGAGTTAAAGATGGAAAATTTTAGTAATTCTTATACCTAATTCTGAGTATTAAAAGTAACACTCTCAGTTTATATTAAGATGTCGGGAATTGAACTTTGAATTATAAAGTAAAGTCAGGTTATGGATTGGAATAGTGAGATAGTGGAATAGCTAGAACGGATACGGGTACGTTAGGAGTGCACAATTAGTTGAGAGGTGAAGAACTGATGTGAGTGCACGCACTATCATGTATTTTATATTCACTGTTTAATGATATTAAACACTTGCTATATTTTAAACTATTTTCACAATCGGGCTCTGATCCGTTTGCTTTCAAATCTATTTTCTTGAAAAAACCTTTTAGGTGCCCAGCCACAAGGACACCAAGCGTAGGAGTTCCATTCCAGTGACGTGCTGTAGCTGCTGTGGAAGTTACAGGACCTCGATAGTAGACGCCTCCACTTTCTACTTTAACTCCATTTCAGACTTATTCATCTGTGGGGCATGTCGCCCCTTTTTTCTTAGAGACAACTTAAATACTCAGTTTTATTTCAGTTTTGGATTAAATTGATTAGTGTTTCAGATTTGTATTTTTTTTATTCAGTATTCGGATTATTCAGAGGAGTGTTCCTCCAGATTCATTTTTATTCCATTAATATTCCATTGTGATTGTGATGTGATCGTGGTATCCTTATTTCATAATTTAACCTGTTACATGTTGATCTAGTTTAATTAAAATTGACAACTCACTTTTTAAATATTAGGTGGCTAGTAATTGTACAAAAAAATGTTTTTCGACAGTGATGCTATGAACTGGACCAACTTGACATTTTGTATTAATTTGAATAAAGGAGTAGCTACCTGGTAATTAATTTGATGGGGTGTCACAATTCATACCCCTGGTACTGACCTGGAGGCCATCGAGTACTCCCAGGCTCCATTCGACCAAAAGTCATACTCCTGAGCTTGACTGAGACTGAATGAATTTCAAAGGGCACTGAAACCCCTTTCCAATAGTCCGTCCCGTGTGCGATTCTGACTTACGGTGCGGATGAACGACCTGTTTTCCCTCGAAACCTGACATAGAGGCCACCAGACGCTTCCAGGCTCCGTTTGACCAAAGTTAACTCTTCAGCTCGATTGAGTCTAAGTGAATCTTCAAAGGGTACTGAAACCCCTTTCTAACAGTCCACCCCGTGCGCGATTCTGAATTTCGGTATGAACGGACGATCCATTTTAATCTGAAAGGCCACCGAACTCTTCCAGTCCCCAGTTGACCAAAGTCAACTCCCCAAACTGAGTCAAACTCATTGGAATACCGAAGTACATCTCATAACCTTTCCAACGGTCTGCCCCATGCATGATTCTGACTTACCATGAGGATGAACGATCTGTTTGCATCCGATGATCCCCCGTCCACAAGACCGACGAGGGATTCCAAGTCACATTTATCCCAAAGACAACTCTCGAACCCAGGAGCAGTCCAAAGGACCTTTGAAGGTCTTTGAAGTACCTTTCCATGGATTTTCCCCTGGATGATTCGCATCAACGATTTCCATTTTTTCGAAGGAACCTGAAAGAGACTGCCAAACGGTAGGTTCCAAATCCTACCTATCGGTAGTTTGCCTTAAAAACACCTATCAATTGGCTGGACCAGACCCATGCCAATCAGCAATGCCCTGGTCCTATATAAAGGAGGGCCTGACCTCATTGCAAAAAAAATGAAGATCTGAAATTCATCCCTCTCAATGAACTCAGAACACCTCTCTCGAGGTCAACGTGATTTCCACATCCAAATCATTTTCCAACCTTCACTTTTCATCATATTTTTCATCAAACTTGGTGAATTAACTACTCTTCATCATCACCCAAGTGCAAGGTATGTTTTCCAACATTCAAGATCAAGCTCAAGATCATCAAGAAGGTCCAACTTTCTCAACTCTCTCTTCAAATTCTCCTAAATTCACTTTAACTTATTTTATTACTTAGTACTTTTATTCTCTCCATCTCACATATCCTAATATACTTTTTATTTAGTATTATTGCACATCTCCTATTTTCATATAAATAAAACCCCAAAAATAAGAAAAATAGGGTTTGCTCATAAATTCCAAATGGGAATTCTCACACTTTTCCCACAACTAAAACACTTTTTTACACATACACACATATAAGATAAGTCCCCGGTTGGATTTATGGGATAAATCCCACCCCTCATTTTGCATATGAACTACGTGGACTTTGATGCCTCTATAGGCTACGTAGGCGTCTCGGGTTAAAACTCGAGACTCGAGTCCTACTCTTTCCCATTTGTCTATTTTTTCTAAATTCTTTAACTTAATTCTCTTAGATTTTATATATTTACATATACATATATTTGCTCTTAGTGGCGTATTATTCCACATGCGTTATCGGTCCATTATAACGATCAACGCAAGGATAATCGTGTAAATCCTATTTTCTAATATTACTTTTAGGAACATTCGTATGGATGACTCGCTTTATCTCTTCCATGATAAAAGTCGATGATTCCTATCTCCACTACATATACACATGCACACATATCACGGGGAATAGAGGAAAATAACAACAATCCATGAGAGACCACAAGGGCAGAATGGGTGCCTAACACCTTCCCATTTCGTAACTTAGCCTCCGAACCCTACTCGAATCATTTTTGATTTTGTATGTATCAGTATGTCTTTGGATGTTGTCCTTCGGGATGGCTACACCTTCTTTTGTCTGTTTTGAGTAAAATAGACTGCCGACTCCATCTCTCTACATTTTTCACCTCACACATCGCCGACGACGGCCGAAGCTCTCCCGAGAGGGATGCGCTGGACCAAGATCCTCTCACCACGGAGATGACCCCCTCTTATCTGTGTGTATGAGTATACGAGGGACTTCATGTGTATATAGGAAGTCATGTACTATATATATGCACGTGTGTGTATATAAATGTGCACGTGTGAGTTTGTGTGCATGTGTGAGTATGTATGTGCATGTAACATTCATATGTGTGTGCATATAACATTCATATGTGTGTGCATGTAACATTCGTATATGTGTGTGTGTGTGTGACATTTATATGTGCGCGTTTGTGAGTATGTGTGTGCATGTAACATTTATATGTGCGCGTATATCCAATTTCATATGTGCACGTATGTCGTATATATATGTGCGCGTATGAGAGTGTGTGTGTGTGCGTATATATTTTCATAATCATATACCCAATTTCAATTTCAATATAGGAATTTTAATATAACAATTTGAATTTCCATATATATATATATGTGTGTGTGTGTGTGCGCGCGCGCGCGCGCGCGTTACACATACCCCCTTCACACACATACGTACACCAAAACACGTGCGTGTATGTATGTATATATGTATACATATACCCCTCTTCACACACATATACATACACCAAAACACACAAACACACCAAAACAAAGACACACCCACACTGAAACATACACACACACAATATATATATATATATATATATATATATATATATATATATAAATAAAGAGAGAGAGAGAGAGAGAGAGAGAGACCCTCTTCTATAAGGACTCCTTATGGTGTAAGCCCCAGTACATACCATTTTTTTAAATAGTAAAAAAATGAATTTTTTAATGAAACTTCATGGATTCACGTTGAGAAGATCATCTCCAATTGTTTTCATAAAAAAATACGTTAAAAAAATCATTGAGATGAGGTGAGGTGATATGTAAAAAAAGTGTATAAATATACATTTTCGATCGTTGAAATGTTGGCGATCATCTCACCCATTCTTTGATTGAATTTTTTTATGATACTTCATGGATACGATCTCGATAGTGAGAAGATCATATCCATGAAGTTTCATCAAAAAATTTAATCAATAAAGTGGTTGGCTTTGACCCAACATTTCGATGGTTGAAAATGCATATTTATACCATTTTTTACATATCACCTCATCTTAACGATTTTTTATTGAAGAATATTTTGGGAGGAACTTTGGCATCTAAAGTGTCCTAGATGGGACATAGTTCAGTACAGTGACCCCTCTGGTCAAGGGTCCAGAGTGTGACCATTTCCTTATTTACGTTACCCTTTAACCTGGTAACATGATTGATCATGGTATTTTGGAAGGGGGCACGATTTTGGAGCGTGATTATTGGGTCACAGCTTTAAACCGTGACCAACTTACTCTGACAATTCTATATATATGACATAGTTCTACTAGGAAGATTATATTTGCAAGCACATTGCGACTAATCCATGTGACTACATCTAACATTTTAAGTTTTGTATTATTATTCATTTGATTTTCGTATTGAGTGAAACTGGGGATTAAATGAGACTTAGTGGAAGAATTTTTACTCTGGGTATGTTATATCCTCCACCTAACTGCGGGAAGAATGTCTCGTCCATAATAAAATTATACATATACGATAAACAATATATTTGTCAATGGTTCAATATAGGATAAATCGTAAACACATATATATTCCCCTTATGATAACAATAGTAAAGATACGCATCAAGTAAAATTATAAATATCTTTTAAAAAAATCATTAAGTATGTCTGATTCATCCCGACATAACTCTCATTACCCTTGAACTTGGGCATTTTATCCCCCTCGGGTACTTTAATGTCTATAATTATGCTCGTTAATCGGACAACCTATGTTTTATATTCTAACATGTTATTTGAGTTATAATTGAGTTTTTATAGGTATTAAAGTGCTTAGTATGAAGTTTGGGCTCATTCCAATAAAGTTTCGTCGTGATTCGCATGTTCAGGGGCATATTTGTAATTTTGTACTTCGAAATTTTTGCCCGAAGTATCCACGGAAGTTGTATCCCTTGGACCAAGCTTTGCGTGGATGCAAACATTGTGCGAATCGGAGTCCGAACGAAGGAAACACAGACCTTTAATCGAAAAAGAATTATAAGAAAAATATCAATTTTATTAATTACATCCATGTATCTTTTCTCTTTCATTAACGATTCTAATAATTCCCTTTATGTCCCTAAAACGTTTTTTTTTGCATCAAATGGAGCTGGCGATTTGGGTTTTGGCTCAGGTTTTGCTCGGGTTTTGGGTTCATTCGAAATCCGGGACTTTGGTCCAAATTTAGAGCACAATCTTTGACTACATACACAAATGGGTCTTGGACATATAAAAATTGGAGCTTTGGCCATTAATGGCTATGGAAGTGGGTCTTGATTTTTAGGTGTTGGCCACACACTTACGTGCACCAAATGGAAGTACAAATTGCGTGGGTCTCGATTTTGGCTTCGAAGAATAGTTTCAGTGGTCCATATTTTGGCCTCGGCTTACATGATGTGTGCAGCTGGGTTTTGGTTTATTGCCCATTTGTGGCTGCAATTTCTTTGTAGCAAAGATTGGAGGTTGAGTTGTAGCGGTGTCGATCGATCGGCGTCCAACTCGCGATTAATCGGGAAATTGATTTTTGCCGCAGGACTCAACCAGTGTTGCCCTCCCATTTGTCGCGGTCGACCGGTACTCTATTTCCACTGACTCTATTTTTGCTTCTTAACCCACTTTCTATTGTTGATTTTATTTTTTTCCTTTTTCTTTTGTTAGTTAATAAAAGACTTATCCCATTTTTATTTCTTTTTCCTTTTTCTTTTCTTGTTTATTTTAACTTAATATAAATAGAACACTTTGTTTATTTTTGGAGAGATCTTCATCTTGCTTTAGTTTTTAGGTTAAGAACACTTTGGGGTTTATTTGTGAGACTACCCATCTCCTCATTTGGCTTTGGGTATTTGTTCATTAATATTAGTTCCCTTTTATTTAAGCTTTGTATTTACTTTATCCACGCTTATTTATTATTCCCTGTCTAGATAAATTAATTGTAGTTGTTTATTTATTGTTTTAATTATAAATTAGTTGTTTAATTTAATTATTCATGTTGTATGAGTAGTTAAATAGGGTTTGGGTCGTGTGTACGCCATTGATGGGCGTCGAGCTTCGAAAATTAGGTTTCGTATAAAATGGTATTTAATTGAAACCTCGCGAATTAAAATGGGATTATTATGCGTTTAATTTTCATTGTCATGCAACGATAGTATTTAAAGCGATAATTTGACTTTAAGTTACATGTGACCATTTTTTATCAAATATTTAATCTCGCATCGTTGGCCTAAATTCCTTCATGTGTGATGTTTATGATTAATTAAAAATGCTTGATTAAATATTTTCGAACCAAAATTCCAATTCCACGTGTTTAGGCCATGGCGGGGACACAATCCCGACCTTCGTTTTATTAATCATTGTTTAGTTTAAACTTCTTATTTTTCCCTTTTATTTGAAATCACTCATCACCTTTTATATTTTTATTCTTGAAATAATAAACCGATTAAAATATGTCGAAAACTCCCTGTGGATTTGATACCCGACTTACCGTTATACTTGTATCGCAAGTGCAGTCGTAGTTTAGGCTTTTGTTTTAATGCGGTGAAACGAATTCAACGATTAGCATTTTGACGCGACGCTACTTTTCACGCTTAATCAATGTCATTGTATAATATCACCTAAGTGAATAATGGCAAGGTGCAATTTTACAACTATAAATGTCATATATTATAACCCCATGAATAATGAAATGATGTGTTGGTAGTGTAAGCTTCTCGCTTCTAACACTAGAAGTAATGCAAAATTACTTTGTATTATTTATTTAAACACAATACCCATGTATTCCGATGCCCATAAAACTAAGTGAATTTCTTCAAGAATTGCTTTCACATAACTCATCGCAGATGAATGGGCGGGTACCACATAAAAACTTCACGTCGGCTCTTCTGTATCCTTAGGTTCAACTATGGTTGAAATATTTAATATATTACATACCAAGACTGGAAAACTTTTGGTCTTTTTGAATAGTGTGCGTTATTCGCTATTTGCTAGACAAATGTCATTATATAATGGATGTTAACAATTGTCAATTACAATATTCAATATAAACTGTGAAGTATGTGTGAGTCCAAATATATATAAACAACAATAATTTGTGTTCAAGAGTTTGATGACCAGACTTAAACAAATGAAAGTATTTTTAAAAAACTCCTATCAAATAATTAGCAGCGATTTAAAGAATGAGATAGGTAACAAAACTTTAAGTTATGTAACAATAAATCTTTGAATACTAAATAATCTCAAAAGAATTTTATATCTGAGAATATAAATCGATTATAAAGAATAATTTGAAGAAATATATGTCTAAAAATATGCACTTTGAAGACTTTGGATCATTATAAATTAAAATTTAATCGTTATGGTTTAAGTAAAAAAAATCTTAGTTATATGGATATCAAATCGTATTATATATTTAAATGAGGAAAAGTTTACCAATTAAACTTTAGAAATTTAGGTTTAGTATAAATTAAAACATAGGATTGCATGTTCTCAATAAAAATAATTCACAAAGTATCTAGTGCCAATAAGAGAAAATATAAAACTTCAAGTTTTATCACTTGTATGTGAGAATTCTGATTCTACACAAATAGTTGAACATAGGTTCAATATTAATAATGTTAAAGGACATTAAATTCTTTATATTATTTTTATATTAACTTCAAGTTTGATTATGGTAACTGTTGATGTAAAAAACTAGATTATATCTAATTAATCAATCACAGAAAAAAATGAATAAATAAGACAAAGGATTTTTAAAGTGGTTCAACCTTGTGAGAATGGCCTACGTCCACTATTTTGTATTGCTGACTGTTTGCCTTGAATCTCGATCATCGATTTACAAAGAGATCCAAAGTTCCCTTTTTATGAGGAGGTTACAATGTATTTATAGCCTTAAGGCTGTACATATGAAAGGATAATGCGCTGTTATCTAGTAGACATATACATATGTATGATAATAATGCGCATTTAATGCATAGCTGTCTTTTGATTCTCTTAATTTGGATGCTCTACACGCTATGTAGCTCGAACCGCTTAAGTTGCTCGGTACGCTTAAGTTGCTCAGGGTGCCTGAGTTGCTCGGTACGCTTAAGTTGCTCGTCTAGAGTATTGGTATTTACCATGTAGGTTGACATGTGTCTTTAAGTGATTGGTCCACGTCGGTAGACTAAATTTGGTATCAACAGAAGCCCCCAATGTTTCACAGTTGAGGTTGAAGGAGAGTGTGGAACATTCTGCTCGAAATTTGCTTGGATTAATAGTCCTCATTAATTTTAGTAAGATTTTCCTTGTTTATAATTCCTTTTTGAGCTCATAAGATCAGACTTCATAAGTATTTTGAATTTTCACAATCATTTCGATTTTTGTGCCCTTTTCTTCTTTTAGTCACCGGTAACGCAAACGTATTTCCTTGTAATCATTGTTTTTCTCTATTCCCGAGGTAAAGTATTTAAGTGTGACAGAAATCCTATCGTCTTTCACTTTTTCAAATCTTTATCTTTGAACTCTTCATTTTCTCTCTATCTTGTGCCTTCGTTCTTTCCATCATTTATTGGCAACTGATCTTTATTTCCTCTGTAAGATTTTCTTTACTCACCATGGTTTATCTTGTTGAATCGTTAGACAAATTTCGGTCTGAGTTTTCAATCCCTTTGTGGGTTATTTTAGAAGAAGTTTCTTATCCTTGTGAATTACTTTCTTTGGCTGAGGGACACTGATTCCCAAGTCTTTTTGTAGCCGAATGTGGCTTTTCTTTCCCGCCAAATCCCCTGTGTTTGGAGTTTTGCCAATATTTTGATATTGTACCTACAAGAGTAGCTCCAAATACATGGAGGGTGGTTAATGGAGTACATAGGTTAAATCAACTTCATGGAACTCGTTTGGGAATTCCAGAAATTATGAAAAGAGATAAGAGAATGAGGTGAGGAGGAGAGGAGAGGAGAGTACACCAGTATATATATGTGGTTCAGTCAATCTGGCCTACGTCCACTGTGAGTGTGTGTGAGTAATATCACTGAATGAAGGCACTAATGGCCATGGATACAATCTCTCAAGCTTTCTCTCTCTACTGTGAATCTAGACAGAGTTTTAGCTAGGGTTGAATAACTGGGATCCTTTTGCAATGTAGGGGATGACCCCTATATATAGTACATAGGGGGTGTAATGTACCCGCCATGCATGTAATGAGCATGTGTGTGGTAGCCTCACCAATGTGGGAGTGCCATCTGTCACTGTCACATGTAGAGAATGATAATGCAATATTCTCCCCACGTGTGGGGAATAATCTTGTTACAACTGATTTGTGTCAACGTGTCCTTATCTGGATGCCAGCAGGTGCTCGGCCATCGCGCCTGGTATATGACCTCGGCCTTGGTGAGGCCGAGGTTGGTAAGTCTTGATACCTGTTCAGTCCGAGTGCTCCATGGAGGTCTCGGCCTGATCCTAGCCGAGACAATAGATAAGGTCTTCCTGACATGAGGTTGATCTGATGGCATCCTGCAGGCTCGGCTTATGTATGGCCGAGGTTTTCATTTCAAGTCATCTGACAAGCGCTGTTGATCCTTATGAGGTCCCTTGGGGATGCTCATGGCAGTGTCGGCCTGGGCCGACCTTGGTCTGGCCTAGGGATGATATCGCGTGTCCAAGACATGCCCAATGTCGGCGACAATATCGGCCGAGGTTGGTGTCTCTAGGCCGAGGTTACACTTCGGGAATATCAATCACCCCCAGCCCTTAGTCATATGTGAGAGCAAGTGGCTAGGGGATTACTATACCTTCGAGGCCTGTCTGTTCCAAGCCAATACCTGCCTGACACCTGTCCAATGCCAGATCATGCTTACTTGGTAGGCGTGTGATGTCATTCGTCCTTTGGGGCTCCCAAGGCAATGATGGGCCTTGGGAGTTGTGCCTGAGTATATAAGGTTTTGAACCCTTCTTTCTCTCTTTCTTCTCCATTTCTTATATTTCTGCCGCCATCGTTTCTGCAATTTTCTCTCTCTAGAAAGATTTGGATTCAAGGCTTTTGGGTGGTGATCTCTCGCGTTTTCTCCTCGCTTCCTTACCATTTCCTCCTCAGGTAAGGTTTTCTATACATTTTCCTTCATTTTACCTGCAAGCACCCTTACTTTCGTACTTTTCGGCGACCTTCTTAGTTTTTCGGCGTCACTACCATAGTTTCAAGCGAGATTTTCTTGCCAAGTTTAAGCAGTTTGATCTTTAAATTCCTTTGCCTACTAGCCAGTCTTGTTTGTAACTTTTGGAGTTTAGGAAAATCCCCAAGTGTAGTGTCGTCCTCTGATGCTCAGACCTTTATATCAGCTTCTTGAGGAGTTCCCTTCTCTTAGAGAGAAGACTTTAGAAAAGATTAGGCAAATAAAGAGAGCTCAGGAGGAAGCTCGTAGGTCACAAGAGTTTCCCATTAGACCCTTGTTTCCACCACCTCTGAGGGTGATATATCCCGACCCCCCGGAGAACTTCTATCAGATAGGGGTTCCTGCTGATCCCATTCCTATGTCTGAGTCTGAATCTTCTACATCAGACCCCATGTCTATGGACTCCTTTCAAGAGTCCATGGACTTCACACTTAGGCCTGATCAGGCCCCTGATCAGTTCGAGGTCTCCAGCCGAGCCTCGTCCCATAATCACTCAAGCACCTCAGGGTCGTCCTCATAGGTTGAGATCCTTGAGCCTAGTGTGGCCATACCACCACCAATTGACGCCATTACTATGACGGTTGTCACCGGCGAAGAGTTTGCTCAGAGGTTCCCGAGTAACCCGTCAACATCTGCTCCGGCCGACGTTGAGCTGGATGATGATGAGGATGAAAGCGATGTCGAAGTCTCTGAGGCGGTCGAGATCGAAAGTACTATCACTGAGGTAGACCTTCTCTGCTTTAGATACTTATATTCTATTAGCCCCTCCATTAAACTTAGGAGACCTCTGAGGGAAGAGAGGGCTTATCACGGCCGAGACGGGGAGATCTGCTTGTATAAGCAGATGTTCAAATTGGGTTTCCGTCTGCCCATTCACCCCATCATCAGATCCATCCTCTCTTACATTAACTTGGCCCCCTCTCAGCTCTCTCCTAATGCATGGAGAATCATAATAGGGACAATAGTGTTATGGAAGGTCGTCCACCATTCAGACCATCCAGTTCAAGTATTTGTGGGTTGTTACGTCCCCTCCTCGACCAAAAATCATCCGAGCTACTACCATTTTGTAGCTCAGAGGCCTGAGAAGAAGTTGCTTCAGGTGACCCAGACTTCTAACCATAACTGAAAGCCTCGGTACTTCTTTGCCTCAGGGCCATGGGAGTTTGGCCCATGTGTTCCCTTGTCCCATCTGGAGCAGAGGATGCCCCTGAGCTGGGGTAAGGTCACCATGTATGCTAGGGCCGACCCTGGCCTAAGTCTTCAAAACCTCCAGAAGGTGAAAGCCCTTAAAGATCAGGAGGAAAATGGTCTATTTGTCAGGTTTGAACATCTGATGACTCCCCACTTCCTTTCTGGGACAGGTCTGGGTGGGAGTCCCCTTGCCGAGATTGGTAAGCATTTTTGTTTTGCAAGTTTAACCTCTGAGTTTATTCATATCTGTTAATCTAACTGAGGTCTATTAATTTTTTGTTTTTGCAGAGCGACCAAGGGATATTCCTGGCGAGTTGTGGGATATGGCTGGACCGAGCTTGACACGTCTTTCCAAGAGAGCAGGTCTTAATGCTCCTCCCCCAGCTCCCTCGGCCTCTAAGCCCCCGGCCAAAAAGAAGAGGGATCCTGAAGATCACGCCCCTGAGGATCAGAGGCCAAAGAAGAAGACCACTGAAGCTGCTATTCCTATCTCTTCGGCCGACATCCTAACGGCTCGTCTGGATCAACTGAAGTTAACCGATAGTGTGGTCGGCCACAGCATGCAGGTCGTGGATGCCATCGGCTCTGTAATGACCGAGGTTAACAAGCGCTTCTACAGGGCTATGGACACTCCTCTACTGATTGAGTTCGGCCTTCACAGAACCGTTCAGGTATGATTTGGTCCTTTGATTCAAATTCTTCCAAGTGTAACATCTGATTCTTCTTCAACTTACTCATGATCACTAAATGTGCAGGGCTTGACCGCTATGCATCATCTATCAAACTGGAATCTGAGGAAGTTGCCTCTCATCCAAAAGGGGCAAGAGGCCGAGAAAGTCCAGGGTGCTCTGAATGCAGAGATAGAGCGCCTTAAGTCCGAGCTGAAGGGCTTTGAGGAAAAGGTGAAGGGGCTGGAGAGGGACATCTCTCAGCTCGGCAAGGACCATGATGCTGTACTGAAGGCTAAAGACGACGTTCTTCAGCAAAAGGTCAACTCGGCTGTCAGGGCCGCTATTGAGGATGCCTCTGGGAAGATCATTGCTGATTACAAATCCTCTGATGAGTTCATGGGGTTTGTCTTTGAAAACCATGAAAGAGGTATCAAAGCCACTACTAAATGGGCTGACATCAGAGAGAGAGAGGCCGACACTCTGAAGGCCTCTAACTTCGTGGGTCTCGGCTTTGCCGATCCATAATTTTCCCAAGCTCTTTAAGAGGTTGAGGAAGAGGCTGCTGCTCCTGCCGAGACTGCTACTCTGGAGGTCACCGAGGTTAGAGGGGCAGACCCTTGTGATGATGCAGCCGAGGTCTCTAACCAAGCCGAGGGTGTCAACGTTCCCCCCTCAGACTCTTAGGATATTTTTCATTTCTGTTTGTAATTTCTGTATTGTGGAACTTATGTCTGTAATAATTGAACATTAATTTTCTGAATATATACATATCAACCTCTGATGAGGATCCTTTTCACTTTCTTTTCATTGAATGCCATGTGATGCTTTTCATTATTAGTTCCATTGCTATGGTGTCTGCTAGAAATAAATTTGGGATCCTCATAATAAATCTCACCAAATTAATGATGTTAAAGGTCTGAGGTCATCTCATTATGGTGTCTGAGCTCAGACCTCGTCACCACTGAATGGTGTTATGAGGGTCTGAGATCATCACCTAAGATGTTAGCCTCATAATTAATTTCACCAAATTAATGATGTTAAAGGTCTGAGGTCATCTCATTATGGTGTTTGAGCTCAGACCTTGTCACCACTGAATGGTGTTATGAGGGTCTGAGATCATCACCTAAGATGTTAGCCTCATAATTAATTTCACCAAATTAATGATGTTAAAGGTCTGAGGTCATCTCATTATGGTGTCTGAGCTCAGACCTCGTCACCACTGAATGGTGTTATGAGGGTCTGAGATCATCACCTAAGATGTTAGCCTCATAATTATTTCACCAAATTAATGATGTTAAGGGTGTGAGGTCATCTCATTATGGTGTCTGAGCTCAGACCTTGTCACCACTGAATGGTGTTATGAGAGTCTGAGGTCTTCACCTAAGATGTTAGCCTCATAATAAATTTCACCAAATTAATGATGTTAAGGGTCTGAGGTCATCTCATTATGGTGTCTGAGATCAGACCTCGTCACCACTAAATGGTGTTATGAGGGTATGAGGTCATCACCTAAGATGTTAGCCTCATAATTAATTTCACCAAATTAATGATGTTAAAGGTTTGAGGTCATCTCAATATGGTGTCTGAGCTCAGACCTCGTCACCACTGAATGGTGTTATGAGGGTCTGAGATCATCACCTAAGATGTTATCCCCATAATATATCTCTGATCTAAGAATGAAGCAAGAACTATCATGGAAACTGATCTTTATTAATAACCTCTTCTCAATAAGATGGTATATTTACATAAAATTCTATGCAACATCATATGTAATATCTCTTTAGGTGGTCAGCATTCCATGGGTTAGTGAAAGGTTCTCTTTCTAGGTTTTCTAGCCTGTAAGTGACAGGCGTAACCTCTTCTATTACTTTTTAGGGGCCATGCCAGTTTGGGTGTATCTTATTTTCCTTCTGTAGGGTCTTCTTTAGCACTAGGTCTCCCACTGCAATGGGTCTTGACTTCACCCTCTGGTTGTAGAATTTCGCTGCCCGCTATTGGTAGGCTACTTTTCTGACCTCTGCGTCTTCTCTTCTTTCTTCGATAAGATCCAGATCTAGCCTCCTCTCTTCCCCATTACTATCTGGATCGTAGGTCTGAATCCGATGAGTTGGTAGTCCTACTTTCGTTGGTATGACGGCCTCTGAGCCATGTGCCAGCATGAATGGGGTTTCTCCTGTTGGTGTCCTTGTCGTGGTTCTGTAGGCCCATAACACAGCGTAGACCTCTTTTGTCCATCTCCCCTTCGCATCTTCTAACCTCTTCTTAATTCCGTCCAAGATAGTTCTGTTTTTTACCTCAGTCTGACCATTTTCCTGAGGTCGACCAGGAGATGAGAAGAACTGTTTAATCCCCACTCTTAGGCAGTACTTTTCTAAGGATGAGTTCTTGAACTGGGTCCCATTATCCGAGATGAGAGTGTTTGGGAGGCCATATCTTCATATGATGTTCTTCCAAATGAATTGGAAGGTCTTCTGCTCTGTGATTATTATCATCGGTTCTGCCTCCACCCACTTTGAAAAGTAGTCAATGTCAACTATCAAGAATCTATAGTTGTTGACAGCTCTTGGAAAAGGTCCTACCAAGTCAATTCCCCATACCGCAAATGGCCATAGGGAAGAGATTGATGTCATAGGCTGATGGGGTTGATGAGGGATAGTGGCGAACCTTTGACATTTGTCGCACCTCTTCACATAGTCTGCAGTGTCCTTAGACAAGGTAGGCCACCAATACCCCTGAGTGATGATCCTCTTGGTTAAGGGCCTTCCCCCTATGTGGCTAGAGCAAGAACCCTCATGAACCTCCTGTAAGACCCGGGGTACTTCCATGGGATGCACACATCTGAGGAGAGGCAGTAGAAACCTCTTTTTGTACAAGAAGTCTCCTACCATTGAGAACTTGGCAGCCCTGTATCTTAACTTTCTCCTTTCTAGCCTGGACTCAGGCAGCTCTCCCTCTATTAGGTATCTGACGAGAGGGTCAATCCATGAGTCTCCTAGGTTCACATTGTGACAAGGGATACATACCTCGTCCTCCTCGATGGTTTCCTTTCCTAAGACCTCAATTGGAATGGTCCTTCACATATCTGTCTTTATTGCCGAGGCCAGCCTTGCCAATGCATCAGCGTGATTGTTGCTCAGTCGAGGCACTCTCTTTAGTTTTGCTTCTTCAAAATATTCTAACAACCTTTTTACCTTCTTTAAGTACTTGGCCATCCTTTCGTCTTTGTCCTCGTATATCCCCAATACTTGATTGACAACCAACCTTGAGTCGCTATGGAGTAGGAGTCGCTTTACTCGAAGAGTTGTTGCCAATAAGAGACCTGCTATCATGGCCTCATACTCGGACTCGTTATTTAAAGCCTGGAAGTTGAATCTCAAGGCGTATTCAATGTTGGCGCCATCTGGAGCCGAGAGTATTAGCCCCGCACCTCTTCCACTATCACAGGAAGAGCCATTAACGAAGAGGCTCTAGACGTCTGTATCTAATGAGAAGACCCCTTCTCTCATAACCCCTTTCTTGAAGAGGTATCGATCCTCCTCGTTCTATTCTATTCTGCTTCGGGTTTTGCCTGAGATGACTTCTTCCCGCTCTCGAAAGACGTTTGGTGCTGTCTCTTCCGAATTTTGGAAGACATTACGGTTCGTCTCTTCGCCGTCATCTAAGCCTTTCTCTGTCCCGGCCTCTTCCCAGGTGAATTCTGCGACAAAGTCTGCGAGGTCCTGCCCCTTGACGGTTGTCCTAGGCTGGTAGGTAAGATCATATTCTCTTAGTTCGATGGCCAAGGTCATCAATCTTCCAGACTTCTCAGGTTTGTGCAGAACCTTCCTTAGTGGGGAGTCATTGAGGACTACCATGGAGTGAGCTTGGAAGTAAGGCTTCATTTTCATTGAGGCATGTATTAGGGCATAAGCCAACTTCTCCATTCAGGGATAATTTTGTTCAGACCCTTGAAGGGCCTTACTGTTGAAGTACACTGGCCTTTGGATCCCATCCTCTTCCCGTATGATGGCTTCGCTGATGGCTGATTCAGAGACTGCCAGATACACAAACAACCTTTCCCCCGTGATGGGCCGAGACAGCAATAAGGGAGACCCTAATTAGGACTTGAGTTGGTTGAAGGCTTTTTCACACTCTTCGTCCCATTGGAAGGCCTTTCTTAGAACTTTAAAGAATGTAAGACACTTGTCCATTGCCCTAGAAACAAACCTGTTAAGGGCAGCTACTCTTCCCGTGAGTCTCTGGACATCCTTGATACTCCTAGGAGTCTTCATGTCGAGTAATGCCTTGATTTTCTTGGGGTTCACTTCAATCCCCCTCTGGTTAACGATGAACCCCAGGAACTTCCCGGCTCCTACTTCGAAGACACACTTTGTTGGGTTGAGTTTCATTTTGTACGAGTCCATAACATCGAAGGTCTTCTCAAGGTCCGCTACGTGAGTACAGTCTTTCAAGCTCTTCGTTAGCATATCGTCCACATACACCTCCATGGTCTTACCTATTTGCGTTTCAAACATCTTATTGACAAGATGTTGATACGTTACCCCTGCATTTTTGAGACCGAAGGGCATCACTTTGTAGCAGTACGTCCCTTTGTCAGTAATGAAGGCTGTCTTCTAAGAGTTTTTAGCATCCATGAAGATTTGGTTATAGCCTGAATAAGCGTCCATGAAACTCATGAGCTTGTGCCCCGCCGTTCCATCCACCATCTGGTCTATCCGAGGTAAGAGATAGTTATCTTTTGGGCAAGACCTATTCAGGTCAGTGAAATCCACACACATTCGCCACTTCCCATTGGCCTTAGGCGCGATGATTGCATTTGAGAGCCACCCCGGATAGGTAACCTCTCTTATAAACTCGGCCTCTTCCAATTTTTTTACCTCTTCCCGGATGATGTCGTACTTCTCCCTAGAGTATAATCTTCATCTCTGCTTGATCGGCTTAGCATCTCTGTCCACGTTGAGCTTGTGGCTCAAGACCTCAGGGTCGATGCCACGCATGTCTGCGTGACTCCATGTGAAGACACTTTGTCTCCTCCTGAGGAAGTTTATCAGCTCTTCCTTGATTCCTGGCTCTAGGGCCTTACCGACCTGGACGGTTTTTGTCGGCTCGTCCTCATTGAGGACGATGGATTCTACCTCTTCCGCGGCCTCTCCTTTTTTCAAATTTGTTTCATCTCTTGGGTCAAGAGTGTCAATGCTGTAAGTGGTGGTTGCCCTCTTATGGGCTTCTCTCTCTTCGGCCGAGTTGAAGTAACACTCTCGCGCGGTGGTCTGGTCCCCTTGCACTTCCCCTACTCCATAAGGAGTCGGAAATTTTAGCATTTGATGGACCGTCGACGGCACAACTTCAAACTCTTTAAGGGTCACCCTTCCTATGATGAGGTTGTAGGAAGAGAAAACATTTTCGTCCATAATGAAAAAGTTTATCTTCTTGGTCAGCCTCTTAGGCCACTCACCCCCCATCCGTACATCCATCTCATACATGCCCAAGGGGTGGACCTTTTCACCACTGAAGCCTATCAATGGGTGATGGTAGGGCACCATCTTTGCCCTGCTAAGACCCAGGCTCTTGAAGCAAGGCCAGAACATCACGTCTGCTGAGCTCGCCCCATCTATGAGGATCCTCCGTACCTCGCACCCATGCACCCTTGTTGTTATGACCAAAGGGTCATCATGGGGGGCTAAGATACCCTTGAAGTTGAGTCTGGAGAACCCCACTACGAGGGTATCCATGTCTACCTTCTTCCTCTCCTTCACTGCATCGGAAGATGTTAGATTCACAATCTTAGGCTTGGCCACTGACCTGGCCTCTGCTACATGAGCCTTCCTATCGGCTACCTCAGAGCCACCTCCTGCAATTCCCCCACATATGGTGCTAACACCAAAGGAGATCGTACCGACCCTCTTCACCGGGGTGTTATCATCCTTTGGCGGAAGATCCGGGTCGTCTTCGTCATCTCCTTCTGAATCATCGTCTCTTCTGGCCGAGACATCGCCACGGCATCTGTCATTTCTTCTTTTCTTTGGGTCATCTCTTCCACTCTTTGGAGCCTTACCATCCACATACTTCCTCAGCTTTCTAGATTTCAACATCTTCTCAATCTCATCTTTTAAAGTGAATCATCTATCTGTGACATGGATATGATACTGATGGAACTCACACCATAGGCTTTTGTTCCTCTTATGTGGTGGGGCCTTCAGTTTCTCTGGCCACCTCAGAGTTCGGTCAGTCTTAATCTCATTGAGGATGTTCTCACAGCTCACTGTCAGAGGAGTGTAATGAGCGAATTTATCATCACCTGACCTCTTCTTCCCCTCTTTCTTGCTTTGGGACCTCCCAGTGCCACCGCGGTTCTCCTCCTCATATTTGGCGGCTATTGCCTCTTTCGCATTCATCACTTTCTCTGCGGTTGCCAGCAGCTCTGCCAAAGACCTAGGGGGGTCTTCCACCAATTTCCACAATAGCTTCCCCTTCTGAAGGCCTCCTATAAGGGCGGTCATGGCTATGATCTCTTCATAATCTTCCACCTCCAATTTCTCTTTGTTGAATCTTACTATGTAGTCTCTTAGGCTTTCACCCTTGGCATGTTTGACATACAGCAGGTGGGTAGTCTTCTTTTGAGGTCTTACCCCAAAGCAGAAGTTGTGGATGAACTGCTCAGCCAAGCCTTTGAAGTTCTCAATTGAGTTCTTCGGAAGGGAGGTGAACCAACTGTGCGTTGCCCCTGTCAAGGTCCCCGAGAAGGCCCTACACTTCATCTCATCGGGTATCGAGTAAATGTCTGCTGTCGACTGGTACATCTCGATATGGTGCACAGGGTTAGTGCTGCCATCATACTTGGGAGTCACTGTAGGAGGCTTGAACTTAGCTGGGGTTGGGAACCCCACTATCCTAGCCACAAATGGGGAGCCCTCTGAGTAACCCCTTTGTAATGGGTCCCTGCTTTTAATGAGGTCTCTTATCTTCTCCTCAAGGCGTTGGATAAAATCGTTCCAGGGTCTTCTGTCATCAACTTGGCCGAGGTTATCCCCTACCACCTCCCTGCGATGGACAGAGGGTTCCCTAGCCACGACATGTTGGCTGTTGACCTCTTCCTATTCCCTGCCTCTTCTTTCACAGGGTCGGCCTTGGTCTGGCCGACCCTGCCTATTCCCTCTCTGAGAGCCTGTTGCACTCCTTGACCTCGACAGCCTCTGTCTTAGGTCATTCACCGGCCCAGTCTCTCGAAGGCCGACCCTCTGCTCAACTTATCAAAGGCCGACCCTCTTTGTTGGGCCTCTTCACCTCTTCGGCCGATACATCCTTGACTTTGCCTAAGAGGCCGTATAGTGTTATTTGACACCTCATGCGGCTCCCAGCAGTCTTCTGGGGCTTCTTCAGCTTCTAGGTCATCATACCTGTCCTCTGGGCAAGGGTTTCCCTGCCTCCCCAGGCGCAAGCGCCTAGGGTCAGCAACGTCCCTTCTCCACTGGGGTGCAGGCTGGTCCTTCATTGGCGCCTGGGGTGGTCCCCTGGCGTCAGGATGAGGCTGAACTACCGCCGGAGTGATCATGTCCGGTGACACTCCAGGTGGCCTCATCATAGTTTGACTAAGCTGAGCAAATTTCTCCTGCATGGCTTATTGTGTTGCAGCTAAAGATCTCAAGGCTGCTGCTACCTCCGCCATTTCGGACTGGGGGCGCCTGACTGGAACTAGGCCCTCCACCCCCGGACGGCGGAAGAGGCGGTGGTAGGTCTGGTGCCATATGTTAACACTATAGAGCTTGAGTAGAAAATGAGCTTAGTATCTCACAGGACCTCTTTCAATGGTGAAACAGCTCCACGCTAAGGGGAGGCCTGGTTCACCACCAGAGTCTCCGGTGAGGTTAAGCAGAAAAAGAGGAAGAGATAGCTTCTCGTTCCCACAGACGGCGCCAAAATGATGATGCTAGGATCAACACCACCAGGTAAGGTGTTTTCAAGCTCTATCTAAGAACAGTAATGGCAACACAGTTATGTAAAGAGATAAGAGAATGAGGTGAGGAGGAGAGGAGAGTACACCAGTATATATATGTGGTTAAGCCAATCTGGCCTACGTCCACTGTGAGTGTGTGTGAGTAATATCACTGAATGAAGGCACTAATGGCCATGGATACAATCTCTCAAGCTTTCTCTCTCTACTGTGAATCTAGACAGAGTTTCAGCTAGGGTTGAATAACTGGGATCCTTTTGCAAGGTAGGGGATGACCCCTATATATAGTACCTAGGGGTGTAATGTACCCCCCATGCATGTAATGAGCATGTGCGTGGTAGCCTCACCAATGTGGGAGTGCCATCTGTCACTGTCACATGTAGAGAATGATGATGCAATATTCTCCCCGCGTGTGGGGAATAATCTTGTTACAACTGATTTATGTCAACGTGTCCTTATCTGGATACCAGCAGGTGCTAGGCCATCACGCCTGGTATATGACCTCGGCCTTGGTGAGGCCGAGGTTGGTGAGTCTTGATACCTGTTCAGTCCGAGTGCTCCATGGAGGTCTCGGCCTGATCCTAGTCGAGACAATAGACAGGGTCTGCCTGACATGAGGTTGATCTGATGGAATCCTGCAGGCTCGGCTTATGTATAGCCGAGGTTTCCATTTTAAGTCATCTGGCGAGCGATGTTGATCCTTATGAGGTCCCTTGGGGATGTTCATGGCAGTGTCTACACGAGAAACTTACTACACTTTATGAGGTCCCTCACGAGAAACTTACTACACTGGCTGCTCAACACATTACTTCAGTAAGTATCTTTAGCTTGACCCCTTTATTTTTTTTTAATACTATGTTCATGTATTAACTTAAAGTTCTTTCTTTTTCAGCTTGTGACGTGTTTTAATAGCATTTTGAAGAAGGATGAAGCTATCAGGGCTTCAAGCTCCTCGGGTGGAGTAGAGGAAGCTTTTGCTGGACTAAACCAGTCTTTGAAGGAATCTCGTTAGAAGTACAAGGAGGACAAAGATTCTTGGGAGAAGCAATTCAAGTCTGTTAAAGCAAACAGAGATCAAGCTGTGGCTACCTCCAAAGAGTTGGAGAAGAAATTAAAAAAGGATGAACAAGATAAAGAGGAGCTTGCAATCAAGCTTAAATCTTCCGAAGAAAATATTACTAGGCTTCAAGATGTCGAGTAGTATAAAATAGAGGTGGATGAAAAATTGAAGTCTGCCGAAGAGATCCTTAGGGAAAGGACCTCCTCGGAGAGGGTAAAAAAGATAGCTGCAGTTAAAAAATCCTTCAGTACTGGTTGGGACAAGGGATGGAACAAGGGTTTGGCTGTCATGTCTTCTCAAATGGAGTATGCAGGTGTCAAATACTTTAGGGATGGATGGGTAGCAGCCTTAAAGGAGATGAAGGTTGCTGAGAATTCTGAGTTGTTCCAGCAGCACACTCATGGCCCTCTTCCTTCTCCTGGAGAAAAAAAAAGACGAAGCAACTTCAGATGAATCTTCCTTGATGATAGGAGAGCAAGTCCCTGTTATTTCTATTGCTCAATCCTCAGAGCATGTCCAACCAGCCAGCACATCTACTGAGCAGCTGCCCTTGACCTCCGAGCAACCAACTCCTTCATCTAAATCTTCTGAAGAAGTCGTAGGAAATAAGGAGAAGGTGTAAAGTTGTTTGGGTCTTTTGTTTTGCTATTTTCGTGAATGTAACCTTGAACTATGTTCCCCTTCATTATGATGAATAAAATTTGACCTTTTGTTGTTCGTCTTTTACTTGCTCTATTTTCACCATTATTGATTCTCTTTTATTTCTTCTCTTTGCTAGTTTATGGCCAGGATGAAGCTCTTATCAGCTCATGATATAAAATTGATGAAGAAATGCAATGACTTTTTCAAAGTTGGTTATGCAGATCTTAATGAGGCTCAGATAACTGACATCCTCGGATCAGGTGCTTCTGATCGAGCAATTGAAGCTTACCAAAACTTGAAGTGCTTACTTGATCGTGCTGTAGCCAATAATGTGGCCTACTACGAGATGATTGAAGATCTTCAAGGAACAATCGAGGAACTTCTGCAGTAGTATAAAGAATCTTCGTCACTTCTCCATCAAGGCTATGAGAAAAATTATCAACAATTGAGTGTTGACAAAGGATATGACAAGTTCATTTATGCTCATGAGAAAAAGGAGAGTGTTCTGAAGCTTGAAATTGAAGAACACAGACATATTGCCAAGCTGCTGGAGCAGGAGAACATCACTTTGCAAGAGGAAATAAAGCAACTCAAATCTACTGCTTCTTCTTCGGGAGCCTTGGTCCCAGTAAATGATGATGGTTTTTCACTTTTGGAAGTAGAAAATGCTAACTTAAGGGATGAGTTAGAAACCTTGAAACGAGTAGGATCTTCCACACCCGCTCGTGGCAGAGTAGGATCTTCTTCTCGTGGACGAGCAACGGCTGGTCGGGTTACTATTGAAGAAGCGAGAACTCAGTCGTCTTTAGAAAATCAAGCCGTTCAGTTGATAGAGAAGAACCAAGCCTTGGCAGAAATGTCTAAGAAGATTCTGAACTTCACCGAGCAACTATCTAATCAAAGTTCTGCTCTGGAAAGTAAAGAAATTCTGGTGAAGAATATCCATGAGCAATTTGAGAGATTAACTTATCAATTTCACAAGCAGCCCATGGAATTTTGGATGGCTGGGTATAATGAAGCTCTATATCACCTTGATACTCGTTTGCAGCAGTCGAACAACGAAGGATACCAGCAAGGGTGGTTAAATGCATTATGTGTCTTGAAGCTGGAATCACTACACCAAAAACAGGATTCTGGCACAGTTCAAAACCGTGCCAGATCAAATCTGGCACGGTTTTGAACTGTGCCAGAATCAGGTGTTCCAAAATGGGAATTTCTTTCTGGCACGGTTTAAAAGTGTGCCAGAATCAGCCAAACAGGAACACTTCTAGCACACTTTTAAACCGTGCCAGAATTTGATATTTCTGGCACACTTTTGGCATAGTTTTTAACTGTGCCAGATTCAGCAAAATAGGAACACTTCTGGCACACTTTTAAACCGTGCCAGAATTTGATATTTCTGGCACACTTTTGGCACAGTTTTTAACTGTGCCAGATTCAGCATAGTTTAAAAAAAAATTAGCACAGTTTAAAACCGTGCCAAAATATGATACACTTTTGTCACGGTTTTGAATTGTGCCAATTTTTTAATTAAAAAAAAATATTTGAAAGCACACAAAATTCACAAATTAATAATATTGCGCGTTACTAATAAACTAATGTACATACAAACTTCAAAATATTACAAGTCTTTAATTGCTCACAGGCCCAAAAAAAATTGGGAAGAGTTTCCTCTATTTTCTGGACATTCCAAAACCTGTTAATACAAAACCTGCCTACAGAAAGCCCGCACGGCCACAAAATATAACAATTAACTTACAAAAGCCCTCATGGCCATAAAAGTCAATAATAAAACAACAAAAGACCGTACGGTCATGACACAAAAAAATGGATTCATTAATAAATCCCTTGTTGTAAACCATTGAGTTCTTTGTGTTCCACGCGAATAAAAGCCAACGATAAACTGTTATCCTGCAAAAAAAATAGAATACAAAAAAGATACGATATTAGTAACCCAATAATTTACAAAAAAAAATACTCAAATCAAAAAAATTACATATATGAATGGAAATTATCGTCATATTCACAAACCGGGAGACCCGGGACTACGCGGTCAGTTCCTACAAGTTACATTGGTCCCGTGCGAGGTGTTCGTGCCACCAACGGGGTCGTTTGGGAATGGTTTGGGTTTTCACCCTTTAACGGCTTGTTTTTAAGTTTAAGTGATGATTTTTGCAAATTATCGTCATACACTCAAACCGAGAGACCCGGGACTACGCGACCAGTTCCTACAAGTTACATTGGTCCCGTGCGAGTTGTTCGTGCCTCCTACGGGGTCATTTGGGGGTTGGTTTGGATTTTCACCCTTTGACGGCATGTTTTTAATTAAGTGTGATTTTTGTAAATTATCGTCATATTCACAAACCGAGAGACCCGGGACTACGCGGTCAGTTCCTACAAGTTATATTGGTCCCGTGCGAGGTGTTCGTGCCCCCTACGGGGTCGTTTGGGGGGTGGTTTGGGTTTTCCCCTTTACCGGCTTGTTTTTAAGTTTAAGTACCGATTTTGGCAAATTATCGTCATATTCACAAACCAGGAGACCCGGGGCTACGCGGTCAGTTCCTACAAGTTACATTGGTCCCGTGCGAGGTGTTCGTGCCCCCTACGGGGTCGTTTGGAGGGTGGTTTGGGTTTTCACCCTTTAACGGCTTGTTTTTAAATTTAAGTGCTGATTTTTACAAATTATCGTCATACTCTCAAACCGGGAGACCCGAGACTACGCGGTCAGTTCCTACAAGTTACATTGGTCCTGTGCGAGGTGTTCGTGCCTCCTACGGGGTCGTTTGGCGGGTGGTTTGGGTTTTCACCCTTTGACGGCTTGTTTTTAACTAACTGTGATTTTTGTAAATTATCATCATATTCACGAACCGGGAGACCCGGGACTACGCGGTCAGTTCCTACAAGTTACATTGGTCCCGTACGAAGTGTTCGTGTCCCCAACGGGGTCGTTTGGGGGGTGGGTTGGGTTTTCACCATTTAACGGCTTGTTTTTAAGTTTTAAGTATTGATTTTTCCAAATTATCGTCATATTCACAAACCGGGAGACCCGGGACTACGCGACCAGTTCCTACAAGTTACATTGTTCCCGTGCGAGGAGTTCGTGCCCCCTACGGGGTCGTTTGGGGGGTGGTTTGGGTTTTCACCCTTTAGCGGCTTGTTTTTAAGTTTAAGTGCTGATTTTTGCAAATTATCGTCATACTATCAAACCGGGAGACCCGGGACTACGCGATCAGTTCCTACAAGTTACATTGGTTCCGTGCGAGGTGTTTGTGCCTCCTACGGGGTCGTTTGGGGGGTGGTTTGTGTTTTCACCCTTTGACGGCTTGTTTTTAACTAAGTGTGATTTTTGCAAATTATCGTTATATTCACAAACCGAGAGACCCGGGACTATGCGATCAGTTCCTACAAGTTACATTGGTCCCGTGCGAGGTGTTCGTGCCCCTACGGGGTCGTTTGGGGGTGGTTTGGGTTTTCACCCTTTAACGGCTTGTTTTTAAGTTTAAGTGTTGATTTTTACAAATTATCGTCATACTTTCAAACCGGGAGACCCGAGACTACGCGGTCAGTTCCTACAAGTTACATTGGTCCCGTGCGAGGTGTTCGTGCCTCCTACGGGGTCGTTTGGGGGGTGGTTTGGGTTTTCACCCTTTGACGACTTGTTTTTAAATTTAAGTACGGATTTTTGCAAATTATCGTCATATTCACAAACCGGGAGACCCGCGACTACGCGGTCAGTTCCTACAAGTTACATTGGTCCCGTGCGAGGTGTTTGTACCTCCTACGGGGTCGTTTGGGGGGTGGTCTAGGTTTTCACCCTTTGACGGCTTGTTTTTAACTAAGTGTGATTTTTGCAAATTATCGTCATATTCACAAACCGGGAGACCCGGGACTACACGGTCAGTTCCTACAAGTTACATTGGTCCCGTGCGAGGCGTTCGTGCCGCCTACGGGGTCATTTGAGGGGTGGTTTGGGTTTTCACCCTTTAACGGCTTGTTTTTAAGTTTAAGTACTGATTTTTGCAAATTATCGTCATATTCACAAACCGGGAGACCCGGGACTACGCGGTCAGTTCCTACAAGTTACATTGGTCCCGTGCGAGGTGTTCGTGCCCCCTACGGGGTCGTTTGGGGGGTGGTTTGAGTTTTCACCCTTTAACGGCTTGTTTTTAAGTTTAAGTGTTGATTTTTGCAAATTATCGTCATACTCACACACCGGGAGACCCGAGACTACGCGGTCAGTTCCTACAAGTTACATTGGTCCCGTGCGAGGTGTTCGTGCCTCCTACGGGGTCGTTTGGGGGGTGGTTTGGGTTTTCACCCTTTGACGACTTGTTTTTAAGTTTAAGTACTGATTTTTGCAGATTATCGTCATATTCACAAACCGGGAGACCCGTGACTACGCGGTCAGTTCCTACAAGTTACATTGGTCCCGTGCGAGGTGTTTGTACCTCCTACGGGGTCGTTTGGGGGGTGGTTTGGGTTTTCACCCTTTGATGGCTTGTTTTTAACTAAGTGTGATTTTTGCAAATTATCGTCATATTCACAAACCGGGAGACCCGGGACTACGCGGTCAGTTCCTACAAGTTACATTGGTCCCGTGCCAGGCGTTCGTGCCCCCTGCGGGGTCGTTTGGGTGGTGGTTTGGGTTTTCATCCTTTAACGGCTTGTTTTTAAGTTTAAGTACTGATTTTTGTAAAATTATCGTCATATTCACAAACCGGGAGACCCGGGACTACGCGGTCAGTTCCTACAAGTTGCATTGGTCCCGTGCGAGGTGTTCGTGCCCCCTACGGGGTCGTTTGGGGGAGGGGGTTTGGGTTTTCACCCTTTAACGACTTGTTTTTAAGTTTTAAGTGTTGATTTTTGTAAATTATCATCATATTCAAGAACCGGGAGACCCGGGACTACGCGGTCAGTTCCTACAAGTTACATTGGTCCCGTACGAAGTGTTCGTGTCCCCAATGGGGTCGTTTGGGGGGTGTTTTGGGTTTTCACCCTTTAACGGCTTGTTTTTAAGTTTTAAGTGTTGATTTTTGCAAATTATCGTCATATTCACAGACCGGGAGACCCGGGACTACGCGGCCAATTCCTACAAGTTACATTGTTCCCGTGAGAGGAGTTCGTGCCCCCTACGGGGTCGTTTGGGGGTGGTTTGGGTTTTCACCCTTTAACGGCTTGTTTTTAAGTTTTAAGTGTTGATTTTTGTAAATTATCATCATATTAACTAACCGGGAGACCCGAGACTACGCGGTGAGTTCCTACAAGTTACATTGGTCCAATGCGAGGTGTTCGTGCCTCCTACGGGGTCGTTTGGCGGGTGGTTTGGGTTTTCACCCTTTGACGGCTTGTTTTTAACTAACTGTGATTTTTGTAAATTATCATCATATTCACAGACCGGGAGACCCGGGACTACGTGGTCAGTTCCTACAAGTTACATTGGTCCCGTACGAAGTGTTCGTGTCCCCAACGAGGTCGTTTGGGGGGTGCTTTGGGTTTTCACCATTTAACGGCTTGTTTTTAAGTTTTAAGTGTTGATTTTTTCAAATTATCGTCATATTCACGAACCGGGAGACCCGGGACTACGCGACCAGTTCCTAGAAGTTACATTGTTCCCGTGCGAGGAGTTTGTGCCCCCTACGGGGTCGTTTGGTGGGTGGTTTGGGTTTTCACCCTTTAGCGGCTTGTTTTTAAGTTTAAGTGATGATTTTTGCAAATTATCGTCATACTATCAAACCGGGAGACCCGGAACTACGCGATCAGTTCCTACAAGTTACATTGGTCCCGTGCGAGGTGTTCGTGCCTCCTACGGGGTCGTTTGGGGGGTGGTTTGGGTTTTCACCCTTTGATGACTTGTTTTTAAATTTAAGTACTGATTTTTGCAAATTATCATCATATTCACAAACCGGGAGACCCGCGACTACGCGGTCAGTTCCTACAAGTTACATTGGTCCCGTGCGAGGTGTTTGTACCTCCTACGGGGTCGTGGGGGGGGGTTGTCTGGGTTTTCACCCTTTGACGGCTTGTTTTTAACCAAGTGTGATTTTTGAAAATTATCGTCATATTCACAAATCGGGAGACCCGGGACTACACGGTCAGTTCTTACAAGTTACATTGGTCCCGTGCGAGGCGTTCGTGCCCCCTACGGGGTCGTTTGGAGGGTGGTTTGGGTTTTCACCCTTTAACGGCTTGTTTTTAAGTTTAAGTGTTGATTTTTACAAATTATCGTCATACTCACACACCGGGAGACCCGAGACTACGCGGTCAGTTCCTACAAGTTGCATTGGTCCCGTGCGAGGTGTTCGTGCCTCCTACGGGGTCGTTTGGGGGGTGGTTTGGGTTTTCACCCTTTAACGGCTTGTTTTTAAGTTTATGTACAGATTTTTGTAAATTATCGTCATATTCACAAACCGAGAGACCCGGGACTACGCGGTCAGTTCCTACAAGTTACATTGGTCCCGTGCGAGGTGTTCGTGCCCCCTACGGGGTCGTTTGGGGGGTGGTTTGGGTTTTCACCCTTTAACGGCTTGTTTTTAAGTTTATGTACTGATTTTTGCAAATTATCGTCATATTCACAAATCGGGAGACCCGGGACTACGCGGTCAGTACCTACAAGTTACATTGGTCCCGTGCGAGGTGTTCGTGCCCCCTACGGAATCGTTTGGGGGGTGGTTTGGGTTTTCACCCTTTAACGGCTTGTTTTTAAGTTTAAGTGTTGATTTTTGCAAATTATCGTCATACTCACACACCGGGAGACCCGAGACTACGCGGTCAGTTCCTACAAGTTGCATTGGTCCCGTGCGAGGTGTTCGTGCCTCCTACGGGGTCGTTTGGGGGGTGGTTTGGGTTTTCACGCTTTGACGACTTGTTTTTAAGTTTAAGTACTGATTTTTACAAATTATCGTCATATTCACAAACCGGGAGACCCGCGACTATGCGGTCAGTTCCTACAAGTTACATTGGTCCCGTGCGAGGTGTTTGTACCTCCTACGGGGTCATTTGGGGGGTGGTTTGGGTTTTCACCCTTTGACGGCTTGTTTTTTACTAAGTGTGATTTTTGCAAATTATCGTCTTATTCACAAATCGGGAGACCCGGGACTACGCGGTCAGTTCCTACAAGTTACATTGGTCCCGTGCGAGGCGTTCGTGCCCCCTACGGGGTCGTTTGGGTGGTGGTTTGGGTTTTCACCCTTTAAAGGCTTGTTTTTAAGTTTAAGTACTGATTTTTGCGAATTATCGTCATATTCACAAACCGGGAGACCCGGGACTACGCGGTCAGTTCCTACAAGTTACATTGGTCCCGTGCGAGGTGTTCGTGCCCCCTACGGAGTCGTTTGGGGGGTGGTTTGAGTTTTCACCCTTTAACGGCTTGTTTTTAAGTTTAAGTGTTGATTTTTGCAAATTATCGTCATACTCACACACCGGGAGACCCGAGACTACGCGATCAGTTCCTACAAGTTACATTGGTCCCGTGCGAGGTGTTCGTGCCTCCTACGGGGTCGTTTGGGGGGTGGTTTGGGTTTTCACCCTTTGACGACTTGTTTTTAAGTTTAAGTACTGATTTTTGCAGATTATCGTCATATTCACAAACCGGGAGACCCGTGACTACGCGGTCAGTTCCTACAAGTTACATTGGTCCCGTGCGAGGTGTTTGTACCTCCTACGGGGTCGTTTGGGGGGTGGTTTGGGTTTTCACCCTTTGATGGCTTGTTTTTAACTAAGTGCGATTTTTGCAAATTATCGTCATATTCACAAACCGGGAGACCCGGGACTACGCGGTCAGTTCCTACAAGTTACATTGGTCCCGTGCGAGGCGTTCGTGCCCCCTGCGGGGTCGTTTGGGTGGTGGTTTGGGTTTTCATCCTTTAACGGCTTGTTTTTAAGTTTAAGTACTTATTTTTGTAAAATTATCGTCATATTCACAAACCGGGAGACCCGGGACTACGCGGTCAGTTCCTACAAGTTACATTGGTCCCGTGCGAGGTGTTCGTGCCCCCTACGGTTTCGTTTGGGGGAGGGGGTTGGGTTTTCACCCTTTAACGGCTTGTTTTTAAGTTTAAAGTGTTGATTTTTGTAAATTATCATCATATTCAAGAACCGGGAGACCCGGGACTACGCGGTCAGTTCCTACAAGTTACATTGGTCCCGTACGAAGTGTTAGTATCCCCAATGGGGTCGTTTGGGGGGTGTTTTGGGTTTTCACCCTTTAACGGCTTGTTTTTAAGTTTTAAGTGTTGATTTTTGCAAATTATCGTCATATTCACAGATCGGGAGACCCGGGACTACGCGGCCAATTCCTACAAGTTACATTGTTCCCGTGAGAGGAGTTCGTGCCCCCAACGGGGTCGTTTGGGGGTGGTTTGGGTTTTCACCCTTTAACGGCTTGTTTTTAAGTTTTAAGTGTTGATTTTTGTAAATTATCATCATATTCACGAACCGGGAGACCCGGGACTACGCGGTCAGTTCCTACAAGTTACATTGGTCCAATGCGAGGTGTTCGTGCCTCCTACGGGGTCGTTTGGCGGGTGGTTTGGGTTTTCACCCTTTGACGGCTTGTTTTTAATTAACTGTGATTTTTGTAAATTATCATCATATTCACAGACCGGGAGACCCGGGACTACGTGGTCAGTTCCTACAAGTTACATTGGTCCCGTACGAAGTGTTCGTGTCCCCAACGGGGTCGTTTGGGGGGTGCTTTGGGTTTTCACCATTTAACGGCTTGTTTTTAAGTTTTAAGTGTTGATTTTTTCAAACTATCGTTATATTCACAAACCGGGAGATCCGGGACTACGCGACGAGTTCCTACAAGTTACATTGTTCTCGTGCGAGGAGTTCGTGCCCCCTACGGGGTCGTTTGGGGGGTGGTTTGGGTTTTCACCCTTTAGCGGCTTGTTTTTAAGTTTAAGTGCTGATTTTTGCAAATTATCGTCATACTATCAAACCGGGAGACCCGGGACTACGCGATCAGTTCCTACAAGTTACATTGGTCCCGTGCGAGGTGTTCGTGCTTCCTACGGGGTCGTTTGGGGGGTGGTTTGGGTTTTCACCCTTTGATGACTTGTTTTTAAATTTAAGTACTGATTTTTGCAAATTATCATCATATTCACAAACCGGGAGACTCGCGACTACGCGGTCAGTTCCTACAAGTTACATTGGTCCCGTGCGAGGTGTTTGTACCTCCTACGGGGTCGTGTGAGGGGTGGTCTGGGTTTTCACCCTTTGACGGCTTGTTTTTAACCAAGTGTGATTTTTGTAAATTATCGTCATATTCACAAATCGGGAGACCCGGGACTACACGGTCAGTTCTTACAAGTTACATTGGTCCCGTGCGAGGCGTTCGTGCCCCCTACGGGGTCGTTTGGGGGGTTGTTTGGGTTTTCACCCTTTAACGGCTTGTTTTTAAGTTTAAGTACTGATTTTTGCAAATTATCGTCATATTCACAAATCGGGAGACCCGGGACTACGCGGTCAGTTCCTACAAGTTACATTGGTCCCGTGTGAGGTGTTCGTGCCCCCTACGGAATCGTTTGGGGGGTGGTTTGGGTTTTCACCCTTTAACGGCTTGTTTTTAAGTTTAAGTGTTGATTTTTGTAAATTATCGTCATACTCACACACCGGGAGACGCGAGACTACGCGGTCAGTTCCTACAAGTTGCATTGGTCCCGTGCGAGGTGTTCGTGTCTCCTACGGGGTCGTTTGGGGGGTGGTTTGGGTTTTCACCCTTTGACGACTTGTTTTTAAGTTTAAGTACTGATTTTTACAAATTATCGTCATATTCACAAACCGGGAGACCCACGACTATGCGGTCAGTTCCTACAAGTTACATTGGTCCCTTGCGAGGTGTTTGTACCTCCTACGGGGTCGTTTGGGGGGGGGGGTTTGGGTTTTCACCCTTTGCCGGCTTGTTTTTAACTAAGTGTGATTTTTGCAAATTATCGTCTTATTCACAAATCGGGAGACCCGGGACTACGTGGTCAGTTCCTACAAGTTACATTGGTCCCGTGCGAGGCGTTCGTGCCCCCTACGGGGTCGTTTGGGTGGTGGTTTGGGTTTTCACCCTTTAAAGGCTTGTTTTTAAGTTTAATTACTGATTTTTGCAAATTATCGTCATATTCACAAACCGGGAGACCCGGGACTATGCGGTCAGTTCCTACAAGTTACATTGGTCCCGTGCGAGGTGTTCGTACCCCCTACGGGGTCGTTTGGGGGGGGGGGGGGGGTTTCACCCTTTAACGGCTTGTTTTTAAGTTTTAAGTGTTGATTTTTGTAAATTATCATCATATTCACGAACTGGGAGACCCGTGACTACGCGGTCAGTTCCTACAAGTTACATTGGTCCCGTACGAAGTATCCGTGTCCCCAACGGGGTCGTTTGGGGGTTGTTTTGGGTTTTCACCCTTTAACGGCTTGTTTTTAAGTTTTAAGTGTTGATTTTTGCAAATTATCGTCATATTCACAGACCGGGAGACCCGGGACTATGCGGCCAGTTCCTACAAGTTACATTGTTCCCGTGCGAGGAGTTCGTGCCCCCTACGGGGTCGTTTGGGGGTGGTTTGGGTTTTCACCCTTTAACGGCTTGTTTTTAAGTTTTAAGTGTTCATTTTTGTAAATTATCATCATATTCAGGAACCGGGAGACCCGAGACTACGCGGTCAGTTCCTACAAGTTACATTGGTCCTGTGCGAGGTGTTCGTGCCTCCTACGGGGTCGTTTGGCGGGTGGTTTGGGTTTTCACCCTTTGACGGCTTGTTTTTAACTAACTGTGATTTTTGTAAATTATCATCATATTCACGAACCGGGAGACCCGGGACTACGCGGTCAGTTCCTACGAGTTACATTGGTCCCGTACGAAGTGTTCGTGTCCCCAACGGGGTCGTTTAGTGGGTGGTTTGGGTTTTCACCATTTAACGGCTTGTTTTTAAGTTTTAAGTGTTGATTTTCTCAAGTTATCTTCATATTCACAAACCGGGAGACCCAGGACTACGCGACCAGTTTCTACAAGTTACATTGTTCCCGTGCGAGGAGTTCGTATCCCCTACGGGGTCGTTTGGGGGGTGGTTTGGGTTTTCACCCTTTAGCGGCTTGTTTTTCAGTTTAAGTGCTGATTTTTGCAAATTATCGTCATACTATCAAACCGGGAGACCCGGAACTACGCGATCAGTTCCTACAAGTTACATTGGTCCCGTGCGAGGTGTTCGTGCCTCCTACGGGGTCGTTTGGGGGGTGGTTTGGGTTTTCACCCTTTGACGACTTGTTTTTAAATTTAAGTACTGATTTTTGCAAATTATCATCATATTCACAAACCGGGAGACCCGCGACTACGCGGTCAGTTCCTACAAGTTACATTGGTCCCGTGCGAGGTGTTTGTACCTCCTACGGGGTCGTGGGGGGGGGTTGTCTGGGTTTTCACCCTTTGACGGCTTGTTTTTAACCAAGTGTGATTTTTGAAAATTATCGTCATATTCACAAATCGGGAGACCCGGGACTACACGGTCAGTTCTTACAAGTTACATTGGTCCCGTGCGAGGCGTTCGTGCCCCCTACGGGGTCGTTTGGAGGGTGGTTTGGGTTTTCACCCTTTAACGGCTTGTTTTTAAGTTTAAGTGTTGATTTTTACAAATTATCGTCATACTCACACACCGGGAGACCCGAGACTACGCGGTCAGTTCCTACAAGTTGCATTGGTCCCGTGCGAGGTGTTCGTGCCTCCTACGGGGTCGTTTGGGGGGTGGTTTGGGTTTTCACCCTTTAACGGCTTGTTTTTAAGTTTATGTACAGATTTTTGTAAATTATCGTCATATTCACAAACCGAGAGACCCGGGACTACGCGGTCAGTTCCTACAAGTTACATTGGTCCCGTGCGAGGTGTTCGTGCCCCCTACGGGGTCGTTTGGGGGGTGGTTTGGGTTTTCACCCTTTAACGGCTTGTTTTTAAGTTTATGTACTGATTTTTGCAAATTATCGTCATATTCACAAATCGGGAGACCCGGGACTACGCGGTCAGTACCTACAAGTTACATTGGTCCCGTGCGAGGTGTTCGTGCCCCCTACGGAATCGTTTGGGGGGTGGTTTGGGTTTTCACCCTTTAACGGCTTGTTTTTAAGTTTAAGTGTTGATTTTTGCAAATTATCGTCATACTCACACACCGGGAGACCCGAGACTACGCGGTCAGTTCCTACAAGTTGCATTGGTCCCGTGCGAGGTGTTCGTGCCTCCTACGGGGTCGTTTGGGGGGTGGTTTGGGTTTTCACGCTTTGACGACTTGTTTTTAAGTTTAAGTACTGATTTTTACAAATTATCGTCATATTCACAAACCGGGAGACCCGCGACTATGCGGTCAGTTCCTACAAGTTACATTGGTCCCGTGCGAGGTGTTTGTACCTCCTACGGGGTCATTTGGGGGGTGGTTTGGGTTTTCACCCTTTGACGGCTTGTTTTTTACTAAGTGTGATTTTTGCAAATTATCGTCTTATTCACAAATCGGGAGACCCGGGACTACGCGGTCAGTTCCTACAAGTTACATTGGTCCCGTGCGAGGCGTTCGTGCCCCCTACGGGGTCGTTTGGGTGGTGGTTTGGGTTTTCACCCTTTAAAGGCTTGTTTTTAAGTTTAAGTACTGATTTTTGCGAATTATCGTCATATTCACAAACCGGGAGACCCGGGACTACGCGGTCAGTTCCTACAAGTTACATTGGTCCCGTGCGAGGTGTTCGTGCCCCCTACGGAGTCGTTTGGGGGGTGGTTTGAGTTTTCACCCTTTAACGGCTTGTTTTTAAGTTTAAGTGTTGATTTTTGCAAATTATCGTCATACTCACACACCGGGAGACCCGAGACTACGCGATCAGTTCCTACAAGTTACATTGGTCCCGTGCGAGGTGTTCGTGCCTCCTACGGGGTCGTTTGGGGGGTGGTTTGGGTTTTCACCCTTTGACGACTTGTTTTTAAGTTTAAGTACTGATTTTTGCAGATTATCGTCATATTCACAAACCGGGAGACCCGTGACTACGCGGTCAGTTCCTACAAGTTACATTGGTCCCGTGCGAGGTGTTTGTACCTCCTACGGGGTCGTTTGGGGGGTGGTTTGGGTTTTCACCCTTTGATGGCTTGTTTTTAACTAAGTGCGATTTTTGCAAATTATCGTCATATTCACAAACCGGGAGACCCGGGACTACGCGGTCAGTTCCTACAAGTTACATTGGTCCCGTGCGAGGCGTTCGTGCCCCCTGCGGGGTCGTTTGGGTGGTGGTTTGGGTTTTCATCCTTTAACGGCTTGTTTTTAAGTTTAAGTACTTATTTTTGTAAAATTATCGTCATATTCACAAACCGGGAGACCCGGGACTACGCGGTCAGTTCCTACAAGTTACATTGGTCCCGTGCGAGGTGTTCGTGCCCCCTACGGTTTCGTTTGGGGGAGGGGGTTGGGTTTTCACCCTTTAACGGCTTGTTTTTAAGTTTAAAGTGTTGATTTTTGTAAATTATCATCATATTCAAGAACCGGGAGACCCGGGACTACGCGGTCAGTTCCTACAAGTTACATTGGTCCCGTACGAAGTGTTAGTATCCCCAATGGGGTCGTTTGGGGGGTGTTTTGGGTTTTCACCCTTTAACGGCTTGTTTTTAAGTTTTAAGTGTTGATTTTTGCAAATTATCGTCATATTCACAGATCGGGAGACCCGGGACTACGCGGCCAATTCCTACAAGTTACATTGTTCCCGTGAGAGGAGTTCGTGCCCCCAACGGGGTCGTTTGGGGGTGGTTTGGGTTTTCACCCTTTAACGGCTTGTTTTTAAGTTTTAAGTGTTGATTTTTGTAAATTATCATCATATTCACGAACCGGGAGACCCGGGACTACGCGGTCAGTTCCTACAAGTTACATTGGTCCAATGCGAGGTGTTCGTGCCTCCTACGGGGTCGTTTGGCGGGTGGTTTGGGTTTTCACCCTTTGACGGCTTGTTTTTAATTAACTGTGATTTTTGTAAATTATCATCATATTCACAGACCGGGAGACCCGGGACTACGTGGTCAGTTCCTACAAGTTACATTGGTCCCGTACGAAGTGTTCGTGTCCCCAACGGGGTCGTTTGGGGGGTGCTTTGGGTTTTCACCATTTAACGGCTTGTTTTTAAGTTTTAAGTGTTGATTTTTTCAAACTATCGTTATATTCACAAACCGGGAGATCCGGGACTACGCGACGAGTTCCTACAAGTTACATTGTTCTCGTGCGAGGAGTTCGTGCCCCCTACGGGGTCGTTTGGGGGGTGGTTTGGGTTTTCACCCTTTAGCGGCTTGTTTTTAAGTTTAAGTGCTGATTTTTGCAAATTATCGTCATACTATCAAACCGGGAGACCCGGGACTACGCGATCAGTTCCTACAAGTTACATTGGTCCCGTGCGAGGTGTTCGTGCTTCCTACGGGGTCGTTTGGGGGGTGGTTTGGGTTTTCACCCTTTGATGACTTGTTTTTAAATTTAAGTACTGATTTTTGCAAATTATCATCATATTCACAAACCGGGAGACTCGCGACTACGCGGTCAGTTCCTACAAGTTACATTGGTCCCGTGCGAGGTGTTTGTACCTCCTACGGGGTCGTGTGAGGGGTGGTCTGGGTTTTCACCCTTTGACGGCTTGTTTTTAACCAAGTGTGATTTTTGTAAATTATCGTCATATTCACAAATCGGGAGACCCGGGACTACACGGTCAGTTCTTACAAGTTACATTGGTCCCGTGCGAGGCGTTCGTGCCCCCTACGGGGTCGTTTGGGGGGTTGTTTGGGTTTTCACCCTTTAACGGCTTGTTTTTAAGTTTAAGTACTGATTTTTGCAAATTATCGTCATATTCACAAATCGGGAGACCCGGGACTACGCGGTCAGTTCCTACAAGTTACATTGGTCCCGTGTGAGGTGTTCGTGCCCCCTACGGAATCGTTTGGGGGGTGGTTTGGGTTTTCACCCTTTAACGGCTTGTTTTTAAGTTTAAGTGTTGATTTTTGTAAATTATCGTCATACTCACACACCGGGAGACGCGAGACTACGCGGTCAGTTCCTACAAGTTGCATTGGTCCCGTGCGAGGTGTTCGTGTCTCCTACGGGGTCGTTTGGGGGGGTGGTTTGGGTTTTCACCCTTTGACGACTTGTTTTTAAGTTTAAGTACTGATTTTTACAAATTATCGTCATATTCACAAACCGGGAGACCCACGACTATGCGGTCAGTTCCTACAAGTTACATTGGTCCCTTGCGAGGTGTTTGTACCTCCTACGGGGTCGTTTGGGGGGGGGGTTTGGGTTTTCACCCTTTGCCGGCTTGTTTTTAACTAAGTGTGATTTTTGCAAATTATCGTCTTATTCACAAATCGGGAGACCCGGGACTACGTGGTCAGTTCCTACAAGTTACATTGGTCCCGTGCGAGGCGTTCGTGCCCCCTACGGGGTCGTTTGGGTGGTGGTTTGGGTTTTCACCCTTTAAAGGCTTGTTTTTAAGTTTAATTACTGATTTTTGCAAATTATCGTCATATTCACAAACCGGGAGACCCGGGACTATGCGGTCAGTTCCTACAAGTTACATTGGTCCCGTGCGAGGTGTTCGTACCCCCTACGGGGTCGTTTGGGGGGGGGGGTTTCACCCTTTAACGGCTTGTTTTTAAGTTTTAAGTGTTGATTTTTGTAAATTATCATCATATTCACGAACTGGGAGACCCGTGACTACGCGGTCAGTTCCTACAAGTTACATTGGTCCCGTACGAAGTATCCGTGTCCCCAACGGGGTCGTTTGGGGGTTGTTTTGGGTTTTCACCCTTTAACGGCTTGTTTTTAAGTTTTAAGTGTTGATTTTTGCAAATTATCGTCATATTCACAGACCGGGAGACCCGGGACTATGCGGCCAGTTCCTACAAGTTACATTGTTCCCGTGCGAGGAGTTCGTGCCCCCTACGGGGTCGTTTGGGGGTGGTTTGGGTTTTCACCCTTTAACGGCTTGTTTTTAAGTTTTAAGTGTTCATTTTTGTAAATTATCATCATATTCAGGAACCGGGAGACCCGAGACTACGCGGTCAGTTCCTACAAGTTACATTGGTCCTGTGCGAGGTGTTCGTGCCTCCTACGGGGTCGTTTGGCGGGTGGTTTGGGTTTTCACCCTTTGACGGCTTGTTTTTAACTAACTGTGATTTTTGTAAATTATCATCATATTCACGAACCGGGAGACCCGGGACTACGCGGTCAGTTCCTACGAGTTACATTGGTCCCGTACGAAGTGTTCGTGTCCCCAACGGGGTCGTTTAGTGGGTGGTTTGGGTTTTCACCATTTAACGGCTTGTTTTTAAGTTTTAAGTGTTGATTTTCTCAAGTTATCTTCATATTCACAAACCGGGAGACCCAGGACTACGCGACCAGTTTCTACAAGTTACATTGTTCCCGTGCGAGGAGTTCGTATCCCCTACGGGGTCGTTTGGGGGGTGGTTTGGGTTTTCACCCTTTAGCGGCTTGTTTTTCAGTTTAAGTGCTGATTTTTGCAAATTATCGTCATACTATCAAACCGGGAGACCCGGAACTACGCGATCAGTTCCTACAAGTTACATTGGTCCCGTGCGAGGTGTTCGTGCCTCCTACGGGGTCGTTTGGGGGGTGGTTTGGGTTTTCACCCTTTGACGACTTGTTTTTAAATTTAAGTACTGATTTTTGCAAATTATCGTCATATTCACAAACCGGGAGACCCGCGACAACGCGGTCAGTTCCTACAAGTTACATTGGTCCCGTGCGTGGTGTTTGTAACTCCTACGGGGTCGTTTGGGGGGTTGTCTGGGTTTTCACCCTTTGACGGCTTGTTTTTAACTAAGTGTGATTTTTGCAAATTATCGTCATATTCACAAGCCGGGAGACCTGGGACTACACGGTCAGTTCCTACAAGTTACATTGGTCCCGTGCGAGGCGTTCGTGCCCCCTACGGGGTCGTTTGGGGGGTGGTTTGGGTTTTCACCCTTTAACGGCTTGTTTTTAAGTTTAAGTACTGATTTTTGCAAATTATCGTCATATTCACAAACCGGGAGACCCGGGACTACGCGGTCAGTTCCTACAAGTTACATTGGTCCCGTGCGAGGTGTTCGTGCCCCCTATGGGGTCGTTTGGGGGGTCGTTTGGATTTCACCCTTTAACGGCTTATTTTTAAGTTTAAGTGTTGATTTTTGCAAATTATCGTCATACTCACACACCGGGAGACCCGAGACTACGCGGTCAGTTCCTATAAGTTACATTGGTCCCGTGCGAGGTGTTCGTACCTCCTACGGGGTCGTTTGGGGAGTGGTTTGGGTTTTCACCCTTTGACGACTTGTTTTTAAGTTTAAGTACTGATTTTTGCAAATTATCGTCGTATTCACAAACCGGGAGACCCGCGACTACGCGTTCAGTTCCTACAAGTTACATTGGTCCCGTGCGAGGTGTTTGTACCTCCTACGGGGTCGTTTGGGGGGTGGTTTGGGTTTTCACCCTTTGACGGCTTGTTTTTAACTAAGTGTGATTTTTGCAAATTATCGTTATATTCACAAACCGGGAGACCCGGGACTACGCGGTCAGTTCCTACAAGTTACATTGGTCCCGTGCGAGGCATTCGTGCCCCCTACGGGGTCGTTTGGGTTTTCACCCTTTAACGGCTTATTTTTAAGTTTAAGTACTGATTTTTGCAAATTATCATCATATTCACAAACCGGGAGACCCGGGACTACGCGGTCAGTTCCTACAAGTTACATTGGTCCCGTGCGAGGTGTTCGTGCCCCCTACGGGGTCGTTTGGGGGGGGGGGGGGGTTGGGTTTTCACCCTTTAACGGCTTGTTTTTAAGTTTTAAGTGTTGATTTTTGTAAATTATCATCATATTCACGAACCGGGAGACCCGGGACTACGCGGTCAGTTCCTACAAGTTACATTGGTCCCGTACGAAGTGTGCGTGTCCCCAACGGGGTCGTTTGGGGGGTGTTTTGGGTTTTCATCCTTTAACGGCTTGTTTTTAAGTTTTAAGTGTTGATTTTTGCAAATTATCGTCATATTCACAGATCGGGAGACCCGGGATTACGCAGCCCGTTCCTACAAGTTACATTGTTCCCGTGCGAGGAGTTCGTGCCCCCTACGGGGTCGTTTGGGGGTGGTTTGGGTTTTCACCCTGTAACGGCTTGTTTTTAAGTTTTAAGGTTTGATTTTTGTAAATTATCATCATATTCACGAACCGGGAGACCCCGGACTACGCGGTCAGTTCCTACAAGTTACATTAGTCTTGTGCGAGGTGTTCGTGCCTCCTACGGGGTCGTTTGGCGGGTGGTTTGGGTTTTCACCCTTTGACGGCTTGTTTTTAACTAACTTTGATTTTTGTAAATTATCATCATATTCATGAACCGGGAGACCCGGGACTACGCGGTCAGTTCCTACAAGTTACATTGGTCCCGTACGAAGTGTTCGTGTCCCCAACGGGGTCGTTTGGGGGGTGGTTTGGGTTTTCACCATTTAATAGCTTGTTTGTAAGTTTTAAGTGTTTATTTTTTCAAATTATCGTCATATTCACAAACCGGGAGACCTGGGACTACGCGACCAGTTCCTACAAGTTACATTGTTCCCGTGCGAGGAGTTCGTTCCCCCTACGGGGTCGTTTGGGGGGTGGTTTGGGTTTTCACCCTTTAGCGGCTTGTTTTTAAGTTTAAGTGCTGATTTTTGCAAATTATCGTCATACTATCAAACCGGGAGACCCGGGACTACGCGATCAGTTCCTACAAGTTACATTGGTCCCGTGCGAGGTGTTTGTGCCTCCTACGGGGTCGTTTGGGGGGTGGTTTGGGTTTTCACCCTTTGACGGCTTGTTTTTAACTAAGTGTGATTTTTTGCAAATTATCGTTATATTCACAAACCGAGAGACACGGGACTACGCGATCAGTTCCTACAAGTTACATTGGTCCCGTGCGAGGTGTTCGTGCCCCCTACGGGGTCGTTTGGGAGGTGTTTGGGTTTTCACCCTTTAACGGCTTGTTTTTAAGTTTAAGTGTTGATTTTTGCAAATTATCGTCTTACTCTCAAACCGGGAAACCCGAGACTACGCGGTCAGTTCCTACAAGTTACATTGGTCCCGTGCAAGGTGTTCGTGCCTCCTACGGGGTCGTTTGGGGGGTAATTTGGGTTTTCACCCTTTGACGACTTGTTTTTAAATTTAAGTACTGATTTTTGCAAATTATCGTCATATTCACAAATCGGGAGACCCGCGACTACGCGGTCAGTTCCTACAAGTTACATTGGTCCCGTGCGAGGTGTTTGTACCTCCTACGGGGTCGTTTGGGGGGTGGTCTCGGTTTTCACCCTTTGACGGCTTGTTTTTAACTATGTGTGATTTTTGTAAATTATCGTCATATTCACAAACCGGGAGACCCGGGACTACACGGTCAGTTCCTACAAGTTACATTGGTCCCGTGCGAGGCGTTCGTGCCGCCTACGGGGTCGTTTGAGGGGTGGTTTGGGTTTTCACCCTTTAACGGCTTGTTTTTAAGTTTAAGTACTGATTTTTGCAAATTATCGTCATATTCACAAACCGGGAGACCCGGGACTACGCGGTCAGTTCCTACAAGTTACATTGGTCCCGTGTGAGGTGTTCGTTCCCCCTACGGGGTCGTTTGGGGGGTGGTTTGGGTTTTCACCCTTTAACGGCTTGTTTTTAAGTTTAAGTGTTGATTTTTGCAAATTATCGTCATACTCACACACCGGGAGACCCGAGACTACACGGTCAGTTCCTACAAGTTACATTGGTCCCGTGCGAGGTGTCCGTGCCTCCTACGGGGTCGTTTGGGGGGTGGTTTGGTTTTTCACCCTTTGACGACTTGTTTTTAAGTTTAAGTACTGATTTTTGCAAATTATCGTCATATTCACAAACCGGGAGACCCGGGAATACGCGGTCAGTTCCTACAAGTTACATTGGTCCCGTGCGAGGTGTTTGTACCTCCTACGGGGTCGTTTGGGGGGTGGTTTGGGTTTTCACCCTTTGACGGCTTGTTTTTAACTAAGTGTGATTTTTGCAAATTATCGTCATATTCACAAACCGGGAGACCCGGAACTACGCGGTCAATTCTTACAAGTTACATTGGTCCCGTGCGAGGTGTTCGTGCCCTTACGGGGTCGTTTGGGGGGTGGTTTGGGTTTTCAACCTTTAACGGTTTGTTTTTAAGTTTAAGTGATGATTTTTGCAAATTATCGTCATACTCTCAAACCGGGAGACCCGGGACTACGCGATCAGTTCCTACAAGTTACATTGGTCCCGTGCGAGATGTTCGTGCCTCCTATGGGGTTGTTTGGGGGTTGGTTTGGGTTTTCACCCTTTGACGGTATGTTTTTAACTAAGTGTGATTTTTGTAAATTATCGTCATATTCACAAACCGGGAGACCCGGGACTACGCGGTCAGTTCCTACAAGTTACATTGGTCCCGTGCGAGGTGTTCGTGCTCCCTACGGGGTCGTTTGGGTTGTGGTTTGGGTTTTCCCCCTTTAACGGCTTGTTTTTAAGTTTAAGTACCAATTTTTGTAAATTATCGTCATATTCACAAACCGGGAGACCCGTGCGAGGTGTTCGTGACTACGCGTGTCTCATTCTGGTATGTTTATTAGTTGTTTTACGTTTTCATTCACCAATGTTCAATTTTCAAATGTTGTATGCTAGCCTTAATCAATTTAGAACACTTACTTATTTCATAAAATTTCGACAGAGTTTCCTTTGTTTATTCATGAAATCCAACTTATTTTAATAATAACATAAGCCCAACAACAACAACAAGCACAAAAGCCGCAGCTAAACCACCAATAAATCCCTTCCACCGATTTAACATCTAAAAATAGTATACAAATCCATATATAGCCCCTTCATCCATGTCAACCACTTATTAAGGCCTTAAGACACACATCTTACACAACACACACGCGCACACAACTAAATGAAGAAATTACTTTGGTAAAGGTGCACTACATTATAAAATCTTCTATCATCAATACAAAATACTTACCAAATTTATTCGCAACTTGGGATCCTCCGAATAGGCTCCCTCATTCTTGATCCTTGCGTATTTGTGCAAACAACTTGAGATCTTCCCTTTTCCAATCACTTCTTCGAGTTCCGCTTTTGCTTTCACCAGTGTGCTGATGTTGTATCAGTCCCGACACAAAGAGGTCCTGCAATACCAAAATTATATTTTAAAAAGATATATTAACCATTATGTAGGGAAAGTAGTCATTTTACAACATGTGACTTAATTTTCTAACTTGTGAAATGTTCTTGATTTTTTGTTTTATTTACCAGTTTTTCAATTTTGGCATACATGAAGAATTAGTGAAAATGAGTAAGTAATTGAGAAAGGCCACAAACCAAGCATATGTGTTCGATGTATATTTATTACATTTTATATTTATTACGTTTTACTTTTGATTTAAGTTTGTGAATCTTCTCCGTGATCAAAGAGAAAAGCTAATTGTCAAATTCAACCCACCCCACTCCCCACCCATATATGCAATCATATATGCACCATATATGCAGATATATGCATATATGTGCATTTATGCAGATATATGCATATATGTGCATATATGCAAGCATATATGCAGATATATGCTGCATATATGTTGCATATATGCAGAAATATGCAGCATATATGCAGATATATGCAGCATATATGCACCATATATGCAGATATGCTGCATATATGCAGCATATATGCATGCATATATGCTTGCATATATGCATGCATATATGCAGCATATATCTGCATATATGCTTGCATATATGCATGCATATATGCAGCATATATCTGCATATATGCTTGCATATATGCATGCATATATGCATATATATGCTGCATATATGCATATATAACCTGATGGACGTAGCGAGGGAGGGAGGCAGAGAGGGAGGCAGCGAGGGAGGGAGGGAGGGAGGGGCAATAGAATTTTCAACCAACTGACCTGCTTCTTCTTAGAATTGTCAAATTCAACCCACCCCACTCCCCACCCATATATGCAATCATATATGCACCATATATGCAGATATATGCATATATGTGCATATATGCAAGCATATATGCAGATATATGCTGCATATATGCTGCGTATGATGCAGATATATGCATATATGTGCATATATGCAGCAAAGATGCAGATATATGCATATATGTGCATATATGCAGCATATATGCTTGCATATATGCACCATATATGCATATATGACCTGATGGAGGCAGCGAGGGAGGGAGGCAGAGAGGGAGGAAGCGAGGGAAGGAGGGAGGGAGGTAGAGAGGGAGGGGCAGTAGAATTTTCAACCAACTGACCTACTTCTTCTTAGAATTTTCTCTCTTCAGATATTCAGAGAAGAACTACTCCATCATTGGACACCACATTTCAGCTCTGCCTGCAATATCAAGAAAAAAAATAACTAAGAATAGATAAGCATCAATACTCGAATAAGAAAATAGCATGATAAATTACATGAATAATAAATTTTCGCACTTTTGTGTGCCTTCATGAGTTGGTACACAGTATGGCCAAAATGAAAGAAACGGAATAATTTAAAAGCATATGTATGTGAATAATGTATATCTAGTGCAATAAAGGTAGCAAATGCATCGAGCAATTAACAGTGCCCAACAATCCAGTGCATAAATCTTTGTTCCAATTACTTGAGGTCAGCGATATGTATTATGCTTTGTCATTCAGTTATACTTGCGATTCATACATCACAAACTAGTATGTCTTTCTCTAAGGTATACATCCAAGTAAAATTTGAGACCTCCAAGCATTATTGTCTATGTTAATTGTAACATCCTTCCTTACTAGTGCACTTACCAATTTAGTTATGTCCAAACAATCTAAAGTGTTTATGTAGAAGAGGCTTAAGTCCACTCGCTATCCTCTTCGTAAACAAAGTACCACTTGCTCAACATTTACAAGCAAGTCACATGCGCTACATTCCACCTAGCTCAAGCGGAGGCAGTGCTCGATGAATCAAGCGTTTCGCGAGTGCTCCATGGGACACCTGAGGGTATTGGATTGGAGCCTGGAAATGAAACCAATCTATGGGAACCCCCTATTTGAATACACCCCATAGATTATGACTAAACGAAGACAAATGAATAAGTGACTTCCAAGAACCATACATGCCTTTAGTAACAATTAATAATATTTCCCCAAATGGCACATTAAGTCTCATGAATTGTATAAAAGTAGTGGTCAGTTACTGAAGATGGGAAATTGAATTTGAAATAAGAATTTTATTATGTTAGAATTAACAGGCCTTACTCAGTTTGTAAGTGTGAAGACAAAATGCGAAAAGTAAAAAAAAATGATAATATACGATCTTTCAAGATTAAAGCAAACCTCAAATCAGCCTTAGCAAATATACGATCTTTGAAATAATCTCGTGTAATATTTCCTATCCATGTCATATATCTCGAATCTTCGAGCCCTGTTAGGATCAACATGACCACCTCCATAGATTCGCCTATTCCTGCAGATCCTTCAACAACTGGTGTTTTGCCATATTCATCTGAAATTCATGAAAACAACCAATATTGTTGCCAAGAACAATAGGATTACTACACAATCTAATCCCATTTCATTCAACATTCTACCATTCATGTTGGCAACTAACATCTCATTTTCAAGAGAAGACGCCATTGGTATAATTACCCTAACAAATAAATTGGTATTAATCCTCTAATTTTAGGAGAGTATAGAGAGAGGCAAAATGGTTTACAATAATCTTCAAACTGAGCAGAGTCATTTAATTAAAACTCCATCATATTTCAGAGAGTAAATGTGATTCATAGACCATCAAGCTTTAGCTAATTTAAGAAACCAAGTATATGGTGTATCAATAAAGGCAGTGTTCATTGGCCTGCTTTCGGAATAAAACAAAATAATACACATTATTTAAAAAGTGGTACACATATGCATATACACATTATTTAACATCAATCACATGCATTATAAAAATAATGACACAAATAAAACTAAACTCATATACCTCTGTGGGAAATAATGACTTAAATTAGGTCACCTACAAAGAAAAAATAAATAAGAAACCCCAAAAATTAAAATCAGAATCATCACATGTAAACAAATCTAAAATTCTAAATAGATCTTAATCGAAATCAAAATGATGCCCTAAATCATCCCATATTTTCAGGGGAGATGAGGTATTTAGTCCTAGAATCTGAGATCTGTTAGGTGCCGATCCCAGGTATTTTCAGTTTTGATAATAGTCCCATGTAGGAGAAGTTAACAAGATCGTGGGGGATATGGCAATGTCATTTTGACAAAAATGACACTGCCAAATTCTGAGACCCATGATATGTGGAGCAGTTACAAGTTAGACAGTAATGCAACAGCTAAAAAATTGGGATCGAAGACAACAAAAAAACATGATGGGATCGCACCCAATTTTTTTTGTAAAAACAGGACTGCAGACACAATATCTATATTTTCAGATCAAGAGGAAGATTGGGCAAAAAAAATGAAGCCCTAATTTTCTGATCAACAAAGGAAAAAGAGGAGTAATTAGTGATGAAGTATGGAAATTGAACTATGTAGACATAAGAATCTTACAATTTCGCACCTGATGTTAATACAAACAGTTAACATCTCAAACATCAGGTGTGTGGAATATTCGAGCGTGGGATTTCATACCTGGTGGTGATACGGTGGAGGAAGCCTTGGATTTCGTAGATTGGAAGGAAGTGGTAGCAACCGGAGAGGGAGGTAGCGTGGGAGGGGTAGATAAATGAGAGGCGACCAGTAGTGGGGGAGGAGGGGGGGTGAGGGAGATTACCAGTAGGCGGCGACGGCGGCGGCGGCTGTAGGTACAGACCGGCTGGAGATGGTAAGCGGGTGAGGGGAGGGAGAGAGTCGGGGAGCGGGAGATTGAAAGATGAGAGCGGAAAGAGAAGAGGGAAACTAAACATAATAATTTTTTTTGGGTCTTTTATATTTTAATCAAGTGTACTCAATTTTGGCACACTTTAAAACAGTGCCAATTTTTGGCACTGTTTTAAAGTGTGCCAGATTGTTCTTAAACCGTGCCAGAATCTGGCACTGTTTAAAACTGTGCCAGATTTTTAACATTAGGGTGTGCCAAATTACTGTTTTTGGTGTAGTGAATAAGGTCATTTCCTGTGGGATTACTACGAACCTGGGTTCCTTGATTTACCTGTGCCTCCCTTCAATCTTAACCTTAATTGGATTTCAGCCCGTGCTATTCCTCGAATTTTGATATCGAAGTACCTCGGTGATTACAGTCTTCATTCAAACTTTGAAATAACTCGTCCAGAACACTTGCTCGATCATCCATCTATAATGAATGTCAGAACGCTGCGAGATCTAAACTTTATAAATTCCTCTTATGCCTTAGATGATCCTCCAACTGGGGTAGAACCTGCGTCAAAAGCAGAAGGAAAGAAACCAATAGAATAGGATATTTGATGTAATGAGTTAGACTTCATATCTTGTGTAATCTTCCTTGATTTAATGAAGAAAAAGTTTGTCTTTTGCCATTTCATTTTCTTCAAAATAATTTGTAAAATGTCCTTGTTTATTGGTTGGTAAATATATATATGTATATACTATACTTATCCCATTTGTTGTTTGATTATAGTGACTTGTCACTCTTTGGGCCTAAGCAATGGAATGATTTTCATCCCATGTTCCTGCTTAGTTGTAGTAATCTCGTATGGATTACCTGGTTGTCTAGACAGTGGATGCCCCGGGAGGTTGTATAGCTTCTTGCCTAGTTTGGTACCTACCAACCAAAGTTAGTGGCTATTGATTTACCGACCAACCGAAGCTGGTGGTAATGAGATACCGACCAACCGGAGTTGGTGGTATTTGATTTACCGACCAACCGGAGTTGGTGGTAATGAGACGTCGACCAACCAGAGTTGGTGGTAATGAGATGCCGATCAACCGGAGTTGGTGGTATTTGATTTATCGACCAACCGGAGTTGGTGGTAATGAGATGCCGACCAACCGGAGTTAGTGTTATTTGATTTACCGACCAACCGGAGTTGGTGGTAATGAGATGTCGACCAACCGGAGTTGGTGGTATTTAATTTACCGACCAACCGGAGTTGGTGGTAATTAAATTGCCGACCAATCGGAGTTGGTGGTATTGAGTTCCTGACCAACCGAAGTTAGTGGTAATTAAATTTCCAACCAACCGGAGTTGGTGGTATTGAGTTATCGACCAAACCAGGTCATGGAGGCTACCGAAAATATCATTCTGGACGACGAACATCCGGAACGAACAATTCAAATTGGTGCATCACTAGATGTATCGATAAAATAGGAATTGATAGCTTTTCTAAGGCGTAGAAAGCAGTCTTTTGCATGGAGTCATGAAGACATGCCAGGGATAGACCCGGGTTTTTTATGCCACGAGCTCAACGTGAACAGGGAGGTCAAGCCAGTGAAGCAGCGAAGAAGGGTGTTTAGCCCTGAAAAGAACCAAGCTATACAGGAAGAAGTAGAAAAACTACAAAAAGCCTCTTTTATTGAGGATGTCAAATATCCTGATTGGCTAGCAAATGTGGTGATGGTAAAGAAGAAAAATAACAAGTGGAGGATGTATGTAGACTTCACTGATCTTAATAAGGCATGCCCAAAGGATCATTTTCCTTTGCCCCGAATCGATCAACTGGTGGATGCTACCTCGGGGCATGAATTGTTGAGTTTTATGGAAGCGTATTCTGGTTACAGCCAGATTAAAATGAAGCCTGAGGACAGGGAGAATACCTCTTTTATCACCCCAAGGGGAACTTATTGCTATAATGTTATGCTTTTTGGACTTAAAAATGCAGGTGCGACATATCAGCGGCTGATGAATAAGGTGTTTATGGATCAAATCAGTCATAACATGGAGGTTTATATTGACGATATGTTGACAAAGAGCAAGAAAGTTGATGATCATCTAGTTGACCTAGGTCAGACTTTTGATCAACTAGAGAAATATCAAATGAAGCAGAGAGTGAAATGATGGCTTCAAACTCGGGGAAGGTTTGAAGAATTCAATCATTAACAAAGACATCAATCTCTATTACGTCTGTCGAGCTGAAGTAAATTTGATGTCTTCAGAGCTACCATTGTCCACCAGTACCCGTGAAATCACCACTTCCTTCATTCTCATCTTGATAACCAATGGGTCATCATGAGGATATAGCACACCTTCCAGGTCATTTTTAGAGAAACTAATGACCAGTTTATCCTTATTCACCTTCCTCGGGCGATCATCTTCAGCCAAGTTTATTCGCTGTATGTACGAGTAAGCTTGAGCCTCATTGAGGTAATATTTTCTCTTCGCAGTAAGATCTCTACCTCCTGCATCTCCACCTGTAATAATATTACATTCAAATGATCCAAAATGGATTGAAAATACCTCACGCTCTGGCTATCTTAGTCTTTTGGGGAGATCGGGGTCATCTTCTGGATCATCTTCGTGATCTTTCTTCTTGTCTTCTTTTGCTCGACGAGGAGATTTAGATCTTTGCCTTCCTCAGTTGTTGGTCTTTCCATCATTTTGGCGATCAACATACTTAGCCAATTTTCCTCGCCTGATGAGTTCTTCAATTTAATTCTGGAGAGCTATGCGATGCTTGGTCGTATGACCACGGTCTTTGTGGAATTCAAAATATTTGGACTTGCCCTTTTGTTAGGATCTTCTTTCATTTTCCCTGGCCAGGCTAACTTCTCGCTGTTCTTGATCTCCTCTAGAATGTGATTTATATCTACCTTCAAGGGAGTATAATTTCCAAATTTCCTCATCTACTCCAGTGCTTGCTTTCCTTTTGATGGCCTGTTTCCATCATTGTTCTTCTGATCCTTCTTTTCGGTTTTACCAGCTTCAACCTTAGTCTCCTTAGTTTCTATATTCTTCTTCCCATCCATGGCTTCCTCAGCATTCATGATTTTGGCTGCTTTTGCCATTAGTTCTGCCATGGTCCTAGGTGGATCTTTGGATAAAGTATAGTACAACTTGTCTGGTAATAGTCCACTCATCAGAGTAGTTTTTATTATTTTCTCCTCGTAATCAATAACCTCAAGCTTCTCATTATTAAAACGAGTAATGTAGTCCCTAATACTTTCTTCTGGTTTCTGTCTAACACTCAGCAAGTGTGCTACTCGTTTGACTGGTTTCGCTCCAAAATAGAAATTCCCTATAAAGAGCTCTGCCAGTTGAAAGAAAGTTGGAATCTTCCCCCAAGGAAGGCTGTTGTACCATATCTGGGCTGATCCGGTGAGAGTTCTTGAAAATGCCCTACATCGAACCACATAGATATCGGCAGCAGCTTGGTATTGTTCTATATGAAGGACAAGGTCAGTTTTTCCATCATATTTAGGCGTCACTACAGGAGCTTTGAACTTTGATGGTGTGGGAAAATCCACAATTGCTTGTACGAACGGTGTTCCTTGGATAAAAGTTCTTTGTAGAGGATTCTTGGCTTTAGCCATTTCCCCTAATCTGTCCTTCAACCTTTAAATAGAGCCTTTCCATGCTTCGTTTCCTTCCTCGGGCCTGTTTGTTCGAGAAAATGATCGTGTTGAGTTTTCCTCTTGGGACCTTTTATTACGAGTTGCTGGGCGTGATTAAGCAGAGCCTTCTCTTAGATCGGATGGTCGTTGAGAGTTCCTCGATGCAATCCTAGGAGGACTTCTATTCCTCATAGGGCCCAATCGATCAAAAGGAGATACTCTACTCAACCTTTCTATTGCACTGGTCCTTTTTGGGGTGAGAGTGACATTTCGGTGGGAATCAGTAGCTCGTACTGATGAAGTTCGGCCTGGTTGATATGAAGGATTGCTGGATCTTTCAGTACGATATGACCCGGTATGTTTGGATTGAGAGGCCTCCGAGAATAACATTCTTCTAGTTCTTGAAGATGGCAAATGGGTATTTATTTGAACACTTCACTGTCCTGATTGAGCCGGCACTCCTGATTGGGCCGGCACTCCACCTTGAACAGTTTGTATAAGTTGACGCATGGTTTCTTGCATGGTCGTTTTCCCTTGGGCTAAACTAGCCATTATGCCTGCCATATCTTGAACATTTGGGGGAGTAGAAAGGTTTGGAGGGACCCCAGTGTTTTCATTACTGGATTCTGGATTATCAGCCATTGATGATGAATTGTTTTGGTGAAAAATGATAAGTATAGTCGATTCCCACAGACGGCGCCAATCTGTTGATGTAAAAAACTAGATTATATCTAATTAATCAATCAGAGATAAAAATGAATAAATAAGACAAAGGATTTTTAAAGTGGTTCAGCCTTGTGAGAATGTCCTACGTCCACTATTTTGTATTGCTGATTGTTTGCCTTGAATCTTGATCATTGATTTACGAAGAGATCCAAAGTCCCCTTCTTATGAGGAGATTACAATGTATTTATAGCCTTGAGGTTGTACATATGAAAGGATAATGCGCTGTTATCTAGTAGACATATACATCTGTACGATAATAATGCGCATTTAATGTGTAGCTGTCTTTTGATTCTCTTTATTTGGATGCTCTGCACGCTAAGTAGCTCGGACCGCTTAAGTTGCTCATCTAGAGTATTGGTATTTTCCATATAGGTTGACACGTATCTTAAAATGATTGGTCCACGTCGACAGACTAAATTTGGTATCAACAGTAACAATGTGAAAGAGTCTTCCGAACAAGGGTAAAAAATATTTATGAACTTCAATTTATGTAATATAATTTATCTTTTAAAAATGAGGACTTAATTTCACATTCTGTACACATTCTCAAGACCCCGATGAATAGTAAATGATGGGAATGTGAAAATGAGTCAAAATTAAATAGTATTAAAAAGGATAGTTTGATACTCAAATGAAGCGAAAGGAAAAGAAATGAAGGTTTAATGGTAAAATCATTAATATGATAGTTAAAGGGACATTTAACTATTTAAAGAGTATGTAAAAATGTCTTTCATTTAATAAAGGGAATGAAAAGACAACAAGAGAAAAATCATGTTTTAATATCCAATTTCTTTTAAAACTAATTTCGATAAAAATGATATATTTGGAGCGTCGGGTCCAAATTATAAGTAAATATTTTGAGAACTTTCAAAATTCATACTACGTGAATAATCAAAACTCCAAGTTTTGATTTATGGTATATTTTTTTGGAACTTTCGGTCCAATTATTTGTAAATAACATGAGAGCTTTAGGCTTCACATTTCCAATAGTAATTAGGAATACTAATATCTAAATTACAAATAAATTACAAATAATATTGTGTAAACTTCTAATCACAATAATGGTAATGATTTCAAGTAGACAATCTAAACTTCTAGTTTGATTGTGAAACAAAATTTGTGATATATTTTATTTAACACTTTAGGTTCAAATAATTTAGGAACATCAGGTCCCAAACTTTGAACAACTAAAGTGTAAGTTATAAATTTGAATAATTATTAGAAAACTTCAGGTGCCAATTGTAACTAATTAGGAGAACATCATGTCACAACATTAGATATTTAGGGACTTTGAAGGCCTTGCCCAATTATATCTAAACATCAACTTCAAGTACAAACTATAAATAATAACTATGGGACATTTAAGATCTTTATGCCTACTATATAAATAATCAAAACTCCATCTTTGATTACAAAATTATTGGATCTTCTGGTCCAAATTATAAATGATTGTTGTGAAACTTTTAATATATTTTTCCTATTATATAAATAATCAAAACTTCAGGGTTAATTTTATGGAATATTTTATTGCCATTTCAAAAAATTTGAATAGAAATTGAGAACCTTAGGTTACAAATTTAAATAATTTTGGAACTTTCAATTCTAAACTGAAATAATTATATGAGAACTTCAGGTCTCAAATTTAATTAGTAATTAGGAACATCAGACCCCAAATTTAATATAGATTTATGGGAACTTCAGATCCCAAATTTTTAAGATCAAAATTTAATTACAAATGGAACTTCGAGTCTAACCATTGAATGATTATTAGGAATTTTTTATCCTAATAAAATAATTAGAAAACTTCTAGTTCCATAATTAATAATTTGGAAATATTGGGTTCTAGTTACATTTTTTGACAATGTCGAGTCCCAATCTTTAGTTTTTCATAATTTATACTAAAACATAAAGGGTAAATATTTTATCACAAAGTTTATGAGGTGACAAAAAAAATGCAACGTTTTGTGGTAAAAGTACAAGGTTAATGTAAAAGTAATTGAAAGTGCAGGAGATAAACTATAAGTACCCAAAAGTATTAAAGCAATTTGTAAATATACAAAACACCTATAGACAATTTGTAGATAATCTAAGCTTTAGGATTTTGACAAATTAAAGTAAATAATCTTTTTTAATTTAAAAATCAATGCATATATTTATATGGTATTTGGTTATAAAACCAAATCTTTAGTATTATCTTTATTAATATTGCTTATTGTCAAGATCTTTAAATTTTGGGGAGTTAAACAAAATAGAATAAAAGCATACCATTCACCTCTCTTGTCCAAACTAAAAATATTGTTAATAAGGGTAGTACTGATGCATTTGGAAAAAGACTATCTAAAATGGATATAAATCAGTTTCAATTGGCACACTAGAATTATCCTAACATTAAACCTCTATATATGAAGTAAACGGTTCCTTAATACCTTTCATGTTGAATGACATAGTGTCAATGGTTTTGATAGCCAATCATTCCTATATGAATACGTAGTTTATAAGGAAACAATATAAAATAACATACAACATCATCATTAGTTAAATGACTTTAAAGAAGTCTTTCAAATCATACATGAATTTGACAATTGCATGGGGTTTAGATCTATGTGAGGGATTATGATAATGGAGGTGTACCTTTATCATATTTTCGGTGAAACCTATAAGATCTCGAAGAAAGTACCATTTTGATATAATCACACTTGCCCTTCCTGCTTCACTTTCATGGGTTGTTGGAAAAGACCTTTGGACAATAAACTTCGACATGTTCCCGAATCTCAGTTTAAAAAAAAATAGACACCGCGTTAATAATGTGTTATAAAATAAAGAAACACAAAGTGAATCTAGAGGGAGAGATAATATTGTTTTCTTAAATGTATACAAATTCAAAAGGTATCATCTTATTTATAGGATAATGTGAGATATTTCAAAAGACATATAAAAAGAATATGTGTGGACATTCATACCAAAAGACATTATTCAACAAGTTTTTTATTTATTAAAAACATTATATTATTTATATAAAAACGTACTAAATTTATTTTATTAAAATGGAAGTTAATAGAAAGATTTTGTTGCATTATTTATAAAATAAAATGGACGTTATTATTATTAAAAAAAACAGGATGCTATTTTTTTAGAGAAAAAATGGACGGGCCTTTTACTATAAACTATACTTTTTTAAAAACCTATCTTATTCATTTTTTTTCTTAAAAAATTGAGGACACATGTGCTTTAAGCAAAGATAATCTTTTTAAAATTTTCTCATTTTTATTGTGCACCAATTGTGTGAACCAAATTAAATAACCCAATTTTATTTTCTAAATTCTAAACATGCATCTAGTGAGATTAAGAAGATAAAGTAAATCAAGTTCACAAGACACTAATGTATGAGGAAACCACTAAGGAAAAAAATCTCGGACGGCCTAGGCCAGACAATCACTATGATACAAAAATTACAAAGGAAGAATATAGTCTTACTCAACAACTTGATCCCAACAAGCCTTGACACCTCTTCTTCTCTTCTACTGTTCCTCCATAGTGCATTATAGGAGTCCACCTACACAAGGTCCACAACACATGAGTCCATATATGTCTCGATATCCACCGATATAGACACAATAATTGTCAATCAACAAGTACGGAGTCCACTTCAAGAAAACAAGTTCTTCTAATGATGGAAGAAAAAAACTAGGTGCCCAAACAAGATCTAAAAGTATATGATTTATGAATCTTGGATAATGAAACAAAAAAAGGAGAAAATTTGGAGTTGGAACTTTTGAGAACAGGTTTGCTTTTCATTTTTGTCAGAAGTTCTTCATAAAAAAAAACTGAGTCTAAAATTCTTTTTATAGAAAAATCAAGGCACCATGTCATTCGAACGAATTTGAAGTTGTCGTTCTAATGAGATATATATCTCGTTAGAATGACTATTCATTTTTCTTCTAATGATAAAACAAAAATAATACAAAAGGCTTCATTTGATGCACGTTTGAACACATACTTCGAACGACCTTGCAATGTTGTTCGAACGACATTATGATGTCGTTTGAAAGAACTCAATGAACATTTAAAACTCTGCCTGTAGTAAACTCAAAAAACATATTTTCAGAAAAAAATTAAGTTTTAAATGATTTTGAGAACATAACACCCTTATTAAAACTTTTCAAGGAGTCATAAACTATATACGTTCATACCTGCGAGATCCTTGGTACAAGTGAAGACAAACGTGGAAAAGTAAACACGACTTAGAATATGCACTCTTTGAAGCTTGACCGCTACATCTTCATCAAACAAACGTCAAACGCTCGTGGGATCGTCAATTCAAAGTCTATCCTATGAATCAAACATTTTTTTGGAAATTATGCCAATTAAAAATAAATTGACTCGATTGGAAATTTGTCCTTATAAATCTCCCCCTTTGGTTATTCCAAAACAAAACCAAAACAAATTCCTATGGTCCGTCAAGCTCTTTAAAAAGACTCATTCCCCAACCCCAAACAGAAAAAAGTATAGACGCTCGACAGAAACATAAATATGAGTAGCTTTACTTTGCTTGAAAACTTTGTCGCGCATTAAACTCAACCTGTAATCCTGCACACTTAAACACGCCTTCAAATGCAAAGAGAATATAACAAGTATAAGTCTGCAAATGAATAAACATATAACAATGTCTAAAACAATCTCAACCTAGGCAAGACGTCTTTCCCTAAGATAAAAATATCCTAATCATGCAAAGGAAATATACCATTTCTCCCCCTTTTGTTCAGGAATAGGCAAAGTAAGATTGCATAAATAAATAATCCCCAAAATCGAATCTCCATCTAAATGGGTGATCATAAGACACCAATACTAAGCAAAGTGATATGGGAATAAATCATGCAACGGATTAAAGTGTATCAAGAACGCAACATGGCAAATCAAGCACAAATAATTCAAAAAAATCAAGCATGTGATAATTATGGACAAAATGTAAACCGCAAAGACTCAAAACACAATTTGTAAACGCAAAATAATCTCAGGGTGGTAACAAATAAAAATTACAACACCAATTTTAAATGCGAAAGAGAATTTTAAATAGATTTTATCTTCATAGCCTAAACATGAATCTATGTGATAAAATAGATAAATCCATCAAAGTATTCAACAAAGGCCAAATTTCAGGGAAAAAACTTTTCGGGTAAAAACCTTTATTCACTTAAAAATCCATAGTATAGTCGACTTACAAACTACTTGATAACCGCCACAAGAATAATGCGCTAATCTTCGTAAATTTCTAAAGAACAACGATGATCCTCACAAGAATCACAAGACTGCAGTCCTCCATCAGCCTCAGCCTTTGTCTTCGGCAATGAGTCCTTGCAGGTATCATAAGTCAGCTATGGAGATCATCTCCACAAGGTGTATGCAAAGATACTAAACTTTCTAGGGTTTTAAACGAATTCACAAGAACAGTATTCAAGGATCTTTTGTTTTGAATTAAATAGTGTTTTTCAACACAAAAAAAAGGTGAAGAACTTTCGCAAAAGTTATGAAGAAATGAAGCTGGCAAAAGTCTTAAACGTTCTGAACACGAAACATGTATTTATAGGCATTTCACAAATTTCGAGGCGGCATGTCTTTCGAACGATATGAAGAAGTTGTTTTGATGAAAGATATGAACAAGAATCTACTAGAAAACTCATCTTTTATGAATTATATGAAGCCAGTAAGCAAACAATAAATCCATGGGTATTTGAACCCGAGTATCCAGGAAAAAGAAGAATATTTGATGGAAGAATGGGGATCCTTTTGAAACGAGATATAGATATCGTTTGAACGAGAGCTCATCTCGCTTCTAATGACGTAACAAAAATCAAAATAGTAAGATTCGTTTGATGTACATTTGAAAGCATACTTAGAAAGACCATGCTATGTTGTTTTAACGACAGTGAAATTTCATTTGAACGAGCTCAACAAAAATAAAAACTTCGCCTACAGTAAAACTTGGGGAAAATATTTTTCTTTTCAAAATTAAAAAACCCTGTTCATTTTTGATAAAAAAATAAACATCCCAAAATATAATTCCATAAATTAATTCAAACTCTAAATTGCTTTTTACCTTATTAGAATGTAGGGAAGTCTATAAACTTGGAGATACTTGAGTTCGGTTCATCTTGACGGTGCATGAGGATTTGAAACGGGATATGCCAAACTAGCCTAAAGTTATGCTATGAATAATGTTGGAAAAATTGTTCTTACAAATCTCCCCCTTTTGCTATTTTGGTACAAAACAAACAAACATGAACGAATACCAAATTAAAATCAAAATCTCTTAATATAAAAATATTAACGCCCTTCCCAACCCTAGAACGGAATGGCATAAATTTATTTGTCTTGAAACTTCTTCTTCTTCCATTTCTTTGGTAAACTTTGTCATCATCCATGTGTCTTGAATTCCGCTTCAAGTACCTACACACATGAGACAAAAACATATACCTCGTGACGCATCGAGTTTGAAATACCATAAATCAAACTCATTTTAATTTAATCTCCCCCTTTGTTTTTATTGAAATAGACAAAGAAGTAGAAACATAAATATGAAATACGAAGCCTCATGTAAAAGATAAGATATGATCATAAAAGATATAAATCAAGCACGTGTAATGATCATCTCAAAGGTAAACACAACCAACTATTTTTGAAATTTTGAAATTTCCCCCCCCCCCCCCCAAAAAAATTCATAATTACAACAAATAATACCATATACGATATATGCAAAATATATCAATGAAAATATGGCAAACATATATAGGTATAAACGACCAGAAAATATGACACAAAACACATAAGCTTTACACACTAGCATAGTATCAATGTGTCCAAGCATGTGGGATGGAATGAATGGGTGTGAACTAGTAACAAAATAATTATAATCCAAACACTCAAATATGTATAAAAATTTCTAATTGACTGCAAAACTTTATCAAACTAAGCCTTAGCCTCAAGTGACAAACAAAGTTGAACTTAATGAACAAAACAAGTATGATGCACACATGCCTAGATTATTGATGTTTCTATAAATCAATAGCTTCATGAAAAACAATTATAACTAGGTATCGTTGTGAAAACCTGTTGATCTTCAACTAAACTCCCTCGAAAGATAAACATGATCGTATTTCATTATTTTCTTTTCTTTTCTTTTGAAGATATTCCATTTGAAATATTAAGCAAACTAAATAATTTTGGCCCCTTTTTGTCAAATTTACACATTTTATTGCCTTAATTTTTCTTAAGCTCTTTTAAATGGTGGATTTCACGACGAGTTCACCTGACTCTCGCAGCCCTATCTTGTGTACACTCATATTTTCCCAATACTAAATAAACTCTCGCAAGAAATGGTTGTTACATGAACAAATCGTCCATAGTCACATAAACATGTAAATGATAAAATTGATGGGAGAACATCTCACCAAGCTCAAATGTACATAGTTAAGTAAAAATATAATAAGCCCGTGCATGTGTGTGTGGAGGCATATACAAAGTCGGATCCATAAAGAAAGTCAAGTTCAAAACAACTCCATAAACATGGTTAAGAACAATCTAAGCATTTAAAGTCATAACCAAATGTCCTAGCCACATTGAAATTGCATATTGGATTGGATTCAAACACACCAATAGGCCACAATAAATGTGTAAAACTAAAATACAAAAAAAAAACGAAACTCGTTTTGTATTTTTCAAAAATTTTATCAAAATTAAATCTTTTTGTAATTTTCAAATATGACTCAATAAAGAAAAATATAATACAAAAGATACACATGTCATAACACTAGAAAACATATATGATGAAGCGTAACTAGAGTATGACAAATAAATCATGCAAGCAATCATCTATAAGATATAGCAGGAGAAGAATCATGTGAAAGCATGTGAAAAATAACACGTCTACCATCTAACGCCTCTAAAGTCGATTTTCTATCCAAAATAGATGTGAAACGAAGAATAGAAGTTTTGGAACCAAAAAGACACTGGACTTCAACTTCCTAGGACCTCTTCCAAGATCAAAACAAAAACGTCTAAGGTGACATTTCCTACCTCAATGTGAACATATGTCTAAACGGGAGGAATGTTACCTATGGGCTGACCTTTTCTAATGTCCTTAGTTTTGGTTGACCCTTAAAAACAAGCGATGGTCTTAACTTTGACATTCAAAGCACTAAAAATATGTGGGCCATTACCATCACTACTAAAACTACTCGAGTCTTTCACTTCATCTTTTTTACTAATTTTTTTTAACTCAATCAAAGAATTAGACTCCTTTGATTTTAGGGACTCCTTCTTTATAATTTAAATTATTCTTAGAAGGTTATCTCGCTCCACCTCAATGAAAGTAAACTTATCGCCAAGAGCCTTCTCACGTGCATTAAAATTATCAATTACCTTTCCTTTATCGTCAAAGGCACAAACACACACCTTAGAATTTTTAAAGTCCTCTAATTCTTTCTCTAAAAACCGAACTTTATAATCACTCTCCTTTTTGGACAAGTTTAATTTTTTTAAGTCATGGTCCAAGTAAGCAAACTTCTCACGAACGATATCTCTTTGATTTTGAACAGTTTGCAAACGTTCCATTACGAATTTAAAATGACTCTTTTCTTTTTCAAGAATTTTATTTATTTAGCAAACTCCAAATTCAAAAGATTTAATTTTTTATTACGGTCAATAAGCTTTTGAAACTGATCTTGATTAACAACGTCATCACAACGGGAATCCATCGAGAAGTAAAACAAAACAAGAGAGATAAAACAAAATAACAACCCAAAAGAATTAAACAAAATATACACAATAAGTTAGTGCAACCATCTCTAATACCAACTTGTAAACGTAGAATAATCTCTGGGTGGTAATGAACAAAAATTGCAACACCAATTTTAAATGGGGAAGCTAATTTTAAATAGATTTATCTTTTTATTCTAAACATACATTTATGTGATACAACAGACAAATCAAACAAAGTATTCAACAAAGGCCACGTTAAAGAAAGAAAAACATTTGGGTAAAAACCCTTATTCATTTAGAAATCAACAAGATATTCGACTTACAAACTACTTGATAACCGCCCCTAGCATAATGCGCTAATTTTCACAAATCTCTAATGAATAACTATGATTCTCGCAAGAATCCCAAGACCATAATCCTCCGTCAGCGTCAGCCTTCAGCTTCAGCATTGAGTCCCTAAAGGTATCATAAGTCAACCATGGAGATCCTCTCAACAAGGTGTATGCAAAGATACTTAACATTCTAGGGTTTTAAACAAATTCACAAGAATAATATTCAAAGATGTTTTTATGTGAATTAAACAATGTTTTTCAACACAAAAAGGTGAAGAACTTTATAAAAGTTATGCAGAAACAAAGTTGTCAAAAGTGTTAAACGTTCTAAACACGAAATAGATCTTGTTCGAGGCGGCGCATCATTCGAACAATATGAAGCAGCCATTGACATATAGATCTTGTTCGATGAGAGTTCATCTCGCTTCTAATGATGTAACAAAAATTAAAAATTAAGCTTCGTTTGATGTACGCTTGAAATCATACTTCAAACGACCTTGCTATGTCGTTCTAACGATAGTGAGATGTCGTTTGAACGAGCCCAACGAAAATAAAAACTCCGCCCATGGGAAAATATTTTTCTTTTCAAAATTAAAAAGCCCTATTACTCTTTGATAAAAATAAATAAACATCCTAAAATATAATTTCATAAATTAATTCAAACTCTAAATTTCTTTATCTCTTATCGAGATGTCGAAAAGTCTTCAAACTTGGAGATGCTTGAGTTTGGTTCATCCGGACGGTGCGTGATGATTTGTAATGCGATATGCCAAACTAGCCTAAAGTTATGCTATGAACAATGTTAGCAAAATTATTCTTATAAACATACAATTATTTCTTTAATAAATGAAATATATAATTTTATAAAAAAAATATTATTTTTAAAAATAGAGTTGCTTTTTATGAAATACAATTTTTTAAAAAATATTATTTTTCTATGAAAAATATAGTTTTTATAAAATATAAGGCTTATAAAAAAATAGGTTTTACAAAAATATAGTTTTCTTTAAAAAGAATAGATTTTTATAAAAAAAATACAATTTATGTTTTAATGATATAAAACATACAATTTATGTACAACTTGTTATAAAATACATTTTTCATAAAACAATAGAGTTATATAAAAAATATAGTTTCTTTTTTTTAATAAAATAAAACAAGAAATTTTGTATAAAAATACAGTTTTTAGAACAACATAGTTTTTAAAAATATAGTTTTGTATAAAATAATCATTGGTTTTTATAAATAAAATTTTATAAAAAAAGGTAGTTTTATAAATAATTGTGATGAATAAAATTTCCATAAATATAATTTACAATGAATGTTATGTCCGTTTCTTCTTAAAAAATAATGTTTAGTTTTTGATTTAATGAAATTAACGTCCGCTTCTTTATTTATAAAGGAAAGTCCATATTTTAAATAAATAACAAAACTATTTTTTGTTAAAGTCGATTTTAATAAAAAAAATAATGAGTTTTTTAATTAATGATAGAATGTATTTTATAAAAAAAGGGGGGGGGGGGGGGGGGGACTTTAGCGATTTTTATTTTTCTGAACATTAATTTTTTAAATTTTCCAGAATACAAGGATTTTTGTTATTCAAAGTATTATGTTAGTTTTTAATTTCTAAAATATTACATTTTCATCATCTTTTTTATATTCTAAAATTATTTTTTAGTTAATTTATTTTTTTGCCGCGTGGCACTCTTTTATTAACTAAAATTCCACATAAGAGGTTTCATTAGTTGTCTAGTAAGCACATCCGTCAAGTCTCTTAGGTTTGACGGAGGGATAAAATTGTGTAAATTTTAAACGTTTGAGTTAACATTACAAAAATGGAAAGAATTTGTCTAAATCTCAAAATCTCCCCAAATATCAGGATTAAATTTGAAATTAGCCATACTTTATATCATATAAATTTGGATCCCAATTTTTTTGACTGCCTTGTTACCTTACAACCTACAGTTGGCACAAAGCGTACAATAGTTAAAGAAAATTCGTTATTTTTATATCCTAAAAGACTAAGTCACATATCGAGGGAAGAGTCCAAAGACTTATAAAAAAGGGAATTATCTCTAAGCTAGATTTTGGAGATACTGAAATATATGTGAATTTCAATATAGGAAAGGAAACCAAACATTCAAATAAAGGAGCCACGAGAAGTAAAGAACTTATTGAAATAATACCTACTAGTACTTATGGATCAATTGATCTTCCATCTTTGAGTGGAGAACAATATTTTATCACCTTTATAAGTGATGTTTCACGTTGCTGTTATCTTTATCCCATGAATGATAAATTCCAATCATTGAATTTTGTTGAGATTTATATAGCAGATGTTGAAAGATAATTAGAAAAAAATGTAAAAATCTGTACATCGAATAGATGTAATGAATATTGTGGTGGATACAATTAAACCAAATAGCATATCAGTCTGTTTTCTAAACCCCTCGAACGTTTGGTTATTTGTGCACAATACATAATGTCATGTACACCCTAGTAGAATGGTGTGGGTAAAAGTCTCAATCGTACACTTATGGACATGGTTATGAGTATGATAATTTGTAGAACTAATTTACCCGTATCCTTGTGGATGCATTCTCTTAACACCGTTGTGTATATCTTAAACACGGTTCCTAACAAGGAAATTCCAATGACTTTTTTTCAATTATGGACTAAAAGGAAACATAATTTAAGACATGCACAAATTTGAGAATGGGTAGTGGAAGCAAGACTTTATAATGCACATGAAAATAAATTGGATCAAAATATAATTAGTGGTTTCTTTATTGGGTATCCAGAAAAATCAAAGGGCTATAAGTTTTAATGTCCTAACCATGGCATTGGAACAATTCAAACAAAAAAGGCTAAATTCATTGACAATGGAAAAAAGATTGGGATTGATGATGTTAGGGATGTGGCTATTCAAGAAGTCAAGGTGGTGGGAATTCCCTTACCCCGAATTCATAATGGTATTATTTTCCCTCACGGTGCCGTCTCTTACGACAATAATGAACAACAAATGAATAATTAACAAACACATAAAGAATCACATAATGGCCCAAATAAGAAATTATCATCGTTGAATCCATTATAGAAACACCATAAAAATAATAGTTAGAAGCTCCCAAAGGACTACAAAATCATTTATCTCTAATGATAATGTGGTATATTTACAAGATTCAAAATTTACAATGAAAAAGGTAATGATCTGATTTCATATAAAAAAGATGTTTGTATTGATAATTCTACTACTTGGATTGATGTTATGAAAGACGAAATAAAATCTATGACCATTAATGAAGTTTGGGAGTTGGTCAATTTTCCTCAAGGAAAAAAGAATAAGATGTAAATGGGTCTATTAGACCAAATACGATTCCAAAGGTAATGTTGAATGGCATAAATCGAGACTTGTAGCTTAGGTTTTAATCAATAAGAAGGCATTGATTTAATAAGACCTTACTCACCTGTTACAAAGAAGTATTCTCTAAGAATTATTCTAGTACTAGTGATTAATTACGATCAAAGTTTCACCTAATGGATGTTAAAAAGGCTTTTCCAAATGGGAGTTTAGAAAAAGAATTCTATATGATGCAACTAGAAGGTTTCGTTGAAAAAGTTAAGAAAAATATGGTATGCCTATTAAAAAATCAATATATGCACTTAAATAAGCTTCTCATCAATGGTATATTAAGTTTAATAATACAACTACCTCCCTCGGATTTAAGAAAAACATTGTTTATTGATGTATAAACCGAAAGACAATGGGAGTAAGTTTGTATTTTTTATTTTATATGTTGATTATTTAGTCTATATCAACTTATTACAAAAACCTAAGTTTATTTCTCAAAACATTGAAATGAAATATATAGGAGGGGCATCCTACGTGACATAAATAGAATTATTTCGTGATATATCACGTGGATGAGTTCTTAGCATGTTTTGAAGAAACATATCATGGTTTATGGTTGTAAAACTTTATTTTAGGGCTAAGTGTTATGGATTATATTTCTAATCCACCAAAAATTTATTCTGAGAATGTCACAGGAGTATTGTTTTCGGATATTGGTAGTATACTAAAGCAATTAAGTACACTGAGATAATATACATGTCCATTAAAGAACAAGTTCAGATCAGAATTGACCTTGGATCATCAACTTAGTTAGGTCAGAATTGACCTTGGTCCTCGGTCGTCACCACTTTTAGGTCAGAATTGACACCGGTCTTGGATCATCACCTTAATTAGGTTAGAATTAACCTCGATCCTCGATCGTCACCTCTTCTAGGTTAGAATTGACCTAGGTTTTGGATAGTCACCTTAGTTAGGTAAGAATTGACCTTGGTCCTCGACTGTCACCTCTCTTAGGTCAGAATTGACCTCGACCCTCTGAATCGGTCATCCACATCCCTTAAGTCCATAGAACTGACCTCCTTCCATCATGTGGTGTCTATTCGACAGCCATCACTTGTTCCAAGCTCACCTGTTGAGGGGCTATGTAGACACCACATTCTATGACCGCCCCCCCAGTCTCTCCTTAGACTCCTAATGCTTCCCCTTTCCACCATGAACCTAGGTCGCACTCCGTGTACCATTCTAGAGACCATCAGGTGCTCCCGAGCCCCATTTGACTCCCGTCAACTCTTTCGTCGGAGCTAAAGCTCCTTGAATCTTTGAATGACTCTGAATACCCTTTCCAACGGTCCACCCCGTCACAAATCGGCATAACGGTTGGGATGAACGAATATTTTCACTATCAAAAACTGATTCAGAGGCCATCAGGTTCTCCCGGGCCCCGAATTGACACCAATCAACTCCACCGTCAGAGCGAAAGATCTTTGAATCTTCGAAGGGCACTGAAACCCCTTTCCAATATTCTGCTCTGTGCACAAAACATCATAATCGTTTGGACGAATGATCAGTTTTCCCCCAAAAATTGATTTAGAGGCCACCGAGTGCTCCCAAACTTCGTTTGACCAAAGTCAACTGTTCGTCTCAAATGAGACTGAATGAATCTATGAAGGGAACTCAATACCCTTTCTAACAATCCATCCCATGCGCAATTCTGATCTACGGTGCGGACGAATGATTCGTTGTACTTCGAGAGATCACCGGGCGCTTTCGGGCATCGGTTGACTAAGGTCAACATTCTGAACCAAGTGAAACTCTTTGTAATTTCAAAGTACATATCCTAACCTTTCCAACGGTCCACCCCGTGCGTGATTCTGACTTACCATGTGAGCGAACGATCCGTTTGCGTCCAGCGATCACCCGCCCAAATGACCGACGTGCACTTCCAAGCCTTATTTGACCCAAAGTCAACTCCCAGACTCGGGAGAGGTCTAAGGACTCTCGAAGACCTATGAAATACCTTTCTAGCGGTATACCTCGTGCCCAATTCGGATCAATGTTTTGTGCTCTACTGTCGTTTTTCCAGAAAAGTTCGCACGAGACTGCCAATTGGCAGGCCCTGAACCCTGCCTATCGGCATAGTGTCAAGGGTGACTTACTAAGAGGCACCCCCTGGGGTAGGCCGATCGGTACCCCCCCCCTTTTTACCTATAAATAGGGGCCATAATCTCACTCCTAGAACACACAGCAAACCTATTAGCATCAGTGATCTCAGCAACATTCTCTCGAAGTCTGCGAAGTTCCATATGAGAAATCCCATTCAAGCCTAAATACCCATCCTTTTCACACCCAATTTGGCAAATATCCTACTCTCTCATTAATATCCATCAACATTAAAATGAGTTCATCCAAGATCCAAGATTCAAGCTCAAGCTGCAAAAAAGGTCCAATTCCTTCTCCTCCTCTTTTAAATCTCTTATTTTTGCATAAATTACTTTTGATTCATAATCTAGTTTCACTTTAGTTCATACATATTAACATCTACGCTTTTATTAGTATATTGCACATACTTTATTTTTCATAAAAAACCAAAAATAAATAAAAGAGGGTTACACCCGTAAATTCCGAACGGAATTATCCACCACACTTTTTCAAAACTAAAAATACATTTTCTACACGCATACCTCTAATAAAATTATGTTCGAATCTATGGGATAAACCCCACTGATAAGCACCCAAAAATGTACATTTTATACCCCGAATAGATGTATTTTAGTTGCTAATTCTCAACAATAATGGTCTTATGCGTGTAAATGTTCAATATGCAGGCTTAATTGCAGTTGCGGTGTCAAAAGCTATATTTCGAGGCAATTTGCAGTTAAAATGGAGCTAATTCCCTCCCCCGTAACCTTACCCGAGCCTAAACCTACCACACACCCCACGTGTGTTTAGTTTGTGCCTTTTTAGATTTTTTTTTAGATTTTTAGTTAGATTTGTTTTTATTTTTACGATTTATTTTAGATTTATTTAGAATTTTCTAGAATTTATTTTTTATTTTTTTTATTTTTATTTTTCTTAGTATAATTTTATTTTTTTTATTCTTATTATTTTTTAGTTTTTATTAGGATTAGATTTTTTTAGGATTTCATTTATTTTTTAGTTTTATTAGATTTTACTTTTTTTAGGATTTTAGTTTTTAGTTTAATAAATTTTTATTTTTTATTTCTTTTTAGTATTTTTTAATTTATTTGAGTCTTTATTTTATTTATAGAATAGAATTTTATTTTTAGGTGTTTCATTTTATTAATTTTATTTTTTTAGTTAGTGAGTATTATTTTTAGGTGTCGAAATTAAACACTCACACACACCCTAACTCCCCTACACACTAATACACTAAAACACCTCCCTCACCCCCACCATATATTCACATAAACCCTACACCTCACCACACTCTATCTTACCCCACTTCTTCTTCCTCACCACACCCATACTCTCTCTCCTACTCCATAACCAAAAACAACCTCCATTAACAATTCCTCTCTCTCTCTCATCCCCAGACCCCAAAGCTCCCCGCTACCCAACAATCCCTAACGCAACATCCCCCAACCCCCGGAGCCACCCACCTGAAATAAAAACTAAATCCGACCCCATAGCGTTGGCAGCCCTGTCCACCATACCCGCGGACCTGCTATACTCCAGTCGCGACCAACCCGGCTAACCCTATGCGTCCTACCCGATCCGATCCATTCACCTGACCTCCTAGAACCCAAGTCGCAACCCGAAAACCCGGAACCACCTGACCCTTCAAACCCGAGACCAGCAACTGAGCCCTCTGCTCCAATGCAATCACCAAATCGCGACCCAAACCCAAAATCGCAAGAACTCGATTCGAAACCAGCAGTCCCCTTACCCGAACCAACTGACTCAATCCAATACCCATTTTCCCTTTTCAAAGCCCCAAACCCATTTCCCTTAATCGTGTCCTCACCTTCCAAATGCCAAAACCAAACTAAACCAAGATAAATAAAACAACTAAAAATCCACATGTTTTAACCCACTTAATTCCTCTATACCCAAACTACCCCCAATAACTCATTTTACCCCAAAGTCCAAAATACCCTTATTCTCTCTACTATCATGCCCTCACACCCAAACCACATGCAACCTCTATTAATTCCTAAATTTACCCTTACCCACACCTTATACAAAACTCTTACACCTTTATCCTCCCATTTTTACTTAATTTGCTCCATGTGCATATAAAAGATGGAAGCCCACTTTGAAGACCAACCAAGAAAATTCTAGAGAGAGATAGTTAGAGTATAAAATAAATTAGGGAAATATGTTGTAAATAGTTTTTATTTTTATTTTTAGAGATTTGTGAGGATAAATTGTGAGTAATTCAATTGAGTATTATATTGAATTGATTATTGTTGGATGCTCATATTGGATGGATGGTGCTTGACTTCAAGGAAATAAGAGTTCAATTTCACTTCAAGAGATTGTGTTTGATTATTCTCTTCTCTTCTATTTTTATTAGCCTTTGATTATTTGTTTATCATGTTTGATATTATGTTAGGCTAGCTACCCTTTCAAGGGGTGGGGTGAACCCTTATTTGACATTATTTTAATTTAATTAGTTTGATTACTTGAAAATTCCTTTTGAATATTAATTTTGATCCCTCACCCTTAAATTTATGCCTTGAGATAGGGTAAATGATTTTCGAGAGAAAATCAAAATTCTAAGTTATAATACCCATTTTAGATTCAAACTAAAGATGTGGGTTTCTTAAGTGTGATATTATTCCTTAAATTTCATTTTCTATGATTTATACAAATTTTAATCGATCGATCCTAGCGGGTCATTAATTAAAAGTAGTGTAGATTTATTTTTTAGAGTTGTGAGGGAGTTAAACTTAATTTTCTAAAAGATTACTATAAAAATTACACTTGCAACGAGAGTTGATTTGTAATTTTGATATTAATTTGGGAGAATTCAAATAATTAAATTAATTAATTAGAATAGTTAGAATTTGTGGTGTAGTCCCATTCCTTGATTGTTCTCACATTTATCTACCTCACTTTATCTTTTATTTTAGTGTTAGACTTTGTTTTTCATTTTAGTCACTTTTTTATTAGTTTTTTTCATCTCTCATTTTAGTTTAGTGTTAATTCACTTCTTCTCACCCAAAAATTGTTTTAATATTTGAAAATCTAAAAAAAATTAGAAAAAGTAAAAGGCCCAAAAAGAAAATAAAAGGGAATTACAATTGTTTTCACCTCGTTTTACCCCCTTGATGTGGATTGATACCCTTACTTACTGCTACACTTTAGATTGTTATATTTTGTAGATAATTGAGGTTTTGATTAACTTGGCTTCAACAATGACGACACAAAAAAAAAGTCAAGTCATCAAATGGCGTTGTTGCCGGGTATTTTGACTAGAGGAGCGTTTGTGGAATAAACCCCACCCCTATTCTATATTCGAATCTATGAGACTCGAGTCCAATTTTTCAATTTCTCTTATTTTCCAAATTTCTCAAAATCCCTCATTTTTATCATACATATACATATATCATACTTGTTTGCGTCTCATACCACATATATTATCATTTCCCAATAACGATCAATATCTCGATGAACGCTCATATTCTATCTTCTATATTCATTACTATTTTGGGTATATTCCTATGGATGACCTCACCCTATCTTTTCCATGGTATGGGTTGAACGATTCCAATCTTCATTATATAAACACATGCACACACTTCATGGGAATAAAGAAAAATATTAACATTTTCCCATGAGAGACCGAAAAGGCGGGATGGGTTCCTAACACCTTCCCATTCCGTAACTTAGCCCCCGGACCTTCGATCTATTAGTTTCGCATGAATTAGTTTTGTTCTTGATGCCGCTCTCTAGAAGTGGTAGCATATTTTTTTGCCTGTTTTGAGAAAAATAGGTTGGCGACTCTATCTCTTTACATTTACCCCACACCGATGACAGTCGAAGCCCCCTTTTCGAAGAGAAGGGTGCGAGACCGAGATGCAGTTCTTCCCCGAGGGATCCTCCTCCTTCGCCCCGGGATGAACGTCGTGCTAATCGGGATGGCCATAGATACATACAATGATACCTTATGGGACCACATAACAAACCCTCATCGCATAAACGCACAAGCAGGTGGATGTTAATATTGAAGAATGACAGAGCAAAGTATTTATTTACTACATAAAGTACCATAACTAAAGTTGATTTCGCAGCTTTAATGTGCCTTATGTTTACCACTTTTGCAAAAAGTTAGGTAAAACACAAACCAATATGCATAATTTCTCGATATATAACTTTGTATTTAGAGAAGAAATGTCAAAATAGCAGAGGGAACAGTTGGATGATTGCGTGGCAGTCGTGGGACTTGCACTGTTTTAAGTCATTTGTTTGGTAGCTTACTATCCTGCGTAAATTACCAGAATAATCAGTTGGAGTCTTCAAGATGAACAACATGTCTAAGAGGATCTTATTCTCACTAGTAGTCAAAGTGAAAGAAGCCAGGGGTAGAAATTTGTCATGTTGTAGTATCGATTTTTAACCATAATGTCTTCTTTATTTCATACCCTATATATTTCGACGGGCCTGCTTTCCATCTTTTGAACAAGATCCACCCAGACATATTCCTATCATATGTTCTGCAACATTCTTCTTTGTGTTCATCATATCAATTACATGCCATACACGATGATCTTTCTAATACGACAAGTCAAAAAATATTAATCGTCTGGACCATGGTTTCACTTTCTACGGTCGCTAGAATCCTCCTGAGCTTTGTGCTTTAGGTTTAGAAATTAAGGGTGTTTGCCTATATACATATTCCGCTCAGTCGCAGCCGTCGCCTTCTCCTCAATCTGCTAACCAAAAAGCTAAATACGTTACTTCTGATGCTCGTGATCAACACGTATAAAGTTACACTTATTGTTCCTGAAAGGGTGACTGGTCGACGAAAAACTACTATAATCCATATAACTTATCTTAACACTATGATATAGAAAACTGGCTTTAGTTTCCTCCCCAGATATGGGACATCCACAATAACCATGAACATTACAACTAGACAAGGTCCCATAACTAGGAAGTTCATGGATCTCCCACATCACTATTGCTTTAAGTGTGAACTCTTCACCTTTATTAGAGTTAAACATCATCACGCCTTTATCACCATAATATTTAAATCCTTTGATTAATGGGGATAATAATATATCAATATCATCGCCAAGAGCCTTTGACCTGGGTATCGATAAAGATAACAATGTGAACTCTTTTCTCATGCATAGTGTCGGAGGGAGACTTAAAGGCGTCATGAGAATTTACCAATAACTCTAATTAGTACTTAAATTACTTAAAGGGTTAAACCCACCAGTTGAGATTGTGAGACATACGTTGCGTGGTTCCTTTGAAAATTCAGGGTGTCGTGAGTATGAAATTTTCCAGATGAGTGAATCAACCAGATGACGCATCATATTTCCACCCACCTCGCATCGAGCGTTCCATGTCATGGCCTCCACTATCCACAGTATAGTGAAAAACCATTTTAACCATAGCCCAAGAGAAAAATACTTTGAAACCTTTTGTGGGATTTGTGAGCACGTGCGATATTTTGTAGCCTTGTCATTTACATTCTAATAAACCACATATCTAGGCTCACTGCATACATGACACTCGTCTTTCTCTTAGTGCACATTGTAGTACAATATGCAATCACATTTGGATGCATGAATATATTTGTACTTAGAACCCAAACCCTTCAAGCTCTTATTCATGGTAGGATAGTTGTCTAATAACGTGTTCTCTTTTGGGAGAATTTCTTTAACCCACTTAAGAATTCCAATTACGTTGTTGCGAGATAAACTAAATTAAATCTTCAAATTATCCAACCCAAGCATTTCATATAATACGAGTGATCTTCATTGCAATCTTTATACAATGGTTTAGTTGCATCAGCTTTCAACCGTATGCATTCTCGATCTCTTGGTAATTTAGCATCAAATTATTCATTTACTTGGTCATAAAAAAAATTATTTGTATCCATAGGTTACTTGTTTTTATGGTTGTGGACTCTGTAAACATCATCAATTAGGTCAGTCAATGGATGATGTGTTGAAAAGAGTGCACGTGCGTTCAAATAGAGATATTATTTTATTAAGCACAGTTTTTATCAATTAAGTCATAAACATGCATCTAGGTGTGATTGAATAAGATAATGAAACAAGCAAGAACATTCAAACACACACATGTGAGGAAAAATACCCCAAAGGGGAAAAACCATTTATTTTCATTATAATATCGTAACATACAATTTCTCGAATTACAATGAAAATAGAGTGACAAAGAATTACCCGCAGGCTTCGGATCTGTAATCGGCGGATGGAACTTTCCCTTTCCATGAGGGCAGCAATGAAGAAGAAGGACGGTCTTCTCCACAATGGTTTGAAAAGACACACGGTTGTGTTCTTAGGTTGCAAACGGATTCACAAGGGTTTGAAAAGTTGTGTGAATCAAAACATGAGTCTTGGGACTCACAAAGGTGAAGACTTAGAGTATTTAGGACTCTGAAAATCCTCTATGAAAGTCTTTCTAAACAAATCCCTGAAGTTGGTTTATAAAAGAAAACCTGGCCCTAAAAAATCTGAACACGATCTGCACTATTTTATCCTAGGCCGATCGGTCCGCTTCTGATTCGGATCGGTACGAGGTCGGATCGGTTCTTTTTTGAAAAGGGTTTCTTCGATTAGCAATCGGTCCGGGGTCTACTGGATTGAAGCATAAGCGGATCGGTTCGGCTTGAGGCGGATCGATCTGTTGGTGGATCGGTTCTTTTTCCAAAATGGCGGATCGGTCCGGTGCGGACCGGTTCCTTTTTAAAACAGGCGGATCGCTCCGGCTGACCAGAAAACTGATTCCTTGAATTCTTTTATATTCGGATCCGTTGATAACGACGTGATCTTGTATTTCTTCAACGATGTAACGGCTTATGACATACACAGAAATAATGGACAAAATGTCCTTACAAATCTCCCTCTTTGTCTATGCTGGTACAAACATAAAACATCTAAATTATCAAATATCAATTTGCCAATACAAATCTAACCTCCCATTAACCCAAAACTGGAAAGATATAAATGAATAAGACTTTATCGGTCAGGCTTCAACTCTTCAGGAATCTCAACGCTTTTCTCATCAGGGTGTGCAATTCAGAGATCATCAAATAAGTACCTACACACATGAGACAAAGCAAATACCAAGTGACGTATCGAGTTTGAAATGAGATAAACAAAGATACCAATTTATGATGAAAGCATACTTTATCAAATCTCAAAAATTCATAAATCCCCCATAAAATGATAATTCTTTCTCCCCCTTTTTATGATGCCCCCAAATAGACAAATGAGAAGAATAGCTCAAACAAGCAAAATCGCGGTGTCACAAGGAATAAGAAACTATTTTTTAAAGCTTTTCAAAAAATTTCAAACAAAGCAAACAAAAATCACACCATGAACGAACACAAAACAACCAAGTTAATGATAGCGAAAATGTAGAGGTGTGATCAAATTCGATAGGAAAATCAATGCATACAATCATGACGTATGTGCACGATGAATATCAGATACTCCTAACGAATGCACTCAAGATCATCCTTTGGTGTAAAATAGGTGGTAATATGAGACATTGACTCAATCAAATCAACAAATCAAAGCTGAAAATGATTTCCACACCAATAACGTCCAAAACGATTTAATTTTTTTCAGGACTTTCAAGGAAGTGCAAACCTGTTTGAATTCTCCAACCAAAATCCCTCAGATTTATATTTTGAAAAGAGGCGATCTACATTCTCAAACTTTAGAGAATTGATGGTGAAACCTAATGGCCCATATTTTGGCATATATTGATTTTTATTGCCTTTAAATTTTTTCGGGCTCTTTTAACCTCTTTGGACCTCGGATAATAAAATTTCTCAATTTTTTAGGTCCTTGTTAACGGTGGATTAGAATCTCAAAGGCTAAATGAACTTTTCGTAGCCCTTCCCCGTTTTTCAATAAACACACAGTCTCACCAAAACGGTTTTTACATGCATTCCAATCATGTCAAGTTTTATCGCATATTGTTAGTTGTATAGATAGAATTGAGATGAAAACACTCAAGCCAATATGTGATAGACAAGTACAATAATCAAATTTATCCGTGCATGTGTGCAATAAAGGAGATATGAGTCAAATATGTAGAAAGATATCACTAATCACATCTCAAAGACTCCAAACAATGTAAAGCACATGGATGAAATGTTGTAGCGTCTCACATCTCTATCAAACAGTCACATGCATAAATGGAATGAAGTTGTGACTTGGCTATCTTAACTGCTCATCCATTAAAGGCGCAAATAAAATACAAAAATCTTTTTGAGCTTTTCTAAAAATTTTATAAAACGAAAATCTTTTTAGATTTTTCAAAAGAAGAAATAAATAGCTGTACAACAAAACAATAAAACATATAAAACCCGCTAGTAATAGGGAGCATATGATATGAACATGAAAAAGCATCATATTCTAGACAAAGACCAACCCCTCATTCAACTGTGCAAAACCCCGAAGACTTCCTAAGACTTTCAAATCTAAGGGCATCTAAAGGTTTTGTGAAAATATCGGCTAACTGACTGTCGGTGGGTACGAAACTCAGGGATACGACTTTCTCCTCAACTAACTGACGTATAAAGTGCTCGTGTATCCTGATGTGCTTTATGCACGAATGCTAGAATGGATTGTGGGATATGTGTATGGCGCTCGTGTTATTACAGAAAATGGTCATAATGTCCTGTGAAATCCCATAATCCTCCACCATCTGCTTCATCCACAAGAGTTACGTGTAACAACTCCCGGCGGCGATATACTCAGCCTCCGCAGTGGATAAAGAAATGGAATTTTTCTTCTTGCTCAGCAAGGAGACAAGAGCAGAACCAAAATAGAAACACCCACTAGAAGTGCTCCTACAACCATCTACATCCCCGACCCAATCGGCATCGGAATAATCAGATAAATGATTATCGGTATCAAAGGAATACCAAATACCGTATGCGAGAGTCCCACTCACGTATTTAATAATACATTTTAGAGCAAGTAAATGTGAATCTTTCGGGGACGCCTGATATCGCGCACAGACTCTAACATTAAAGGAGATGTTGGGACGACTGGCAGTCAAGTAGAGAAGACTACCTATCATACTCCGATACAAGGTTTGCTCTACGTCCTTGCCTGAAGTGTCCTTACTAAGCTTGGTAGTGGTACTCATTGGTGTACGAGCATGCTTAGCGGAGTCTAACCCAAATTTATTCACTAGGTCTCTTGCATACTTAGATTGGGAGATGAACATTGTAAGGACAATTTGTCCATCATTATGTATATGATATGTCATACGCCGTTACAAGAATGATAGTTGAAAAGATCACATCGTCATCAACAAAATCCGAAGATCAAAAGAAAGGAAGAATTCAGAAATTCAGACAGCCGGACCGGTCCGCCTGATATTAAAACGAACCGATCCGCCTAGACGGACCGATCCGCTGAGACCCGGACCGATCCGCCTTGCTCGTTTAAGACCAGTGAGCCCCGGACCGAATGCGAACCGAATCATCCTCAAAATAAAAGAACCGGTCTGCCATCGGACCGATCCGCCTAAGGCCCGGACCGGTCCGCCCTGGATAACCACGAACAGATCGTGTGCAGATTTTTAGGGCAAATGAATTCTTAATTATACCATGATCGGGGAGTTGGTTTTCTTAAGACTTACACACGATTTTCTGAGTTCCATAACTCATAAGTCTTCATGGTATTTGAGTCCATTGATTCATACCCTTGATTCACACAAATTTCATACATTTGTGAGTCACTTTTGGTAACCCAAGAACACCATTGATGTTCAACCCTTTGTGAAGTGGACCGCTTCTTCCTCTTCATTGCAGCCTTATTGGACAGGGATAGTTCCAGCCGCCAGCCCTAATGGAAAGGGTTTCTTCCAGCCGCGACTACAGAATCCGATACCCGAGGGTAATTCTTAGTCAAACTGTATTTCATTGTAATCCGATTGTAAACCGTCTTTTACAAATTATAGTGATATACAAATGGTTTTGCCCCTGTGGGGGATTTTTCCTTAACTTTGTGTGTTGAATATCTTGTGCATGATTTCATATTGTTTCAATCACACCTAGTTGCATGCTTAGGGTTAATTTGGGTTAAAAATGGCAGTTATTGTATTATTTATTAATTGAACGCAAGCGCCAACTCTTTCAAACATCCCATCCTCTAGTTGACGAACCTGGAGACCAAGGAAGAAAGTAAGCTCACCTACCATGCTTATCTCAAACTCACTTTTCATCTCCTCCTCAAAGTGGTGAGCATGTTGGGAGCACGTGGATCCAAATACTATATCATCCACATAGACCTGGGAAACCAGAATAGCACCATCATCTCTCCTGACGAACAACGCCATATCAACTCCCCCTCTCTTGAAGCCACGGGCTAAGAGATAGGAAGTAAGTCTCTCGTACCAAACACGGGGTTCTTGCTTCAAACCATACAAGCCTTTCCTCAGATAATAGACGTACTCCGGGTGCTTAGGGTCTTCAAACCCTTTTGGTTGTTCGACATAAGCCTCCTCCTGTAGATTGCCATTTAGAAAGGCACTCTTGACATCCATCTGATATAACTTGAAGTGCAGATGACATGCGATGGCTAGTAGTAAGTGAACGGACTCAAGCCTCACAACATGAGCAAATGGCTCCCCAAAGTCTACACCTTCTATCTGCGTGTAGCCTTGAGCGACCAACCTAGCTTTGTTTTTTATTATGGTACCATTTTCATCCATTTTATTCTTGAAAATCCATCTGGTACCTATCACATTAGTCTCACTAGGTCGGGGACAAGTTCCCAGACATTGTTCTTTTTAAACTGAAGCAACCCATCCTGCATAGCAGATATCCAGTGTTCATCCGTGAGTGCTTCTTTGTGATTCTTGGGCTCAACTTTGGACGTGTAGCAAACATGGCTAACAACGTTCTCGAGCTGAGCACGAGTCTTGACCCCTAGAGTGGGATCACCAATAATGGCAGAAGGGTCATGACTCTTGCGAACCCAAGCAGGTGTGTCCCCTAACATAGGAGTAGGGTCTACTGAGTGTGGGTGAGGGACAAGTAAATTACTGCCAGAAACATCCTCATCCTCACACTGAAGGCTAGAATCAATAAACGCTGAAGGTTCGTCATCTTGCACGATGACATTTATTGACTCCATAACCTTAGAGCTCTTTAGTTTAAAAACCCGGTACGCTCTACTATTATATGAATACCCTAGTAAGATTCCCTTATCGCTCCGGGAGTCAAACTTTCCTAATTTCTCTCTATCCCGTAGGATGTAGTACTTACTCCCAAAAATACGAAACTATGCAAGGTTGGGTTTCTTATCAGTCCATAATTCATAAGGCGTCTTAAGTGTGTGTGGACGTAGATAAACCCTATTCACCGTGTGGTATGCAGTAGACACTCCCTCTGCCCAAAATCTCCTAGAAACCTTATGACCTAGAAGCATAGATCTAGCCATTTGTTGGATCGTCATATTCTTTCTCTTAACAATCCCATTTTGCTGAGGAGTCTTCACAGCAGAAAACTCATGTTTGATCCCAATGCTATCACAGTAAAGATACCTTTGCTTCCTTAAATTCAGTACCATTGTCACTACGTATCCTGTTAATAGTGACATTGTGTTGATTTTGTAGGAAATGGTACTTGGTCGTTAAAAACTCCACAGTATCGGATTTCTCCTTCAGAAAACCTACAATCGAGTATCTGAAGAAATCATCCACCATCACGAGGATATACCTCTTACCACCCAGACTCTCAGTGCGAGTAGGACCCATAAGATCCATGTGAATAAGCTCAAGTATACGAGAGGTGGTAATGGAATGCAACTTCCTATAGGGGTTACGAATTTGTTTTCCTAACTGACAGGGTCCACAAATCGTCAAAGTTGGCTTTCTAAGTGATGGTAAGCCACGTACTAGGTCCTTTTTAGCTAAACGAGATAAGTCTCTAATATTCACGTGACCTAGACGTTGGTGCCACAGATCCATAGGAGTGATCACAGTACTGTTGCAGACAAGTGAGGATGTGGGCTCAGTCCCATAGCAATTATCCTTAGTCCTCACCCCTCGCATTAAAAGTTTACTGACTTGATTATAGACATTACATGCATCCCGGTCAAACTTTACGGCAAAGTCAGCGTCGCATAGCTGGCTAATGCTGAGAAGGTTTGCTTTTAAACCTTTGACGTATACAAAATTCTCTATCTTAGGAAATCCTGGTAACTCTACAGTACCACGTCCTATAATGCTAGACTTGCTCCCATTTCCAAAGGTGACTCTGCCATCCTAATAATCCTCAAGAGATGTAAAAAATGAGGCATCACCTGTCATATGTCTGGAGCACCCACTATCAAAATACCAATGTGAGGTATTATGTGCTTTGAGAGCGACATGAACAACAAAGGCATTTTTATCTTTCTTAGGTACCCAAGTAGTGGTGACCTTTTGTTTACCTTTATTGTTGTTGGTGTTAGCCGGAATGTGAGAAGCATTCACTGACGGTAAAGACATCCGTCGGAATTCCTCTATCAAAATCTGTGATGAGATAGCTAAAAAATCAACTCGCTCTCTTAGACTGGTAAAATCATCAGTATACTGTGGTGGAGCAGTAGTACGTCGTGTCCGACCCATACTATAGCAAAACTCCCTGAGGTGGCCTTTTCTTTTGCAATATGTACAAAAGAACACAGTTAAAGGCGGACCTTGGTTTGCTTTTCTTGGTCTAACTACCTTATGAGGTTTTTGACGATGGCCATTAGGAGTCGTAGTAAACTTAGGAACTGGTCCAGGTGCAATTTGGGACGTGGAGGCACCATCAAAACCAATTCCCTACCTATCACCAAAACCTAAAGCGGGGCCGAGGAGCATCTTTCCCATCTTTCCAGATATGTCCTCGATTTGAACCTTGACTTCCCGTGCTCTCTCAAGATCATGAGTAAGCTGGACAACAAGGGCTTCAAGTTTCTTCTGAGTCTCCATGTAGGAATGGAGCTCACTCGTAAGACTAGCTACTTGTTTGGTCAAGTCCCCTCTCTTTTTCTCAAAACAACCTTCTCTCTCTCTAAACAAACTCTCTTACTCATCACAGGAAGATTCTCTCTCTCTTAAGGTAGTGCAGGTGGAGGAATCTCTCTCTCTCGCTTTTTTTAAGTCTTCCTCTAAAGTGGTGATCCTAATAACTAACGCTTTGTTACACTTTTTAGTTTTGAATGACTCAGAATAAAGCTCGGCGTAAGCGCGTTGAAGATCACTCTCACTCTCACTTGTGTCATCCTCCCCCTCACTCACATCGATCTCATTGTCGAGGTGTCCCTGTGAAGCAACATCCTCATCGTCATGATGAGCACTAGAAGTATTCACATGAATGCGGTGAAGTTACACTCATGCGGTGACTCATCTCCAGAATCCACCGACTCGATCTCACTGTCGTCACTAAGGGTAGCATTAAGGACAACTTTTTCCTTTTCTCTGTTCAGCCTAGTAGCACACTCAAAGGCTCTATGACCCCTACCGTCTCACTCAAAGCATTTCTCACTTTCCTTCTTAGGAGGGTCTTTAAAAACTTTTTCATTTTTCTTTTCAAACTTATTTTTCTCAAACTTATTTTTATCTTTAAAATTACCATTTTTCTAGAATTTGAGAATTCTTTTGAAATGTTTAGCAAACAGGGCTAAATCATCTAGATCAAAATCACACTCAGAATCTGACGTATCAATCTCTATTTTTCTAGATAACTCCCTCTTTCTTGCCGACCCCTCACCTTGTCTCTCCTGGGAATTAAGTGAAATTCCCTTATCTTTAGACTTGACAGATTTAGGGAACATATCAATCTCATAAGTTTGCAAATATCCTACAAGTTCCTCCAATTTTAGCGTATTAAATTACCTATAGAATTTAGCACAGTGATTTTAGGGATAAAACTCTTAGGGAGAGAACGTAAAATCTTTTTTACAACTCTAGCATTAGGAATGTGTTCACCAAGAATGAAGCTAGTGTTAACAATATCAGACAACCTAGCATAAAATTCATCAAAAAATTCCAATTCAAGAATGGTGATTGTTTCAAATTGAGTTGTCAAATTTTGCAGTTTAGACTCTTTTACAGCATTAGTACTTTCATAGGTAAGTTGCAAAACATCCCATGCCTCTTTTGACGTAGTGCACGTCATTATGCGTTTGAACTCATCAGGTGTGACAGACCCAGAAATAGCACTTAAACCCTTAGAATTAAAAGATGACCATCTAAGCTCTTCTTCAGTCCAAGAGGAGACATGTTTTAAATTGGTCACATTTTCAACAATGATGGAGGGAGGTATCCACCCTCTTTCAACCAAAATCCATACACGTTCATCAATGGCTTTTAATGTAGATCTCATGCGGGCTTTCCAATATGCATAGTTTGTCCCGTCAAAAACTGGCATTTTATTATATAACTTCTCCATTATGAACACACTCGTTTTCAAAAATCAATTTTTCGGAAAATTGATATTTTAGAAAAATTTTGCAGAAAATTAGGAATACGCTTTTTCAATATTTAGCGCTTTTTCAAGGCCGTGCAAACCCGTTATAAAATCTCCAACCAAACACCCTTAGATTTATATTTTGAATAAAGGTGATCTAAATTCTCAAACTTTGGAGAATTGGTGCAAAAACCTTAATGTCCCATAAATGGCATGAATTTCTATTTATTGCCTTTAAATTTTTTTCGGGCTCTTTTAATCCTCTTTGGACCCCGGATACTAAAATTCCTCAATTTTCTAGGCCCAATTTAAACGGTGACTTAATCGCAAAGGATAAAAATCTTTTGTAGACCTTCACCATTTTTAAATAAAGCACACAATCTCACAAAACGGTTCTTACATGCACAACTTTCTTATCAAGTTTTATCACGCTTGGTTTGTTTTAAGGACAAGATTATAGTGAAAACACTCAACCAACATGTGATAATACAAGCACAATAATCAAAAAATCCGTGCATGTGTGTAATAAAGAAAAAATATGAGTCAAACATGTAGGAAGTATCACTTAATTACATCTTAATGACTCCAAACATTATAAAGCACAAAGATGACATGATATATTGTCTCAAAACACTATCAAATAGCCACATGAAATAGATGGAATGATGTTGTGACTTGATCATCCCAAGTGTCCATCCATATATGGTGCAAACAAAATACAAAAATCTTTTTGGATTTTTCAAAAAATTTATCAAAATAAAATCTTTTTGTATTTTTCAAAAATTTTATCAAAATAAAATCTTTTTGTATTTTTCAAAATTTTTCAAAACACAAAAAGCTATACAAAAAGTACATGTCATTACACTAGCAAATATATATCATGAAACCACAACTAGTGTATGACAAATATGCGAACACAATCATCTATATGATATGTCAAGAGAAGAATTATGTGCAAGCAAATGAGAATCAACTATTCTAAAATCTAGCGTATCCAAAAGTGATTTCCTAACCTAAGTGGATGTAACACGTCGACACGGAGTTTTGGGAACCAACAAAATACTAGACTTCGAATTCCTAGGACCTCTTCCAAGATCAAAACAAAATCTCCTAAGGTGACCTTTCCTACCACAATATGAACATGTGTAAATGGGTGGAACGACACCTAAAGTGTGATCTTTTCTAACATCCTTGGAATTAGTTGACCCTCTAAAATAAATAATGGTTTTGGCTTTAGTATTAGAAGCATGAGAACACGAATGAGCTATTACCATCACTATCAAACCTACTTGAGTCTGTCAATTCATTTTTTAACTTCAAAATTTTTTACTCAAGCAAAGAATTAGACTCTTCCAAAGACAGAGATTTCTTTTTCAAATTTTTAATTAAACTTAACAGTTTATCGCGCTCACCCTCAATTAAAACAAACTTATCCCTAAGAGTCTTTTCATGTGTCATAAAATCATCGATTAATTTTTTATCCTTGATGGCACAAACGGGAACCCTAGAATTTTTTAAGTCCTCTAATTCCTTCTCTAAAACAAAGATTCTCTCATCACTCTTCTTTTTGGCAATTTTCAAAGAATCAAAATCAATACACAAATTATCAAAGTGCTCACGACAAATATCACTTTGAGTTTGAAACGCTTGCAAATATTCAATTTTACTTATAAAGAGATAATTTTCTGTTTCCAAAACTTTAATTCTTTTGCAAAGTTTCAAATTCAAAATTTTTAATTTTTCAGCATGGTCGTCAACTTTTCAAAAATAGGCTCCTCATTAAATGGGCGTTCCATTGAAAAATTGTGATTTTTCACAAAACTGATTTTTCAAAAAAGATCAATATCACACAATTTTGCGGAAAATAGGAACACATGATAAATTAGTGCAACCTGCTCTGATACCAATTTGTAAAACGTGAGTGTGTGATAATTGATTAAATGCGCAACTTTCTACGTTGGCACACTTATTTAATTAGTGTCTATTATTAAACCAAAATAAATTAGCCCCAAATCATTCAACTACGTGTGTGCGTGTGTCAAACCATAAAATAAATAAATCATATGACACAAGCTTAAGGAAAAATCCCCGCAGGGTAAAACCTTTTATTTCTAGAACTTTGAAAAGTTTAGCAGACCATTGACTTATATACCATCTTGCTTTCGCCCACAAGAGTAACGCATAGTGTCTTCGTCAAACCTTCAAAGCAATGGCTAGAAATCTGCAGTGGTTCACGCGCAGCTATACCACAAGGACGCACAGTCCTAGAGACACAATCTTCTCTTCACAAGGACTCCCTCCACAATAGCACGCAGCTGACGGTTGTAGAGCTCTCCTCACAAAGAATAAACAAGGGAAAAAGTTGTGTTCTTGAGCACCAAAATAATTCACTAAAGCATATGGGAGTTTTGTGAATTGAAAACAAAAAGGGATTAAAACCCAAAAGGAAGAAGCCAAAAAGGATTCTGCTTTCGCAGTTTTTTCTATTCGTCAAAACGCTGTGACTTCTTGATGAAAACGGAACCATAGAATGAGATTTTATAGAAAATCGCACCGCCTCGAAAACAGAGCTCGTTTGAACGACATCAACATGTCGCTCGAACGAAGGACAGTTGTCATTCGAACGAGATTGAGCGACATGCTATGTCGCTCGAACGACTGTTGTAAAAAAATTATAATTTTAGTGTCCGCTTCAACACTTAGAAAAAATACTCATGCTCAAATTTTGACAAAAAAGTCCCCTCCAACACTTAGAAAATATTTTATAAAAATATCCTAAAGGCTTTAAGTGAAAAGTTAAGGTATTAAAAACATAACCTTACCAAAGTACATTTCGCGGAGTCTTGAATGATGAAGAACTTGAGTAATTTCGATCCATCTTTGATGTAGATGGTTCTTGAATGCTCTTCGACGGTGTAGCGGTATATGACATAACAAATAGATAACGGACCTATAAAATATGTCCTTACAGTTTGTTTACTTTTTTGGTTAGAACCACTAACTAATCATTTGCATATCTTCACGAATATGTTTTATTTTATAATCCCTATGCCCAACAATAACATGATTCCTCCATGTGAACTTAAAACAACCAACCATTGTTTCATATCATAGAGTCACACGTGCAATGCATTGTGTGCACTAATTTTTTATCATAAATGCATTTATATGCCTGTGGAAAAATAAAAAAGTATATCATTAAATGTTAAACAAATTGAAGTGGAGAAACATATTAATGTTTATTAATTAAATATTTCATATAAGATTGAATATATTGGTGTACCTTTGAACTAACATGTGTTTTGGACGAAGGAAAGATTGATCTAACGCCACATGATTTTATGTGCCTAAGTCATTAAACTCAAAAAAATTATACAACCTAAATTCCACTCTAATGGGAAAAAAAAGCTTTTTGCATGATTGAGGTTGGAATAGATTTAGCGAATATTATGATATTTTGAATTTAATTTCAAATTTATGTTTGAAATTGGGGGAATTATTTCATTATATAAGTTATATTTTTAACGCATTGACCCACAACAAAGTTTACGGAATATGTGAAGGTTAAGAACTTTCGTTTGAATTATTAGAAACGGGGGGTGGGGGGTGGGGGTGGGGGTGGGGAGATATATAAGTCAATGTTTCTTATCCAAAATAGGAACAAGGCCATTAAAGTATATTCATTGGTTGTGCATGTGCATTTAATACGTTGGAATACTTTCAATGTACATTGTCTTCAGAAGTGTATATACTTGATTTATTCAAAGATAATTAATACTTAAGTTTTGATTGTATTCCATAGTTGGAAAATTATTTAGTGTGTACACAAATCTTTGAAAGAAAGATAATGGGTTAAAGACTCTAAACTATATACAAGTTGTTCAGTGTCTTCATTTGGATACCGAAATAATAATGATAAATGACATAAACATGGAAAAAGTCATTGAATAACTCTTAAACGAGATGTCTTATTCTAGAGGCTCGTAGTTTCGAGTGATATGTTAGTACAATAGCAGAAGATAATGTTTAGAAATCCTTTTAATAGTTTTTTGTACTATGTTATATGAATTTATTGAAAAATGGCTGGAAGAAGCAAGATGTCTTTGCCATTTTGAAAGAGGATATTCCTAGTTGGATATCTTAATGCCTATTGTTCCCATCAACAATCATTATTTAGATATGCATAGAATAAGATGGCGTGTCACGTCTTATTAGTGATTGACATGACCATAAACACATTGCTCTAATATAATTGATAATATTAAATCGAATGAAAACTAGCAGACCCACTAAAGAGTGAGCAAGGAAAGTTCACCAGGATAATGTAAAAAATTTCAACAGCATTATAATGGAAATCCACCTCACATGAGGCTTAACATAATAACTTAATTATGTGTGACTCAGTGTATAGTGAGAAGACATAATTCTTCTTCCTGTTCCTATTATGAGTAAGTGCATTATATGCCGCATGCAGTAGGATAAAATATATTTTTAATGATTTTTATATTTAGAACATAATGGTCAAGTGGGGTATTAGTAGGATACTCTTCATGGAAACTATATATCTAAGTAAGAAGGGGTCATTTCTATAAAATTGACGGGAGACCAAATTCTCTAACACACCCATGAAATTAGGGTTTTCAAGGCCAAAACGACTACAACAATAAGCATCAAGAATGTTAAAAAAAATAACTGTGTGGAGTCAATTATCTCCATTACACAAAAATGTTAATCAATTCAAGACATCATGCTCATTTACTGGCTAGTAAACCCGATAGTCTCTCGCTAGGAAAGATTCAAGGCTAAAAGCTATATATACCGAATACAACGCTTTTCTACTGATACTCTTTCAATTTGTCTTCATGTACATTTGATTATTCACCCAATTTTCATTTATGTAGGAGTTTATTGGGAAAAATTGTTTTTTTACACAATTTAATATTTTGACCAAATTAAATTTTTTGTAAACTTTTGAGTCTTAACTGAACCCTGACCCACCTCTCAAAAATAACGGGTCAAAGTATATACGCATTCCATTCCTTAAGATGAGTTATGTCGTATATTTATTTGGCCGAAACGGATAAGAAATAAATGAGAAATTTGATCTCAAAGTACTCCATTTGCTAATGAAATTTTGGGGAATTTCGTTTTATTTTTTTATGATGAATTTTTTAAAAAGTCGTGATTATTCACTATATAGTGCAACTATTTTTTGAAAATCATCACTAAAAGTCCCGATTGTTCGCTATTCATGTCCCAATAACTCTGAAAATTGCATTAATTAATGCTTCCCTTTCTTTGTCCCCTCAGGAAGATTATATTTTGATCTTCGAAATCTCATCTTCCTTTTCCTTAGGCGCCAGCATATAATATTGACATTTATTCTCAACCTGTTTTTACCCTCACTTTTAACCATGACGAATCCAACTTCATTTGTACCCTCACTTTTAATCCCGACATATCCATTTCTTTGCTGATATTATATTTCTTGCTTCTTTGATGCTTCGAAATTCTTAAAATAACAAATCTCAATTTTTAAAAGGGATACACTAGGACGCGCACGGATAACTAAAGCTACCTTTCCTTTCCCTTAAGTCTCAAGTCAACTACATCAATAATGGGAGAAGTACTACAACGACATTGCCTTTCTCACATGAAACTGGTTCATACATTGCATTTTATGCAAGTACTTGTTACAGTGATCTCTCATACACTGTTATATTATGAAATTCACATATACAAAATTGATGAAAAATATGTTCTTGTAAGTTATGAGATTTTCTGGCCACATGGGTGACGACACTACCCTTTATTGGCGTAACAGTTTCTCAATTTCCAGATTTAGTATCGTCACTGTTCATTTTATTATGAAATTTATAAGATATAGATAGCATTGATGAAATAACATTTTTTTTTTGTTATAAAGGGTAATTCCGAACAGCTCACACGCACCTCAGACTAATCCCTCCATTTCGAATAAGGCTTTCGAAACAGGCGTTTAATTCTTGTTGTCCGTGACTCTAAGACGCCGCTATCAATGTTCGAACCTGAGTACCTAGATTTACGTCTGGTTACCACCTTGAACAAGTTTTGATGAAATAACATTATTTCTTATATTTTACGAGATTTGCGGCTTATGTGGTTGACAACACTACTCTCTAGTAGGGCAACATTTTTCATGTCAAATTATTGGGTTTATGTACTTGTTTAAAAAGTACTCGATGTGCCTGATTGTTTTTGGATCAACTACCAAAAAAATTTTAAAACATATTTTAATACATATTTTATCCAATCCTTTTTTTTTTGTATTAAAAAGTCCTTCACCATGTCAAAAAGGTTTTATCATGCCATGACGTTGGCACGAACTTTTAAAGATAAGTGAAGGATTTTTTGGTACAAAATAAAAACGCTTGAACTAAACGTGTATTAAAAAAAATTCGAAGGACTATTTGATATATGTTCCTTTCTTTTTTTTTTCTTGTTTTGTAAAATTCATGTCATAAGCATAAATGGTTCTTATTTACAAACTTATTATTTGCATTGTAAAAAAGAAAAGAAAAATTATCAAACCCCAATGGGTTGAAACGTCCCTTATGTTTGAACTATGGTCAACTACGTCCAATATTGGGTCGCTTGTCATGTGATGTAAAGCTCCAATAGCCTACCGGATAGATTATTGGTAGAAAAATACCCAGTTTGGCCATTTGTATCTTCTTTTGTGTGTTTAATCAACACAACTACATTTTATCACCAAATACAAATTTAGATTATGCAATATTTTTTTTCATTTTTCATTTTTATTTTTAAATTATCAATAAATATAACATGGTCGGATTGATTAACATTTTATAAATATCAGTAATCATAAGGACTTTATTAAAAAGTAAAAACTAAAAATATAAATAAATATTTATTATACTTGTGGTGGCAATTACTGTTGGTGACAATTATTGTGCAACACAAATAAATATGAGAGAAGTAATGACCAAGAAAGAACAAATAAAACGCCAATCACACAACAACAGGTGTACGTGGTTCAGCAAAGATGTGCCTACGTCCACGGTGGTGCAGTCAGTATTATTGCTCTATATTCTGGAGAATAAGTACAGAGAATACAACTTGTCCTTTGCCCCGGACCTAGGGTTTAATTTATATATGTGTAGGTTAGTTAATGGAGATGATGGATTCCTCCATTTTAGCCATCTTTCCTATAACTTCCCTTTATGGAATCGTGCTCCCCCATAACTTCCCTTCATGGGATCGTGGGGAAATCGGATTCATACAAAAGATGAGGGGCCTGGACTTTGGGCCGCTTGGGCTGGGCTACTCGTCCAGGCTTATAGTACTAAATTCCGAGTACCCACAATTGCCCCTAAATTTGTTGTGCCATGCATGTGGGCCCAACAGATTTAAATGATTATTGCGTTGCCATTCATCGGGAGCTGTAGAGTCGATTTCTGGCGGCAGACTCTTATCTTACTGTGCAATATGATTAGATTTTGAAGGTTTGTTGGAATAAGGCACATTTCTTTTCGTCGTTTCAGCTTTTCAAGCAATCTTCTATCTTCTGAGAACTCTTATGCTTTGTACCTTTTGCTTTCGATCTCCACTCTCGTTGCTTCTTCGTCATTTGACCTGATCTTCTGTCTTGTAAGTCTCTCGTGCTCTTTGCATTTTCTCTTTGGTTTGTAGTTTTTCTTGTATTTTCCAATGGCGAAGATTGGAAATAGGTCAATCTCGGAGTTTAGAAAATTCTACAACATTCCTGAGTGGGTAGAGATTGAGTGTTGTGCCTCGCCTCCTAGGAACGCTAGGGATATAGAGGATGCACACTGGATTCATGTTTTGTTGCTCTCCCAGGGGGGACTTACCTTTCCCCCTAATGATCTGTTTCTGCATTTCTTTAGCTATTTTAGTATTGTACCTGCACAATGTTCGCCCAACGTATGAAAAATAGTGAACGACATGCATAGGATAAATCAATTGTACGGCACAAGGTTAGGGATTGTCGAGGTCTGCTTTTGTTACTCCTTCTCTCGAACTAGTTCAGGTGTCCTGTACCTTAAAGCTAGGAGCCCTGATAGCATATTGGTAGTAAATTTACCTGATTCCCATAAGGACTACTGGCAAGAAGGTTTTCTTGTTATGAATTGGCAGTTCTCCCCCCAATCTGAAGGGTCGAGGTCTGAGAGGTTCATTGTTCCCTTTTATGGGGAAGAATATATAGGTAGATATTATATTATTGTTTCAATCTCTGCTGATTTATGATTTTTCTAACTCCTTTCTGCGCTTTTCTTTTATAGCGAGGTCACGGAACTTGGAGCCTGCTCTTGGCGAAGTCCAGATTTCTGAATTGGTTAAAGCTTGGAACATCAGAGAGCCTTTGGGTGACGGCGAGCATCCCAGGTCTGCCGCTTTTTTGTTGGAGTACAAGAACGTGGGCTCTAGCTTCATAGCTCGGCCTTTAGACAATGTACCAAAGTTCGATTCTTTAGAAGAGACCACTGCTGAGCCGATACAGTTGGACGAGGAAGAAAGAAACTCTGAAAGTGAGCCTGCAGGTACTCTCAGTGAAGGGAGCTCTGATAGTAGCAGCTCTTCTGATCTAAAGAGGCTTCTAAGGCTCGAGGATCGTCGAGTACTTCCAGCAATTCTGGTGAAGATATGCCTCCAAGGAAGAACCTGATCAGGGATGATGATAACCATGTGCTCCTTGCACAACGGTCAAAGAAACAGAAGACTGCATCTGGGGTTGTGGCTACAAGTTCTCGGCCTTCCTCTCAGGAGGAAGAGAGGAAGAGGAGAGAGGAGGAGCAGGCGAAAGAGAGGGAGAGGAAAAAGGAGGAGGAGAGAAAAAAGGTGGAGGAGAAGAAGAGAGTAGAGGAGAGGAGGAGAAGGGAAAAAGAGGAGGAGGAGAGGAGGAAATTGGAATCCAGGACCAAGGTAGGTCAAGCTTTGGTCCCAGTATCTGCCTTTCCCGAGGGGGCTTCGGTGGCCATTTCTCCTCAGCTAGCTCCTGCGCTGCTTGAGAGAGCAGTTCTTCCTGCGGATCGCCAGAGGGCGCTGGGGTCCGATCAGCTGGCCCTGCAAGCTAGCCAGAGGCTGGCCTTGGTAAAATTTCCTTTCAATTCTCAATTTTTTAACAAGTATTAATTGTTTTCTCTTCCTGATCTCTTCTTTATTCTTTGCAGTTTGTGACCGACTTCGCTGTGCTCTATTGTTCTCGTGACAAGCTGATAATGAGGAACGATGAGTTAGAGCAGCAAAAGTCTGCTCTGGAGGCCAGGGGTTCTCAACTGGAGACTGATCTGAAAGCCGCTGATGCATCTCGAGTTTCGTCTGATCTGGCCCTCGTCAATTCTGCCCGCGAGAGGGATAACGCGGTTAAGGAGCTGGGCGAGCTGAGGAAGACTTATGACCTAGTGTGCTCGAGCAAGCTGAACCTCGCAGAGAAGAACAGGGTTCTGGCCGAGCAGCTGGAGGCGAAAAAAGCCCAGGCAGCCACCATTAAAGAGGACTCATACAACTCTGGGTGGGCTGCTGCTTATGATGATGCTGAGGTTCAGATTGGCTACATCAGCCGTCTGAACTTCAAGAAGGGCTGGAATAAAGCTCTTCTAGCTGCTGGTGTGGATGCTGAGTCTTCCCTGTTTGACGAGCACGACCTGGGTCCCAAGCCAACTATGGACGAAGAAGCTCGTGCTCCAACCATCGAGGGTACTGATCTTCCCTCGGATACAGTTCCTGATGGTGTTCGCCTTGCTCAGGCAACTGAAAGCATTCCTGCTGAGGGGGATATCTCTGCTGCAGCTGATAAGGGGAAGCAGCCAGACACCGTTGGGCAGCCTAAGGTTGCTAGTTAATCTGTTCTTAGGGTTTTCTTTTATACTTTTTGCTTGTAATCTCCCAAGTTTTTTCTGCTCGATGTAATTGGTCTTTATTAATGAAATGAGAAGATTCTCCTTTTGTTACGCTGATCCCTTTCTCTCTTCTATCTTTCTCTTACTTGTAGTTGGTTGATGTGGATGACTATATTCCTGTTACCTCCCAACTGGGTAGGACTCTTGGTCCTAATGCAAGCCCTGCAGTTCGCCAGGCCTTTGCTAGACTTTGCAGGTTTGCTAAGTCAAGGAACCAAAAATATAAGGATTAGTCCGAGCTAGTGGCCAAGCTGAAGGATAGGCTCAAGGAGATGGAAGAAATCGATGCTTCTGTACAAGAAGAAGTCAGTGCACTGAGAGCAAGGTTGCTGGAGGCCACTGAGGTTCACCAGGTCGGGGAGTTCCTGCAGCAGGAGAATGAAGACTTGAGGAGGGAGGTCCTAAGGCTTAAGGAGCATTCGTTGAGCACCGTTTCGACAGTCCTACAAGGCTCTTCTTCGTCGCGAGCTGCTCGGCCTCCCCTCCCGCGTGCTGGTAGGAGTGCCAGGGGTAGGAACAGGGAAGTCGAGGAACAGCGTGAGAGAGAGATGGAGGAGCTGCGCGGCGATGTTCGGCGAGCTTATGTAACTGCTGCTGGGCTCCAGAGGGACCTCACCCGACTACGGCATTTGTTCAAGAACGGTCCGAGACAAGTGTGGTCCGATGGCTACGATCAAGGCTGGCTGGATGCTCCGACGAGACTATCAGAGTTCGAGGAGCTCTCCTTCATCAGAGGGTGGTTGAGTGCCCTCAAAGAGCTGCAGATCCCGAGGAACTCGATGTTGTGGTATCGACACGAGATGTCCTCCTCCACTCTGATGCCCAATCCATTCAGGAGGGATGATCGATGGATCCCTATTGATGCTATTCCCCGGTAACTATTGGAATTGGACGCAAATGAGGTCGTGGAGGAACTATCCCCTGCTCCTGATGATGGAAGGAGAGCTAAAGTTGCTGATTATCTTGCTCGGAGGCTTCCACCTCCTTGAGATTTTGTTACTCTTTTTCTTTTTGATAATTGTAAATGCTTTGGGCGAGCTTCGCCGACTAAACATGTATTATCATTGTTTGTAAATATAAAAGATTAATGAGAAGTTCGAGTTTTGGCCAATTTTGCCGACTAAACGTGTTCATCCAATCCTTTTATATTTTTGCTGCTTCACAATCCTTTTTATTTTGTCATGTGAGTGTCCGCCCAGTCCAGTATGAGAATACCATTGTGCCCTCACTTTACCTTTTAGGTTGTGTCGTCACACTCCCTTAGGCCTAAGTAGGGCAATTGGCGAGGACACACCTGGTATTGGATGTCTTCATCCGATCAGGATTTCGTTCAACCAAAGTAGGTTTGATGCCTAAGAATACTCTGTAGGGCTTCATATATTGCCAGGGGCAAAGCTAAGAGGTCAGTCGTGCTTCATGACGATGACCTGATCGTGCTTCATGATGATGACCTGAGGAGGGGTGTTCCCCTGCTATGTCGACCATTATGCCTGTGATTTGGAAGGGATGTGTAATAAAATATGACCGTTACTAATTAGAGAGTGATTAACTGAGAGATTTTCATTAGTGAAATAAGAAATGAACTGTCACATAACGAATAAAATAAAAGATTTAATAATAAAGTTCCTAAAAATAGAATTTCTTGAGATTAGCCACATTCCATGCTCGTGGTATCTCCCTGCCCTCCATCGTTTCCAAATGATAGGCACCTTGCAGGTCGTCTCTAATTATCTTATAAGGTCCTTCCCAGTTTGGGCCCAGTTTGCCGTCTGATGGCCTCACTGTGTTGCCCAGGACCTTTCTTAGAACATGGTCCCCAACTTTGAATTTCCTCGGATTGACCCTTTTGCTGTAGTGCTTCGCGAGCTATTGCTGATAGCTCGCTAGTTTTACTAGGGCAAGTTCCCTGCGCTCGTCTGCCAGGTTGAGTTCAGCGAGCAAAGCCTGATCGTTCTGGCCTTGTTCGACAAGGTCGGATCTCATTGTTGGCAATCCCGCTTCTAGTGGGATGATCGCCTCCATACCATATGCTAGTGAGAATGGCGTTTCTCCTGTTGCTCGCCTAGGAGTCGTTCTGTATGCCCATAGGATATGCGGTAGCTCGGTTGCCCATGCGCCTTTGCCTCGTTCTAACCGCTTCTTCAATCCAGCGATCACTGTTTTGTTGGAGGCTTCAGCTTGTCCGTTGCTTTAAGGGTAGGCCACCGAGCTGAAGTGGTGGCTGATCCCGTGTTCGTTGCAAAAGTCCTGAAAAGGGCCACTCTCGAACTGTGTTCCATTGTCAGTGATGATGATCCTGGGGATTTCGAATCGAGTGATTATATTCCTCCATACGAACCTTATCATGTCAGTATCTCGGATGTTCGCCAGTGGTTCTGCCTCGATCCATTTGGTAAAGTAGTCTGCTGCAACCAACAGGTATTTGCGATTGCCGGCAGCGGTGGGCAGTGGTCCCACGATGTCCATTCCCCACTGGGCGAAGGGCCAGGGACTGGTCAGGGATTTTAATTCGCTGGCGGGCTGGTGGACCATAGGAGCGTGAAGTTGACATTTTAGGCCATTGCGGACATATACTGCGGAGTCCTTTTGCAGGTATGGCCACTAATAACCTTCCTTCATTGCTCGGAAGGCTAGAGATCTTCCTCCGGCATGACTTCCACAGATTCCTTCGTGAAGCTCGTGAAGCACTGCCTTGACATCGCCTGGGTGGACGCATCTAAGGTAGGGGCCGGAGAAAGATCTTTTATACAAGTCGCCTCCTGTGGATAAGTGAAAACGAGCAGCTTTGACTCTTATCTGGTGGGCAGTTCTCTTGTCTTCTGGAAGCGTTCCGTTCTTTAAAAAGTCCTTCAAGGGATCCATCCAGCTGGGGGCTGATTCCAATTGGAGTATTAGTTTTGCTTTTGTCAGCTTGCAGTTGGGGTAAATGCTTGGGCAACTGAGGAAATCGATAGGGATAACCCTTTTAAGGCTAGAATCAACTGCCGAGCTCAGGGCTGCTAACGCATCAGCGTGGCTGTTTTGTCCCCTGGGAAACTGTTGGATGTTGATCTCTTCAAAGCTCGTCATTAAGTTTTTTACTAAGGAGAGGTAGACTGCCATTCTCTCATCCTTCGCGTTATAGTCTCCACTTATTTGATTGGAAACTAGTTGCTAATCACCGAATACCTGCAAATGCTTTGCTCCCAGAGTTTGCGCTTTTTGGAGACCTGCTATTAGGGCTTCGTATTCTGCTTCGTTGTTGGAGGCTGCAAATCCCAGCCTGATTCCTTGCTCAAGGACTGTGTTTTCTGGAGTGATGAGAACAATTCCTACCCCTGCCCCTTTGAGTTGGAGGCTCCATCAACGAATAGTTTCCAGCTTTCCACTGTAGCTTGGTTGTTTTGCTCTGTTGGCTTAGGCTGGTCGAAGGGTTCTACGCCTGTGAATTCAGCTATGAAATCAGTAAGGATTTGACCCTTGATAGCTGTCCTTGGTTGAAATTGGATGTCAAAACGGCCGAGCTCGACTGACCATTTAGACAGTCTGCCCAACAAATCCGCCTTCCTTAGGACAGCCTTGAGGGGGTGTGATGTAAGGACGATGATCGTATGAGCTTCGAAGTAATGCTTCAGTTTCCTCGAGGCTATTACTAGGGCGAATGCGAGCTTTTTCAATGGTAGGTAGCGCTGCTCGGCATCTAACAAGGTTTTGCTCGCGTAATAGACTGGATGTTGGATTCCTGTAACTTCACACATTAGCGCTGAGCTGGCAGTATGACTGGATACAGAGGGGTAGAGGTACAAAGAGTCCATTTGTTGTGGTATGACAAGCAGTGGTGGAGTTCTTAGATAGGACTTGAGCTCGTCCAATGCTCGCGAGCAATCTGGGCTCCACTCTACTGTTTTGCTACCTTTTAAGAGTTGGAAAAAAGGCTTACATCTCTCGGAGGATTTAGAAATGAAATGATTTAGAGCAGCGAGCATTCCAGTGAGCTTCTGTACATCTCGGACTGTGCGAGGAGGTTGCACTCTGTTAATTGCATCAATCTGGTCCGGATTAGCCTCTATGCCTCGCTTGCTGACCAAATACCCAAGAAACTTTCCTGACTGGACACCGAAGGAACACTTGCTTGCATTGAGTTTCATTCGGTACTTCTTGAGGATTTCGAAGGTACTTGACAGGTCCGAGAGGTGATTCTTCTTCTCCTTTCTCTTGACGAGCATGTCGTCGATGTAGACCTCCATTGTGTCTCTCATTTGATTCTTGAACATTTTAGTAACTAGCCGCTGATAGGTTGCCCCTGCATTTTTTAGCCCAAAAGGCATGACCTTGTAACAATATAAACCAACCGTCGTGATAAACATCGTTTTGTCCTAATCTGGGGCATACAGGGGAATCTGGTGATATCTTGAGTACGCGTCCAGGAAACTCATTCGTTCGTGAGCTGCGGTGGCGTCTACTAGTTGGTCTATTTTCGGAAGAGGGAAGCTATCCTTGGGGCAGGCTTTGTTGAGGTCAGTGAAGTCTATGCAAACTCTCCACTTCCCGTTGCTTTTCGGAACTACCACTGGGTTGGATAACCATTTGGGGAATTACACTTCCCGTATGGATCCTGCATCCAACAGTTTTTCGACTTCTTTTTCTATTGCTCTGGCCTTCTCGGGAGCAAGCAGTTCGCCGTGCCTTCTGCGTTATCGGCTTGAATGTGGGATCGACGTGCAACTAATGGCAGACCATATTGGGATCGATTCCTAGCAGCTCATAAGGTTCCCAAGCGAAAACATCTATGTTGCTTCTGAGTAAGGTTGACAACTCCTTTTGCTCTTGGTCAGTGAGTGATGCTCCGATCAGGAAGACTGTGCTGTTGTCGCCTTCTCTAGCCGCCACTTCTATCAGGTCCTCGACGACACGCTCGGAGGGGAGGATCCTGGTCTCTTTCACTCCAGGCCTTCCATATTTTAATTGCTATTTGGAAGGAATTGCACCTTCCTCCACTTTCTCGCTGGGTTGAACGGCTTTTTTCTCTGGCTTTGGTCGGATGGCCGTTATGAAGCACTTCCTTGCCATCACCTGGTCGCCATGTATCTCCATTACTCCTCACTCGGTGACATATTTGAGCTTCTGGTGGTAGGTCGAGGAGACTACCTTCATTGCATGAAGCCATCCCCTGCCGAGGATGGCCTGATACGGTGAATCAATGTCGACCACCAAAAATTCGATCATCTTGGAAACATTTCCAGCGCGCACTGGCAGTACTATTTTGCCCAGAGGCATGGTCATTTTTTCAGCGAAGCCGACCAGATGGACAGTAGTTCCCTGTAGGTCGGCGACGCTCAACTTCAATTTTCGGAACATGTCGATGTACATTACTTAGGATGAGCTTCCTTGATCGACGAGCAGCCTGTCGATGTCAAAGTTGGCTATCCTGAGTGTAATGACTAAGGCATCATGATGTGGGGTCCTTACTCCCACAAGATCTTCATCCGTGAAGACAATATGCTTGTTGTAGTTGATGTCCTCTGCTCGCCGACGTTTTCCTGACTGTGATTTTGCTGGGTCAATCTGAAAAGCTTGCATTACCGCTGTCAGTTTCTTTACCTCCATTCGAGCTGAGTTCCCTTGGATTTGCTTGACGTCAGATACTCCGTGGATTACTGCGAATTCGTGTCCGGCATCATCTTCCAACACGTTGTCGGGTTTCGCCTCTTTGTGGGCAGCCACTTTCTCTACCTTCTTTTCCACAAAGTCATTCAAATGTCCGGACTGGGCCAACTCCTTGAGGTGGGACTTAAGAGCCTTGCAGTGCTCGGTCTTATGCCCTCCCTCTTTGTGGAAAGTGCATCTTAATGCATTGTTTCTTTTCAAGGGGTCTCCTCCCATTTTCCGGGGCCATTTGATGAACGACTCATCCTTGATCTTCGCAAGAATTTTGTAAATCGGCTCTTTGAAGACGGTGTTGACCGCCTGGAACGATTTTGTTACGTCAGGGTTCCCTCCGCTTTTGGAGCCATTCTTGCCCCCACTCTTTCCCCCTTTCTTCTGGTTTTCAACTTTCTCACTTCCCTTGGTAGTGAGCTTGGCTCGGCCGTTTTCTCCTACATTAAGGCGGGTGACATCTTCCACCTTTGCGTATTTCTCAATCCGGGCCATCAGGTCGTCAATGGTCATAGCTTCCTTCTTCGTTAAGGACTGGTAAAGGAGGGAAGAGCTAGGTAATCCAATTTTGAAGGAAGCCACTGCCACCTCTTCCGCGCAGTCCTCGATCTCGTTGAATAACTCCCAGTACCTCTTCGCATAGTATCAGAGTGTTTCTTGAGGCGTTTTCTTCATGGTTAATAGAGCATCCATCCTTTTGGGATGGGAGCTGCTGGTGATGAACCGGGCCATAAAGAGATCGGCCAGGGATTTGAAATTTCTGATGGATCGGTGAGGGAGTTTTTCGAACCATTTCTGGGCCACGTCATGGAGGCTCGAGGGGAAAATACGGCACATCAGTGCATCTCGGTGATTCCAGAGGGTCATGGCTTGCCTGTACTGCCTGACATGATCAATGGGATCAGTCTTCCCGTCGTAAATCTTGAACCTTGGAATGGCAAATTTCTTGGGAGCCTCTTCCTCTTCAATTTCCTTCGTGAAGGGTGACTTCATCTGGGTCTTGAGGGCCCTCCTGGCGAGTTCTCTGGTCGACCTGGTGCCGCGGTGAGCTGGATGTTGGTCCATTTCTCTGCGGACTAGGTTCCGTATGTTTTCGTCGCTGCGAGCAAGGCTTTGGTAGCGGCGAGCTTTTCTGAGTTGCTCGCGGAGGTCGTCGTCTGAGTCGCCACCTTCGACCCTTTGATGTTCCCACCTAGGGCTCCTTCCTCGGCTGCGAGATTTGCTCACCTGAGGGCTAGGAGTGCGATAGGGGTGTCTCCTGGTATTGGGACGTAGTTCCTTCTCCAGTCTTTCCAGTCTGCTTTTCAAGCGAGCATTCTCAGCCTCGTATCTGCGAGAAGACTCCCTCTGCTCGTGGAGCCTCGCCTTGTATGCATCAATCAATCTGGATATCTGCGTGGACCTTGCTGGTTCTTGACTTTCTTCTGAGGCTGGCCTCTCCAAGCGAGCCCCACGATCTGAGCGTCGGACCTCGGACCTAATCCTGCGAGGAACAGGTGGCTCTTGAATATCTCCTGCTGTGACCAGACATCTTAGATTCTTTCCTTGGCGTGGGCTCTTCTCAGGGAAAGATGAACGCTTCCCACAGACGGCGCCAATTGTGGTGGCAATTACTGTTGGTGACAATTATTGTGCAACACAAATAAATATGAGAGAAGTCATGACCAAGAAAGAACAAATAAAACGCCAATCACACAACTACAGGTGTACGTTGTTCAGCAAAGACGTGCCTACGTCCACGGTGGTGCAGTCAGTATTATTTCTCTATATTCTGGAGAATAAGTACAGAGAATACAACTTGTCCTTTGCCCCGGACCTAGGGTTTAATTTATATATGTGTAGGTTAGTTAATGGAGATGATGGATTCCTCCATTTTAGCCATCTTCCCTATAACTTCCCTTCATGGAATCGTGCTCCCCCATAACTTCCCTTCATGGGATCGTGGGGAAATCGGATCCATACAAAAGATGAGGGGCCTGGACTTTGGGCCGCTTGGGCTGGGTTACTCGTCCAGGCTTATAGTACTAAATTCCGGGTACCCACAATACTATTTTCAAAATACATATTTCATTTACAAAATCCCATATAAATTACATCAAATTAAATACAAATAAGATTCATTAGACAAAACAAGGTTTGATCAAAAGAAAATTTTCATTCTAAATATTCAAAGACCAACTCAAGCATCTTTCGAGGAAATGGTAAAATGGGTGCACAAACTCATTTTCTCCACAATTACAAAATCATAACATATACATAGATACAAAACAAATAACAATAAACAATAAACAATACAATGGTAACAAATACAGGTGCTTATTTAAAAAAAGAGGGCAAATCCAGCAACGAAAGTGCAAACACAATGGAAAAGGCATGAAATCAAGAGGAAGGAGTCGTAGCCAACAATCCTCGACTCTGGGCAGCTTCCTCATCCAAAAACAAATTCTCAGTGTTCCTAAAAACCGCGTGAAGAAGCACAAGTAGCACACCAACCAAAACCGAGACCAACACATTGAGCGTGACGCCAGTCAACAAAAGCAAACCGATGGTCAAAACACCCAAAACCACAATCACCACACGATCATCAATCCTGCGGTGAAAAACAGTGAGCGGCTCATCACGCAAGAAATACAAAAACAACCAGGCCGCCATCATGGCCACGAAAACGATGAGCGAGATGGGGTGCCATAACAGGCTCAGAAATAGAATGAATAACATGATGATTGCGTAGTTCATCCGAAAATAATATAAGTTTGTACGGATCCGTCCGATTGCGTGGCCGATGGGGGACGGGAAGTTGAGGGAGCGGAAATCGAAAATCTCTCTCCATGGGCGTCGGTTTCCGAGGTGTGATCGTAGGGTTTCCTTTGCCCGGGAGAGGTATTCCGGATTTGACCCCGTTGATGTTGGTATTGTTTTGTAGTTGGTCATTTTGTGTAGTTTGAGTGTTTGTAATTTTGGATTTATGGAGTGATCGCTCAATGAAAGGAAACAAGTTGAGACTCTGACTCAGACTGATTGCTTGCCTTGCCTTTAGGAAATGTTTGTACAATGGATTTGGCAAGTCAATTTTTGTGTAAAGACTTGGTATATATAATATTTTTGTAAAATTAATAATAAAAGTAAAAAATAATTTTGTCATGAAAAACAGTTCGTAACAAAAAATATATATATTTAGAAATAATTTTAAAACTGATATTTTTTAACAAAAATAAAACTGCTTTTAACGAAAAACATAGTGAAAAACATCTTTTTAAACAAATGCGATTTTAACACAAAAAACAATTTCTTACCCAAAAGTGAAACAATTTTAACCAAAAATAATATGGTTTAACAAAAAATAATTATTAATGAAAAAAAAATTAACAATAAAAAAATAGTTTTCACAAAAGAAAAATAATTTTCTAACGCAAAAAGTGTTTTTTGGCAAAATAATATATTTTTTAAAACTAGTTTTAACACACACAAAATAATTTTTAGCGCACAAAAAATATTTTTTAACAAAATGAAAAAAATAACCAACAAAAACAAGTTAAAAAAAATCAAAGTGATGGCAAATTTGTGAAAAAACTTTTCTATAAAGGTAAGTAAATTTTGCCAATAAATTTGCTAAAATGATGGCAAAACATTTATGTTAACTTGGGTATCATGCAAAAAATTTCATGAAAAATAAGGTTTATCAAACACGATCAAAATGTTGGACAAAGCCTTCATCTTCCTCCATTTGCCACATGATAAATGTGACTTATTAAACGAACCCTTAGTTGAATGTTTGGACAAAATATCAAAGAATAAAAGGTGTTTATAGGGATAACTCCTTATGTTTTAGAGAAAGATCAAAATATCCTTATTTTCTTTTTTTAGGTACTCTTATTTTCGTTTTTTCTCCATGCAAACTTTTAAATTAAATATATCCCAAAATATAAGTCCGTTTGAGATAAAATTAATATATTTAGAAAGTTCTCGACGAGATCAATCAAAAGATATCAATAAGAATTTCTACGAACTTCGTCGGAAGTTAGTATCAAATATAAATAATCAATTTAATTAGATATTGAGTTCTTATGAACAACATTAGTTCGTAACAATTCATACGAACAAATGTTATTCGTAAAAAAAATATAGAATTTAGTTCCTACGATTAAGTATAGTTCGTCGGAATTCTTTGTACACATTCACTAGATTCGCCATTGTGGAGGCATACTCCTAAATGCACTTTTCATTCTCTAGTGTGGATGTTCTAAACATACAAATTTTTTGCAATATACATAAGCGTTGATTTTTTAAATATATTTTTTAATATCAAATATCAAAAAGTTCTTTAAATATTTTTTAATACATATTTTGTCAAAATCTTTTATTTTGTACCAAAAACCCCTTAAACATCTATTTGACTAATATTCTCTTGTTTTTAATGGTTCGCGCCAGCCGCATAGTGAATGAATTTTTGAAGTAAAATAAAAAGACTTGGATTAAACGTGTATTTAAAAATGTTTAAATGACTATTTGGTATATACTTCTAATTTTAAGAGTATATTAAAAATTGAAGAATAATAATATTTAAAAAAAATCTAAATGAATTAAAGGCAAACTATTATTGGTCCGGAACTAAAAAATGAAAAACTTCATAGGGTTGTGTATAGTGCCGACATAGTATAGTGCCTGCCTACATCATATGTGCCACGTGCCGTGGGCTGGAAAACTCATATAACAGTCTTCTTTGCATTACAAAATATCTACAAGTACATATCCATCCAAGCAAACAAATATCCACATCTCATAAATAATTTGTATCACGTGGGGGGTCCAAATGATAGTAAAAGTTGTTAAAGAACATTTCCACAAAAATGTGAAATCACGTATTTTTTTAATTATTTTGATTTCTGCCAACGCCCCCTGATGTTTTTACTTTTTGATATCTAGCTCCCAAAATGACCTTTTACACCACTTGAAAAAGGTTGCATCATTTTGGAGATATAAAGACAGAGACTCCCTAAAAAGTCATGTTTGGGGAAAAAAGGGCGCTTACTAAAAAACGAATAATTTTACGGGGAGGTCCTTTACTCAATAATGTGTTTTGAATGTATTGATCGCTCAAAACATATTAGTTACGAGTAAGACAATAATCAATTAATGCATTAAAAATATAAATTGGTGTCACTAAAGGATGTCCCTATAGAACTCCTCTTGAAAAAATTGAGCCCAATCCCACCCCTCTTGGCGCAAATAAATTAGGATTAAATGTACTCCAAAAATTCCCGACTAAATCATATATTTATACATGTGTATGCTTTAAACAATTAATTTATTGGGACATATACCAAATAGTTCCTCGGACATTTTTTAATACCCATTTAGTTCAAACTTTTTTATTTTGCCTCAAAAAGTTCTTTGCCACATATTTTGGAGAGGGAGTGCCGCTGACGCGGACCTCTAAAAATAAGAGGATATTGAGTGCTTGAGGGACTAAATGGGTTAAACTAAAAATATGTGTCCTTTTAAAAAAATATATATTTATAGTAGGGACTATTTAATAATTGACCCTAATTTATTTACCCTAAATTTTTTATTTTTCAAAAACTAGGTGCGTTTTTTTTTTTCTTCTCAAGTACCACTTAATTTTAATTGGTCTTAAGTTTAGATTATTTGAATAAGGGTTTGACCTCAAGTTAGAAAGACTAACAAATAGAAGAGTATCTTATGTAAACATTAATTATTTTGTCAATCTTCCAAAAAAAATCTTGTTATGTCTTCAGAAGAAGATGGAAGGATTGTGTTAAAAAAAATTATATTTGAATTATATGATTGATAGGATCAAAACTCTCATAAAAACTCTCAAAACCAAAGTTAGGCTTTGTAAACTGGTTTCTCATCAATATAATGTTTTAGAAACCTATTTATAAGTTGATGCATAAAATAGTGTTCTGAGACACAAATAACGAAAATATTTGCATGATATGTATAAGGTTTCTTTTGTACGAATAACAAACTTTGTATGAGGACCCCATATGATAAATAATTTTCCTACGAAACTTATTGTTTGAAGATGTATCGTAGAAAAAAACTTCATCCGACAAATTCTCATATGAAATGAATTATCTTACGAGAGTTGTTTCAAAATAAAATCCCTCGGAAAAAAAACTACTCCATCTGAGATATGCCTCAGACAAAAAATTTCATACTAGATTTTTAGAAAATCTCAAAAAATAATAAAAAAAATATTATATATTAAATTTATTTTCCCAGAAACTATTTTCCTTATCAATTCCATAACTCCAAGTTAACTTAAGGAACATTAAAAACTTTAAAATGCCTTACCAAACATCTAATGTAATGAGCAATCGCCCAATTTTACAAGTAATGATGTGCTTCTTTGTCTCCTTCTTTACTCTTAAATTATAATTCATAACTCAAAAAACACTTAAACCTAGTTCTATTAAATTATGGATACGGACAAAAATAATTTTAAAAAATATATTAAAAATACCTTTACATTATTAAATAAAATAAACACTTAGGTCCCTAACAATTCAAATGCATCATTATCATCAACTTAAAACACGCGATAGTAAGACTGGACATTCACTTTTCATTATGGACACTAACTCTTAGCTCAACATCTAAAAATTCTAAAATTTTAATTTCTTCCTCTTCCAGAATCTCTCTTCTTCCACTCAAAACTTGAAGCACAACAACAACATCCTAATGCACTAACTACAATGAGGTATTTAATCTCAAAGTGTATACTTCTACAAAAATTAATCCTCACTTTAAATTTCTGACTGTAACATTCTTGTCGAACTCATACAGTTAACATGCATAAATTAGTTAAATACAACGTGCATGGACAAATTTATTTCTAATTTTACAAAGTATACAGATATCTGAATTCATGGATATCAGTTATTAAGACTATAAAGTATTCACATTCATTATATACCATAGCCTACCATCAATTAGATAAAATTAATATTAAAAATGCACTTTTGAACAAATACATTGAATCGAAATGCTAGTTTTATTAAAGTAAATGCAAATCCTATATGCATAATATTTATTTTCCAGAAGTACATATGATCTTGCCTGCATTAAGAACGCTTACCGATATTAACATAAAGTGCACGTATACTTTATACTAAAATCATTGAATATTCAATGCATATCACCAAAATAACATGTAATCATACCAATTACATGTAGTTTCCTGCAATTTACATGTAATTTTACACTCTAATATCTTGTTATCCACTCTTTAAACATATTACACATGTTTGCATAACAATTGTGGGGTCTCGACCACGTGTACTCAGGCCACATGTACTAATAGGTAATAAAGACTCCTAGTCAGAGAAGTACCCTTCAATCTAATTACTTTTAACGGTTGATCATGATTAAGGATAATTCTGAACTCTTATGGATAGCTATTAACGGTGATTATGATTCTTTTAAGTTGCCTATAAATACGAAGTCGCCCCACATGAGAGGACAATAGATTATTGCAAAGTCGATCAATATTAAAACTCTATCAACCTGAGTTCTTGAGTAATAAAGAATAAACCTTAACACTCGTGGATGTAGTCATGTTGTCGAACCATGAATATCTTATGTTATGTGTGTGATTTCATTCTTCTTACGATTATCATCTTTGTTTTGTGTGTGTGCATTGAATATCATTATTTGTAAGAAATAACCACCTTTAATTTGCATTGTCTATAGGAATGATCTTAGTTCTTTTCCATTTGCTAAATTTTTTACGATATCTCATTTACCCAACTAAGATCTCCAAAATCTCTATGACCACGGGGGTCACCATCATGATAGCTAAGGAAATCAGTAAGGTCACCATCTAGACTATGATAATTATGATAACCAAGAGGGTTGTCAGGCGTCTTTTTCATCCTAGAGAGTTAATCAGAGATTGACGAATATTACTAATCTCATGATTTATGCTACCATCCTCACGAGGAGAGAACAATAGACAGAGATGAACCCCAATAATCTAACTAGATATCATGGATTATTGATAATTATGAGAGCACCTTATAGATAAGAAGACTGCCACAAAAATATCATTAGGAGCACAATGTTATGATGTGCTCCAACGATGCCTGGATAGGCTAGAGAGAGGCCCAGAAATAAAAGACTAAGCTTTCTCACAAGTCGCGAACTCGTAGTCCTTAGGCGAGCAAAGCTCGCAGCTGAGTGATGAACACCCCACAGTGCAAGGAAAATTATCCTCCCAAGAGGTCATAAGCATGAATATCCTGCTCCAATGAGCGGAAAGGAGAAAATCAACTTTGTGATATGATTAGAAGAGGGGTAGATATGAACCGTAACCACCAGGGGCATGGACAATCAAAGTGCTCGCCAGATGAGCCATTGTTATCCAGATGAAGTCATTATTCAACTAGGCCATTGAGAAGTTTGAAACTCCTAAGAAGTTTATCGCTCCATGATTCAAAATTTAAGATAGGAAGGTGGATCCCACCGACTATGTCATAAAATATAACCAGGCCACGACATTGAGGAACGGTAATGAGCTTTTAATGTGTTGCATACTTTCATCCAGTCTTAGAAACATCGTTCAAAAGTGGTTCAAGAAGTTACCACACCAATCGATTATTTGCTTTAAGAAACTCGTGGAGGCCTTCACAACTAGATTCATCACGACTAATAATCATCCGAAATGGATGGACCCTCTCCTTACGATGAAAAGAAACCTATAAAAATGTTTCGACAGTATGCCAGGAGATATTCGGTAATATATAATGAAATGAAATATTTCATTGAGTAGGTCGCGTAGGCTTCTTTCAATATTAGGTTGTTGATCATCTGCATGCTTAATAAATTTCTTACCAAGAGGGAGGCTATTACGATTAACGACCTCATGGTGAGGATTGAGAAGTATGCAAGGGTGGAGGATATAATGGTTGGAGTTTGCCAAGAAGTTGATTGACCAAAGCATCCTAAAATGGAGATAAAGAAGGAATGAGCAAAAAAGGAAGAAAAAAGAAAAATGGGAACTGAAAGGTAACCGTTACGATTGGATGTCAATTCCTATTAAGGTTGGGAACTTTTTAATAATGGTAGAACCAGAATTATAATCTCCTTGTGATCAACCCAAAGCCCACTCACTAGAATTCCTACCAAGCTTTATTGACACACACACACACACACACACACACACACACACACACATATATATATATATATATATATATATATATGTCATAAGATGAAACTATGATGTCATCCAAATGAGTTTTTCCTACACTACCTATTTTGCCCCTCAAAATTTTAATTTCCCCCTCTTTTTTAACTTACCAAATTTGCACTTCAATTCAAAATTGGGGTTGCTTTGGTCAAAATCACAACCTCTCTAAAAAAATGAAGGGTACAGACTCTCTCCCTTATACTCATTTGCCTGAACCCTAGCCGTCTTCCTCACTCAATCCATATCACTCCTTACGGGTCTCAACCCTTTTCAAGACAAACCCTCCCAAGAAAAACCTTATCATCCGCCCCCTTTTCCCTCCACCGTTGCCTTCTACTGTCGCCCTCCTCCTCCTCCATTATTGCCGACCTCAGGTAGTCTCTCTCTCTCTCTCTCTCTCTCTCTCTCTCTCTCTCTCTCTCTCTCTCTCTCTCTCTCTCACCCACACACGCATATATTCGCGCACTCACCCACACACACACATACTATTTTTTGTTCAGGTTGTTGACTCTAATCCATTCTATTATATATTTTCCTCTTCTCTCAAACAATATATCTCTCATATGTCTCATACCTTTTTTATAAATGTTTTGAAATTAGGATTTCAACAACTTTGATTTCATGACCTATGTCACTCTTTTAGCCTGATTTCACACTGATATATGTCTCTCTCACACGCTCTCTCTCTCTTTGCTCCTTATTTTTTCCATCTACATCTCTATTTTGGATTTTGAAAAAATAGGGTTCTAAATCAATGATCTTTTTGGGGGTTTTCATTTTAGAGTTCTAAATCAATTTGTTTCAAAGTTTATATTTTTTTAAAATTTTAAATTGGGATTTTCTTGAAATTTTGAGTTATAAAATGTTTTTTAGTACTTGAGGCTAATTTTGGTCATTGTAGACTCGAATATACGATTATGGATGTGCCAGAAAGATTTAATATGTTTCTTGATTAGTGTGATAATATGGTCTTTCTAATTTGAAGATCCGTTGTTATTTGGTAATAGGTTTTGATCACAATCACAAAAAGCATTTTAACCTTCTCATTCTCATGTTCTTCAATTAACAACAACTTCATGTTCAGTATTTACTTTGTTGACAGAGTTGGCTTCAACTGATCGTGAAGAGTCTGAGATTGGTCACGATCAGTTGTTCAAGGTGATGGGCTTTTCGGTTTTCTTCCGACCTTTCTTTTCTCCTTTTGAGATAAATTTTTTTTCAGCTGAGTGTAACAAAATATATGTTTTGGTATAATGCATAATCAAATTGACAAAACATGTACTGTAGACAATTATGCAATTTTGGTATAATGCATAATTATGGCATATTTTATGCAAAATTCTCAACACTATCCATAACCAGAGCAAGGTAAAATGCATGTTCCCGTGGCAATGTCGAGGGAAGGCTTTTCTTGATTTTTTTGTGTTTTTACCGACGAAACGGAATTTGGAGTTCCACGACAAGCCTTTTGTAGTAATTAGAGTACCGCGAGACCTCGCAAAATGCATTATCGTGAGGAGCGACACCCACATTTTGGTTATGCAAATTGCATTTTTGTCAGGCCAAAATGCACTTTTTTCCCCTCTAAAAATTGTATCAGCTTATTTAATGTTTTGTTTTGTTATTTCTCCTTGCCTTTATTTTATTTTTGGGTCATGGAATTACAATGAAACCTGAATAAGACTTGCATGATGCAGGCTCGGAGACACCATCTTGATTGGGGTAGGAGGGCGGCACCTTGCTTCTAATATTAAGATCAAGAAGCCATTTTACCTATTATGTTAAGTCTCTTATGAAGTTTCTCTATTCACATCCAACTCCTGGAAAAAGGTTAGATTTTTTCAGAATTTATTATATATATATTGACTTACCCCTTATAATTAATGTAATATCTAAGATACCCCCTGTTTCAAAAATCGCCCCCCGCGTGAGAAATTACATTAACATCTTTGTGCATATAATCTCTGGGGGATTAAAGTTGGTAGCAACTGAAGTCGCTGATTTATCTTCACCATTTGATTCAAATTGAAGTTGCTAATTTATCCGATGATCTGCAGATATACGAGTCGTTAGAGCTGCTAAATCTCCGTTCCTTATATAATCCTGACGTATTTCGTGGGGTTAGTGAATTTAAGAGCATGCCATCGACATCGGTTATCTTAAATCATACTTAGTTGATTATGTTAAAAAAATGTGGAGTCATAATTTAGAACCGTAAAAAAAGTCTCTGACCTGCACAAATTAAAGAACCGAAGCTTCTGCAGTACGATGAAAAAGTTTGACCCACGTTGGTATTACCAAAAGGGTTAATTGGCTTTTGGCCACCAAAGTTAAGTCAAAACTAAAATTAGCCCCCAAAGTTTTCATCTATTTCAATTTGGCCCCATATTGTATCGGTTTCGTCAGTTATCACATCATATGGCTAATATATTCTCAATTTATCAATCATTGTCTTATATATAATTAAAATATATCCTCCACTATTTTTTTTTATATAAGTAGACATTATTTAGGGGCATTCTAACTATTTGTTACGATGTGTTGAGGCCAACCAAAAGATTTGTAAGCAATGGGGGAAAGGTTTAATTAGTGAAAATTTGGGAACTTCAATCGGTTTTATTCTAAACTTTGAGGACGAAAATGCGAAAAGGTCCCTTAACAAAATTATACAATCACTATTTTCAGTTCCTTACCTCCTAATCGAAGCCTCTTAAAACCTTCTTTGTTGTATAAATATGTGGACCTCACTTTTCAAACCAATGAAGATGCCAACAAACTCGAGCGCAATGTAACCACCCCCACAATCGCAATTTTCTTAGGTTTTGAAGGCAAATCAAGGGAAGCATCTGAATCTATCACATATTCACTTCCAGGAATTCGAGAATAAAGGGTCACCTCCCAACAGAAATTAGTATGTTCTTTGCAGTGTAGTGCTTTCCATCAACATCCACCGTGTGAGGATCCACAATCTGTGCGTGTATCATAAATTGAACATAATAATTATAAACTCATACAAACATAAATAACATCAATGACAGTTTATTTAAAAATATAATAACAATTATTAATCTCGCCACATGTCATTTAGAATATTCTTACAAATGCAGGTAAGACGCTTCAACTCAGCATTCTTATTAGCCATTAAGGTGCTCCAATCATATCTATACATTTAATTTTCCATCGACATCGACATTCCTTACATCAAATGAGTAGATACTGTGAAGAAATCATAGTTTTCTTTGTTTAGTTTTCTTGGTGACATATTCCACGGGAAGAAATCAAAGGTGCTCTATGATTGCTCTATATTAATGTGACACCCCGCCTAATTAAATACCGGGCGATCACTCCTTTATTAAATTAAAATCAAGGTGAATAGTTGGTTCATTCTTATCATCACTGTCGAAAAATACTTTTCCAAATTTAACACCCTAATTAATTAAGCTAAGTGTCAAAACCATTTTAGACATTACATTCCAAATTCTATTTATAACCAATGATTTAAAAACTTTACATCATTCAATATTAAAGAATCACACCACAATTATCCTGGAACATATAATCCAAATAATTTAAACATTCAACTAGTTGAATCCAACATTTAATACTTTAAATGAAAACATCCTGGTAATAATAAATCCCAAAGTGCAAGTACTGGAAATAAAAGGATTACAATATCCAATAAAACAACTGAAAAATGTAAAGGGCGACACGAGCCCAACTGAAATAAATAGTGCTAAGAGTGGAATCAAATGAATGAGGTCGTCTAAGCAAGAGGCCTGCAACTCCCACCTAAGATGCAGCGCGTTCCTTCCAAAGGTTCCTATGCAAGACGCCCCTGTGGCTGGGTACCTGAAATATATATACATATATATATATACATATATATATATATATATATATATATATATATATATATATATATACAAGAGAGAAAGGAAATAGAAACGGGTCAGAACCAGATAGTGTAAATGATTTAAAATTTGTTTAGCAAGTATTTAAAATGTTTACAGGCCAATGCAACAACCTATTATTGCGACACTCTCTTGAGAATTTCTCACCTCTCTTCTAATGTGGACGCCTATTGTACTAACCTTCCCAAAGGTTTAACTTATCTTATCTTAAGTTTCTCGTAATATTTAAACTAAACAATTCAACTGTTTAAGAAGTAAATTTCATTTAATAACAAAGATCTCATCTTAACTTTATTTATTAATAAAGTTTTTCCAGAAATATACCATTATGCTTTTCAAAACAAGTATTTTCGAGTTGAAGTCATGATTCATTTCTTACTTACCATAAACACAATAGGGAGTTCCAAACTTCAGAAATTCATATATATATATTAAATACTCGTATAATATATATATTCTAACAGCACCCCACATAAAAATTATGGTGCGAGCATACTCTGCTATCCAATCCCCGTATTACTCGTACTAAGGTAAATACAAGTTCAGAATCACTCTCGAACTGTATTAACACATACACAAATAATATTGAGGCGAAGCATAGATTCCAAGTCTCTAAGAGGTCAGTACATACCCTCACGTCTCTTAGGACCGTCTGACCATCGATCGGATAGCCTGTACCAAGGATATCTATCTTCTAGGGTACAAGTCAATATCCCCCGTAAAGGTCCCATCGAGATAAGACTGTCCCAGCGCAGTAACCTCAGGGATAGCAAGTAGCGCGGGCATGATTTTCATACGTATATAATATATGCATTCACAGAGTCATATAAATATACTACTTTTATCATATCAATTTAGGTTCATCTCATAATCCATAATTACGACATTTATCCTTATTTTCCCATTATTGGTTATCACGTATAACGGTTCGTCTCTAACTTTAATTTGAGGGATTATTCCAACTTACTACGTAACACTCATGGACTCTATCCTCCCAAGTGTAAAGTTCAGTAGATATTCATCTATTTTCCATCGTAACTATTTTACGTATCTCTTCCTTTAATGAAAAATTCCATCGTCTCTTATATATAAACACTCCAAAAATGCAAATCTCGCCTTACATTAAAGGTCTCATAATCATTAATAAGTCCTATTGGTCATCTATATCTCCCAAAATATTTTAATAAGGTTGTCTAAGGATTATTCTTCATTTAGAATTAATTCAACTATTTAAAAAGAGGGAAATATAAGTTTGCCAGAAGGGGTCGATCGATCGAGGGCTGAGGCTCGATTGATCGAACCTTCGATCGATTGGATCTCTTGGCTCGATCGATCGATCAAGCAGGTATGGCGAATTCTGCAGGAAATCAGTTACGGGGTCTATCACACAACCTCATCCAAATCCATATTTTTCATTCCCAATCGTCCAAAAATTTGTACTACTAACAGTATAAACCCATATTATACATCTTCTACTTAAAGCATGCAAATTTTCATCAACAACCATGGATTAATAGGCCAAAAACTCATATTAATCTCAAGAACTCTAGAATTTCTTTAACCTTGTTCTAATCAATCTTTTCCAGAATTTTCTTCATCTAAAACATCATAAATTCGTGGTTTAACCTCTACATATGCAGGGGGATTTCCAGATTTCCATTTATATCATTACTACATGCAATTTCCTATCTCCAACTTGGGTTTTCTTCCATGAAACTCATCCTAATCAACCCTAGAGTAACATGAGTGATGCATTAACAAAAATAGGTAAGATAAACACTTGCCCAAAAATTTCAAAGTTCTAATTTGATGACGAATTTGGTGTGGTTGCGTTCCCCATCGCGCGATCTACGCGTTGGTGGTGGTGGTGGTGACAGTGCAACCGGATGAATTTTCGATCTAGAATTACTTTGAAAGCTCTCTCCTTACCTCTCCTATGGCCTTCACTTGTATTTGGTTGTGTTAACCCTTGAAGGCAACCTTAGACATCTGATATAACCCTTGAAATTTCGTCGGTTTAATTACCCAAATTTACAAAATGTCCAAAATGCCCTCCCGGGGTACTAATTAAGCCTAAAAACGCCCCGAGACCCAAACTAAACCCCCAGGTACACTTTTCTGACTATCTCGACTCTTCCGGACACTTTGGCGCACTAAAAACGACCATACGAGCAACTTTTAATTTATTCACTTTTATTAATCAACATTTAGTCCCGACGCGACACGGGCGCGTCCCGACTCAAATTTCCAAAATTATCATTTTATTCACTCTTGACATATAATAGAATCAATATTATATTACTTTACTCATTAGTAATATTCAACTACAAGTTTCCCATAATTACTAACTCACATCACGTTAATAATTATAAAGTGATTAATTTCCGGATTTATATTAAATTAACAACTCACATTAAATTTAATAAATCCCCAAATTAATTTAGCATAAAAATACGGGGTATTACATACTCCCCCCCTAATAACGGAATTTCATCCTGAAATTTGAAAAATAAGGCATACCTGGTAAGAATAAATCTGGGTATCTCTCGCGCATATCTGCCTCGCGCTCCCAAGTGGATTCCTCCACATTATGATGCTCCCGCTGGACCCGTACATGTGGACCTACCTTTGACCTCAATCTCCTCTCGCTATGGTCTAGGGTAGCCATCGGTCTCTCCTCATAAGAGCTTTCAGGCTGTAAGTCTATCGCGATGTGGGTATGGGCCATATCCTCCCGAAGATATCGTCTCAACGACGAGATGTGGAATACATCGTGAATGCGATGTAAATGCTCTGGCAGTCCCAATCTGTATGCTACCGGCCCAATCCTCTAGATAATGGGAAATGGTCCCACATACTTCGGGGCCAATTTCCCTTTCTTCCCGAACCTCATCACTCCTTTCATAGGAGATACACTGTGACACCCCGCCTAATTAATCACGGGTGATCAGTCCTAAATCAAGTTAGAACAGGTTTCTCATTTGGTCCATTCTTAGCATCACTGTCGTTTTATTAAATTACTAACCACCTAAGTGAGAAAAATAGACTGGTGACAATTTTTATCTTTCATTAATTAAACAAAAACCCATGCTGAAAATAAAACTATATAACAATCACAGATAACTGAATTAATCATTCACAAGTAAAATAATTGACCGAATAAACCAACGGTCCAAATAATAAATCCCATAAAGATAAGAATAAACCCTCAACAAGTCTTAATACAAATAAATGGAAAGTGAGCAACATGCTCGAATACTAATTATGAACTTCTACATTTAAGAATGAAGAATGAGGCGTCTATCAAAATCCCGCAACATCCATATATGCTGCAGCAACGGATCTCTGGAATATAGTCAAGGCTGGCGTCCCTGTGGTTGGACACCTAAAAGGTTTTTAAAAGTTTTTATAGCAAGGGTTAGTACCCAAAACATGTGAAAAACATTTAACAAATGATTAACTTGCAGTAATAATAAATATGCATGCTCTTCATATTTTAGTTAGTGTCGCACTCTCTTGAGAACTTCCTTACCCCTCCTCTAATGTGCACCACTAACGCTTTAATTATCACCTAGTTATCTATCTCATGACTAGATAATTATTAAAGTCTCCTTGTACCCCCCTACTCTAATTTGAGTATAATGTGATTATGATTTTTAAGTTATTAGTAACATCAATTTAATTAATCATTTCCCTTTTTGATTCATATAACTTCTCCACTCGTTATACATATACAACAACTCATGCTTGTATTTATTTAGCCCGTATATAATAATCACCTAATTATATACTTAGAAATATTGCAGCATTCACACACATACTGAAATACATAAAACACTAACATCCACCCGAGTAAAAATACTCACCGGACATAATTTCTCTAAAGTGCTAGTACACTAGGTATATTCACATACCCTAGTTATCCAAGTTAGAATCGCTCACTAACTTGGTTTAGTATACGATTGGAGGCGGTCATATTCCTTCCCGGAAAGTGAGATGCCCCTCACCCCCTGTAACGGACGCTATGACCTGGGAATCTACTCGCCCTACTCCTCAAGCTAGGGGATTCATCCACTGCGCGTAACCTCCCCCTATAACACTAGAGTATAATAATATCTAACCACTGATATTAAGGCATACACTATATATATATACTATCACACACCGTATATATATATACATATATAAAAATGTTCCAGCTACACCGTGTACTAAACCCGTGACACAAGCCTATTCCATTTTTATTATGAGTTTGTTACCCAACTCGAATTATTAATTAATTTGCACATTAATAAAATTCAGTTACTTTTGATGTTTCCCTCACCATTTAATTGGACTAAATCTCATAGCCCGAATTAACCTCACCCGAGTCTAAATCCCGACTCTAAATTACTTAGTCCATTACTAAATAAAATAATTTACCTCGATGTCGCTCCACCAATTTTGACGTGTCACCCAAATTTCTACTCCCATCTCCTAATTAATTTCCCCACAATTAATCAGATTTAAATCATGCATTAATTTTTTTCTCAATAATTAATCACATAACAACTTTTATATAAATCTCTTTCTATATAAACAAAACTGGGCGAATTGTCAGTTTCTGCCGACCATCGATCGATCGACTTCATGGCGTCGATCGATCGATCGATCAGGTACTCGTCTTCTTCGCGAAGACAGCCAGCCATGGACGAAAATTTTCAAGCCCTAATTTCCTTCTACACTAAAACTAAATCCCTTTTAGCATTTGTACATATTAGGAAACTCATTAGGGATCTCCAGAACAGTCATCAGCATTATTAATTCGTCCATAACTCCAATTTCTAAATTTGGGGAAAGTTTCATCATTAACCCTAAGCCCATTTATACCCCAAATCTCATCATCAAATTCGTTTCCAAATATTCAGATATCATTCTACCAGATATGCATTAACTCACAATTATCAGATTTTACAAGAATCACCACCCAATTTCGTAAATCAGAATTATTGTTTTCAAAATCCCATGTTCATACCATTAACACCCAAAAACGAATTTCTACTTATTCACTACACATGAATATGAATTGAAAACAGGTTTAATGCTATTGCAAGTTATCCACTTGCCTTAAGGTTCGTAGAGTCTGAATTGGAGCAAAATCCCAAGGTTGAAGATGACCTTTGTTGGCTCTCTTTTGGTCCCCAATTGGCTTTGGCTGCTGTTAGGGTTTCCTAACCCTTAATTTGCTTTTTCTAATTAAGTTTAGCCACCCCTTATTTCTTTTTATTAAGTTAATTAATCCATTCCCGTTTTTTGACTAATGGGCCAAGCCCAAGTGACCAAAATGTCCCCGAGTGGGCCCGACTATGTCTAAAAACGTCCCGTGACCCGTTTACTACCCCTGGTACACTTTTCCGACTATCTCGGCCCATCCGGACTCAACTGTACACTCAGAATTTGCATCCGAATTAATTTATAGAAATACTTATCCCCCACCCAATATAGTCTATACCGACTTCCGGATGTGATAAGTACATATCTCGTCATTAATACTCGAAACGACGAAATTACATTATTACTATACGCTCAGTAAATAATTTTCCCTAAATATTAACCATTCAATCCCAGATTAATATTTATATATTATTCTATCATAATTAATTCACTAAATTACAACACACTAGTAATTTAGAATTTTCGAATTAATTAAATTTTAAATGTACCAAAAATACGGGGTGTTACATACACGTAGTAATACTTGGTCCCCCACATTAAACTCCCGGAAGAACCATTTCGCATCGGCGTAACTTTTCTGCCTGTCTTGGGCTACTCGAATGCGACTCCTGATCATCTCAATCCTCGCGGAGGTTTCCTGAATTACCTCTGGTCCTAGCAACTTGTTATCCCCCACCTCGAGCCAACAAGTTGGGGATCGACAAGGCCTATCATACAAAGCCTCGAATGGAGCCATGCCAATCGTGAACTGATAAGAATTATTATAAGCGAACTCTACCAGTGGAAGATGTGGCTCCCAACCTCCTACAAAATAAAGAACACACCTGTGCAGCATATCCTCCAACATCTGATTAGTACGCTCTGTCTGTCCATCTGTCTATGGGTGATAAGCTGAACTCAGCCTCAACTCAGTACCCATAGCCTCCTGAAAGCTCTCCCAGAAGCGCGACACAAAAATCTTATCTCTATCTGACACAATATTCAGGGGCACCCCATTTAATCTGACAATCTCAGCAATGAACAATTAAGCATACTGACCCGTGGTATAGTCTGTCCGCACCGGTAAGAAATGAGCCGCCTTGGTCAAACGGTCTACAATCACCCAGATAGAGTCGTGGCCCCGCTGTGATGTAGGTAACCCTGCAATAAAATTCATGGAAATACTCTCCCACTTCCACGCGGGTATTTCCAATGGCTGAAGCAACCCTGACGATTTCTGATGGTCTACCTTCACCAGCTGGCTGGTAGAACACTTGGATACGAACTCAGCAATGTCCTTCTTCATCCCATTCCACCAGTATTATCGCCTCATATCCTGGTACATCTTATCTCCTCCAGGATGTACCGCAAATCGGGACCCGTGAGACTGGGTCATCATTGCATGACGTAATTCTGATCCTTCTGGGACCACCAATCTCCCATTAAAGTTCAAAAACCCATCAGAACTAATAGAATAGGACTTATCACCCTCAACTAAAAGTCGTACAATCTGTTCCTGGCAAAACGGGTCTGCGGTCTGTGCCTGTATCACCTTCGTAACAATCTCGGGTGTCACTGTCATAACAGATATAAAGGAACGGGCTACTGTGTCCTGGTGGCCCAACTCCTTCCACTTTGCTTTCCAGACATCCGCTACATCACCTACCGGTCTACGGCTTAACGCATCAGCAACTATGTTGGCCTTCTCCAGACGGTACTGTATGTCGAACTGATAGTCCTTCACAAACTCTAACCATCTGCGCTGACGCATATTCAGCTCTCGCTGAGTGAACAGGTACTGCAGTGACTTGTGGTCTATGAACAAGAAAAATTTCTCCCCCAATAAATAGTGCCTCCATATCCTCAATACAAAAATGACTGCTGCTAACTCCAGGTCGTGGGTGGGGTAATTCTTCTCATGCGGCTTAAGCTTGCGGGAGGCAAAATCTATAGCCTTTTCCTCCTCCTGAAGTACTCCCCTAAGTCCCCGTAAAGAGGCATCGGTGTAAACTAGGTACTCCACACCCGGCTTCGGTAAAGCAAGGACTGGTGCTGAAGTAAGCTTGTCTTTCGGCTCGTCGAAAGCCAATTGACAAGCATCATACCAAACATATGGTACCCCTTTGCGAGTCAGGTTCGTCAATGGGCCCTATATTTTGGAGAATCCCCTAATGAATCTCCTGTAGTATTCGGCTAACCCCAAGATACTACACACTTCAGTCGGTGTCGTGGGTTGTCCCCACTTCCTCACCGCTGACACTTTACTCGGGTCAACTGCTATTCCCTGCTCAGAAACAACATACCCCAAGAACTGCACTTCTCGCAACCAGAATCCACACTTCTCATACTTAGCATACAACTGATGCTCTCGTAGAGTCTGAAGAACCTGCCTCAAGTGCTCGGCATGCTCCTCCTCGAAGTGTGAATATATCAAAATGTCATCTATGAAGACGATGACGAACTGATCCAAGAACTCTCTGAACACTCGGTTCATTAAGTCCATGAATACGGCTGGAGCATTTGTGAGTCCAAATGGCATCACTCTGAACTCATAGGACCCATATCTCGTCAAGAAAGCAGTCTTTGAAACATCCTGCTCCCTAATTCGTAGCTGATGGTACCCCGACCTCAGATCTATCTTCGAAAAGAAAGTTGCTCCCCTCAACTGGTCGAACAGATCATCGATTCGAGGCAACGGATACTTATTCCGTATCGTGACCTTGTTCAACTCCCGGTAGTCCACACATAGTCTCAGTGAACCATCTCTCTTCTTCACAAACAATACTGGAGCGCCCCAAGGTGAGGTACTCCTGCGAATGAAGCCCTGACCTAACAGCTTCTCTATCTGATCTCGTAACTCTCGCATCTCTGCCGGAGCCATACGGTATGGAGCGCATGATATAGGTCTAGTATTCGGTAATAAATCTATGACAAAGTCTATCTCACGACTGGGGGGTAGACCTGGTATCTCCTAAAATACATCGGAATACTCATGAACAACGGGGATCGAGTCTAAGGGAATCACAACCTCCTTAGAGGTATCCTCCTCTATGTAATACAAATGAGCGGTTGATCCTCCCTCTGGGCGAGGCATCGCCACTACAAACATTTCTTGTCCAGAAATGGCAAAAATAATACTCCCACCAAAACAATCTATCATTGCCCTGTAAGCAGCGAGTCAATCCATACCAATAATAACGTCATTCTCATGCATATCTAAGACTAACATGTCTGCAGGTAATACCAAGCTACCAATCTCTATCCCCACACCCCGGTATATAAAGAAAATAAGCGAACCATTTCCTAGTGGTGAGTTTACACATGTCACAGTGCTCTCTGCTGTGGCTAATAACCCTAAGGCCTTCGCAAAATGGGTAGCTATAAAACAGTGCATCGCCCCAGTGTTAAATAAAACTCGACCCATAGTACCATGGATAGGAAACATACCCTAAATCGCGGGTGGTGCCTGCGGAGCTGCTGCCTGGTGGACGTTATAGACACGTTCATACTGTAACTGCCCCTGCTGCACTGGAGCTGCTGGAATGGCTGGTAGGGCTGGTACCTGGGCTGACGCTGGGAGGGTGGCTGGAAAAAGTGGCCTATGTGTCTCATTACGGGCACCCTGCTGCTTTGGGGCCCTTTCTCCCTCTGGAAAATCCTGGCGCCTATGGCCATTCTTGCCGCACCCCAAAACATCTGCCTTTAAAATTACCTCCCCTATGACCCTGCTGACCACGGCCCTGCTGGCCGTTACCACCCCGCCACTGGACGTTACCACCCTGCCACTGGCCCTGTTGGCCCTGATGAGAACGTTGTTGGCCTTGCTGCTGTCTGTGTTGGCCTTACTGGCCCTGCCGATTAGGCTGCCTATAACCCCCAAATCCCTTCCTGGAATCACCTGATCGGAAGCGCTTTGCAGGGTCCCCCTGATGGGAACTCTGCTCATGCTGACGAGTCTGCCCCTGGGATATCGGTGCTCCACTATCGCCACTACCCCCTGTCCTGCCCTGCAGACCAGACTCTCCTGCTCGTTTGCTTCCCTGTAGATGGAAGCGGTGATCTTGGCAATGTAGTAAGGTAGCATTAAGTACATCTGTAAAGGTACTCAGAGACAAATTCCCTATAAGATGCTGACGAATCCTCCAAGTTAACCCATCCACAAACAACATTATCTTCTTACCCTCAGTAGGTGCCTCATCTGGCACTATGGTGAGAAGTCTCGTGAACTCCTCCTCATACTTAGTAACGGTAAAATTTTCCTGCTTCAAGTTTAGTAGCTTCCGCCTCATCTCAGTCTGCACGGCGGGTGGAAAGTACTTGAGGTCAAACCGCTCCCAAAACGAATGAATCGGGATCGTATCCCTCTCCTCCAATGTGGTGGTGGATTCCCACCACTGCAAAGCGGCCCCCACTAACTTGAAGGAAGATAATAACTGTTTCTGCACGTCTGTGCACTCATACATACGAAGATGCCGCTGGATATCTTTCTTCCATTGGCTGATGATGACAATATCATAACTACCTGAGAACTCAGGGGGATGCGCCTTCTGAAAGGCATCCCTAACCCGCTCCCATGCAGATGGAAGTTGTGCAAGTACTGGTGCCATTGCCTGAATTTGGGGTGGAGCCTGCTATACCACCGCTAACGCTGCATTGAAAATGCGTGTAATATCGATTTAAATTAAATTCGAAAGTTCCCAAGAACCCTTATTTAATTAGCGTCTATTTTTAAGCCAAATAAAATCAACCCTTAAACATGCATCTAAATCAACCCATCAAATATAAAGCATGCGACACAAAGTTAAGGAAAAATCCCCGAAGGGCAAAACCTTTTATTTCTAGAACTTTAAAGAATTTACAAGACCATTGACTTACATACAACCTGATAATCGCCCACAAGTGTAACGCACGGTGTCTTCGGTAAACCTTCAAAGCAACGGCTAGAAACAGTGTGACACAGAAATACCCGCAGGTGTCGGTTCCTATGTCGACGACTGGAATTTTCCCTTTCCAGGAGGGCAGCAATGAAGAAGAGAACGGCTTCTCCACAAGGGTTGAACAAACTCAAAGTTGTGTTCTTAGGTTACCAAAAAGATTCACAAAGGTTTGACAATTGTGTGAATCAAAACATGAGTCTTGGGACTCAAAAAATATGAAGACTAGAGTAATTTGGATTCTCAAAAACGTCTTCTAAAGTCTTGCAAAACAACTCCCCCGAAGTTGGTATTTATAGGAAAAAATATGAAGAGTCCCATGTTCTTAAAACTCTAAAATTCTATCCAGCGTAAAAAAAAAACAGCATTCTTTAAAGAATTTTCTCTATCTTCAAAAAGTCATAACTCCTTCACCGTAGCTCGGATTGAGATGCCGTTTTTTCCAGTATCTTTGTTGCGGAGAGCTCTTCAACTTTCCAGTTGACCAGAACTCCGAACTATGGATGTGAAATTAAGAAAATGCCCTTGAACACTCCTATCGTGCCTTTTTTCACTGTTTTGACTTCCCTTGCGCACCACTTGCATTAAGTCCCTAAAATCGTGGACTGTGAAGTCGTTGAGGCAGATGTGGGACATATTAATGGAGATGTTGAATTCTTGATTCCCGGAATTCGGATTGAGGCCGTCGAGTGACATTTTGAGGTGACGTGCCAAATGTAGCGGCGTACGACATACACAAATGAAACATGTTGGACACGGGAGAAATGTCCTTACAAATCTCTCCCTATGTCTATGTCGGTACATACATAAAAAATCCGAATTATCAAATACGAAATTGCCTATACAAATCTACCCTTCCATGAACCCAAAACTGGAAAAGGTAAAAATGAATAGTCTTCATCGTTTGTTCTTCAAATCTTCAGGAATCTAAAATCTTTTCTCATCAGGGTGTGCAATTTAGAGATCATCAATGTAGTACCTACACACATGAGATAAAGAAAAATACCAAGTGACGTATCGAGTTTGAAATGAGATAAACATAGATACCAATATATGATAAGCATAAGTAAAATCTCAAAACTCCCCCAAAATTCAAACTCCCCATAAAATGATAATTCTTTCTTCCCCTTTTTATGATGTCCCCAAATAGACAAATAAGAAGAATGAATCAAACAAGAAAAATCGGGGTGTCACGGTATGCAAAAAATACACAAACTATTTTTGATTTTTTTCAATTTTTTATACAAAAAATAGATACCATTTTGAAAAAAATGTAAAACATGATACAAAAATCACACCATGGATTTAGACTCAAACAACCAAGTCATGGAAATGAAATGAATGGGTGTGAACACATTCGATAGGTAAATCAACTCAATCAATCATATGTGCACGATGCATATGTGTACTCCTAACGAATGATCATCAAAAGTATCCTTAGGTGTAAAAAAAATTTGTTGAATTTAGATGACATCGTCTTATGCAAATCAACAAATCAAAGTCAAAGTGATTTCCACACCAATAACGTCCAAAACTATATAGCGCATTTTCAAGCATTTCAAGGACGTGCAAACCCGTTTTAAATTCTCCAACCAAACTCCCTCATATATATATTTTTTTAGAGGTAATCTAAATTCTCAAACTTTGGAGAATTGGTGCAAAAACCTAAATGGCCCATAATTTGGCATGGATTTCTTTTTATTGCCTTTCAATTTTTTCGGGCTCTTTTAACCTCTTTGGACCCCGGATAATAAAATTTCTCAATTTTTTAGGTCCAATTTAACGGTGGCTTAGTATTTGCAAAGGTAAAATGAACCTTTCACAGCCCTTCCCCGTTTTTAAAGAAAGCACACAAACTCACAAAACGGTTTTTATATGCACAATTTCCTTATAAAAAATTATCGCGCTTGGTTCGTTTTAAGGACAGGATTGAAGTGAAAACACCCAACCAACATGTGATAAGACAAGCACAATAATCAAACAAATTCGTGCATGTGTGCAATAAAGGATAAAGTGAGTCAAACATGTAGGAAGTAACACTTAATTACATCTTAATGACTCCAAACATTATAAAGCACAAGGATGAATTGACCTATTGTCTCAAAACACTATCAAATAGTCACATGAAAATAATGGAATGATGTTGTGACTCGGTCATCCAAAGTGTTCATCCATAAATGGTGTAACAAAATTTTTTTTTTTGTATTTTTTAAATTTTTTCAAAAAATATATACAAAAAGTACATGTCACAACGCTAGCAAAAATATATCAAAAAGCATAACTAGCGTATGACAAACATGCAAACACAATCATCTATATGATATGGCAAGAGAAGAATCATGTGCAAGCAAACGGAAATCAACTTGTCTAAAATCTAGTTCCTCCAAAAGTGATTTCCTAACCCAAATGGATGAAACACGTCGACAAGGGGTTTTGGGAACCAACAAAATACTAGACTTCGAATTCCTAGGACCTCTTCCAAGATAAAAAAAAAATCGCCTAAGGTGACCTTTCCTACCGCAATATGAGCATGTGTAAACGGGTGGGATGACACCGAAAGTGTGATCTTTTCTAGCGTCCTTGGAATTAGTTGACCCTCTAAAACAAATAATGGTTTTGGATTTAGCATTAGAAGCATGAGAACACGATGATCCATTACCATCACTATCAAACCTACTTGAGTCTGTCAAATCATTTTTTAACTTCAAAATTTTTGACTCAAGCAAAGAATTAGACTCTTCCAAATTAAGGGACGCCTTCTTCAAATTATCAATTAAACTTAACAGTTTATCACGCTCCCCCTCAATTAAAACAAACTTATTCCTAAGAGTCTTTTTGCGTGCCGTAAAATCATCGATTAATTTTTTATCCTCGACGGCACAAACGGGAACCCTAGAATTTTTTAAGTCCTCCAATTCCTTCTCTAAAACTAGGACTCTCTCATCACTCTTCTTTTTGGCAATTTTTAAAGAATCAAAATCAGTACACAAATTACCAAAGTGCTCACGACAAATATCACTTTAAGTTTGAAACTCTTGCAAATATTCAATCTTACTTTTAAAGAGAGAATTTTCTTTTTCCAAAACTTTAATTCTTTTGCAAAGTTTCAAATTCAAACTTTTTAATTTTTCAGCACGGTCGTGAAATTTTTTAAAAATAGGCTCCTCATTAAATGGACGTTCCATTGAAAAATTGCGATTTTTCATAAAACTGATTTTAAAAAATCAATATCACACAAATTTTTGCGGAAAATAGGAATACGCGATAAATTAGCGTAACCTGCTCTGATACCAATTTGAAAACGCGTGTAATATCGATTTAAATTAAATTCGCAAGTTTCCAAGAACCCTTATTTAATTAGCGTCTACTTTTAAGCCAAATAAAATCAACCCTTAAACATGCATCTAAATCAACCCATCAAATATAAAGCATGCGACACAAAGTTAAGGAAAAATCCCCGAAGGGTAAAACCTTTTATTTCTAGAACTTTAAAGAATTTACAAGACCATTGACTTACATACAACCTAATAATCGCCCACAAGTGTAATGCACGGTGTCTTCGGTAAACCTTCAAAGCAACAGCTAGAAACAGTGTGACACAGAAATACCCGCAGGTGTCGGTTCCTATGTCGGCGGCTGGAATTTTCCCTTTCCAGGAGGGAAGCAATGAAGAAGAGAACGGCTTCTCCACAAGGGTTGAACAAACTCAAAGTTGTGTTCTTGGGTTACCAAAAAGATTCACAAAGGTTTGCCAATTGTGTGAATCAAAACATGAGTCTTGGGACTCAAAAAATATGAAGACTAGAGTAATTTGGACTCTCAAAAACGTCTTCTAAAGTCTTGAAAAACAACACCCCCGAAGTTGGTATTTATAGAAAAAAATATGAAGAGTCCCATGTTCTTAAAACTCTAAAATTCTATCCAGCGTACAAAAAAACAGCATTCTTTAAGGAATTTTCTCTATCTTCAAAATGTCATAACTCCTTCACCGTAGCTCGGATTGAGGTGATGTTTTTTCCAGTATCTTCGTTACGGCGAGCTCTTCAACTTTCCAGTTGACCAGACCTCCGAACTATGGATGTGAAATTACGAAAATGCCCTTGAACACTCCTATCATGCCTTTTTCACTATTTTGACTTCCCTTGCGTACCACTTGCATTAAGTCCCTGAAATCGCGGACCGTGAAGTCGTTGAGGCAGATGTGGGACATATTAATGGATATGTTGAATGCTTGATTCCCGAAATTCGGATTGAGGCCGTCGAGTGACATCTTGAGGTGACGTGCCAAATGTAGCGGCGTACGACATACACAAATGAAACATGTTGGACACGAGAAAAATGTCCTTACAATTCACCGCCTGAGCAACAATAGCGTATACCTCATTAGAATTCATCGTACCCTGAGCCGGAGCTGCTGGATGCTCAGCTTGGGCACGCCTATCCTTGGGTGCACGTCTCGGAGGCATCTGAAATGTGAAAAAATTTATTAGTCTACAGTTATTATCAAATCTTAAATAGCTGGAGACGTAAACGTAAAAGCAAGAATACAACAATCCTAACATAGGTCTCTATAGCAAAAATGTTAAGCTGAAAGTGAAATAAGCCGTACAGATCCTAAGGACACTAGAACCTGATGCTCTAATACAACCTGTGACACCCCACCTAATTAAATACCGGGCGATCACTCCATTATTAAATTAAAATCAAGGTGAACAGTTGGTTCATTCTTAGCATCACTGTCAAAAAGTACTTTTCCAAATTTAACACCCTAATTAATTAAGCTAAGTGTCAAAACCATTTTAGACATTACATTCCAAATTCTATTTATAACCAATGATTTAAAAATTTTACATCATTTAATAATAAAGAATCACACCATAATTATCCTGGAACATATAATCCAAATAATTTAACCATTCAACTAGTTGAATCCAACATTTAATACTTTAAATGAAAACACCCTGGTAATAATAAATCCCAAAGTGCAAGAGCTGGAAATAAAAGGATTACAATATCCAATAAAACAACTGAAAAATGTAAAGGGCGACACGTGCCCAACTGAAATAAATAGTGCTAAGAGTGGAATCAAATGAATAAGGTCGTCTAAGCAAGAGGCCTGCAACTCCCACCTAAGCTGCAGCGCGTTCCTTCCAAAGGATCCTATGCAAGACGCCCCTGTGGCTGGGCACCTGAAACATACACACACACACACACACACACACACACATATATATATATATATATATATATATATATATATATATATATATATATATATATATATATATATATAAGAGAAAGGAAATAGAAACGGGTCAGAGCCCGATAGTGTAAATGATTTAAAATTTGTTTAGCAAGTATTTAAAATGTTTACAGGCCAATGCAACAACATATTAGTGCGGCACTCTCTTGAGAATTTCTCACCTCTCTTCTAATGTGCATGCCTATCAAACTAACCTTCCCAACGGTTTAACTTATCTTATCTTAAGTTTCTTGTAAGATTTAAACTAAACAATTCAGCTGTTTAAGAAGTAAATTTCATTTAGTAACAAAGATCTCATCTCATATTAACTTTATTTATTAATAAAGTTTTTCCAGAAATATACCATTATGCTTTTCAAAACAAGTATTTTCGAGTTGAAGTCATGATTCATTTCTTACTTACCATAAGCACAATAGGGAGTTCCAAACTTCAGAAATTCATATATATATTAAATACTCGTATAATATATATATTCTAACAGCACCCCACATAAAAATTATGGTGCGAGCATACTCTGCTATCCAATCCCCGTATTACTCGTACTAAGGCAAATACAAGTTTGGAATCACTCTCGAACTGTATTAAAACATACACAAACAATATTGAGGCGAAGCATAGATTCCAAGTCTCTAAGAGGTCAATACATACCCTCACGTCTCTTAGGACCGTATGACCATCGATCAGATAGCCTGTACCAAGGATATCTATCTTCTAGGGTATAAGTCAATATCCCCCGTAAAGGTCCCATCTAGATAAGATTGTCCCAGCGCGGTAACCTCAGGGATAGCAAGTAGCGAGGGCATGATTTTTATACGTATATAATATATGCATTCACACAGTCATATAAATATACTACTTTTATCATATCAATTTAGGGTCATCTCATAACCCATAATTACGACATTTATCCTTATTTTCCCCTTATTAGTTATCACGTATAACGGTTCGTCTCTAACTTTAATTTGAGGGATTATTCCAACTTACTACGTAACACTCATGGACTCTATCCTCCCATGTGTAAAATTCAGTAGATATTCATCTATTTTCCATCGTAACTATTTTACGTATCTCTTCCTTTAATGCAAAATTCCATCGTCTCTTATATATAAACACTCCAAAAATGCAAATCTCGCCTTACATTAAAGGTCTCATAATCATTAATAAGTCCTACTAGTCATCTATATCTCCCAAAATATTTTAATAAGGTTGTCTAAGGATTATTCTTCATTTATAATTAATTCAACTATTTAAAAAGAGGGAAATATAAGTCTGCCAGAAGGGATCGATCGATCGAGGGCTGAGGCTCGATTGATCGAACCTTCGACCGATCGAAGCTCTTGGCTCGATCGATTGATCAAGCAGGTATGGCGAATTCTGCAGGAAACCAGTTACGGGTTCTATCACACAACCTCATCCAAATCCAGATTTTTCATTCCCAATCGTCCAAAAATTTGTACTACTAACAGTATAAACCCATATTATACATCTTCTACGTAAAGCATGCAAATTTTCATCAACAACCATGGATTAATAGGCCAAAAACTCATATTAATCTCAAGAACCCTAGAATTTCTTTAACCTTGTTCTAATCAATCTTTTCCAGAATTTTCTTCATCTAAAATATCATAAATTCGTGGTTTAACCTCTACATATGCAGGGGGATTTCCAGATTTCCATTTATATCATTACTACATGCAATTTAATATCTCCAACTTGGGTTTTCTTCCATGAAACTCATCCGAATCAACCCTAGACTAACATGAGTGATGCATTAATGAAAATAAGCAAGATAAACACTTGCCTAGAAATTTCAAAGTTCTGATTTGATGACGAATTTGGTGTGGTTGTGTTCCTCGTCGTGCGATCTACGCGTTGGTGGTGGTGGCGGTGCAACCGGATGAATTTTCGGTCTAGAATTGCTTTGAAAGCTCTCTCCTTACCTCTCCTATGGCCCTCACTTGTCTTTGGTTGTTTTAAACCTAGAAGGCAACCTTAGACATCTGATATAACCCTTCGAATTTCGTGAGTTTAATTACCCAAAATTACAAAATGTCCAAAATGCCCCCCGGGGTACTAATTAAGCCTAAAAACGCCCCGAGACCCAAACTAAACCCCTGGGTACACTTTTATGACTATCTCGACCCTTCCGGACACTTTGGCGCACTCAAAACGACCATATGAGCAACTTATAATTTATTCACTTTTATTAATCAACATTTAGTCTCGACGCGACACGGGCGCAACCCGACTCAAATTTTCAAAATTATCATTTTATTCACTCTTGACATATAATAGAATCAATATTATATTACTTTACTCATTAGTATTATTCAACAACAAGTTTTCCATAATTACTAACTCACATCACGTTAATAATTATAGAGTGATTAATTTCCGGATTTATATTAAATTAACAACTCACATTAAATTTAATATATCCCCAAATTAATTTAGCATAAAAATACGGGGTATTACAATTAAGTGATCTATATTGATCTGTATTAAATCAGTAATGTTTTGCATAAACTAACTGGTAGTAGTGTGATTTAATTCAATATGTAATTGGTGACATAGCAGTTAAATCAGTAATTACTGTTTATTCTGCTATGTCATTGTATTCTGCTATGTAACTGGTGACATAACAATTAAATCATGTTATGTTTCATTGCATTAATTGATAGTAGGATAACAATGATAGCAGAATAAACACCAATTACTATTTAACCAATTACTGTTTATTCTGCTATGTCACCAATTACTGTAACTAAGAAACTGCTCTACAATTACAGAACCAATTACTGTTTATTAATTGTATTAACTCCTCTATATTTTTAATGGCTCATTGCTGTATATTATTGAATGTACAAATAGTATCCTTTATCTTTATATTGTTTCTTTATTTATCCACCTTCTTCATTTGTTTCTTTATCAAATGAGTATACTGTGTTGACAGTAGCAGTATTATTTCACTATTTTTTTGTCAGCTTTGTTTTAATTGAAAGAAAGTCTCCTACATAGTCTTCATTTGATTCTTGATTACTTGTTGTTTTGGTTTTGATAATACATGTAACCAAGTGAATAGCCTTGGATGAAGAAATGTAAACCAGTGAATAAACTTGGATGAACAAACTTGGATAATACAGGTAAACAAGTGAACATCTATTGTTGACTGGACACTCGAGAATCAAGTTTTTTCTTATATTCTTATTTGTTTAATTTTCATTTTCACTGGACACTAAAGATTGTCGAATGGCTGCGTTTTCTATATTATACCATGCACAACCAAATTTCAAAGTACTGATATGTGGATTAATTTTTCTCCACACAATCTCAAAGTACTGATATGCTACTGTTCTTGAGGTTAGTGTCTTTTTTTTTAATCTCTGTCTGGTTCTGTATTTCCCACTCTCTCATTTGACCATTTGGGTACAAAGTAAGTTCTAATATGTCTACTGGATGATTAAAATATTTAAGGTGCGTGATGATTTGCACATATTTATCAGATCTGTGCATAAAATTTGTTCCGCTCATGCATATATAGGATGTAGACCCGAGAATAAAATTGGTTCCGCTTGGATATGGAATCGACAAGTCTAATATTTATGTTATTCAGGTACATGATGGGGGAAAATTAAATACCAAAGGATGAGGCATACCAAATAATAAACGACGAGCTTATGTTGGACGGAAATACAATGCTAAATCTTGCCTCCTTCGTTACTAAATGGATGGAGCCTGAGTGTGATAATCTCATCTTGAACTCCATTAATATTTGAGGTATGTGATGATTTGCACATATTTATTAGATCTTTGCTTAAAATTAGTTCCGCTCATGCATATATAGGATGTAGACCCGAGAATAAAATTGGTTCCACTTGGATATGGAATGGATCAGTCTAATATTTATGTTATTCAGGTACATGATGGGGAAAAATTAAATACCAAAGGATGAGGCGTACCAAATAATAAACGACGAGATTGTGTTGGACGGAAATTCAATGCTAAATCTTGCTTCCTTCGTGACTAAATGGATGGAACCTGAGTGTGATAAGCTCATCTTAAATTCCATTAATAAAAACTACGTTGACATGAATGAGTACCTCGTCACCACTAAGCTACACGTTGGTTACTATCTTAAATTACAAAAGGTTGATCACTTAGATGTATGTATTACTTTAAAGGTTGATCACTTAGATTTTATAAATTCTCAGTGGGTAACGTCATACATAAATGTATTTTGTTACAAAGTCCCCCTTCTGAAACTTTCTAGAATTATGTTAGCGACACGGTGTATTTGCTATATAATTAATAATTAACATGTTTTATAAAATATTTGATAGGGAATTTCTATTGACTAACTATATTTTTTGTTTTGTATCAGGTCACATTTTGAAAACTACGAACAATCATTATAGTGGAGCACGTGGGACAACCTCAATTGATATATATGTGATTTTTTTTAAAGAAGTTTGTTTTGTAGAAGTATTTGTTTGATGAATTTGAATTTTTTGAATATTGTACAATTGGTTGTTACCCCTTAAGCAGGGTGGATAGTCCAATAAACAACGGATATTATGCCCTTTTTTTTTTTTCTAAAATTGACATTTTGTTAATTTGAGGCACAATGTGAATTCGAATGATTAATATTGTATATTTCATGTTATATGCGGGTTTATATGATGAATGCTGGACTATTTGTTATTTCTTAACCAGGGTTGATAGTCCTATAAACAAAAGAGATTATAGTCAATTTTTTAAAATTTCCATTTTGTTTTGTTGGGGAATGAATTTTTTGCATTTTTGTAATTATGTACTTTCAAAACAATTTATCGTTTTGTGATTTTCAGCGTGCCTTCAGGCACGGGCATATCCTAGTATATATATATATATATATATAAGGAAATATAAATATTTTTAACAAACTTGATTCTTATTTCAAAATGAAGAAAACAATCCATTATTAATCAAAATAAAATATTTTAATAATGCTTTTAAGAATAAAATAACAATAATGCACTCTGGGGATATCGGACCACCATCAGAACACCTATTGGATCCATACCGTACTTATTCGTCTAAGGGATGAAAGATATTCCACCAATAGAAATGAAAATTCCTTCTTTAAGAATATTGCTTGAGAACCAAATTTCTGATGTTGATTGGGTAAAGAGTGGGTACGAATGCAAGGCTAGTACAGGCTACTATTATTTTACTACCTAATGCAAGGCTACTACAGGCCAATCACTAGAGAATTCAATAAGAAGGTCAATGATTGAGGAGTTAAAGACATTGAACTAGTGTTGAAAGAAGTCATAGAACCCATATGGGATCCCAGAGGTAAATTTTGTCCTAATTGGAATGAATCATATGTTGTAAGGAAGATTCTTCTAGGAGTTGCATTCCTCTTAGTTGATCTTAATGGGAGAGAACTATATAAGTCGACTAATTTAGATTGTCCTGAGAAGTTTTATGTATGAAAACGAAAGGCATTGAGAAAACTACCTCTCAAAACAAGAACTACATATGCCCTGATCCTCCATAAACAAAAGAAAATTCTTTAATTCGTTACTAAAACAACTTCGCCACATATTAGAGGTGAATATGCAAGGGTCCGTTTGGTTCGGGGTGAAATACTTTTAACCACGGTGAAAAATAAAATGGTGAAATATTTTTTCACATATTTAATGTTAAATTTTTGTTGGTAGACATTGTGAATAAGTACACACACTATAATTATGAAACTTTAAACAAGAATGGAGAAGAAAATTTAACTCTAAATTGGTGAAAACGTAATTCACCATATTACTCTTCACCGCATTGAAATATATTTTAATCCAAACCAAACGGACCCTAAGGGTTCGATCAACAAAACAAACACCCTTATAAGGATGAGCCTTTCATTTCCTTTGTCTCATTTTTAGATGACTAATGAACTAGTTGTAGAATCATAGGATGACAAAGAAAGGCATGGAGCCTCTTAGAGGACTCTTTTTTTATTAAAAGAAATTCATAATAAAGAGATAATTCAAAGCTAGTCCTATTTCTTGGGTCAAAGATGCACCAAATCCTATTGACTTTTTTTAATGCACCAAGTCATTTTTCATTATAGACTACATATATTTAGACAAATATTCCCTCATATGTACCCATTTTAAACCCACTTACTCTTTCTCTAAAAATAAACACATAATCTCACACTCTCTCTTTCTAACAACCCCACTTCTACCTCCACTCCACCCCCACCCCCACCCCACTCCACCGAAAACGGCCCACCGAAAAATTTCACCGGAGGCTGCCGGAATTCTCGTCGGAGTGTTTCTTTCTCCTTGTTTCTCTCTCTCTCTCTTCATCTATTTCTTTATTTTTTTTGTCTGCGCCAGCGACACCATCACCCGAGTTGGAGACGAAGAGTTTTTGCCGGAAAAAATGGAGATTTCGCCGGAAAAAATTGAAATTTTATAGAAACAGATAAATTTATCTGTTTCGATTTTTTCGTCAATAAATATCGAATATGGGTGTTTTTTGATAAATCTCGACGAGTAGATTCAAAATATATAAATTTTATGAATTTTGGATTTGTAGATTTGAAGTTATGGACTTTTAAAGATTTGGTGTTTTTTTTCTATTTTAAAAACGATGTTAAAGAGCTGTAAAGAGTTATGAAGGTGATTTTGAGAGTGTATTTGTCATTTTAGTGTACTAAGTTGATAAAATAGGACCTTTGACACCATTGACTCAGTCAAAAGATCTCTTGCATCATTAAGCAAGTGGATGTGACTACAAAATAATTACACCTAAAAAAAATCAAACTTCCAAGGTACACATAGAGATACTCAAGAAAAAATTCCTCTTCCACAAAAATGATAATGTCACGAGAACCACTGGTCAAATATCCTTCGATTCTTATATAGTCAAACTAAACAGCTAACAGAGATCCGTCTCCCTAGAAACCACTACATTCCTAACTTTTTCCCCCAACTATAAAAGGTATTACTTATACAAATGCATTATAAAGGCACCGAATAAGCTACTGGGAACATGAAGTAATAAAGGGATGCCACTCCTAAAAAAATAATAGATTCTACTTACTAAGCATGGATAGAGGGGATCAACAGGATACAAGCACCCCATAGGAGGAGGAATTTCCTATCACCTGCCGTATTGACACATTATGCTTTGAGGAAAGTAAAATGATGCGAAGATCAAAGCACAAAGATGAATGTAAAAGAATGGAGCCATAGATAAGCGCAGTACCACATTTGGTTACGAAGGGATGTACCAATAAATATAGGAATGTCCAGACTCAAACAACTAATAAACTCACTCTCCCTGGGTCTCCATGATATGAATAATCATCTTATATACGGGGAACAAAAAGGGTCATCAATCAAGCTCAACCCTTCTAAGAACCACACGCACAATAGAAATGAAATTCCCCTAAGGTAGGAACATTCCCAGGAATGATAAGAAAACAAACCATTGATGGTCTCAACTAATATCAATGATATTGGGCTCCTGCCTTCTTTCATATGTAAAACTACATCAGTTAAATGAATATTTAATGCATGTAGTACCCGTAATAAAGAGATGTTGAGACACTAGAGCTGGAGCTAAGGCACCTTTATGGCCTCCCATATACATTTTCTCTAAAATGTCATACAAAAAGAAGGAGATCAATACCATGAAGTCAATACCCTCATCGATAAGAAACTCACGAGTTATGAGGTGATCCACCTCTAAAAGTTCCGCAAGAGATAAATTATCCATTGGATCAAATAAGGATCCTCTATATGTGGGAATATATAATAACCTGTTAGAATGCTGTAATCTTCAAAAGTTTGGAAAATCTCGTCCAACGCGAAATGGAACACATGATCTTCAAGGCACTAGAAGTGACTATTAGACTGCAAAAAGGCCCAGTCAATTGTAATGGTTCTCTAAGAAAACAAAGAGAAAGACAACTAGCAAAAGAGAATCAACTTGCACTATTAATAGAAAAAGGAAGACTTTAAGCATTAATGCAAACTAAAAAACAAATACTAAGAAACGAAATCGAATTCAGAAGAGGTATAATTAAAACCCAATATAACTTTTTAAGAATTATTTTAAAATTTGAAGAATATCATTTAGTCAACAGTACTATTTACGTAATAGAACAACAAGAAAAAATAGTTTTATCTTTAGAAATCAAATTAGGAATATTAAGCGAACAAGGAAGATTTTAATAAATGCAAACCGAGAAAGCACACATAAAAAATTCTATAGACCTAACAAGAAAAGTTATTATAATAAGCAAAAAATTCTTAGAAATAATAACAAAAAGTAAAAACAATAAAATAAGACAAAATTTACAACTAAGAGAAGAAACGCAACAGCTTATTATTAAACAACAAACAAGATTAATATCTTTAGAAACCCGAATAGGAGTAATAGCAGAAAAAGGCAGACTAGGATAAATATATGAACAATAGTAATCTACTAGAAAGAATTAGAAAAATTGAAGAAAATCAAGATTAATTCAACAGTGATAAGGTTAATTCAACGTCAATCTCAAGAGATGAACACTGATCTATAAACAATCCTCAAGTCCACAGTACTACAGATAACTGTAGCAGCCCAGTCAAGCCAAACAAACGCCTATCTCAAGGCTATAACGGCGACAATGGCAAATCACAGGACACCGGAAAATTTATAAATAAAAGATCATTCCAGAGTTCAATGATGATTTAATTATATCACGATTACCAAAAATTAAATCCTCAAGGATCCTTTAATAATATGTCTAAACATAATAAGAATATTATCTAAGTACTTAGAGTGGGTTGCCCGAAAGCTCTAAATAAAACTTAAAATATTATTATTAACAATAAAGCATATGATTACAAGCGTAATTTACAGATTATTGAAGTTGCAAGCCATAATATACAGAATATAAAGAAAACTTACAATGACACTTAGGGATTACAAACTTATTGTTGCTGGAATACTAGAACTTGAAAGCTATTATAGATATTGATAACTAGGGATTTATGGTTGCTTGATTGCTTGAGTATTGCTCTTGATGGCTGTGTAGGCTGTGTAGAGAGAAGAAGAGGAAGCCTTCTTATATAGGAGATTGAAGAGCCTCGGATAGAATCTCTTTGTACAGTAGAAGCCGCGTGAGTGTACAGTGACTGATATGAACAGTGGTAAATAGTAAAGGGCACACAGTGGGTGAACAGTAAGGGTCGTCTACTGTTTGCACAGTAAAGGTCATCTACTGTTTGCATGCATACGTCATCTCTTGCGTCTGTTTTGTCGTGGTAGTGCTGACATATTTATTGCATCTATTTTTATGGTTCCATCATATTATCAATATTGTGCCTGGTTACTGAGTCCATTGAGTCATTATCTGAATCGGTGTGTCTATAGGCTAAATAATGATAATTACTTTCTCTTTCATTAAATAGTGCTTCTTCAGTGTCTGTAGAATTTTGTGTTTTGTTAAAATAAGTTACATTTCTATTAAAAGGATGTTTTGGTATAAATATTCTTATGTTAAAATTTTCTTTAATCATATACCAAGGGTCAGCTGGAATTTCATTCATTATATTATAAACTTTATACATTAATAATAAATCAGCTGTTGCCTCTTTTCCTTGAATTAATGAGTCATCGTTACTTGCTTGAGCATAATAGTTTGAAATTTTATCTTGCCTGTGTTCAATAAATATATTGTGCCTGCTATGAATTATTTGACCAGTTCCTATCCATTCTGGTGGTATACTTTCGATTATTAATAAAAGATAAGGTGAATTCACCCTTTTAGGCTGTTGTTCAGCTATTGCATCTACTAAACATTTTGGAAAGTTGCAATTAATATTATCCCATGGAGGGGGTATTAAAATATTACTAACCATTCCATATTCTAATAATAAACTTATAGTAACTTCTATTGCAATCTCAGGATTAGTCTGGAATATTACGTTGGGTCTAGTTATTATAAAATTTTTAAATTTTTTATAGTCTATTTCTATAAATATCATTGTTTCATATTTATTTATAGCATTTAGATGGACATGTTCGTATTTATATGTACATCCCAAAGGTTCGGGATTAAAACGGAAATAATTTTGAATAAAAAGCCAATTTGAGACATCTTTTTCTTGTGCAAATCTAATTATTTTATCGGATATATCATTTGGCAATATGGTTTCTACTTTTGTTTTTAATATATATCTATGATAAGGGTCAAAAGAAGATAAAAAATTATTATTAGAGTAGAGGTCTACAGTTTTCATTTTCTTGATTTTTAAGATTTAATACTTTATAATATTTAATAACAGTTTCATGGTCCTTAATGAGTTGTGGACTGCTTTTGCTTTTATAATATTTAACTTGTGCTTCTAAAGTTTTCACATAATTATTCATATTGTGAAAAAAGGTATTTACGTAGTTCATTGTGTGGATAAAAGATCCTTTATTGTATTCTCTATTGAACCAGAGGTTATCTAGCATCTTCTGCTGGTCTTCATTGACTGGTAGCTTTGACCTAAATTTTTGTTTTGCATTAAGAACAGTAAACAATTGATTAGTATGCTCTTGTGTTCCTGAGGAAGATCCTTGATAAGACATCTGCAGAACATTAAGAAGAGTTAGTAATTAATCTAGATAAAATATCGGCTAATTGATTATCTTTACCTTTAATATGTTCAAATTGTGGTGTAAATCCTTTTCCTGTAATATTGTCAATAAAGTTTAACCATCTTTTTGTCGCTGATTTACTTTGGTTAGTTTTGTTAAAATGTTTCACTATATTATCACAATCAGTTCTTATTAAAAAGGTTTTTCCTAAAAATAATTGAAATCTATCTATAGTATTTATGACTCCTAATATTTCTAAATCTGTTGATGGTAATCTACTTTGTGTTTCGTTAAAATTTCCTGAACAATATTTACATATTTCTTCTTCACTTTTATTACTATCTTTATTAGATTTTTGTAATAGTATACCTGCCCATCCTAAGGCTGATGCGTCAGTTTGAATTATTTTGTAATTATTTTCTAATGGTAAATTTAGAGGTTCTAATGTACTAACAATTTGTTTTATTTTTTGTACTAATTTTATATCTTCATTATTAAAGTATTTTTGTCCATTCTTTCCTAATTTACTATATAATGGTCCTACTAGTTTGGATAAATTTGGTATAAAAGACCTACAGTAATTTAGTAATCCTAAAAAGGCTTGTAGTTTTTTAGTTTCTTCTATTTTATCTGGAAATTCTAAAACCTTTTTTACTATATGTTCTTGTAATTCTATTTTTCCTCCTTTAATAAAAAGTCCTAAAAATTCTATTTCTTGTTTTTCTAATTGCATCTTTTTACTACTAATTATTAGTCCTTGATTTATAAATTCTTTAAAAACTATTTGTAAATGATTTCTATGTTCTTGTTTATTATTACTAAAGACAAGTATATCATCAATATAAACTATACAGAAATCAGAATGTTTTTTAAAGATAGTGTCCATTTTGTTTTGAAATATCTGTGGTGCATTTTTTAAGCCAAATGGCATGACTAACCATTCAAAATGTCCTTCTGGACAAGTAAATGCTGTCCATTCTATTGATTCTTTTTGCATCTTTATTTGCCAAAAGCCAGATTTACAATCAAATTTAGAAAAATATTTTTTATTCTGAATTTTATTAATTAATTCGTCTTTATTAGGTATTTTGTAACTATCATCATAGGTATTATCATTTAATCTTTTATAATTAATAACCATTCTTGCTTTGTCTCTTTTTATTTCGCTATGATTTCTTACCATAAATGCAGGGCTTCTATGTCTACTTATACTCTTTTTTATTACTCCTAGATTTAATAATTCTCTTATTTGAATTTTAAATTCTTCTTGGTCTATTAATTCACAAGCGATGTCTTTGGTTTTTATAGTTATATCTGGATTTATTATAATTAATTTTGCTTCTATTTTATTTTTATTCCAATGTTTTTGAGGGTCTTCTCCTATTATTTCAGTTTTTTCACCTAATCTAATTAAGTCTTCTAGTTCTAATTTAGTATTTTTAAACATGATTTTATTTAAATTATTACATTCAATTTTAAGACTTTCACTTCTTTCGAGATATTGTAAGTAATCTTTTAAATAATCTTCTTCAATATCTAGTTCATTATTATTTAATTTTATGTCTTCAATTGGTTCTAATATTATATTGTTATTAAGTATTAATTTATTTTCATGTTTTAATATGTTAGATTGATTATTAGGTATAATATGTGTTCCTTTTTTAAATAATTGTATACCAGAAGGCGTATACATAAATCCTCCTGTTAAAGATTGAATAAAATTTAATCCTAAGATAAAAGGGTGATGACTTTTTACATTAGTTATGTATGTTTGGGGCAAAATAAATTGTTCTGCATTTATATATATAGGTATATTTTGTATACACTGTGTTATAGGTATAGCGTCTTTATTGAATTGATGTATATAAACAGGGTAATTTAAATCTTTAGCATCTTCTTTTGCTACTAAATCTACGTGAATTAGACTTTTAGTTGCTCCTGTATCTAACATAGCTGTAGTTTCTATAGTTCTATTTGCAAATTTTATTTTCGTAGGGAAGGTAATTAAAGCAGATTTGTTAGTATTGTTTATTTGTTCTTTAGGTTTATTAATTATTTCTTCAGTATAACATTTTGTACATAGATTTTGTTTACAATTTTCACATATATATAATTTTTTATATTCTTTTTTACACTTAGCACATTCTAACTGTAATAAAGTAAATTGGTTAAGTATATATTCACATTCTTCAATATTATAACAAAGATTTAAATTATCTAAACATTGTTCTAAGATTTCTATATCATCTTTATTAGAGTCTATTGATTCTGTGGATTCTATACTATATATACTAATATTATCTATTTCTTCATATTCATCGTATATACTTTCTAATTCTATTGTGTCTCCTAAATCATCTTCAATGTCATCTAAGATATTTATTTTTTCTTGTATTTTAGATATATTATTATTTTTATTTCTATATGGACAATTTGGTCTAATATGATTTGGGTCACCGCATATAAAACATTTACAGTTTGTTACTTTCTTGATATTTTTATTATCTTTTGTTTCGTTATTATTATCTTTATTCATTTTTCGTTTTTTATACCATGGTCGTTTTCTTTTAAAGTTTTTATATTTGTAAGGTTTCTTAAATGTCTTACTAGGCCGGATTTTATAACTTTTGTATTTTTTGTATTTCTTTTTAGTTTTATATTTATTATTTTTACTAGTTATGATTCTTTTATTGTCACAACCATACTGAGGTGGTAAATCTAATTGTTGACATGTATGATAGTATTGTTTTCTAATTTCTTTACTTTCTTTTAATTTTCTACATTCAGATTTTAGTGTATTATATACTATATTAACTCTAGCTCCTATAGATGCGTCAGTTCTCCAGTCATCAGTTTTTTTGCCAATTTTTCCATATTTTTTCTCCTATTTTTCCTGGTATTTTTTGTATATATCTATCTAACAGATTGACATCAATAGTTTTTCCTGTTTGTGTCCAGTATTCTACATATTTTCTAGTGTAGTCTCCTATGTATTCTAATCTACAAATTTGTAATTGTTCTAAGTTTCTAAGTGCTTCTGTTTGCTTCTCTGTGATTGTTATAAGCCTATTACCTCCTAAGAAAGAAGCTTTGATTAAATTAGTAAATTTTTCTATAGTAAAAGATTCTTTAAATTGTAGATATTCATTTCCTAATTTATATGTTAAATACCAATTAGATACACTTCCTTGTAAAGTGTTTTCAAAATATGATTCACATTCACTTAGGTTAGTAAATTCTATAAGTGTAGTAGCTCTAAAGCATCCTTTTTCCCATATTTCTATTGCAGTCTCCCAATCTAATGGATTTACATTATCTAGGTTTAGTATACTACCATATTGATTTATATTCATACTTGTATCGAATACATATCTACTTCTACTTTTATTACCTGGTGTTGGTTTAGTATTTTCATTATATTTTTCTCTTGTTGCTCCTAGGTGTTGATGTGTTGAGTAGTCACTAGTAGGTGATTTTGTAGTTGATGATTCTCCGGTTACTTCTTCAGCTGGGTTTATTTCTTCTAAGATTTTTATAATTTCTTGTTCATTTAAAAATTTTTCTAATCCTATGTTTATTATTTTATGTTTATTATCTTCATTAGTTCCTTCAGCACAATATATTGAGATTATTAATTCTTTATTTTCTTCATTGCCATATTTGTTTATTAATTGTTCTGTTGTTAAATTATCACAGTCGTTTATAATTATGTCATATATCTTGTCTTCTAATACTGTGAATAGCGTTTCTATTTGTTCTTCTATAATTAATACATTAATTTCTTCTAATAATTCTTCACTTTCTGTCTCGATTGATTTATATTTACTAAATTTAATGCTACTTTGTCCTACTTGATTTTCATATATTTTATTTTTTTCGGGATTTTTTAAGTTTGTTATCATTAAATTAGGTAGTTTCCATTCTAATTCTTCATAAATACTACTATCTATTTTTTGTGCTTCTATCATTTCTACATATTTACTATTAAAAGATTTTACGATACAGTCAAATTCAGCTTTAAAATTTATTTTATATCGATTAAATAATTTTCCCATAAAAAGCGTATATACTAATAGATTATTATATTGCCCTGTCATATTATATCCTCGCGTACTTATTGCTATTTTTATATGTTTGCTAAATTCATTAGTATCTATAGAGAAGTTAGGTATACATTCTATTACGGCGGCGTTTTTTGATAAATCTACTTCAGCGCTGGCTATTTGTGCCTGTTTATGATTATTCCATCTATCATCATATATATATACTAATATTTTAGTTCCTGCCTCTAACCTGGTTAATCCTACTATTCCGATTATAATTATTCCTAGATGCATGAATTCTAATTTTAGTTTATTTAATTCTGTTGCAGATTCTCGTGTTATTAAATCTAATATTTTTTCAGTATTAACTGCTGCTATTTTTCTTTGACTAGTGTGATTGTATATTTTATTAGTGAATTCTAACATATTTTGTTGATATAGCTGTTTTCTTTTAGCCTTTTGAATGCCCTTTTCAATATATGTTTTAGTATCTTCATTGTCGTCAAATAGACTTTCTATTCGGAATATTGATTTGTTTTTTGTTGTAGATGTCATCTTTAGAATAAAATAAATTTAGTTTTTTTGCAGGTTTTGGGTCTGTTTTTATTGTTTTAAATTTTTCAATTAATTCGTTTATTTCAGGTGTCTCGTGTATGTTTTGTTTTTCGTCTTTCTTTTGTACGTATTTTATGAATTTTTCTAATTCTGTTTTTATTATAGTAATATTGGTATTTATAACGTCTAAAAATCCTTTTATGTAGTCTTGATTTTCTTCAATTTTTCTAATTCTTTCTAGTAGATTACTATTGTTCATATATTTATCCTAGTCTGCCTTTTTCTGCTATTACTCCTATTCGGGTTTCTAAAGATATTAATCTTGTTTGTTGTTTAATAATAAGCTGTTGCGTTTCTTCTCTTAGTTGTAAATTTTGTCTTATTTTATTGTTTTTACTTTTTGTTATTATTTCTAAGAATTTTTTGCTTATTATAATAACTTTTCTTGTTAGGTCTATAGAATTTTTTATGTGTGCTTTCTCGGTTTGCATTTATTAAAATCTTCCTTGTTCGCTTAATATTCCTAATTTGATTTCTAAAGATAAAACTATTTTTTCTTGTTGTTCTATTACGTAAATAGTACTGTTGACTAAATGATATTCTTCAAATTTTAAAATAATTCTTAAAAAGTTATATTGGGTTTTAATTATACCTCTTCTGAATTCGATTTCGTTTCTTAGTATTTGTTTTTTAGTTTGCATTAATGCTTAAAGTCTTCCTTTTTCTATTAATACTGCAAGTTGATTCTCTTTTGCTAGTTGTCTTTCTTGGTCGTATTCTATTATATAAATTGTGCTTTCAATTAAGTCGAAACGTCCTAATTGAATAATACGCCTTAAATATTCTTGTAGATGCTTTACTCTAATACGACTATGTTCTATTGAGTTTCTAAGTTGTTGTTTTTCAGTCCACATACATTAAAATCTACCCTTTTCACTTAGTATTTCTAATTCTAACTTATACTGGTGAATCTTTTCGTTAGCTATTCTAATTATCCAACTATTAATAGTAGCTTGTATATGGTTTTTCTTTTTGATGTTTTCTTCTTTTTTGATTATTGCGTCGTCTAATATTTTATATTCAGCTAATAATTTTCTTCTTAAAAATTCTTTTTCAGTTATCATAAATTATCCTAAATGTCCTTTTTCGCCTAATATCTCTATTTCTAACTGATATTTATGAATTTTTTCTTTTATATCTATTATTATCCAATTAATTATAAGGAATCTTTCAAAATTCTTTTGATTTTTAAAATTGATAGCTCTTTTTATATAAAAGTCTAAATTTTTATATTCTAAACGTAGTCGTGCTTTTAGTTTAGTTTTTTCACTAAGCATATAAGATAATTATAAAGGTTGTAAACTTATGAGTTGTAATTCCACTCTTTTCGTTAAATAATATATCTTATTATATAAAGATATAATATTAAAGCAGCTCTGATACCATATTATTGGTGAAGAGTGATAAGGTTAATTCAACGTCAATCTCAAGAGATGAACACTGATCTATAAACAATCCTCAAGTCCACAGTACTACAGATAACTGTAGCAGCCCAGTCAAGCCAAACAAACGCCTATCTCAAGGCTATAACGGCGACAATGGCAAATCATCCGTTTGATAGAAAATTCGAAAAATGTAAATAATTTCAGGACATTTGATTTCAGGGCAAACAAGTTCAAGACAAATGAATATTTTTCAGCTTGTGTCTATTTGATACAAGTTGAAAAATCATCAATTTTTCACATTTTCTATCAAACGCAAAAGCTGAAAAATAGATATAAATGTGGAAAATTTATTTACGGAATATATATATATATATATATATATATATATATATAGGGAGAGGTTCACAAGTGGACCAAAAGAATGAACTTTTTAATGGACTTAACAAAAAAGACTAATAAGTCTCGGTTATTGGGTGCCGCTGGCGCGGACCCATTACACCAAGGAATTAAAATTAGTGGGTTATTAGTCTTTTTTGTTAAGTCCATTCTTTTGGTCCACTTGTGATCCTTCTCCTATATATATATATATATATATATATACAAAATATATGAATATATATTATATATTAATATAATTTGCGGAATATATATATTCCATAAATTATTATTAATTTCCGGAATATTCATATATTTTGTATATTTTTCCCGAAATTAATAATAATTTACAGAATATATATATTCCGCAAATAATATAATATATATTTATATATTAAATATAATAATATATTTAATATATGAATATATTTAGTAAATAATATATTATATTTTCATAGATTTTGTACATTTAACAGATTTTGTACATTTAATAATAGACAAAATCTATGAAAATATAATATATTATTTACGGAATATATGAATATATATTATATTATATACTGAATATACTAAATATATATTATTTACAGAATATATACATATATATAGAATATTTATTTACATATATACATAATATTTTATTCTGTATATATGTAAATTATATATATATATATATATATATATATATATATATATATATATATATATATATATATATATTATTTACAGAATATATACATATATAATATGAATATATACATATATATTATGTATTTATGAATATATACATATATAATATACGTTATTCTGCACATTATTCTGCATATGTATAGTATATATATGTATATATATAGAATATAATATACATATATATACATATATATATGTATATATTATATATATGTATATGTATATATACATAATATAATATACATATATATTATATCTATGAATATATTTTGTAAATAATATATATAAAATATAAGGAATATATGAAATATACAAAATTTACGAAATATAAATATATATTAAAATATATGAATTATATAAATTATTTAAATGTACGAAATATATAAATATATGAAATATATATATATATATATATACGAAATATACGCAATATATATATATGTGCTAAAATCTATAAAATATACGAATATATATTAAAATATACGAAATATATATATTTATATATTTATTAACAATATATATTTATATATTTATGAAATATATAGAGTTATTAAAAAAAATTGGTTTTAAGTGATTTGCCACCCAAAGGTGGCAAATAAAAACTTGACCTCCCCCCAAAAGAATTGAATTCCACCCTAGGGTGGCAAATTGTGCTTAAGGGGTGTTGTACATAGAAAACAAATTCTAGGGCAAATTAAGGCTATCAAACAACCTAAAAGCTGAAAAATACCAGAATTTTCCAACTTTTGGGAATTTGCCTTGGAATTTTTGTGCTATCAAACGGATCCTAAGACATAAAGCTCTAGACCCAAAAGAGACGAATCATCGAAGCTACGAATTAAAGATTTTACTTGATAATTAAGGATAGTTTGGTAGTCAAAATGTGGAATATCCATTTCAACAAAGATATGAATAGAAAATAAGGTTATTTTCAAGACTGTGAGAAAGAAGATATGAAGATGTGAGTTTCTAAACCAGAGTTTTTCCTCTATATATAGTGGAGAACCATGAGGGTAAGGAGTGATTGATCGGTCCTCCTGAAAAACCCTAGGACCGATTGGACCTCCTGTCAATAAAGAATCCACAACCTTCTCTTCCAGGCTTGCATCACCTAAAATCTGGTTAAAAGGGCTTGTTACGAAAAGGGAAACTGTAATAAATCTGAAATTGTGGAAATAAGATTTTTACCATTTTAGTTTTGATTTTGTCTCTTATGTATTTTCGTCATGTATGTCTCACATAATTAAGTAAAAATGATAGTAAATAGAAATAAAATAACTCAAAAAGAATATTTACCAAATAAAATTTTCATTTCCTTAATTTATATGTACAAAAAAATATTTCTAGGAAAAAAGGACACCCCCTTTTCATCCTCAAAAAATAAAAATAATATATAAAGAAGAAAAATAATAATAAAATAATATACTCTAAAAGCGTTGGTTATGGCCCATAAATGAAGAATCTTTTCCATCGTCGTCATTCTCACTTGAGTCAAAAGTTCACATTAGTATCCCTAAATCCTTGCGAATCACTAGACCTCTCCTAGGAATAACAGGAGATGTAGGGGACGTAACCCAAGGACACACCCTTCAAGAAGACTCGGGGTTATTTGCTTCAAAAGCTCTACCGATTGAAATGTAAGACTATTCACATACTCATTTGTGCCCTGAAAGGTTGTTGTCTTATTCCGATTTTCCAAAATACTTTGGATTCTTGATTTTAACTCTTGAAAAACTTCATCAAACATTCGAGATTTGAAAGCCGGTTGCCATCATCCATATGACTTATTTATCACATTTTGGATTAAATGTATATTAGGGAAGTCCTACACTCACATCATGTGTTTTTACATCTAAGTAAAAACTTTTGTGTGTGTAAAACTTTTGTTTTTGCTCGTTTGACTTTGCTTGTTTTTACAAACTTCTGAAAATTAAGAAATAAGAAAATCTAGGTGAAAACTGGCAGCTTCGTTGCAACGAAGGTTTTCTTTCGCCTATGGAGAGATAAAGGTGTTCTTCTTACAAAAATCCTAGAAGAATGTGCGGGAACTTCGCTAAAGCTTCTCCGCAACGAAGGCCTTCACTGTAGTGGCACTCCTGCTCCGTTCGTCGCCTGTTCCCTTAAAAGGCATCTTAAAAAATCTTTGGACATTGAAGTGACATGCTTTTCTGCAAGATCACTACAATAAAGAATTCGTTCACTGCAACACACCTGTCAATGACGTGTATATAGGATCGAATCTCATTTTTTAGATATTTGAGGATCTTCTTGGTTTGTGCATATAAAGTCACTTTTTGGCTTTTGATTGGACATGGAAGCCCCCAATAACACTCTCACGTATTCTTTGTGTAAGAAATGTGACTTTGTAGCTTGCCTTGGTAATGGGTAAACTCGTTTGAATGGTTTTCTTATGTAATCCATCATTTCTCTTTATTTCAAAATGTCTTTCAAAATCTTTCAAGAGAATTATACAAGAGAGTTATTGTGTCTTTTTTATCTTATTCTTTTTTAAGATGATATGAAAACACTTTTAAAAAAAAGAATCCAATTACCAAATCTACGTCACATTTTTCCTTCTTCACTTCTTTGCATTCAATCACCTCTCTTTATTGAGGTTGATTAATATTAAATAAGATAAATATTTTTACCAAGAGCAAATTTTCAAAAAATCGATTTTTTCATAAGCTTTAGGTCTTTCTCTCAATAAGAGTATAGTGATCTTTGTGGCTCTTTTTCAGGTTCAAATCATTTTTTACAGTTCAAGTTTGAAGACGAAGTCTTATGAAACATTATTGATGTGTGTCAAGACATAAGAGATGTTGATAACTTCTATCAGCATATCGATATTTCCATCTCGCTATGGATTGGTGGAAAAGTGTGAGGTGTGAGTTATCATGGAAAAAAAATTATTCGTTAGTCCCCTCTGTAAGTCTTTACCAAGTTTTTAGTGAGATTGTTGCATTGGCTTGAGGTTTTTTTTTTCCGTTAGTGAGTCTTTCTCCTTGTACATTAAGTGTTGTATTTCTATTTACCTTTTTTGCATCTTTTAATACCCACGTGATTAAAGAATATTAAAACTTGATTTGGTTAATAAAACTTTGGTGAATATTGTAACATAAACTTTTAGGTATTAGATCTCTATTTCAGTACGCAATACACACTCTCAACTAGTATGAGAGCTTTGTCCTCTTTTGATAAGGTTAAAAATACTAGAGGAACATCTTGCGTTTACATTAACATGGAGAAAAATTTTATGTTTAGAGGTATGGATACTTCTTAAGACATTATTTAATATACCTATAGTTTTTGCTCTTTCAATGATGTTTCATCCCGTGGTAAAGGGTTGCGTTAATCTTTATTTATTGATGATAAATGTTCTACAAATATTGATACTTTGTCTCCTAAAGATTATTTTAGTGATGATTTTATTAGTGAAAAAGATGGTGACATTCAACATAATTATGCTAAACTATTTTTAAAAAATGCTAGACTCAAGAAAGGTTTGTTGAAAAATTCCAATAGACTTGAGAAGTGCGAAGAAAATTCTCTTTGAAAATCGAAGGGTCCCTTTTGAGACAATGTATAATCTCAACGATCCCCTCTTAGTGTGATTCTCCTTTTTTTTTTATAAAGAATGAGAAAAAAAATTACAAGAAAGGTTAAATTTTTTATAATGTGAGTTAACGAAATATAAAAGTTCTAATGACTTTTCAAATTGAAAATTAACCTCTCTTAAAAAATAGTTAATCCTCTTTAAGAATTTGAAAGTTACTATAGAATATAAGATAAAAGAAATTAGAAAAAAATGTGTCTCGTACTGAATCTTTTAATGACAAGTGTGGCATTGATTTTGTTGAAACTCAAGTACAATATAAATCTATGAACAAAATTACTTTTGTGAAACCTTATTAAAAAACTCATGTTCCTAACGAGTCTTATTCATCTTTTAAGAAGAAGAATGTTTCAAAGTTTTTAAAAAATCCAATAATCATTTTTGTGTGTATTATTTTAATTTTTGTAACTATGTTGGTCATATGAAAGTTTTTGCTATAGGATTAAGAAAAACTCCAAGGTGATTAAAAAACCTCACCTAGATGAAGTTTCTTGTTTAAGACATGATTTTAGTTATCTTTTTGTGAAACCCAAAACTAGTTAAGAACAAATTGAAATGGTTTCAAAATCTAAATATGTTGACATTGGTTCTAAAGATTTATGAAAGAATATCAAGACAAAATTGGTTTGGACGAAAAAGGAAAAATGCCTTGTTATTCACACATCCTTTGTTTTCTAATATGACTCACAATTGTACTTTGATAGTGAGTATAGGCATATGACAGAAAATAAAGACTTTCTTTCTAAACTTATTAGGAGAGAATCTAGTTCAATCACGTTTGGATATGTGAGAAAGTCTTAAATTATAGGGTACCATAGAGATCGATGTCTTTCCTAGACTTGATAATGCTCTTTTGGTTGATGGATTGAAGCCTAACTTTCTTAGCATAAGTCAAATATATGACAATCAATACAATGCGATTTTTGCCAATAAGGAATGTAAAGTCCTTTATCCTAAAGGTAAATGCATATTTAAGGGCACTAAAACCACGGATAATTATTACATCGTCAATGTCTCTCTAAGTGTTCTTTGTAATAGTTCTAAGGAAGATGTGGCAGATCTTTGGGATGAGATGTTTGGTCACGTGAAATTTATAGATCTTAGTATACTTTCTAAGAATGAACTTTTTTATGATTTATCTCCTTTAGAATCAAATTTTTCTTATTTGTGTGGTACTTGTCAAATAGATAAATAAATTTGTAACCTAAATAAGAAGTTGAATGTTATTGGTACCTCTGTGTGCTAGAGCTATTACACATAGATCTTATTGATCCATTACATATGGAGAGCATATGTGGAAGACGTTATGTCCTTATGAATGTTAGGTGACTTCTCTGGATTGACTTTTGTATGATTTTTGTGTAGTATCTTTGAAGTTAATGACATATTTATTTAAAAGTACAAACAACTTTAAAATGAAAATATATGCACTATCATTAGAATCTGTAGTGATCACGAAAAAATTTAGAAAAATCGAGTATACCGGAGTGCTTTAGTGAAGTTGGTATACACGATGAGTTTTTGGCTTCCAAATCACCTTAACAAAATGGAATAATTAAAAGAAATAATCAAACCATTCAAGAGATGGCTAGATTAATTTTGATAAGAAAAAATGTTCCCAAGAGATTTTTGGCTCAAAATTTTCGTTCATCTTGTCAAACCATCAACCGAGTCTATAAGCGGTACGGTATCAACCTAACCCCCTTATAAGATTTAGAAAGGGAAAGGTCCTACACTCAAGAACCTTAGGTATTTTGGAAGCATATGTTACATGCATAAGGACATAAAATATTTGAATTAGTTTGACTATATGAGTGATGTAGGAATTTTTCATAGCTATTCCACCAAATAGTCGTGCTTTTTCGTGTTTATAATAATATTTCTCCCAAAATTATGGAGTCGATTAACAGTGATTCCTATGACTTCAATGAGTATGATTGTGAAAACACAACTTTTGTATTTCCCCATGTTCAAGATGAGAGGGAAAAAGAAGCGAATGAGTATGAAAAGGTAGATCCACTACCTAGTGAGGTTATGAATGTGGGAGACACACCTCATTGGGTTAGGAAAGACTGTGATGTTACCAAAATCATTGGCAGTCCTAATGATGGAGTAAATAATAGATCTCAATTCCAAAGAGAAGTTAAATTTATTTGTTACACTTCCACTATTTAACCCAAGAATGTGAAGAATGCCTTACTAAATGAATATTAGGTCAATGCCATGCAAGATGAGTTAGACTAATTCTCCAAACAAGAAATTTAGAATCTAATTTCTTTGCCAAAACATGTTCATGTTATCGGTACTAAGTGGATCTTCAAGAACAAATGTGATGAAGATGGTGCCGTTTTGAGGAACAATGCAAGACTAGTGGCTCAAGGATATACATAGGTTGAAGGTGTAGAGTTTGATGAGTATTTTCCCCCATTTATAGGTAAGAGTCGGTTCGTTTACGCTTGGAGATAGCATGTTCCTTAGAATTAAAGCTTTATCAAATGGATGTGAAGAGTGCGTTTATTGATAGAAATTTTCAAGAGGAAGTTTATATATCATAACCTAAGGGCTTTGAGGATACCAAATTCCCGACACACGTTTGTCGCCGAAAAAGTCCTTGTATGACCTTGGACAAGCACCTGGATCTTGGTAAGAAAGACTTACCTCATATCTTATGGGGAAAGACTTTAAAATAGGATGTGTGGACAAGACCTTGTTTTTACAATTTTATCGAAAAGACATATTGGTATCCCAAGTATACGTTGAAGATATTATTTTGAGCTCCACAAATGAGAAATATGCTCAAGACTTTACTTGATTAATGAAAACATAACTCAAGATGTGCATGTTTGGGGAACTGACTTTCTTTATTCGTCTTCAAAAACGTCAAAAAGTTGTTGGAATTTTTATATTGCAATATAAATATACAAAAGACCTTGTGGAGAAGTTTGACATTAATACTTTTAAGCCTAAACGTACTCCCGAGTGTTTTTATTAAGCTTAAAAATGATGCCAATGGAAAGGATGTCGATGAGACACTTTATTATAGCATGGTACGTAGTTTATTGTACCTCACAACTAGTCATCCCAATGTATTCTTTGGTATAGAAGTGTCTGATTGATAATATTTTTGTCCTAAAGACTCTCACTTGAAATCCATTAAGCGAATTATGAAATATGTTAGTGGGACTACATGTTGAAAATATCTTACCAAGTTATTAACAAAATTTAGGTAAACTTCGAATAAACTCATTGAAAAAACTCCTTTTGGAAAACAAACACAAGATGTGTTAAAGATATAAATCATATTAAAATTTAGGTTTCTTGGTTACCAGTTTTTTAAAATAAAAAACCTTATTAAGTCTTTAAATCCTAAACAAATATAGTAAGACTTAAGAACAGAAAACAGTAAATAACACAAGCAATTTTTACGCGATAAAGCCCTAAATTAGGGAAAACCTCCACGGTGACCTTTACGCCACAACCAAATATAATCCACTATAATAAAAAATAATTACAAGCACTAAAAACAGAAAGACAAAATCTTTACAAGACAAAATATACCTAGTGAGGTTTCTTCCTCATATGATTTTCCCGTCTGCTTTCTCCAGCTTTAATTCGTTGCTCCTTAGCGGACTCAATCAAAATGATTATCTCAAAGAAAAGCACACTTTACACTTTAATCTTTAAGTGTTTATGTATGAGATTGTCTAATGACTTGTAACAACCCGTACTTTTGAATAATTAATTTCAACATTTTAATTACATGCATGCTCATAATAATATTGCATATTTAATAAATATTAATTGGTGAGAATAAAATTAATATTTTTGTTGAAGTAAAAATTTACCAAGTGTTGTTAAGTAAATTAAATTCGATAAATTATTAGTACGGCATAGTAGGCAATAACGACGGGGATTGATGGTATATCAATCGGGACATGCGGGTATATATTGGTTACATGGAGCTTTTTTGACTAGCGAGGACCCATTCAAGGGCGTTTAAGTCATTTTTCCTTAAGGAGTTAACCTAAATATAAGATTAAGAGGTTTATATGGGAGACTAGGGTTAGGAGGCAATCACTTTATACATTCTAAACCTCTGGGAGTCTTTTAGTGAGAAAAGAACGAGGAAGACGACAAGAAAGGGTGAAAAAAGGCTATCCTTCCCTAGATTCAACAAGGAGGAGACTAAGATTCAACTACGATTCAAGGAAAATGTATAACGTGCTTGTTGATTTATATTTTTTAGATTCATATCAAAATTGGTAGAGTAAAAATCGATTTTGGGATGGGGATTCTATATTTAAAATGGATTTTTGGGAAAAGATTTACATATGACTCATGTGATGATATTAATCTTGGATTCTTGAGAATAAATCTTGATTTGTGTGGAATTAATCTTTATTGTGGTAGGATTCAAACAAAGGATAGTATAAATTGTGTGAAAATGTTTTGAAAAATAATCTAATTAGAATTGGGGATATTATTTAAATATGTTGAATTGATGAAATTGAATTATGGTTATGCAATTTGTGAATTCTTAATGTGGATTTAGATTGTTTTTTATGTAAAAAAACCCCTTGGAAGACTAAAAATATTGTTAGAATTGTGAAAGTTATGGAATTGCATGTTGGGAGTTTGGAAATCCCATCACTTTAATTCAAGAACTAGGCTCTCGCCTAAAATCGAATTGATTCGGCCTCATAGGTGAATCGATTCGGAGGGAGAACCGATTCGTCTGTGGACCTAAATTGATTCGGACCTACTGTTAGGGACATTAAGGTCTTTTAATGTAATTCGAGGGACATTTACAAAATTGAAATTTATAAAAAGGTTCATAGGGTGTTGTATGACTTCTGGGAATTTTATAAATAATCATAAGAACTCGGGTAGAGGAGAGTAGACTCGAATCATGGTTACGAGTATTTAGGAAGGTTAACACTCGGGATATAAACTACGAATTTTGGATAGAAGTGTTTGGGGATATTATTGTTATTTACGAGATGGTTGGGAATGTCCGGGTATTTCAGAAAGGTTATGTGGTGAAATTTAATTTAATTAGTGAATAATTAAATGTTTATATGTCGGGGATAGACTTATGACTTATAGGCTAGTGCTTCGGGTGTTAGGAATGGATTAGCCAAACTCGATATATATATAACAGTCAGGCTCTCTAGCATACCTCCTAGCAACATACCTATGAACATACCCTTTTTTAAAAAAGTAAAAAAAATAATTTTGAGATGATATTTTTTAGAAGGGTTCATGATATTTCAGTATGCTCCTGTAAAAAAAATCAACTGAAAATAAAGTCTTTTGTTATTTTTAAAAAATAAGTCAAAAAATTGACAGTTTTACCCTTTAAAACTGTCAATTTTTTTACCTATTTTATAAAAATAACAAAACACATTATTTTGAGCTGGATATTTTTATAGGGCACACTGAAATATCATGAACCCACATAAAAAATATCAAATTAAAATTATTATTTTTTGCTATTTTAAAAAAATAGATATATTCATAAGTATGTTTAATGAGGTATGTTGGAGAGCCTATATATATATATATATATATATATATATATGTAGGCATTAATATTTGTGTGCATGATAATTATGTGAAACCTACCCATCCTAGCAGATATACTATCGATGGAGGTCAGGCGTTATGGGAGGTCTAGGGCTGTAAACGGATATTCGAAAATCCGCATCCATCCGATATCCGAATCCGAATTTGCGGATATTTATTCGAAAAAATGGAAACGGATACGAATATGGATACTCTATAAAAATATCCGAGAAAATGGATACGGATACGGATAGTATTAGTATCCGACATGGATAATCCGTATCCGATGCGGAGTATCCATTTTACCGGATATCCGTTTTACCGGATATCTGTATCCGTCAAACATATGTTTAAAATATTAGTAATAATATTAGTATTAGTATTACTAATAAAATAATATTAAAAAAAACTTAAACCTTAATCGTTTATTCCTTAAAACAAAACAAACACAATACACCACTCAAAACAAAAGCACCATACAGTTATTATTTTATTGGTTATATTATAAAATTCCATGTATTATCAATTTATTGAGTATATTATCATGGAGTTACACTAAAGTTACAATACACCCTATCACAGACAATATACACCCACTAAAGAACATATACTCCACTAAAAAAAAATTTAATTTGATTTCATTTCTCTTTCGTACAAAACAAGAGAAAAGAAACCCTCATTTCACTCCACAAAAAACTCTCAATCCTCCACTTCCACTTCCAACCCGCCGCATCAGCCCACAACTGCTCATCAACCCCGCCACCGCTTCTCATTAACCAACCCATCAGTTGCGCATCAACTCCGTCTCTACGTCACTCCACATTCCCTCCTCCTATAACATAAAATTAGCAACAATAGGTACATACAAAATAAAAACAAAAATATATAACTGTATTTATATATTGTTTATGTGATTGCTCATTAATTTTCTTAATTATAAATAAATTTAGGAGAGAAACAAAAAATAAAGTGATAGTTTTGATTGTGATGAGAAGTGAAGTTAACATCATATATATTATATACAAAATAAAAATGTATACTTATTAAAATAAATATATCAGTATGTTTTGAAGACTAAAAGGTCCATGAGGTTATCATTCTCAATAAAATTTGATTTAATCTAAAAGGTGCATATGGAATGATACTGTTATTTTTTTTTATGGCTTGAAGCTTACATGTTTGTAAAGTATGGATGGGTTTAAGTCATATTATCATTATGGAATGTTACTATTATTATAGAAGCCAAGAGGGAGTAATTTTGTTATATATTTATTTGGATTGGGTTGGATTTCATTGGATTGGATATTTCGATAGTTAATTTTTACGATGGCTAAATAATGTAAACGGATACGAATATTATCCGAATCCGAGGTATCCGAACGGATACGGATATGGATAGTTGTTTTAACTATCCGGCGGATATGGATAGTGCATCTAGTAGCGGATACGGATATGAAAAACATGGTATCCGATCCGTATCCGTCCGTTTACCACCCCTAGGGAGGTCACTCTGGTGAATCTCAGAAGAGGTAGTACTGTTTTCCCTGGGTCATAGGTCTGTGCATGCCCATGTTGTGTAAGGTTGGAGTCTCGTAGAATAATGTGGTATGGTTATGACTACGGACTTAAGGCTATGATCGCCTCCAGTTTTTGTTACGTTTTTTTAGTGCGGTGGTGAGATTTCAACCCGGATACCCAGGTTGTGGTGGACTTCCTGGAGCTTGATAGCGTGCTAGTGATTTCGCATACAGCGGGTTAAAATCTCGGGGGGATAGAAATTATATACATATAATGAGTGGTATAAGTATCTATATGCATTTGATGTGTTTTAATTATATGTATATAAAGAGGTAGGCAATTATGTACGAACATAAGCAATTAATTGTGAATATTATTAATAACCGGAGTAAGGTTTTGGGAATGAGTAATAGTGAGATAATTAATTAAGCAGATGTGACACCCCGCCTAATTAAACACCGGGTGATCAGGCCTTTATTAAATTAAAACAGATTTCTCAAATGGTTCATTCTTAGCATCACTGTCGAAAACTTTTTAATTACTAATCCCCTAAGTAAAATTAGACCGGTGCCAAATTTTATCTTTCTTAAAACAGATACCATGCGGAACAAAGTATAAATAATCATGTACTATAATTCAAACAACAAAGTAAAAGTACAACATAACAAAAGTATTACCGAATAAACGATCGGCTAAAAATCCCAAACAACAATAGAATAACCACTAGTCTGAGACTAACATCTGAGACTAATACCGGACCACAAGTCCATACATAGAAGAGTGTGAGATCCTGTACTAGATCTGAATGAGAGATATCGTCTAGTCAAAATCCTGTAAGCATCCACTGTGCTACAGCTCCGAGTCTGGAATGGAATCATCATACATGGCGTCCCTGTGGCTGGACACCTAAAAGGTTTTGAAAATATTTTATAGTAAGAGTTAGTACTCAAAACATTTTGAAAATATTTAACAAGCGTTTATCACAATATAAAATGCGGTTATTGATTACACATATTAGGTTCTCATACACTCTCTTGAGTTAACTCACCCCTCATCTTTTATGCACACCTAACGTTCTACACTTAGTTTATCTAGTCATACCTCCCAAGCTAACTAAAACCAAAGTAGTCAACTGAACTTATTTGTACCCAAGTTCCAGTACCGCCCATACAGTACAACCGTTTCACTAACATCTCGCGTATGTTAATTAATTCTCAAGTAACATTTCATCTATGTTATTTTTCAAGACTTTTCATTTAGTTTCACTTCTAAAATTACTACAATTCTCACAATTGTTGACTTCCCACTTGTGTAATTAAGTTTCGCTACTTGAATTACCAAATAGATTTTCTCTATCTAAGGGTGCATTTCATAATTAAGTTTCACTACTTAACTTACCAATTCAGTATGTATCTTTAAATACATAATCTATATCAATCTACTAATACACAGAAGTAGAATATCATCAAGTATATATATTTCACACGCAATATATACTAAATATCAGTCATTACTATTTTTTCCCTTTTTATACACGTAAAGGACTCTTGGTTCGGAATGATTCATCGACCCCAAGTTAGAATTGGTTCGGAATGATACATCGACCCCAATTATTTATATACACACGTAAATGATTCTTGGTTCGGAATGATACATCGACCCCAAGTGAGAGTTGGTTTGGAATTATCCATCGACCCCAACTATTTTAAAATATATATATATATATATATATATACATATCCTGGTTCGGGACTCTTTCATCGCGACACCAGTTCCTGGTTTGGTTCGGCATTTCTCATCGACCCCAAACATACGATAATTTTATGTTAGTTAGGAATGTATCATCGACCCTAACATAATTAATTTAGGTATAAATTTCTCGACCTAAAAGATCACATAATTCAGTAGGTACACGCCCGACCCATTAATTATATACGTACGTAATATTTTAATCTCATATATTAGCCGTACAACATTTATTTTACGATTTATCTCATTAATCGCATTTATTTGAGTATTCACATAACTCTAAGGGTCCTAGTTACCCCTTACATATAATTTCAGTAGTTACTGCTTACCCTACTGGTCTATTACTTAAATTGAATTTACTTCGCCCCGTAACTCAATTTCCGAAGTCCCCGATACTCTACTAAATCGGATTATTCTCCTCGGTCCGTAATCCAAGCCCTACACTCAATGGCCTTATCGTACCTCAACAATATACCTATTGGTCTCATTCTCACTCCCATATAAGTATATTATAAATCCTAGGATACTCATTCATTCCCGAAAATCAACGAAGGATTAAACACAAATTTTTTTTCGGGAAACAGCTTGTGTCGATCGATCGACTGCTGGGTTCGATCGATCGACATAGTCGATCGATCGATAGTTCGAGATCGATCGATCGATCGAACAGGGACAGACGTAGTTCGTCTTCTTCGTTAAGATTTTCCTCCATAAACAAATCTTCAAACTCCATTATAGTCCACCAAACTTCGACCCAATGATCCAAATATGTTTTCACATATACTAGGACAATTTCTAACGTGTCAAATACATCAAAACTCCAATTCCTTTCAAGAAAAAGTGAATTAAACCCAAAATTTCTTTAAACCCTAGTTATGGTGTTCTTCCCATATTTTCATTCAAAATCCAGATTTTATTCCGAAAAATCATCAAGTCTAATCTGAATAATAATCCTCTACATAAGTTAAATCATTCTACATGCGATTCCTATCCCAAAATGTATAAATATCATCCTTCTCCAATCAAGATATTGATTTAAACAAGATTATTCAAAATCCCTACACATGGGTATTATAACTTTATAATTTTTGCAATAAACAACTTGCCTTATGATCAGTAGGGTCTGATTTCGTGGTTGTCGTTGATGATTGATGAACTTCATCCTTCAATCCTTCTTCACCAACAAGTTGATAGTGAAAATCTCCTTTGAATCCTTCCCAATTCTTTCTTTTGCCTTGAGAATGGTTTCTCTCTTATCTCTAATGGCTATGGTGTATTTTCATGGGTTTTCTAACCCTAACCCCTCTATCATACGGCTGATATAAAGCTCTCAATTTCGTAGGTCTCCATACCCTCTTATGTTAAAAGACCAAAATGCCCCCGAACGGTCTCGGTTTAGTCCAAAATTACCCCGAGACTCAACTAGTACCCTCGGGTATACTATTTTGACTAATTTGACCCTTTCGGACTCATCGGTGACCTCTAAATTATCATTTGAGTCACTTAAAAAATATTACTCGTTCTCACCCCAACACGGTCTACACGCGTTAAGTAACTATTTACCACTCGCACTAAGTAAATATAATGAGGCAATGTAAATCGGTAACTATCTCCCGATTGATATTCCAAAATTATAATTTTTAATAAATCCCATTAAATTACTCCAATTTAATTAAATAAAATATTCAGAAATACGGGGTATTACAGCAGATAAGTAAGATAATTATTAAATCAATGATAAAAAATACTCGAGAGAGGGTAATATGTTACATTGAAATTATGGATGAGGCTAGTTAGGCGGGGTAGCATAACTAAGAGGGTGAAGAACATATGTTAGATGCGCACATTAGATAATGGATGAGGATTATCTCATGTGAGTGCGCTACCACTTTAAATATGAAAATTTCTTTACATTTTCAATAATTGCATCTTATACACTTGCTAAATATTGCAATCTAGATTAGTTTCTCTATTTCAGTTGCCAGCTAGTCTTGTTGCCCGTGTATTTCAGACTTATGTACTTCCGTGTATTTTATTTAGTTAGTTTGGATATACTAGGTTTTTTACCCGATGGTTTATTCGGGGACTTTATTTATTTATCTAAACTCCAAACATTATATTGTGATCACATTTATTATAATTATTATGCATCGTATTATGGTGGATTAGTTACTACTGTTGTATGTTAATGAAAGATAAAAATTAACACTACTTACTAAATTAATTGGGTAGTTAGTAATTAATTATGTTTCGACATTGATGCTAAGAATGAGTCATATGAGACTACCATTTTATTTTGGTAGAGGTCTAGCCACCCATTATTTAAATAAGCCAGGTGTCACATGCTTATGAAATGGTTACACGCAAGTATGCAATCTCCCCCACTCTTATAATACAAACAAGTCCTATAAATTGCAAGGTCTTCTAATGACGACGACGAGATATTTCAAAATCAAATAATATCGGACTTCTTTATCTCAAAAATGATTTTCAAATATGGAGATTTTAGATCTTTCAAAACTCATATATAGACATGTATGGTTTATATACAAAATTTTAATTTTACAAAGTGTAAAATTTATATAAAATATTATATCTGGAAAACATATCATGTTTGAAGTCTTTTTTTTAAGATTTTGAAACAAAAGATGTTGGATCTAAAAATATACAACTACAAAAATATGATCCAACTAGAGAGAAATTTCTATAAAAAAAATTTAATAGACAACCTAAAATACTTCGTGAAATGTATTTCTAGGTTTTAAGACACAAATTTAAAGCGAAATAGGACCTTAAACTGTGAGAGGTTGTTTCAAGAGGAAATCAATTCTCAGAGAAATAGATCAGTAAAATTCCTAAAACTACTAACCTAGAAAACCCTAAACAGTATGAAAGTGAAAATCTAGGCATTCTTCAAAAGAGGTTTTAATCAAATAGTGAAAAACAAAACTAAACTCTTTTGGTTTTGTAAGAGAATTTTCAAAATTAGGTTTGGAAAAATTATGCTCAAAACCTTAACTCTGGAATTTCTCTCTTCTCTCTCTTTTTCTTTCTCTCTTTTTTTGTCTCTCAGGTCTTGCTCTCGCAAAAGTTCTCAAATGGCTGAGATGATGGATCTATTTATACTGAAAGATGAAGATTATGGAAGACTAAAGTGTTTTCAACGGCTGTGATTAAATTGATCATTAAACTTTTAATCTAATGGTTCAAATGGCACTGCACAAAGGATTCCTCTAATTGGATATAAATGGATGCACTGGGATTAGTAATAACGACACGCAGGCCGTAGATTATATTGATATAACAGATGGAATCCTTTCTTAAGTATGTGAATGTAAAGAAATATAACTTCAACCAACCACATGAAGACGAATGGATACACTTGTAATGCAACTGCAAGCCATCAGACGCATGTTTTTAAAATTCTAAAAATTTTATTTTGTACCACAACATTCTCTGACAGTTTTATATTAAGTCCAGACAGTTTTTAAGGAATTAGGGAAATTCCATTTTTAGCCCACAAACATTTTAAACCCTAATTTTAAATGTTCAAAAATAATTTTAAAATGTTTAGAAATTGTGAAAAAATACTTAATAATATTTTAACACACACACACAATGTAGTGTGTGAATTTGTGAACCAAGAGTGTGTTGTTAATTACCTTTAGGCTTATTTGGCAAGCTTGGAATGTTGAGGATATTTTGCTGATATAGTCTTTATAGTACACATGGATAGTAACTCAGACAAACTATAAAATCATTTTGTCTATATTTTCAAACTAGTTGGAACTCCTATATGGCACAAACTTAAGTAAATCAACCATATAATGTGTTCTCAATCTCGCCCTTTGGATATTATAAACAAAATACCCTTGAGTACTTGATACTCATAGGTGGAAAATAAAATGCTAGATTCCTATACAAAAGACGTAGTCTACCCATACCCATCATAAAACTGAAAATAAGATAAATAAAATAATTACAGGAGTCAACTATTTACAGGCCAATACCCTAATTGGTAACAATGTACAATGGATCTGTATATCAATGCTTGAAATAAAACGCTTGAATTGGCATGCTAGTTGAATCATAGAAAATATATTAAGACATGTACTCAACTATTCTCCCCCATTTTGTATGAAATAGACAATGGGTAAACAACTATAAGAGAGATAAATAAAAATTATTCTGCCAAATGTAACTCATAACGCGGGTAATATTAGGGGTCTCCTACATACAAGAGATAAAGGAAGCGTCTTTTGTCATTTACCAAACAACCATACGCTAAATCTTCAGAAATCAATTATAAACAAGATATATACTAAGGATATGACTAATAAGCCAATTATTATTCAAGAACTATCATCCATGTGGCTTTTCCTAATGACTCAAAATGAGTACTATCCAAGGGTTTTGTGAATAAATTAGCCAACTATTTTTTCGTGTTTAGATACTCAATATCTACTACTTTGGATTCAATAAGTTCCCTAATAAAGTGATGTCTAATTTTGATATGCTTAGTGCGTGAGTGATGAACATGATTCTTAGATATATTTATAGCACTTTGATTATCACAAAATAGTGTAAGTCTGTCTTCCTTAATTCCATAATCGCACAACATTTTTTTAATCCATAACAATTGGGCACATAACTACCATCTTATATATATTCATATTTGGTTAAGGATAAGGATATGCAGTTTTGTTTCCTACTACTCCACCCAACTAAATTATTACCTACATAGTAGTAGGCACCATATATACTTTTACTATCATCTGTGCATCTTGCCAAGTCAACATTTGTATAACCAACTATAGTGCTTTTAGTGTCTTTTGTGTACCAAATGCCATAGTTAAGTGTTCCCTTAACACATTTCATGATTTGCTTAGCACATAATAAATGACATTCTTTAGTTGAACATTGATAGTGTGGACAAATACATACAACAAAAGAAATATCAAGGATACAGTAAGATATACTAGACTCCCTATCATGCTTCTATATGGAGTAGGATCAATATCTTTGCCATGTTCATCTTTAGATATCTTAGTGGTAGTGCTCATGAGTGTTCGTACAATTTTGCATTATCAAGACGAAACTTTTTAACTGACTCACTAGCATATTTAGTTTGAGATATAAACAGTCCATCACTACATTGTTTAACTTGTAAACCAAGAAAATATTGTAACTACCCTATTAGGGACATCTGAAATACATCATACATAATACTAGAAAAGTCCTTTACTTGAACAAGGAAGATGGATGGAAAAATGAAATCATCCACATAAACATATGCAATCAAAACTTCGTGATCAATTTTTTGAATGAATAATGTCAGTCATTGTCTCCACGATCAAACCCTTTATTGACTAAAAAGATTGATAGGCGTTGGTACTAGGACCTAGGGGCTTGATTTAAGCCATACAATGCCTTTTTTCAATCTAGACATGTCTAGGGTAAGTGGAATCAACAAACCCATTAGGTTGCTCAACGTATACTTCTTCTGATAAAATACCGTTTAAAAAGACAAACTTAACATCCATTTAGAAAAGCTTGAATTGCAAATGGCAGGAAATAGCTAAGAGGAGATGAATTGATTCGAGTCTTTTCACCAGAGCAAAAGTCTCATCAAAATCAATTGCCTCTATCTGAGGATATCCTTGCGCTACTAACCTAGATTTATTTCTAACGACTATCCTAAACTCATCAATTTTATTTTTAAAAATCCAATGAGTGCTGATAACCTTTTTGTCTTCAGGATTTGGGACTAAAGACCAAACATCATGACATTGGAACTGAACTAACTCATACTGAAGAATGTTAATATGATATGAGTCATTACAGGCATCATTTACCCTTCTTAGTTCTACAAGAGAAACAAAACATGCAAAGTTAGTCACATTTCAGAGGTGGGATCTAGTTTGTACTGGCTCAGAAGGGTTACCAAAATCCTTCTTTAGGAGATGGTATTTAGAAATCGAGGTCAGTACTGTAGGGACCTCAGGTGGCAGTGAATCAGTTATCTCAACATAGGCAAATATATAAATATTTTTGGACTCATCCACGACTACTGATTGACTATCACTACTCTCAGCGCTTGTGTCATTTACAATTATGTTAATAGACTCCATTATAACTTTGGTACGCAAGTTCTAAACACAGTAAGCCCTACTTATTTGGGAATATCCTAAAAAAAATGGTTTTATCACCTCGGGTACCAAATCTAGAAAAAAATTCTCCATCTTTGCTGACATAACAAATACTCTCGAAGGTTCTAAAGTACTTCAAGTTGGTTTTTTTTATTGTACCACAGTTCATATGATTTATCTTTGGTATTTTTTTGAGGTAAACACGGTTAATAATGTGACACGTCGTCTAGACTACCTCAACCCAAAAGTATTTTGGCAACCCTTTGGCATGTAACATAACCCTAGCCATCTCTTAGATTGTCCTATTTTTCGCTCAATAATACCGTTTTATTGAGGTGTCCTAGGTGCACTAAATTCATGTTTATAGCCATTGCCAATAAAACATTCTGTCATAATAGAGTCTTTGAATTCTCCACCTCTATCACTCCCTATACTAGATACTTGGGTATCCTTCTCATTTTTTATTTTTAAAAGGATTTTAAGAAATTCTCGAAAGGTGTCCAATTTATTTTTCATAAAAGCAACCCAAGTAAATTGCGTAAAGTCATCCACCATGACCAAGATGTAACTGTTACCACAGAGGCTCACAGTTCTAGATGAACCCATTAGGTCCATGTGCATTAGTACAAGAGGTTTAGAAGTTAAAATATCCTTAACTTTCTTGTGAGGAGTCTTACCTATTTTCCTCACTTGGAAAGGACCACAAACAGTGTTAAAAGTGTTCTTTAGTTGGGGTAACCCACTAGCTATATATTGGGAACTTAATCGACATAGATTATCAAAATTAGTGTGACCTAATCTGTTATGCGAAAGATCATAATCATCTAACTTGGTTATCTTATAGGATTCATTACTTGTAATCATTGTGTAGTAATTTTCTTGAGTTATATTTCCTGCAAGAATACAGTTACCCTCTTTATTCAAAATTTTATAATTAGTTTTAGAGAAGATCACTGTGTGATCAGAATCACATAATTTTGATATGCTAATAAGATTAACTTGAAGACCTTTTACTATCAAGACATCATTTAGAATAGGAACACCCTTTTCACAAAGAATTATTTTACCAATGATCTGGGATGAGACTCCATCACCAAAAAGGGCATTACCTCCTAAGGGCTCATTCTTATTAGTTAATTTAGTTTCATCCCCAGTAATGTGTTTTGAATAGTCGGAATCCAAATATTAATCAGCTGAGGTACATTCGACTTTAAATGTAGTTATAACCACATTGCACCTAAGTTTGGGTAAGAGGTCATCTTTTCTAACTCAAATAGCCATATTTTTAACATTTTTCTTGGCCTTGGACTTAGAAATGGTATGAAGAGTGTTTCTAAATGTTTTTTTCTTAGTTCGAGGTCTTTTTTCTTCTTCTTTTATAATTAGAGTTTTAAGTGGTCTGCCTAGGGACAACATACGTATTCTTACTCTTCCTAGAATAGTTAAAGTTTTGATAAAATGTAATATCCGAGCCCGATAAAAAAAAATATTGGTTATAATTGAGGAGGGGTTTATTATAAATATGGAGGATTTGTGGGTAAAAATGAAAAAAAATGAAATAAGGTCGTTCAAACGACAAGGGATGTCGTTCGAACGACAATACATACGTCGTTATAAGGATCGTTAGAAGCATGGCTTCTAACGACATGCTACTCATTTAAAGTGGCATGTTTTTAGAAGGGTCATTCGAATGGCATAGGTTAAGTCGTTATAATAACCTATGTTAAATCATTCAAATGACACTAGTCGAGTTTTTAGATCAAAATTCCCCTGTGCACTGTCACAATTTGGAGCCTTGATTTGGTGTGTTGTCAAGCCCAAATCAGTTCTGCAAGGGTAAAACAGGGTTTTTAGGCTTAAGGGGTGTTTTATAAGGTGTTGTTTGGGGTTATTTTGGGTTCTTATTGTTGGAATAAGATGGAAGAAGTAAAGAGACAGTGGGAGATAAAGGAAGAGGTGGGTGGACTTCCACCACCACTCCTCCACCATAAACCACTCATAAATAACCACTTTCAATATGTATTTCCCCATATTTGGGAAAAATATACCCATTTCCACCACGGACAAAGAAGACCTACAAATTTTGGAGTTATATTTTGGGGTTTTCTTGGATAAGATGAAGTGGGTTTTAATGGAGTTGATGAAGTTCTTAGCTTGGAGCTTTAGAGGATGCTTTGGTAACCCCTTGAGGCCACCTTTGAAAGTTGGGGTTTCTCCTCCTACACCACCACCACCATTGTAGCCATTAGAAGTGGGTAACCTTACTCTTAGCGTACAAATGTTATTTTGCATTGTAGTATTGTGTTAGGCTATTTGAGTAGGGTGTAATTAGTTAAATAGCCATTTGTTGTGTAAAAGACAATAAACATTTTTATGGAATAAAAATGTTAAAAATGATATTTTGTTGAAAAAAAAAGGGTGGATAATTATTTCAAGGTTTTGAAATAATGAAAATTGATGTTTTATGAAAATGGTGTATTTTCTAGTAATTTTGATGAAAAACATTTTATGAAAGAAAGTGTTTGCAAAAAAGGTGATTTTTGTCGAAAAATGATAATTTGTTGAAATTAAAGAATAAGTATATATTTCAAGATTCAGGAATATTGAAAGAATATATTTTATTAAATGGGAAATTCTAAAAATATTGGTGTTAAATGTTTTATGAAATAAAATATTTGGAAATGATGATTTACTTGGTAAATAATTGGTGAAAAATATGTTTAAACCATGTAGAAGAATTTTGGGTTTAAAATCCACTTTCTCATGTACATATAAACTTATAGTATTCTGACATAGAATGTATAAACAAGTCAAAGAGATTGAAATAATAAAAATTGAGGTTTTAGTCTTCATAGTATGTATAATTGATACTAAAGAACATAATGTGTATAAAGTTAAAAGACTACCTGTTAAATAAAAGAAATGACAATTTTTCTATAAAGGTATTCTTAAGTGTGAATGTATTTCTTGAATGAAGAAAGTAAAGGAATGTATATCTTGGGAAAATATTGATAAAAATGATTAATTAAGTGTTAATGGGTAAACATGTGATGGTTAGTAAGTGTAACTTGCTAATGCTGTGAGATATTACCATTTATGCGATTAAAAAGAGATTAAAGGTGTAAAAGTATTTCCAATCAAGTAAAATATTACTCCAAGTGTAAATAGGTGTTAAAGGATTAAAACACTTAAGAAGTTGGTGTGAATAGCTTAATAATGTTTTTGGGTGAAATTAATATTTGCGAAAATAGAGTAAAAGGTGATTTTGGAAATAAAAGGCATAATGGTAATTTTACTTAAAATGGAACATTTTTATAAAATAAAATTATCGTAAAGGGTGTTACACATAGTGTTACTAAATGAATAAAATGTTGGGATAAAAATCAAGGTTAAAGTGTAAATGACATGAAATAGTAAATTTTCAAGTGTAACACAAATAGGGATTGTAAAATCCCGGGTTTTGTCTTCGGACGGGTAAAAAGGATAAGTGTAATAATGTGAACATTTGTAAAATGTTAAAACACATTAAAAGGAACTCGGATGACACCGGGATAAAGCAATAAGGGCTCGGAGCCCTTGGATGAAAAGTCTGAAATCACTGGCCAGAGCATATGGTGCGCATAGCCGGTGGTATGGAGCCCATGGAAGTATTTGGTATAGGAGGATTCCGAGTAAAGATAAAGGAAATATGAAATATGTCAAGAAATGAGTTGCGTGGTAAAATGTATTGATACAAACAAACTTTAATGGATATGGTAAATGTTTCGATAAGGGTGATATGGACAAGTAAATGCATAAATCTATAAATGTCCATGAGATAAGGTAAAAAAGGGTTAAAGAAAGTGGATAATTGGGTGGTTAAGCGACCTAAATGGCTAAACCCATATTTAACACATAAATGTGTTGTAATAAAAGGATTTTCAAAGATTAAATGAGTATTTTCTAACACGGTGAATGTGTGTATTGAAATGGTGATTTTCAATGAAAATATTAAAGTGTATTGAAATAAACAAAAGGATTAGATTACGGTAAGGGAATCGGTTTGGATAAATAATGATTTTAAGTGTTGAACCGGGTGTGTTAAATAAAGTAAGAATGCTAAGTATGAATAAAGAAATCCTTTAATAAGATTAATGTAAATTAATCTAGACATGTAAGGTTTTCGAAATATAAAATGGTTAATGCATTGGAATATGTACTTTTCAAACCTATACGTATGTAGGTATGTACATATTTTCGCATCATATGGCTGTAGCGTGTGAGTATTCCTTTCTGCCGTTCGTTTCCATACTACTTGTATGAATGCCACTGGGCATAGGCTCACATCCCCTCTTTGTTATGGAAGGTTGTGAGCGGTTTCGTATTTTTAGGGCGTTATACTGGTAAGTGTATTTTATTTATGTTTACGTTAGTATCTCTGTTTACTAGGACATCAGGGTTCTCCCCATGGGTCCCTCACGTAGTTTATCTTGAAACTGGTATCGCATGCTAAACAAGTGAAACGTTAATTAAAATAAAACTCGATTTGCAACATTATATAGGTTGTTCTATTTCCCTTCACACCTAACGCTCGATTCAAATCGAGTTGACTCATGGGTAACCCATAAATCCAAGTCGGGGCATTGCAAATAGTATCAGAGCTCTAGGTTCAAGGTTCCTTTCGGGTGTGACATGGTGAGGTCGACATTGGATCTTTCGACATCGTTGTGGTTTGGGCCAGTCATGCTAGTTTGACGACGGTTGAGTTCGTATTGTCGACGGTAGAGTCTGAGAGGTTAGCACGAGAAGTTAGATTAATTCCAAGTGGAACACGATTATATTGATGCTTTTTAATCACTTCTGCATTTCTGATTAGAACTGTAGTAATTTACGAGTGTCCATGCAAGCCTATAGTGGTGACACCATAGTTGTTTGTGTGATTTGCTTATGTTAAAATTTGGTGACATAGAATCAATCGGGATATCGATAGAATGTTATGGCACCTAATGGGCAGGTGGCACGAGTTTCATATAGTCACGATAAAGGTTGATGGTTAGGGTGTCTAGGCTAGACACTAAAGAGTTGTGATTAAAAGGTATATATCTCCCCTAGGTGCGACGCTTATGGGTAGTTAATGCTAGTGACGTAATTAGGCAAATTCGATGCATGGGGTGATACCGTAATTGATGGAATTTTGGTGGACACATGAAATAGTGTAGGCTAATAGTGGCAACACCTTATAATTTTATGTGAGAGGTGTCTTGAGATGACTTTGGTGGTGAGAGTAGCTTAGTAGTGGAGATAATGGGTTGTCTTTACTACGACCTAGCGGTGAAAGTTGTGTATTTCATGTATGGAGACTAGATAGTTGAATAGCATTTACAAGTATCAATTTTATGGCGAACCGTATTACCGCTTTGGTTGAGGTTTTAGGTTGTATGTACCTTGGCTATGATATTGAGGAATAGGATCGCGTGCGGTATCCATGGTGAGGGCCTTGGTGTTTATAGGAAACACCCGACGTCCATATCCTACCAAGATCAACATATTTATGTTAACTCGTGGATTGGCACATGGTGTGATATTCACATAGCAAGGAAATTTAGTTGCCATAGTTATACATTCATTTATGGATTTGGTCAGGCAGACCTTGAGATTTAAAAAATGCAGGTGACATCCTATATCCTGCCATGACTCTTAGTAGCACCGTTTATAGTTTATACTTGACTTATAGTCACAAATGTTTGGAAAAAAGGCTTGGAAACTCGTTTAGCCGCCAAGGTAATGGATAGGTGTGGGGAAATCCCAGTATGTGAGTAGTTCATAGGCACGTGGAGGTGCTCGTAGGAAAAATTATGTGTGGCATCGTTAAGGATAAATATTGAATGTCGTCGTGTCTTGATGTATTTGATGATTAAGGTGAAGGATACGACAGAAGCTCGTAGACTTGTGTCCTTGCGAGCATCGAGTAATGTAGATGTGGGTATCGAGAGGTTAAAAGATTGCACCTAAGATGATAAAGATGTAAACGGTGAAACCTAGTCAAGTTTGGACTTCACACAAAGTACGTTTGGTGTTCTTAGGAAACCAATTAGGTTTGCTAAAAGAGTCAATAGAATTCTAGTAATGATCGAGTTGAGGGTCATGTGATGACCTAGATTAATAGTTGCATAATATATGTGTCAGTTATGGTTTTCCATTTGACACAAATGGGTGGTGTAACCCTTAAGGAAGGATGACAATCGTATCATTTTATGAGTGATTCTCGGAGGTTATGGAATGACTAGTATGGATATGGTGATACTCAGTTTCAAGATGCAATAGGAATGTATTCAAAAATTAAAGTGATGACGCCATGTGGAGGCTTGAAAATGGCAACTAAGATGGGTAGCATTAAACATGATTATTATGTCATGATGTCGACAATAGATGCTAGGGTAGCCTTAGTAATGCAAAGATTAGTTACTTCATGTCTTTCTCAGTTGGTACGGGTTAGAAGAGGTAGCCTAATGTGATATTAATCACCCTTAGGGTACCAATGACGACGGGTGTGGTCGTCACGATGATTTTGCATAAATTTTATGCGGGTGAAAATTGACGATAAGTTTGGTGGTAACCTAGTGTGGTCAAAGGACACGATTACGTGGGTTCTTCGCTTGAGCCAAGTAATGTCTGCGGGATGTGGGATTCGATCAGGAAATGTTAAAGTAGATAATGACCTAGGTGTAATAGGTTATTGATGTCGTTTCTTATTTTTGGACAAGCTCGATATAGACAAGGCATGAGGTATCCGCCAATCAGGATGATTTGTTTACACCAAGGGTGTGAAAGGTAGGGCCTTGCTCCCAAGGAGGGAAGTGGAGCATTGGCTTTCTCAAGGACTACTAATTTCTAAATTGTGATCGCATTCGTGTTATGAGAGTGAATGGTTAGGATTCGATTCGTTACGGATAGTGACCCAGGCCAGGGTATATGGCTATAAATAATGCTCGGTGAAAGTTTTAGGAATGAGTGGTATGACTTCTAGTATACAGTGTATGTTTGATTTCATGAGTCAGAATCGGTTGCCTAAGGGAGAAATTCCTTGGGCTGGTTTCTTATCCCTCTGACTCAAGTGTGTTCCTTTTAGTTTCTGTAATTGGGAATCGATGTTCTCACCTATGTGGTGACTCAGACCGGTGCCATGTTATGTGCGACGCGATTGAGCTCGAGAGAGTGCGATGGATCAAAATTGGTCAGTGCAGTTCGATAACTGGGTGCGCTTATCTGAGGTATTCTTCTTGTTGCACAAAAACCTTGCGTACTGGTGGCTATGCTTTCGGCCATTTAGTTTGTTCGTAGAATCAATTTTCCTTAGACTAGTGGGTTATTGACTAGATGACTCGACAACCAATGGATCGGGTTGCGAAGAGAAGGAAAATGGTTTGAGGATATAGTAGAATGTTAAAAATTGAGGAAAACGTAGCATATGATGTTTCTTTACCTTGGTGAGTGGATTAGAATTAGACTCTAGTGAGTATTCAAGGACGAGACACCTAAAATTGTGTTAGTTTCATCAGAGTGACGCAGCAGAAGGTGTAAACCAGGCATACAATAATGATTTAATAGACATATTCCTCTCTAGAGCCAGAGAATGGCATAATTTGGTTATTAAAAAATTCATGCGAGTTATATAGTTAGGATAATCTGGGAATTTGTGGAGCCCAGGATGTGTGGTCCTAAGCTAGAAATCGATTATGTGATATATACGGTGGTTGATTGTATCATGAGTGTCTTTGGGTGAGCATTGGTCGCTAGAAAACGATTGCCCGTAATGGCACCGGTATGCCTTAGATACTAGAATGGGTAGTGTTGGTTATGATTTGGACTTGGTCATAAGGCGAGTGAAGAATCAGAGTCGATTATGTAGTGTCATGTTTGATGAAATGATGAGCATTAGAGCATGATACATATTAAACATTTGGCAATCTTAGTACCAAGGATCTCGATGAATTGTCTTGGAGGATTCTTAGGACTTCGGATGGAAGCTGGTGGACCCCATGATTTTAAGGATTAATGGAATGAGAATTTCGGGGACAAAATTCCCCAAAAAGGGAAGTTTGTAATATCCCACCCCGATAAATTAAATAAATTAGATATTGGTTATAATTGAGGAGGGGTTAATTATAAATATATAGGAATCGTGGGTGAAAAGTTAGAGTAAAATAAAAAGAAACGAAATAGGGTCGTTCAAACGATAAGGTATGCCGTTCGAATGATAGTACAAAAGTCGTTAGAAGGGTCATTAGAAGGGTCGTTAGAAACAGGGTTTCTAACGACATGCTACTCGTTTACAGTGGCAGGTCGTTAGAAGGGTCGTTATAAGCATATTTCGAATGACGTAGGTTAAGTCGTTCGAACGAACTATGTTAAGTCATTCGAATGACACTGGTCGAGTTTTTTAGATTAGAATGCCGCTATGCGCTATCACAATTTGGAGCTTTGATTTGGTGTGTTGTCGAGCCCAGATCAGTTCTGCAAGTGCAAAATGGAGTTTTTGGGCTTAAGGGGTGTTTTATAAGGTTTTGTTTGGGGTTATTTTGTGGTATTATTATTGGGAGAAGATGGAAGAAGTAGATAGAGAGTGGGAGAGAAAGGAAGAGGAGGGTGGTATCAACTACCACCCACCACCAAACCACCATTCCTCCACCATAAACCACCCATAAACCACCACTTTTAGGATGTGTTTCCCAAGATTTGGGCAAAATATATCCATTTCCACCATGGACAAAGAAGATCTATGAAATTTGGAGTTATATTTTGGGGTTTTCTTGAAGAATATGAAGTGGGGTTTAATGGAGTTGAAGGAGTTCCTAGCTTGGAGCTTTGCAAGACGCATTGGTAACCCCTTGAGGCCACCTTTGAAGGTAGGGGTTGCTCCTCCTATACCACCACCACCATTGTTGCCATTAGAGGTGGGTAACCTTAATCTTAGTGTAAAAATGTTATTTTACATTGTAGTCTTATGTTTAGGCTATCTGAGCAGGGTGTAATTAGTTGAATAGTAGATTTGTTGTGTAAAAGACAATAAACATTTTTATGGAATAAAAATGTCGAAAAAGGTTATTTGTTAAGAAAAAGAATGGATTATTATTTCAAGGTTTTGAAATAATGAAATTGGATGTTTTATAAAATTGGTTTATTTTCTAGTAGTTTTGATGAAAAAGATTTTATGAAAGAAAATGTTTGCAAATAAGGTGATTTTTATCAAAAAATAATATTTTGTTGAAATTAAAGAATAAGTAAGTATTTAAAGATTTTGGAATATTGAAAGAATGTATTTTGTGAAATGGGAATTTCTAGAAATGTTGGTGTTAAACATTTTATGAAATAAAATGTTTAGAAATGATGATTTACTTTGTAAATATTTGGTGAAAAGTATGTTTAAACCATGTAGAAGGATTTTGGGTTTAAAATCCACTTTCTCATGTACATATAAACTTGTAGTATTTTCACATAGAATGTATAAACAAGTTAAAGGAGATTTTGTTGGGTTTAAACAACAAATAATAAAAGTCGAAATTTTAGTTTTCAAAGTATGTATAATTGAGACTAAAGGACATAATGTGTATGAAGTTGAAAGACTGCATGTTAAATAAAAGAAATGGCTTTTTTCCTATAAAGGTAGTCTTAAGTGTGAATGCATTTCTTCAATGAAGAAAGTAAAGGAATGTCTGTCTTGGAAAGATATTGATAAAAAGTATTAATTAAGTGTTAATGGGTAAACATGTAATGGTTAATGAGTGTAATTTGCTAATGTTGTGAAATATTAACACTTATGGGATTAAAAAGAGATTAAATGCATACAAGTGTTTCCAATCAAGTAAAAGATTATTCCAAGTGTAAAAAGGTGTTAAAGGGTTAAAATACTAAAGAAGTTGGTGTGAATAACTTAATAGTGTTTTTGGGTGAAATTAACACTTGTGAAATTGGAGTAAAAGGTAATTTTGGAAACAAAAGAGGTAAAATGGTAATTTTACTTAAAACAGAAAATTGATATGAAATTAAAATGTTGGAAAGGGTGTTACACAATGCAGTCCTAAGTGAATATGATTTTGGGATAAAAATAAAGGTTAAAGTGTAAAGGACATGAATAGTAAATTTTCAAGCGTAACACAAATTGGGGCAATAAAGTCCCGAATTTTGGCTTCGGCCAGATAAAAAGGATAAGTGTAATAATATGGACATTTGTAAAATATTAAAACACATTAAAAGTAACTTGGATTACTGTGGGATAAATCAAGAACGGCTTGAAGCCTTTGGGTGAAAAGCCCTAAATCACTAGCCAGAGTACGTGGTGCGCATAGCCAGCGGTGTGGAGCCCATGGAAGTATTCAGTATAGGAAGATTTTGAGAAAAGATAAAGGAAACATGGAACATGTCAAGAAATGGGTTGTGTGGTAAAATGTGTTAATACAACCTAACTTGAATGGATATGATAAATATTTCGATAAAGGTGAAATGGACAAGTAAATCCGTAAATCTATAAATGTCCATGAGATAAGGTAAAAAGGGTTAAAGAAAATGGATAATTGGGTGGTTAAGCAGCCTAAATGGTTTAACCCATATTTAACACAAGAATGTGTTGTAATAAAAGTATTTTCAAAGAATAAATGGGTATTTTCTAACACGTTAATGCATGTGTTGAAATGTTAATTTCCAATGAATATACTAAAGTGTATTGAAATGAACGAAAGGGTTAGATTTCGGTAAGGGAATGGGTTTGGATAAATCAAGTGTAATGGTTTCAGGTGTTGAACCGGGTGTGTTAAATAAAGTGAGAATGCTAAGTATGAATAAATAAAGACTTTAATAAGATTAAGCTAGATTAATCTGGACAAGTAAGATTTTCGGAATATAAAACGGCTAATGCATTGGAATAAGTATTTTCAATGGTATATGTATGTAGGTATGTACATATTTTCGCATGCATGTGGTTGAAGCGTGTGAGTATTCCTTTCTACTATTCGTTTCTATATTGCTTGTATAAATCCCACTAGGCATAGGCTCACATTCCCTTTTAGGTATGGCATATTGGGAGCGATTTCGTATTTTGAGGGCGTTCTACAAGTAAGTATGTTTTTTTATGTTTACGTTAGTAGCACTGTTTACTTGGTCATCGAGTGCTCCCCTTGGGTCCCTCAGGTAGTTTATCTCGAAACTGTTATTGCATGCTAAACAAGTGAGACATTAATTAAAATAAAACTGGATTAACAACACTATATATATTAATCCATTGTACTTCACACCTAATGCTCGGATCGGACCGGATTGAATCATGAGTAACCCATAAATTCGAGTTGGGGCATTACATAAACAGGTGTGAACAGACGTTTTTGAAAACACTCAGTAATAGAGTGACTATAGACATCGCAGTAATCACAGTATTGGTGTGAGGTAGGCTTGACTTTATTACCTAAGTCCTTGAAAATAGGTTTGGTCATGTTTATCACATTGGTTTTAACTCCAACAACAGTCTCAGTACTTTGTCCAAGATCTCTTATGGGTACCGTTAGATTTCATCTTTAGGTTACTCAAACTTTATGTTTCTTTAGAGACATCAATATTCATAATTCCTTTCTAAGATTTATCCAAAGTCTGGCCCGTTTTAACAAAGACAGTGTTTGAATCTGAAAAGGTTATCCTTGTATCTTTAATATTTTTATCAAATCTAAGGCTAGTTTTATCATCATAATTAAGTTTGATATAGCTAATGATGTCATCATAAGTTTTAGCATGAGTCTAAAAGTGTAGGCATTTTTTGAAACCATTTGAGACCTTTTATTTAGATTCTTCCCATTCAACTAAGGTATCTTTATACCTTTATTCTAAAACAAAGCTTTTCTCATAAAGATCTTTTAATTTGGAATAGTATTCTTTAGTTTCTGTTCCATGTGCAACACATTGGGCTGTGTAATCCTTAGCATTTTCCCAAATAGTGTTACTAAGTTATTCAACACGTTCAATCACCCTTTTCACCATTTTTTCTAATTTGGCACTTCTCCTAAGAGTCTTAGTGTACAGTTATTGTATGTCAGGAATGTCATCTTTGGACTCACTAAGTGATGTTTGTGATATGCCCCCTAACGCTTCAATTTGTGTAGTGGCAATTACACACCCATTCAATTCATCACAAGATTTGTCAGTTTGACTCACACTTACACTAGAGCTATATAAATCATTCAAAATAGCAATATATACAACATTTATATCAACAGGAGATATATTACTATCAACGGGCAATAGAGAACTCGCAACAGGCAAGCATGCTTTTTCGTCAGAATATATTATCTTAGTAAAAAAGGACATGCATGATTCATTAGCATGGGATTACTCGGGTTCATTCTCTTCGGAGTCACTAAAGTCATCCCAGGTTTTTCACATATTAGTCTTGAGAGTGTTATTGATTTTAACTCTATATTTAGCAACGATGTGTCTTATTTTCCCACACTTATGACATTGGATAATGCTATAGTCTTTCTTAGGTTTAGCATTATTATCCGAGGTCTATTTGTCACCATTTTTGTCACGAGATCTATGATTTTGAAAGTTCTGGTAGACAGATTTCCCTTATTTAGAAGCAACTAAATTTTTAAACTTAATAATTTTCTTAAACTGTTCGCTCATCATGGTAATTTTAATATCAAGACTTTTTAAGTCACAATCCTTATCTTAGTTTAAGTCAAGGTCAGGTAGATTCCTTTTAGGGAATACAACATTAGAACTAGAGGATCTTTTACTATGTGAGGTCATTTGTTTCTTGTATTCCAACTCCATTTCAAAAGTTCCAAGTTTGGTACTCAATAATTCAGGAGTTAAATTAGGATCATCCATCTATTTTATGGCATATCTTTTAATATCAAACATAGTAGGCAGGGATCTTAAGATTTTAAGTACAATTTCTTTCCTATCATATACTGTCCTATTAGCATGCGGTTTAGTGATAATATTAGTTAGCTTAATGTAGAAGTCATCAAAGGATTCAGTCTTATCCATAATAAGGTTGTTGAAGTGTTGAACTATTATTTGTGTCTTCCCTACCTTAACACGCTCATCACCTTCATGGGAAGTGATAAGGGTGTCCCAGGGTTCTTTTGAAGTTGTGCAAATAGATATACACTTAAATTCATGCTCATTTACAAACATAGAAATACAGTTTCTACCCTTATTGTTACTAAGAAACTTTTTCTTTTCTTCTTTACTGAATTCACGGAGACTATTCTTAATCCTTATTATATTGGTTTCAACTCAAGGCTTAGTAGGGTGAACATGGCCATTTTCAATCATCTCCCAGACGTCATCACCCAGAGTCCCTTGGAAGAAGACAATCATTCTTACCTTCCAATAAGGAATATTGTTTCCATCAAATAGGGGTGGTCGGGACAAGTTACCAAGATTCTCAAATCATTCATCCATTTTTTTTAAAAATTGATTTCAAAAGAAATTTTATTAGTTTCAGGACCAAAAATTATTTTGAAATAATGCTCTGATACTACTTGAAAATCGTTTACCAAGTTATTAGCAAAATTTCAATTTTAGGTAAACTCCGAATACATTCGTTAAAGAAACTCCTATTTGAAAACAAACACAAGATTTGTTAAAGATTTAAATTAGATTCAAATTTAAGTTTCATAGTTACTAATTTTTTAAAATAAAAAGCCTTATTAAGTCTTTAAATCCTAAACTAGTATAGAAAGACTTAAGAACATAAAACAGTAAATAACACGGGTGATTTTACGTGGTAAAACCCCAAATTAGGGGAAACCTCTATGGTGACCTCTACACCACAACCAAAAATATTCTACTATAATAAATAAGAATTACACGCACTTAAAACAGAAACATAAAATCCTATGTAAGACAAAAATATACCTACTAAGATTTCCTCCTCCTATGGTACTATCTCTTCCGAGTTGATTTTCTCGTCTACTTTCTCCGGATTAAATTCCATGCGCCTTAGAGGACTCAGCCAAAATGATTCTCTCAAAGAACAACACACTTTACTCTCTAAGTGTTTGTGTGTGAGACTGTCTAGTGACTGTGAAGTTCTTACATGCAAGTACGCAATATCACCCAATGCTATAATACAAATAAATCCTATAAATTACAAGGTCGTCTAATGATAATGATGAGAGATTTCAAAATCAAAGAAAATCAAACTTCTTTATCTCAATAAGGATTTTCAGATCTGAAGATTTCAGATCTTTCAGAACTCAGATCTAAACAAACATTATTTATATATAAAATTTTAATTTTACAAAGTGTAAAATTTAGATAAAATCTCAGATCTGGAAAACATATTATTTTTAAAGTCTTTTTTTTAAGATTTCGAAATAGAAGATGTTGGATCTAAAAATATACAACTATAAAAACAAGATCCAACTAGAGAGAAATTTCTGTGAAAGAAATTTAACAGAAAACCTAAAATACTTCGTGAAATGTATCTCTAAGTTTAAAGCCACAAATTTCTAAAGATAAACAGGACCTTAAATCGTGCGAGGTTGTTTTGAGAGAGAATTAATTATTAGAGGAATAAATCACCGAAATTCCTACAACTACCAACCTAGAAAACCCTAAATAGTATGAAAGTGAAAATATAGGTTTTCTTCGGAAGAGTTTTTAATAAAAATAGTGAAGAAAAAACTAAACTCTTCTGGTTTTGTAAGAGAATTTTCAAAACAAGGTTTGAAAAAACTACGCTCAAAACCCTAACTATAGTTTTTCTCTCTTCTCTCTCTTTTTGATTCTCTTTTTTTATTCTCTCAGACCTCGCCCTCCCAAAAGTTCCAAAATGGCTGGGATAAGTGATCTATTTATACTGAAAGACGAAGATTATTGAAGACCGAAGTGTTTTTAACGGATGTGGTTAAATTGACCATTCTACTTCTAATCTAACGGTTCAAATGGCACCGCACAAAGTATTCCTGTCATTAATCATAAACGAATGCACTAATATTATTAATAATGACATGCATACCACATATTAAATTGATCGAACGGATAAAATCCTTTCTCAAGTGTGTGAGTGTAAAGAAAAACAGTTTTAACCAATCAGATGAAGACAAATGGATACACGTGTAATGAAACTACAAGCCATCAAACGCGTGTTTTTATACTTTTAAAAATCCCATTTGGTACCATAATATTCTCTACCAGTTTTATATTAAGCCTCTAAAGGTTTTAGGGAAATTTAATTTTTATCCCACAAATATTTTAAACCCTAATTTTAAATGTTCAAAAATCATTTTAAAATGGTTACAAATTTCCCAAAAATATTTTTTAAAAATTATCTAACACAATAAAATACGTGAATTTGTGAACCTAGAGTGTGTTGTTAACTACCTTTAGGATGATTTGGCAGGCTTGGAATGTTGAGGATGCTTTGCTAATGTAGTCTTGATAGTACACATGGAGAGTAGCTCCGACATACTATAAAATAATTTTGTCTATATATCCAAACTAGTTGGAACTCCTATATGACACTGATGTGACAACCCGCGATCCGAGATAAGGGGTGGCCAGCCCGATACTCAAACATAACAGGAATCACAGATGGATAACATTCTCAGCATCAACAATAATAAACTGAGTATACGGGAAAACCACCCAATAAATCAGAAGACGGGTTGTCAAAAGTTTAAAAATTTAAAATGCAGTTATGAAATTTAAATTAAAACAACCCCATCTGATAAGCAAGTGGAATTCCACACGAATATATATAATACAACTAAGACGAAAGTAAATAGCAGGGCCGAATAGGCTATCGATCCACAGCAATAAAGTACAACAATTTAAATATCTTACATAATACATTCATTAATCAAATACAAAGGTTTGGGCCACACGCCCGAATAAAAAGACCCGATCATATCTAGACCATAAAGATGAAAGCGTCTAATTCAAGATCCTGTAATAACCCGCAAAATCTTACAGCTCGTCGAAAGCAATGGAATGGGAACATCAAGGCTGGCGTCCTTGCGGGAGAGCACCTGAGCGGATACAATCATATACACAACAAGGAAAGTAAACCGGTCAGGGCCGGGTTCTATATAATCACCAGAAGAAATAAAAAGCATGATAGAAATGACCAGTTATGTATGAATGATAAGGATGATAAATTTACATTGCAATTTAACTAAATGATGAAATGAAATGTCATTTACATAAAAGAAAGAAAAGTAATAACTTAAATTAAAAACCTTTCCTCATTTATCAAATTTCCATTACCTTTTGTATTCCTTAATAGGAATAAAACCATTTATTAACTTCCATAGTTAATTATCTTACCGTTTCATCTTTCCATTCCTTAATAGGAATACCATTAATATCAAGTGCTCTTTATGGCACATATCTAATTAATCTCATTCCCGTGCTCTTTATGGCACGTATCATGCACTTTATGGCATATATCCATCAAGTCCCACTTGATGCAGAAAAGTTATATTCATATACATATAACGATTCTAAGACCGCCCCTCCGAGTTTCCCCACTGGGCGCCCCCCTAAATGACCATCATCTTCCAGGGCCTATCTATACAAGACAACCTGGGATCATAACGCAACGTCGGGAAGCGGCCATATACCCGCGGGAAAGTCAGGACCACACTCGGAATCCCCTAACGAGCGCAGAAAACATATAAAAACCCCGCATATGGCCTAGGACTATATCCACCCTGCATTCACTAGCCAGGGGGCATCACCAAGCGCGCGAACTTCCCTTATGATGTCATTTAGAGAGGTGTGTAATAAGTAAATTAACATTTACCATTTTAATCTCATTTTCATTTTCAATTACCATTACCAAATTCCATTTCAAATATCCATGTGTTTGGTTCTTTTTATTCGAACCTATCATCATTAAACAACTGGGTTCCTTCTATTTGAACCAATCATCATTAACACAATTTGGGTCCATTTTTTAGTTGAACCTATCATCTTTAAGCATTTGGGTTCATTATACGAACCTAGTTCCCCTCGAATATCGTTATTAATATTCCTCAATTTACAAGTCCCGACTAAATCTCCAAATGATCATTATGATCCTACAAGTCCTCAAAGTTCATGAAATTTTGATAAGCCCTTAAGTCTTCCAAACATAGGCCTACAACCCCTATCCTCCTATTAAGAAGTAACGAAAAGAGTGATGCCTAAACATCACTTTGGAACACCCCCTTCCCCCTTTTGGACTTAAACCCAAGTGAAATTCATTCCACTCTAGGGTGACAACCAGACTCAACTAGGACTCTAAAATCCAAAGTTTACTTCATTCAAGAATGTTCCTAAGTCCCTATGAAAAGAAAAGATTTAAAAGCAAAAGTAAAATTTTGGGAAGAAAATAGGGGACCGGTCGACCGGTCCCAAGACCGCGGTCGACCGCGCCTCACATTTGTGCCTTAGAAGAAAAGCAGAACTATCACTTTGGCAGGACCGGTCGATCGGTAAGGGGGATGCGGTCGACCGCGCCTCAATGTTATGCCTTTGAAAGAAAGTAGTGTGCTTTCTCCCGAACGCCCGGTCGACCGGTCTGAGAAACGCGGTCGACCGGTCATTGCAGACCTAGACCCAAAACTCTCCATTCTTCTTCTAACATCCAAATCCCATATCATTTAATGGAACTAATACATCACAAACATGTCTACCTACCATCATTTACAATGTTAATCATCCAAATCAATTTCCAAGGGTTAATACCCACAAATCCAACAAAACCCTAAAATGGTTAAACATAACAATTCATAACTATCACAACTAATTACTCTCCTTAAATCATATAATAGCAAGTAGATAACTTGCCTTGATCTTGCAAATTCAGATTTGATTTGGTGGAGGCAACAATCCAAGCTCCAATCTATCTTTTCCCCAAAGCTTTCTTCTTTCTCCTTCTCTCTCTCTCTAGGGCTCAATTTTGAAAGAAAAGGAAGAGTAGAAATGGGGTTGGGGAAAATAAAACGGGCTTAAATCTAAAGAGCCCACTTAAATGACCAATACGCGGTATAATAAATTGCACTGCACTTAAGCTATAACCAGTAAAAAATGTACGAAATGCCAAAATACAATATGGCACTTATTTTGACTGTCTCGCACCTACCGGGACTAACTACACCCTCCAAATTATCATTTGAAAATTTTATAACTCATTTTAAGTTTCGGTTTCTCATTAAACCAAAATGTCATTTTATATCTTATGACACAATAAATCACTACATGGATATTTTTACCTACTCATCAAGTAATTCATACAACATTTCAGTAAATATTAACCTTTCTCATATTAAATTAATATTTACTCAACATCTATCATTTTATAATTAATTACTACACATAGTAAATAAATATAAAATAGGCTATCGAAAGAGAGGGTTATTACATTCTCCCCTCCTTATGAGGGAATTTTGCCCCAAAAATTCAGGCATACCTCGCAAGAGGAAATGCAGATACCCTTTCCGCATGTCATCCCCGCGATCACATGTTGACTTCTCGACACTAGGATAATTACAATACGCCTTAACTAAGGTATTATCGGCGGTTTCAATCACCACTCTCCCTGCTCTAAAATATCATCCGACTACTCCTCATAAGGAACGTCAAGTTGCATCTACTTCGAAAGAAATGTGCCTAAGGGAACCAGTCACATCTCTTGTACTACTATACAGAAGATATATGGAACACGTTATGAACTTGTTGCAATTGTTTCAGTAAAGCAAGTTAATAGGCTACGAGACCCACCTTATCATATATAGGAAAGGTCCAACGTAACACGGTGCAAGTTTTCCTTTTACTCGAAATGCTTAATTCCATTCATAGGCGATACTCGCACTAACACTTGGTCTATCGACCTCAATCTCCACATGTCTTCTCCCCGCATCGACATGGCTCTTTCGTCGATCTTGGTTATACGAATGAAATTTCGAATGAGCTCAATATTCGAAGAAGTACCTCGGATTATTCCAGGTCCGAGAGACTTATCATCTTTCACCTCTAACCAACAAGCGGGAGATCCACAAGACCTACCATACCAGGCTTTATAAAGTGCCATCCCGATAGCGAATCATTATTAGCGAGTTCAACTAGAGAGAGACACTGTTCCCGACTATACTTGAAGTCAAGCACGCACATAAGGAGTATATCCCCCCAACATAAGGTTTACCCTTTTTGGTCTGGCCATCCATTTAAGGGTGATAAGGAGTGCTTAATCTTCATTCGGTTCCCATGGCTTCTTGGAAACCTGCCACAAGTGGAAAAATGAAAATCTTGTCTCAGTCGGAAACTAAAATCAAAGGCACCCCATGCAGTCCAACAACCTCGCCATGCCCGACCACTACTACTGGCGATGCATAACTTGACACATTATGACGTTACCCGGATGTAACGCAACCTTAGAACCGCAAGATCCCACCATATCTGCCTTTCTTAAGTCCATTCATTCGGGAAAAAAATTCTCTTATGGAAATGCACCCCAACCTCAAGGTCATAAGAGCAGAGTTCTCTTTCCTAAATCAGCAGCTTGTATATGTGGTCTTAACCACCCTTGTCTCTCCTACGACATCTTGCAACAAAATTGTTCCTCGAACGAAGGATTAAATTTCTGCCCAGGAAGTAACACTTCCCTTTCCTACACAGCGGTCACCTCCACGCTGAACTTCAGTTCAAACAGGGAATAATACTTCTCACACGTTTAAACTTATGAGGCGCATCAACAATAAGTTGATACTTCGGTATTATTACTCCCTCATCATGGCAGAGACTTGTCAATTGAATCCATCCTCGAGCTTAGAAACATGGCTCAGGAATGCGAGTCAATTAACCCTTTCGTTACCTCCGTAACACTTTACTACGAGAGGCCTCATCTCCTTCGACTTTACCCACCAAACTTCTCAAAATCTCACACTTCTCGTTACCAGTAAACAATCCCTCTTAGAGTTAACACACAACTTATTTGTGGTAAACTCCCGACAACCCTCCCGTTACACTACTACCTCGCGTTGTCAGTCATCAAGGTATACAGGTCTAAGACACATGTTCGGGACCGAAAAGATTCTACTTATATACATTACCATATTTTTAACAAAAGATTTAACAAATCAAACATTCACTTTTCATAAAGACTTACAATTATATACCCCACAATATATATATACCTTTTCAAATAGCCTTCTTATGAAGGCATAACCCGAAGCCTTAATTCGACTTCGCATTCCAGTCTCCCTCACATCGATCAGAGGAGAGAACTGTATACAGTGCTTCTATTTCGCACTTTAATAGCCATTAATCACTCTTCTACGTGATTCTCGGCTAAACCATTCAACCAACAAAATAAATTAAAATAAAATAAAATTAACTAAAAGAAGAAAGAACAACATCTCTCCACTTCCAACGTCGTCGAGGTTCAAGCGTGGAGCGTTCCGCAAAAGTGGAATCCAAACAAGGAACCCCTCCTATACGCTACTACTCAACTGTGTCGGTCGTGGAGATAAGGCATACCAATCACATCATACCCGACCATATCAAGGATGAGTAAATCGGTCTCAAAACACAAAATACCACAATAAATCCCTATGTGTAAACAAACCAGGAATTGAGCGAACCATCACTCATAGAAAACTCAACACTAGTAAAAATACTCTCAACAGATCTCATCAAATCTGTAGTCTGAGAAGAGCTCATAAAACAACTGAGCGCGTAACACCCACCTCAAATAATACGTAACTCAAGCACCTCCGAAATATAACTTACCCATAATAGCAGGCGATGCTAACGAAGCTAGAGGAAGTATAACCTCCCGAATTTAATAAACTCTCCCATAGAGTAGCTTTCCTTGCTGCATGGGAACAACCGGATCAGGTACCTGAGGTGGAAACTAAACGTATGACTGGGGCTGCTGCAAAACCCTCAGAATATGATCCCCGTTTGCCTTGGCCCAAATGGTCTTTACCTCCATGACCACCCAGACTTACGTGTCGTGAAGCACCTTTACCGTGCCTAAACTTATTGCCACTAGCAATAAACCTTCCAAAACGTTGTATCTAAGATGAAACCCCTTGTCAAGGTTCCCTCTTTCTATGCTTATTACCCAAAGGTTGGGATGAGGGAAATGCTCCTCCTCAATTCCCATGTTCTCCAAGCTTTCCTGCTTACCCCACGACAGTAGCTTTCTTGCTACCCAGTGTGTATAATCGATGCTCATGGCAATGGAGAAATACTGCATTCATAACCTCATCAAAAGTTTGTAAAGCTGGATTACCCAGCAATTGTTGCCGAATTCTCCAGTTTAGACCTCACGTAAACTTTGAGATCTTTCTATCTTCCGGAGCCACTTCATCCGGTACAAAACTCGCCAACCGGGTGAACTCCGCTTCATACTCCACCATTGATCTCTCTCTCTTTGCACAATATCCTGGAGCTTCTTTCTCATCTCCTAATGAGCTGCGGAAGGAAACATACTCATGATCGAACAAAGCCCAAAACTCAGTGATCGTCATTGTGTCTCTCTGCTCTGGCGTGGTTATTATTTTGAACCAGTATAATGCAGATCCGACTAGCTTAAAAGTGGCAAGGACTCGTTTCTTTCCTCGCTACATTCTATCATTCGAAGGTGGCGTTGTCTGTTCTCTTCCCATGTATTGGCTTCAATAACATCCACGCCTCCCTCGAATTTCGTCGAATTGCCCTTTTTGAAAGGACTCTCTAACTCCTTTCTCATGGAGTAAGTCCCGTGGGAGCTTGAACATCGTGAGCCCATTGTTGAGCCTATGGAAATTTGTTTGGCCTCTGCGGTTATGGCGGTGTTAACCGCTTGAACTACTATAATGGCTACATCTGCAGCGTTAACGGTCCCTTGTGGCGGCGGTGGAGAATCTACCTCCTCTTCTACAACTCTATTTCGTCTCGCCGGGTGACCTCTCCAGGCGGCATTCGAGATGAAGAAACAATAGAATTAAAATACTATTTGAAACTATCTATCTTGCAGAAGATCGCAAACATAGGCAACAACACAGTCCTAACCTTAGGCTCTATATCAAAGAACGCTACGGGAGAACGTGACGAATCCACATAGATCCTAAAGACTCTTGAACCTGATGCTCTGATACCATCTGTGACAACCCGTGGTCCGAGATAAGGGGTGGCCAGCCCGATACTCAAACATAACAAGAATCATGGATGGATAACATTCTCAGCATCAACAATAATAAACCGAGTATACGGGAAAACCACCCAATAAATCAGAAGACGGGTTGTCAAAAGTTTAAAAATTTAAAATGCAGTTATGAAATTTAAATTAAAACAACCCCATCTGATAAGCAAGTGGAATTCCACACGAATATATATAATACAACTAAGATGAAAGTAAACAGCAGGGCCGAATAGGCTATCGATCCACAACAATAAAGTACAACAATTTAAATATCTTACATAATACATCCATTAATCAAATACAAAAGTTTGGGCCACACGCCCGAATAAAAAGACCCGATCATATCTAGACCACAAAGATGAAAGCGTCTAATTCAAGATCCTGTAATAACCCGCAAAATCTTACAGCTCGTCGAAAGCAATGGAATGGAAACATTAAGACTGGCGTCCTTGCGGGGGAGCACCTGAGCGGATACAATCATATACACAATAAGGAAAGTAAACCGGTCAGGGCCAGGTTCTATATAATCACTAGAAGAAATAAAAAGCATGATAGAAATGAACAGTTATGTATGAATGATAAGGATGATAAATTTACATTACAATTTAACTAAATGATGAAATGAAATGTCATTTACATAAAAGAAAGAAAATTAATAACTTAAATTAAAAACCTTTCCTCATTTATCAAATTTCCATTACCTTTTGTATTCCTTAATAGGAATAAAACCATTTATTAACTTCCCTAGTTAATTATCTTACCGTTTCATCTTTCCATTCCTTAATAGGAATACCATTAATATCAAGTGCTCTTTATGGCACATATCTCATTAATCTCATTCCCGTGCTCTTTATGTCATGTATCATTCACTTTATGGCATATATCCGTCAAGTCCCACTTGATGCAGAAAAGTTATATTCATATACATATAACGATTCTAAGACCGCCCCTCCGAGTTTCCCCACTGGGCGCGCCCCTAAATGACCATCATCTTCCAGGGACTATCTATAAAAGACAACCTGGGATCATAACGCAACGTCGGGAAGCGGCCACATGCCTGTGGGATAGTCAGGACCACACCCGGAATCCCCTAACCAGCGCAGAAAACATATAAAAACCCCGCATATGTCCTAGGACTATATCCACCCTGCATTCACTATCCAGGGGGCATCACCAAGCGCGTGAACTTCCCTTATGATGTCATTTAGAGAGGTGTGTAATCAGTAAATTAACATTTACCATTTTAATCTCATTTTCATTTTCAATTACCATTACCAAATTCCATTTCAAATATCCATGTGGTTGGTTCTTTTTATTCGAACCTATCATCATTAAACAACTGGGTTCCTTCTATTTGAACCAGTCATCATTAACACAATTTGGGTCCATTTTTTAGTTGAACCTATCATCTTTAAGCATTTGGGTTCATTATACGAACCTAGTTCCCCTCAAATATTGTCATTAATATTCCTCAATTTACAAGTCCCGACTAAATCTCCAAATGATCATTATGATCCTACAAGTCCTCAAAGTTCATGAAATTTTGATAAGCCATTAAGTCTTCCAAACATGGGCCTACAACCCCTACCCTCCTATTAAGAAGTACCAAAAGAGTGATGCCTAAACATCACTTTGGAACACCCCCTTCCCCCTTTTGGACTTAACCCCAAGTGAAATTCATTCCACTCTAGGGTGACAACCAGACTCAACTAGGAATCTAAAAGCCAAAGTTTACTTCATTCAAGAATGTTCCTAAGTCCCTATGAAAAGAAAAGATTTAAAAGCAAAAGTAAAATTTTGGGAAGAAAACTGGGGACCGGTCGACCGATCCCAAGACCGCGGTCGACCGCGCCTCACATTTGTGCCTTAGAAGAAAAGCAGAACTATCACTTCGACAGGTCCGGTCGACCGGTAAGGGGGACGCGGTCGATCGCGCCTCAATGTTATGCCTTTGAAAGAAAGCAGTATGCCTTCTCCCGAAGGCCCGATCGACCGGTCTGAGAAACGCGGTCGACCGGTCATTGTAAACCTAGACCCAAAACTCTCCATTCTTCTTCTAACAACCAAATCCCATATCATTTAATGGAACTAATACATCACAAACATGTCTACCTACCATCATTTACAATATTAATCATCCAAATCAATTTCCAAGGGTTAATACCCACAAATCCAACAAAACCCTAAAATGGTTAAACACAACAATTCATAACTATCACAACTAATTATTCTCCTTAAATCATATAATTTCAAGTAGATAACTTGCCTTGATCTTGCAAATTCAGATTTGATTTGGTGGAGGCAACAATCCAAGCTCCAATCTCTCTTTTCTCCAAAGCTTTCTTCTTTCACCTTCTCTCTCTCTCTAGGGCTCAATTTTGAAAGAAAAGGAAGAGTAGAAATGGGGTTGGGGAAAATAAAACGGGCTTAAATCTAAAGAGCCCACTTAAATGACCAATACACGATATAATAAACCGCACTGCACTTAAGCTATAACCAGTCAAAAATGTCCGAAATGCCAAAATACAATATGGCACTTATTTTGACTGTCTCGCACCTACCGGGACTAACTACACCCTCCAAATTATCATTTGAAAATTTTATAACTCATTTTAAGTTCCGGTTTCTCATTAAACCAAAATGTCATTTTATATCTTATGACACTATAAATCACCACATGGATATTTTTACCTACTCATCAGGTAATTCATACAACATTCTAGTAAATATTAACCTTTCTCATATTAAATTAATATTTACTCAACATCTATCATTTTATAATTAATTACTACACATATTAAATAAATATAAAATAGGCTACCGAAAGAGAGGGTTATTACAACTGACTCAAGTAAGTGAACCATATAGTGTATTCTCACATGCTTTGATATTTGGTATCCTAAAATTACCAATACATCATTGTCTTATTAATCTGATGCCGAATGGGTAGGTGACGTTGATGAGAAAAATAGTACATCTCAAGGTTGCTTTCATCTTGGAAGTTATTTGGTTTCTTAGCATGACAAGAAGGAAAATTGTATCTCACTTTCCATGACTGAAGCATAGTATATTGTGTTGGGAATTTGTTGTGCTATACTTTTATGGATGAAACAACTATTGAAATACTATAGTATTGATCAATAATGCATTACTATCTATCGTGATAATACTAGTTCTATTCATATATCCGAAAATCCCATTCAACATTCTACAACAAAGGATATATATAAACGACATCATTTTATTAGAGAACTTATTAGAGAAAAAGTTGTATCTTTAAGATATGTTTTTCCTAATCTCCAATTACTGTATATTTTAATGAAACCTCTTGATTGGACTAGAATTGAGTTTCTTAGATCATCCTTTGGTATTTGCATCGTTGTTAAATAAAAATTACAACATGCTTAGATTTTGTTCTTCTCTGATTTGTTACAATTTTGCATCCTATACCATATTGTCGTTTTTATAAGATTTAGTTGTATTTACTGCCATAAAAAGGATTTGTTAAATGCAATCATTTATATTCCCTTCGGTCGATATATTCCTTACCATATTTTGTATATCAAATGGATGTATTTATTATTTTTCCTTTACTTTGAATAATGTGATCTCGTGCATCATAAAATATGTTTTTATTTTATTTTAAAGTCTTAAAAACTTCGAGGACCTTTTTATTGGGAACATGTGCTGATATCTTATTACACTTTACACCTCACCACACATTGACTTGATTCCGCTTAATGGGAGATTCCAAAGATGTTTTACAAATGGTTCAAATCTTCGAATATTTGTGAGAATAATCTATGTGTGATATTTGTTCACGGTTTGAAGGATTGAAAAAAACTAGATGCTAAATCAAAATCATGAGAAATGATGTGGTTAGGGATCTTTGATTGGATGATATTACCTTCGAAAATTGAAAATAATATCTTGTCTTTATAATGAATGAGTGAAAGCCGCCATATGAAAAACAATTTTGAACAAAGCGATGTTTCAAAGATTTATATCCATTCAAAATTGAGTAACATCAAGGGTGTGAAATCAAAATTTTTAACCAAATAATTTGTTGAGGAAGAAAAAGGTGTTAGATGGCAATATCTTAAGTGGTGTTAGAAATTTCAACCTCTATTGAAGATTTATGTCATTTGTTCTATGAATCATTATTTTTAATTCAACTCGAGCTTAGTTTTAATCCTTTAATGGCGTTCTTTGGTTTTGTTTTTCAAATATGAGGTATGATCTTGTCATCATTAGTTAATAAATCTCATCATGTTATTATCCTTTAATATAATCTTTCATTGATTATGAACATTGGTCATATACCTTAAAATATTTTCTAAGTAGGAAATCTTGATGTATATTTTTCCTTATCCAAATTAAGGTTTTGGAATTTTTTCACTATGTATTTCATATCTATATGTGTGAATAGAAAAATATTTTTATAGTGTATGATACTTTGGATCTATTTTATTGACTTTATATTCCATATAAATTATCATGCTTTCTTTTCTTATATTTCTTATTCGCCAAGTTCCTTGAAAAAAGGGGAGACTTGTCAATGGGTCATGTTAGGTCGTGTGATATCTGCTTCGTATAAAAAAACCTTAGACCATACATTACTAGTTAACACATCGGTTATAAATAACAAACCCGAAACCAAACCGTTACTATCAATGGATCGCACGACCCAAACTGTTAACACCCATTAGGTAACTATAATTCTTTATAAAAATAATAATATTAATTTTGTAAGAGTATAATATACTCAATGTGCACCATAGAATATATTGTATAAATTTCTTGACCTAAACATGTTTGAGTATATGTTTATGAGATTACTAAAAAGCTTCATCAACATCCCGCATATACTTAATGCTGAACCTTAGATACACCACTTGTAAAAGATATAAGACTTAACGGACTTAGATTCACCCCTTGGCTAATTTGTTTTTGTAATTTTGTCAAATACACATGAAAATGTACTTTTCATATAGAAAATATATTTGAAAAGGCCCTATACGGTGTGAGCTTTGGGAGAGATGGTTCAAAAAATGAAAAATCAATTTTTGTAATTTTCAAATTCTAAATAACAAAAAGTTAAACAAATTAAATCTAGTAAAAACTCGTTCACCAAATTAAACCATTTGTTGTGAAAAAATGATTTACCCAATTTTATCGTTTTATCTTAAAATATGCATCTAAGTGATCCGTGGATGAAATACATAAGTCATCCACAAAAAGTTAATGTACGAGGAAAACCACAAAGGAAAAAACTTCGGATGACCCAGACAAACATATCGCTATGATAAGGTTTTACCATGACTAGACAGTAGACTTACTCAATGGCTCGTCTCCCTTGTAAGCCTTAATTCTCTTATGTCTTCAACCTCTTGTCCAACGTGTAATATAGGAACCCCCCCCCCCCCCACCACAATAAGTGAATCCAAATGCACCTCAATATCCACTGATGAAGCTCACCAATCGTCTACGAAATCCAAACATGGAACATCTCTTCTTCACTGCAACACATCAAACCACAAGTACGAAGTCCACCGCTCTAAAAAATTCCTCTTAAGATGAAGAGAAACAAACTTTGGTTCCCAACACAAAGATCTCAATGCATATGAATATGTAAACTTGGATCTTTAAACACAAAGGGTAAAATTAGGGTTTTAGAACTTTGGTAAATATGCATAGAATTGATTTTTACCAAAATTTCTTCAAAAATCTACGTTCAACATGCCTTAAATAGTGAAAACATGAATTTCAAGGATGCAAACTTGTTCAAATAAAAATGCATAGTTTTTTTGAAAGAAATATTTTTTTCGTTGTAGTAAAACTCAAGTTGGTTCGAACAAAGCGGCTTTCTCGTTCGAATAAACTTCCAACATTCTTCTAATATGTTGTCCACTGTTTGACAGAGAGTCCTCGTATGATGTCTGTTTGATTCACATTCCAATGATTTTTTAAAGCTCATTTTAGAAAGGTTACAACTTCGTTCAAACGAAATGTCTATTCTAAACTAATGAGGTATGCAACTCATTCTAATGAACTCAGAAACAAAAAAAAAATCTTTATCTTCAAAAATAATTTTGAAAAGTCATTCCAAACATTTTTGTTCAAAAATAAACACCCATAAAAATTATCCAAGTGCCATATTCAAAATTCCTCCATACTTTATAAGATCCTCGGTATACGTGATGAAAAATACATCTCGAAAATATAGTACGATGTATATCCACTTTGAAGCTTTGGCCACTACGTCTTCATCAAACATATCATAGTCTTACGAGAACAACAACAAAAAGCCTAACCTATGTCTCAAATGTTTTGTTCGAAATTAAGATAATTACAAACAAAATGAATTTATTGGAAACATGCCTTACAAATGTCCCCATTTGGCTATTCTGGGACAAAATAAAAATAAAAATCATATAGGCCCTTAACCTCACTAAAAGACTCATTGCCAAACCTCAAAATGAAAAAGAGTTTAGATGGTTGAGAGACATATACGATGAATAGCTTTACACGCTTGAAAACTTTGTCGCATGTTATAAACATGCACACTTAAATACACCTTCAAATGGAAAGAGAATATAATAAGTATAGAATATGCATAACAATAAAATCAAACAATATCTAAAACAATCTCATCCTAGGTAAGACATCTCCCCTTATGATAAAGATATCCTGATCATAATAGAAAAGATATCATATCTCCCTATTTTTATTCAAGAATAAACAATGCTAGAATGCATAAAAATATTTCTCCTTTCTAAACTAAATCTCCCCCTGAATATGTGAACATGTGATACCAATAGGAGATAGAATAAGGAATTAAATCATGCAATGGTGTAAAGTGCAACACAATATAGCGTGGAAACTCATACACAAATAATCTAAACCTTGATAAACAAATATCAACATCGATGCAAAAAGATACCAATATGATAAGAAATAAAGTGTGATACCAATTTGAGATATCGAGTTTCAAATTAGTAATTATAAAACTTTATCAAACTAAGACCTAGCGTCAAGTGATACGATAAAGTGAACTCTATGAACAAACATGCACAATATATATATATAAGCCTAGAACATTTGTTATTCTACAAATCTATAACAGCATAAAGAAATAAGCCTAACTAGGTATCATTGTGCAAACTCATTGATCTTCAACTATAACACACTCAAAACCTAAACATATATCATATTTTCTTTTCTCTCAATTCTTGTGAAGCTATCTCTTTTGAAAATCAAACAAACTAATTTCGCCTTAGCAATTTTTTAGGTTGTATTGCCTTTAATATTTTCATTAGGATCTTGCCAATGGGGGTTTTCTTGCAAAAGATATTTTCTCCTTTCATAACTCTTTTCAGTGCACCCTCATATTTGTAATACAAATCTAACAATCTCATGGGAAATGGTTCTTACATGCACAAATCCCACATAATCACAAAATACGTAAATGATAAGATTGATGGGAGGGCATCTCATATGTGAAGTTAACATTCAAAAATCTCGTGCATGTGTGTGTGGAGGCATATACAATGTTTAATTCATAAAGAAAATCAAAATCGAAATAACTCCATGTAAGCATGATTGAGAACAATCTAAGTATTGGTAGTCATAACTAGATGTCCTAGTCACATGGAAAACACATAATGATTTGGATTTAAACACACCAATATGCCACAGACAATTTGAAAAACCAATATACACAACCTTTTTTTTTTTGAGTTTTTTGAAACTTTTAAAAAAATACCAATTTGAAAAAAAAACTAACAAAAAAGACAAACATGTGACTAGGACATATATCATGTCCTAGTCAAAACATATATCATGAAGCATAAAAGATAGTAAATGTAAACGTGCGAACACAACCAACTATTAGATATAGTATGGAAAGTATCATCTGGAAGAAAATAAGAATCAACAAATCTAATATGTAAAGCCTCCAAATTCGATTTTCTCAAATAGGTGTAACATGATCTCTCAAGTTTTGTGAACCTTGGTAACTCTATTCTTAGACTTTTTTGGACTGTTTTTAAGAACTGAGAAAAGCCTCCTAAGGTGACCCTTCCTACCACAATAAGTGAAAGTGTAAACATGACGAGGGGTGTTACCTAAGGGTTGACCATTCCAAACATTCCTAGACGATTGTCTCAAACGTATCGTCTTGGGTTGGGTATAGGAAGCATTATGATCATCTAATCCATTTTCGAACTTAACATCTTTGATTTGGATGGTGCCTAACATCTTATCTAACTTTTCAAACTTAGATTCCAAATAAAATTTGACATGACTTGAGTCTTTCAATCACTTTTCGAGCTCCACTATCCGAGACTTAAGTAAACTCCTAGACTCCTCAAAATATATTTATCCCTTATTCATAACCTCCATCAAACCATGTAAATTATCTCTCTCACTCTCAACATACTCTAGCTTTTCTCGAAGATTCCTCTCACATTTCCTATGATCCTCAATTAAAAAACTATCATCATTTCCTAGGGCACGTTCCTTCAACTTATCTTCTCACTTCAAGTATCCGTCTTAACCTTTGAAGGTTTACCATACAACCCACATAAGGTAACTTAAAGTTCACTCTCTTCCTCTTCTTCTTCTATATCCTCATTCTCTTCTTCACTTTCCTCATCGTCACTCACTTAGGGATCACAAATATTGGCATGAAAAGAAATATCTTCACGAAAATATTTATCATTAAGGTTCACATGAATAACCATGAATGCAGTGTAGTTATGCTCAATGAGGAATCAAGTCCCTCTTTCAGATCACTATCACTAAGGGTGACATTGTACACCTTTTATTTCTTGCCCTCCTTCCTTAGTTTAGTGGGGCACTCAGTTACCATATGGCCATAACCCCCATAACCAAAATATATTTTCGACTTATACATATTAAAATTATCATTATGATTTTTAAGGAAGTGATCGTACTTGTTATCCATTTTTTCTCAAACCTTTTTGAATCTTTCAATTGCTTATGGAATTTTAGAAATTTCTTGAATTTATTTGCTATCATGGCCATATCTTTGGACTCGAGGTCATACTCATCATCTGAAACATGTGTTTCCTTTTTTTCTGGATTTTAAGAAAATGTCCTTATCTTTCTTCTTCTCGATCTTGGAGGAAAACATATCAAGCTTATTAGTTTGTAAGTCACCTACAAACTCTTTCAGTTTCGTAGAATCTGAAGTACCCAAAGAATTTAAAACCATGACTTTTGAATTAAATCTTTCAAGCAACACTCTTAAGATTTTCTTGATCACTTAATTTTTAGGTATATTTTCTCCCGAGTTAAAAGACGAGTTAAATATGTTAGACAATTTAGTGTAAAACTCATCAAAGGTCTCTTTCTCCAATATTTTAATCGTTTCAAGCCGAGTGATGAGGTTTTTTAGTTTGAAATCTTTCACAACACTAGTTCATTCATGGGTGAGATGGAGTTTCTCAGGGGTGAGAACAAAATAGAGCATTTGAACCTCTAGAGTTCTAGTATGCTAACCTATGACCGACCTCACTCCATGATATTACAAGTTTGTGTATCCTATTTTCTCCAACTAAGATTGCAGGTGGATTCCAACCATTTCAAATCAATTGTCGTACTCTCTCATTTATAACCTTAAGTGTTGACTTCATACGCATTTTCCAACATGCGTAGTTTAGCCCATCAAACATCAGGGTTCTAATACCATTAAAACCACCAAATTTATGACTAAAAACACGGTATCTAAACAAAAAACTGAGTGTTCTAGCTCTGATACCAATTTAATCATCGGAGCAAAAGCGGGCAAGGGAAGTCGACGGGTAGTACTCTAGGGTAGTTTACTTCCCCCTTACCCACTAGGTCTGGAAGGGGAACAAGAAGGATTTTTGAAGCAGTCCCCTCCTCCTCCTCCTCCTCCATATCATTAATATTGATGATAGCTTCAATCAAGAATGGGTTGTGCATTCAATCATCGTGCTTATACAGTGTGAGCCTAGCAGGGATGGTCCGAACAAACGAAAAGTGTTTTTTTGTATTTTTCAAATTTTGAAGATAAAAACTTTTTAAAAATTAAACCTAATAAAAAAAATTTGGGTTAAAAAGATAAAAACTTTAAACAAATTAAACCCAATAAAAACTTGTTCACCAAATTTTACCGTTTGTTGTAAAAAACTGATTTCCCTGTTTTATATTTTTAACCTAAAAATGCATCTAAGTGATCAATAGATAAAATAAATAAATCATTCACAACACACCGGTGTACGAGAAAAACCACAAAGTAAAAAACCTCGGACAACCTTGCCAAATAGATCACGGTTTTACAAAGACTAGATAGTAGACTTACTCAGTGACACGTCTCCCTCGCAAGCCTTGATACTCTTCTATCTTTAACCTCTCCTTCACAGTACAATGCAGTAATATACCTATATAAGATGCCACAGAATGTGAATTCCCATGCACTGCGGTATTCATTGTTGAAGCTCACCAACCTTTTACGGAATCGAAACACAAAAAACCTCTTTTTCACTGCAACATAACAAACCACAAGTATGGAGTCCCCCACACTAAACAAGTTCTCTAAAAAAATAATAGAAACAAACTTTGGTGCCCAACACCAATATATACAAGCATATGAATTGTTAAACTTGGATCTTTAAACATAAAGGGTGAAACTAGGGTTTTGAAGCTTTGGTAAACATGTAAAGAATTGATTTTCGCCAAAAGTTCTTCAAAAAATTGAGTCAAACACACCTTAAATCGTGAAAACATGAATTTTGAGGTGACGAACTCATTCGAACAAACATGCATAGCTCGTTCGAACGAAAGGCCTTTTTATTTCTAAGGAAACTCAAGGTTATTCGAACAAGATCAAGTTTCTCATTCTAACGTACTTCCAACGGGTTATCCACTGTTTGACAGAAGGTCCTCATTTGATATCCGTTAGATGAACATTCCAAATAGTTTCCAAAGCTTATGCTAATGAGATTATAACTTCGTTCAAACAAAATATCCATTTTGATCTAATAAGGTATGCAACTCATTCTAACAAACTCAGAAACAAAAAATCATTTTCATAAAAAAATAATTGTAAAAAATTGTTCCAAATGTTTTGGTTCAAAAATAAATCCCCTTAAAAAATATCCAAGGACCATATTCAAAATGCATCCATCACTACACCAAAAACAGGAAACTGGCACGGTTTTAAAACCGTGCCAGACGCAATCTGGCACTATTTTAAACCGTGCCAGAATCAGGGGTGCCATATTTTCTGGCGCGGTTTAAAACAGTGCCAGATTTTCCAAACTGGTATGCTTTTGGCATGCCTTTAAACTGTGCCAGTTTTTAATCTGGCACATTTTTGGTACGATTTTAAACCGTGTTAGATGTTAAATTTGGCACGCTTTTGGCACATATTGAAACTGTGCCAAATTGTTTATTTTCTGGCACACTTTCGGCACGGTTATAGAGCGTGCCGGATTATTTTATAAGTGTGTTCATTTTTATTAATTGTTGTGCCAGATTTTTGTGACACCCCGACTAATTAAATACCGGGTAGCTACTCCTTTATTAAATTAATTCAAAATGCCCAGTTGGTTCAGTTAATAGCATCACTGTCGAAAACGTTTTAATAATTACTAACCACCTAGTATTTAAAAAGTAAGTGCCAAATTTTAACTTAAGTCTGATTAACATGCAGTAAAAGAATAATGAAATAATAACAACCATTCACTATAATGAAGTAATGAATAACCAACAACATAAATATAAATCCGGAGGAAAACTCCTCACAACAATCCCACAACTGAAAGTAAAATGACAAGTCTGAATCCTGAATAATTACATGCCAGAAGTCTGAATAACTGAAATAAATGAAATGTCTCTAAAAGAAATGGGCGACATGCCCTACAACTGATAACTGATAAATATCGAGTCAATATAGATGAAGCATCTACAAGCAAAGTCCTGTAACTTCCACAAACAGCTACAGCTCGTCACTTGAATGATAATCCTATGCATGGTGTCCTTGTGGCTGGGCACCTAAAATGGTTTTTACAAAAATAGATTTGAAAGCAAATGGGTCAGAGCCCGAAAGTGGAAATTTTTTTGAAAACAGCAAGTGTTTTAATAACATTCAAACATTAAATGCAAAATACATGTTAGGACGTGCACTCACATGAAATTCTCACCTCTCGACTACATGTGCACTCCTAACGTACATTACCCATCTAAATGACACATATATCTAACCAAAACGTAATAAGTTCTACCTCTTACTACTCGATTCCCATATTACATTCTAACGTTATCAAATAAATAGAGGGCTTTACTTAAACTCAGATTCTCAATATGTAATACATTTCACTATCGGTTAACCCGTTATGTTTTCTCAAAACAATTCCATAATTTTATTCACAATATAAACATGAAAGTTCCCATTAATTAAGTGTCTATTATTCACATCATAAATATACAATACAAGAACCCCGAGACTAAGCTGCGGTGCACACATACTCTGCTATCCATCCCGGTACATCACGTACATAAGGATCACGCATTACGAATCTCTCAGGAATCGTTCAGATAACAACATCACAAATAATGGAGGCGAACACAGTCACATCACATGGGTCACGCACATACCTACGCTCCCACGATCAGCAGACTTATTAACATCCCAATAAGTCCTTCTCTGACCTATGTTCATCGAGGTAACCAGTTTAAATCCGGGCAACACAAGGATTAGAGGGCCCTAAGCGAACGCGAACCTCCCGTGATAGCAAGTATGGTAGGTATGTCATACACATAAAATCAATATATATACTAAGTATTCACACATCTTAGTAATCACCATAATATATATTGGTGGTGTACTTCTCATTCTCGTACCGACATATAATACTACACACTTTATATGTTCCCCGCTTAATATAATAAATTAGGCCGTCAATAGTTCAGACATCGTAATAGACTCTCACGTCCTAATTCCTATATCCCCTTAGGTTCAAACTACACTTCTAGGTTTGACTCCTCATTATATCCCAAACATCCCAAATATATCAATTAATCATCACGGGAAAGCTATCTCTACTTATACACGAGGTTACGGGACACTTGGGATCAAAACAGGCTAAAAAGCCTAAACTGTCAACTCGTTCGAAGTCTCGTTCGAACGAGGCTGTTCGAACGAGAGTTCTTTCGAACGAACTGGCCTATCTAACGAGGTCTCGTTCGAACGAAGTTATCTAACGAACTTCACCCTCGTTAGAAGTCAATGGTCAACTCGTTAGAAGCTCGTTCGAACAAGTTCGTTCGAACGACCTGGGCAGGTCTTCTAACGAGCGACCAGATTCGAGCCCAAATTTCTTATTTTCGTTTTTCCCATCTCTCTACACCTCAAATCTCATCCAAACATTACTCCAACGATTGTTTAAGGTTCCTAATCATCCCTAAACATCCTTAGGTCACATATTAACATGTTTGGGGGTGTTACTTCATCCTAACATCATTCAAATATCAAATCTCTACATATTTTTCCCCAATTTCAAACACATGAACCCTAGAATTTATAAATCATCAAGGAGCCTAATTAAATCCGTTTTTGGTTTCATACTAATTGTGATATCATCAGAATAATCATCAACTACAAATCTACATGCAATTTCCTCATCAAGAATGTAATTTCTATTTCCAATTTAATGGGTTTTTCATTAACTTCCAAGAACAAATCAGATTTTTATCAATTCCTACACATGGAAGAAACATTCTCTATAAAAACGAAATTAAATCACTTGCCTTATTGGAATCTCTGAGTTGATGATGAATTTGATGAATGGTTCTCTCTCTCTCTGCAGAATCCTTCTAGCTCTCCTTCTACAAGCTTTCTTCTCCAAGTAACAATGGTGGCTAGGGTTTTTGCCTAAGTAACTTTTGGGGCTAGTTCTAATAACCCCCGTAGCCCTCTAATTAGATAATGGTTGGTAATGGGTTAGTGGGTGTTTTAATTTTTCATTAAAACTCCTAAAATTCGTTAATCAAAAATCCCAAAATTCTAAAATTACCAAACTACACTTATACATTCCCGGTATGGCCTAAAAATGCCCCGGGACCTAAACCAAACCCCCGGCTAGTGTTTTCTGACTATTTCGACCCTTCCGGACGTGTTGGTGCACTCAAAACGACCATACGGTTACTAGAACTAAATTTCACTTTTTAATTAAAATAAATAATTCCCTGACGCGACTGCCACACGCGTCTCAATAAAATTTTCCAACTTGCCGTATTTCAATCTCACGACAAATTTCATACTTCAATATTCATGTATAATCATATATGCACATTATATTCAAATACCAACTCGCATCTCGCTAGTATTTTAATCCGGATTAATTTCCAATTAATACGCATTTAATTTAATTAATCCCATAAAATAAATATCACAAAAATACGGGGTATTACAATTTTTTTGTTGATTAAAAAAAATAATAATAGGAAATAAATCTGGAAAATCTACAAATTCCAAATCCGGTAGGAAAAATATTTATTATTTACAAAAAAATCAAGAAAATTCTCAAATTATGAATATCGCAGGTTCATAAATTAATGTGCATACAATCTGCAAAAAATTACAAGAGTTAATACCAACATAAAGCCGCACGACCATAAAAGTCGACAATAACTTCAAAAAATTACAAGAGTTAATAGTTCCCATATCAAAAAAAAATTGGACAGAGTTTCCTCTATTTTTTGGACATTCCAAAACCTGCTAACATAAAATCTGCCAATATAAAGCCCGCACGGCCATAAAAGTCAACAATAAAACTACTACAGCCAACACGAACATAAAATAAACCATAAAACTACTAAAGCCTTCTCGGCCATAACACAAAAAATAGAATCCTGAATATTAACGGCACTAAATAAACAATCCCCCTGTTGTAAAGCATTGACTTCTTCGTGTGTTCCAAGAGGATAAAAGATAGCGATTGAATGTCATCCTACAAAAAAATAGGACACAAAAAAGATACAATATTAGTAACCAAGTCATTTTAAAAAAAATCGTATTCAAGCAGAAAAATTGCATATACGAGTTACAATTATTATTATATTCTAAAACTGAAAGTCTCGTGAGTACGTGGTTAGTTCATATGAGTTACATTAATCTCATATGAGGTGTTCGTACCTCTTACGGGGCCGATTGGGGGCTGGTTTGGATTTTCACCCTTTAACGGCTTATTTTTAAGCCTAATCTAGATATTTTTAAATTATCGTCATATTCACAAACCGGGAGACCCGTGAATACACGGTCTGTTCCTACGAGTTACATTGGTCGTTTGGGGGTTGGTTTGGGTTTTCACCCTTTAACGGCTTGTTTTTAAGTTTAATCCAGATATTTTTAAATTATCATCATATGCTCAAACCAGGAGACCCGTGACTACGCGATCAGTTCCTACGAGTTACATTGGTCCCGTGAGAGGTGTTCGTGCCTCTTACGGGGCCGTTTGGGGGTTGGTTTGGGTTTTTACCCTTTAACGAATTGTTTTTAAGTTTAATCAAGAAATTTTCAAATTATCATCATATGCTCAAATCGGGAAATCCATGACTACGTGGTCAGTTCCTACGAGTTACATTGATCCCGTGTGAGGTGTTCGTGCCTCTTACGGGGCCGTTTGGGGGCTAAATTGGGTTTTCACCCTTTAACGTCTTGTTTTTAAGCCTAATCTAGATATTTTTAAATTATCGTCATATTCATAAACCGGGAGACCCATGAATACATGGTCAGTTCCTACGAGTTACATTGGCCTCGTGCGAGGTGTTAGTGCCTCGTACGGGGCCGTTTGGGGGTTGGTTTGGGTTTTCACCCTTTAATGGCTTGTTTTTAAGTTTCATCCAGATATTTTCAAATTATCGTCATATGATCAAATCGAAATACCCGTGACTACGCGGCCAGTTCCTACGAGTTACATTGGTCCCATGCGAGGTGTTCGTGCCTTTTACGGGGCCGTTTGGGGGCTGAATTGGGTTTTCACCCTTTAACGACTTGTTTTTATGCCTAATCTAGATATTTTCAAATTATCGTCATATTTATAAATCGGAAGACCCGTGAATACAGGGTAAGTTCCTACGAGTTACATTGTTCCCATGCGAGGTGTTAGTGCCTCTAACGGGGCCGTTTGGGGGTTGGTTTGGGTTTTCACCCTTTAACGGCTTGTTTTTAAGTTTAATCTAGATATTTTCAAATTATCATCATATGCTCAAACCGGGAGACCCGTGACTACGCGGTCAGTTCCTACGAGTTACATTGGTCTCGTGCGAGGTGTTCGTGCCTCTTACGGGGCCGTTAGGGGGTTGGTTTGGGTTTTCACCCTTTAACGGCTTGTTTTTAAGTTTAATCTAGATAATTCCAAATTATCATCATATATTCTCAAATCGGGAAACCCATGACTAGGTGGTCAGTTCTTACGAGTTACATTGATCCCGTGCGAGGTGTTCGTGCCTCTTACGGGGTCGTTTGGGGGCTAAATTGGATTTTCACCCTTTAACAGCTTGTTTTTAAGCCTAATCTAGATATTTTTAAATTATCATCATATTCATAAACCGGGAGACCCATGAATACATGGTTAGTTCCTACGAGTTACATTGGCCTCGTGCGAGGTGTTAGTGCCTCATACGGGGCCGTTTGGGGGTTGTTTTGGGTTTTCACCCTTTAATGGCTTGTTTTTAAGTTTCATCCAAATATTTTCAAATTATCATCATATGCTCAAACCGGAAGACCCGTGACTACGCGGTCAGTTCCTACGAGTTACATTGGTCCGTGCGAGGTGCTCACGCCTTTTACGGGGCCATTTGGGGGCTGAATTGGGTTTTCACCCTTTAACGACTTATTTTTAAGCCTAATCTAGATATTTTTAAATTATCGTCATATTTATAAATCGGAAGACCCATTAATACACGGTCAGTTCCTACGAGTTACATTGTTCCCCTACGAGGTGTTAGGGCCTCTTACGGGGCCGTTTGGGAGTTGGTATGAGTTTTCTCCTTTTAATGGCTTATTTTTAAGTTTAATCCAGATATTTTGAAATTATTATCATATGCTCAAACCGGGAGACCCATGAATACACGGTCAGTTCCTACGAGTTACATTGGTCCCGTGCGAGGTGTTAGTGCCTCTTACGAGGCCGTTTGGGGGTTGGTTTGGGTTTTCACCCTTTAACGGCTTGTTTTTAAGTTTAATCCAGATATTTTCAAATTATCACCATATGCTCAAACTGGGAGATCCGTGACTACGCGGTCAATTCCTATGAGTTACATTGGTCCCGTGCGAGGTGTTCGTGCCTCTTATGAGGCCGTTTGGGGGTTGGTTTGGGTTTTCACCCTTTAACGGCTTATTTTTTAGTTTAATCTAGATATTTTCAAATTATCATCATATGCTCAAACCGAGAGACCCGTGACTACGCGGTCAATTCCTACGAGTTACATTGGTCTCATGCGAGGTGTTCGTGCTTCTTACGGGGCCGTTTGGGGTCTAAATTGGGTTTTCACCCTTTAACATGTTGTTTTTAAGCCTAATCTAGATATTTTTAAATTATCATCACATTTATAAACCGGGAGACCCATGAATACACGGTCAATTCCTACGAGTTACATTGGTCCCGTGCGATGTGTTAATGCCTCGTACGGGGCCATTAGGGGTTGGTTTGGATTTTCACCCTTTAACGCCTTATTTTTAAGTTTTATCTAGATATTTTAAAATTATCATCATATGCTCAAACCGGGAGACCCGTAACTAAGCGGTCAGTTCCTACGAGTTATATTGGTCCCGTGCGAGGTGTTCGTGCCTCTTATGGGGCCGTTTGGAGGCTGAATTGGGTTTTCACCCTTTATCGACTTGTTTTTAAGCCTAATCTAGATATTTTCAAATTATCGTCTTATTCATAAATCGAAAGACCCATGAATACACGGTCAGTTCCTACGAGTTACATTGGTCCCGTGCGAGGTGTTCGTGCCACTTACGGGGCCGTTTGGGGGTTGGTTTGGATTTTCACCCTTTAACGGCTTATTTTTAAGTTTAATCCAGATATTTTCAAATTATCATCATATGCTCAAACCAGGAGTCTCGTGAGTACGTGGTTAGTTTATACGAGTTACATTGGTCCCGTACGAGGTGTCAGTGCCTCTTACGGGGCCGATTGGGGGTAGTTTGAATTTTCACCCTTGAACGACTTATTTTTAAGCCTAATCTAAAAAATTTCAAATTATCGTCATATGCTAAAACCGGGAGACCCGTGACTACGCAGTCAGTTCCTACGAGTTACATTGGTCCCGTGCGAGGTGTTTGTGCCTCTTATGGGGCCGTTTGGGGACTGAATTAGGTTTTCACCCTTTAACGGCTTGTTTTTAAGCCTATTCTAGATATTTTTAAATTATCGTCATATTCATAAATAGGGAGACCCGTGAATACACGGTAAGTTCCTACGAGTTAAATTGGTCTCGTGGGTTTTCACCCTTCAATAGTTTATTTTTAAGTTTAATCCACATATTTTCAAATTATCGTCATATGCTCAAACCGGGCGACCCATGACTACGCGGTCAGTTCCTACGAGTTTCATTGGTCCCATGCAAGGTGTTCGTGCCTCTTACGGGGCCGTTTGGGGGCATAGTTGGGTTTTCACCCTTTAAAGACTTATTTTTTAGCCTAATCTAGAAATGTTCAAATTATCGTCATATGCTCAAACCGGGAGACCCGTGACTACGCGGTCAGTTCCTATAAGTTACATTGGTCCCGTGCGAGGTGTTCGTGCCTCTTACGAGGCCGTCTGGGGACTGAATTAGATTTTCACCCTTTAACGGCTTATTTTTAAGCCTAATCCAGATATTTTCAAATTAGGGGTTTTGTTAATTTAGGACCTATTGTAATATGCATTTTGGAAATAGGACAACAAACATTTTATTTATAGTTTTAGTGCCTATTTTTGAATAAAGCCGCTGGCACGAACCCATATTCACAAAACGTCAATCAATCACAACATGCCACGTGTCCCATCAATTTGAAAATAGGGACTAAAAACGGAAACGCAATGTTTGTTGTTCTATATGCATAATCAATATTATTTTAAGTCCTAAAAGTACATAATCTATTCAAATTATCGTCATATTTATAAACCGGGAGACCCGTGAATACACGGTCAGTTCCTACGAGTTAGATTGGTCCCGTGCGAGGTGTTAGTGCCTCGTACGGGGGCGTTTGGAGGTTGGTTTGAGTTTTCACCCTTTAACGGCTTATTTTTAAGTTTAATCCAAATGTTTTCAAATTAACAATTGTGAAGTAAAATATATTTTAAGCATCAACTAAAGAGGAATCTAAAATATGTATTAAGAATGAGAGAGCATGAAAACTCAAATAAATATTACCTTTATCATTCGTTGGTGTCATCAATGGGAGGGAGAAAGTCATCATGCCAATACAAAAATCCGTTGTTACCCACATCTCCCAATGTCTCACAAGATCCTTGTTTTCCAGCCCAAACTGGATATTCAGGAACTTTTATGAGGTCGAGTACAATCTTCACTTCTCTCTTGCCTAACTCATGGAAGTGAACTGAAGATACAACTCCTGGCAGAAATTTCCTACCATAACCGACGACTTGACCAGTGTGAGATAGTATTTTTCATTCCACCATCGAGCTAAAACATGAAACTTGGGATGTGGGGGGAGTAAAAGGACTGGAAGGAGTTGCAGTGATTGGAGATGGTAATGCATGAGAATTATGTCCAACACATGCGAACTTTCCAATCTCAAAATTCTTTACAAAATCTGAGAGTGTAGACTTCACACCCTCCATTTCTTCTCTGAGGTTATCCACATGATCCTTCCAACTTTCTTTGTCCACATTTACCTCTTGAAGCATTTCTCGAGCAAATGCAGACGCCAATATAGCTGTTCTAGAAATCATGGACCCAACGCAACGAACACATCCTCGCGTGTCTTTCCCAAATACATAAAAAATTGGCCCAGCATCTAAGGTCTCCTCTTGAAGACTCTCTTGGTATACATCTAGAAGCATTTTAACCTTATCCTGTACATAAAGACATTAAAGTTATCATTTGAATTACATATTGGGTAGAAGAAGCAAAAAGAAAAACATTAAAGCTAAATTACCGCAAACGCTTTATTATAAGGCGCATAATCTCCAGCGTCTACTTTATGAGATGACAACCACAATTCGGCACGGGTTGGTTCACGTCCCTTCTCCTTTTTCCAATTCTTTGCAGTTCTGGAATAACCATAACGACCCGTGTTATGAGTAGTCATTTTCGCACAATTTTGTTTTATCTCTTTATTTTTTCTTCGCAAATCCATTTGGGCATGCGCAGCTTCATTATCACAAAATACCTCCTAATCCTCAGGTTTCACATTTTTAGGAACATTCTCCCTCCACTTTGCAACATCGTCACCCTTCAAATTTACCCTTATCCTGGCCTTGAACTTCTTCCAAGACTCGTTAGCTTTTTTCATAAACATGCTTTTTTGATTATCTTTCACATCGGGAAAATCTTTCTTCAATATATGAAAACAAAATTTATCATTATGTAATTAAATTTAGTAACAATTACAATTGTAGCCAAATAGAAAAAATAGTATACCTCGAACATTGTCCAAATTTGATTCTTATATCGCACGTCTACATGTCTCCATGTTGTATAAGAAACTGGTACATGCGTCCTAGTGAGGTATCCCCATCTAGTAGAGGGTGTAGCTGAATTATCCCCCACCGAAAGGCCATGCTCGTTGAATTTTAATCTCTTTATGGAAAGTGCATCACCCATTGTCGAAGAACTCGAAGCAACCTTCGAGTGGGAGTTTGATCCGAGTGTCGCACCACTTGGTGAAGGATTTGAAGTATCACCCACCTGAGACATTATTTATCCGACAAGAGATTGTTTGGCACAAAAATAATCAGAATAAACAGAATATTATATCACCAAAACAACTATATTCTGTTTAAAACATAACATATATATAAAACAAAACAAAACATAACATATATATAAAACAGAACATATATATATATATATATATATATATATATATATATATATATATACTGTTCAGAATATATAGTATATAACATATAGTATATATATTGTTCTGAATATATAGTATATATACTATAACATATAGTATATATATTGTATATATATTGTTCTGAATATATAGTATATAGTATATAACTATATGTTATATACTATATATTCTGAACATTATGTATATATATATATATACTAGCGGAATGCCCGTGCCTGAAGGTACGACGAAAAATTTGAAAGCACGTAATTACAAAACGGCAAAAAAATACCGTTCCCAACAAAACAAAGTGTAATTTTAAAACAATTGGCCATAATCTCCTTTGTTTATAGAACTATTCACCCTACTTAACAAATAACAAATAGTCCAACAACATTCAAATAGTCTAAATTCATCTAACAAATTCACATATAATATGAAATATACAATATTCATCAATCGAATTCACATCATGTCTCAAAAAAACAGTGTCGACTTTTAAAAAAAATTGGGCATAGTCTCCTTTGTTTATTGGACTATCCACCCTACTTAAGGGATAACAACAAATCCAACAATATTAAAAAAAATCCCAAATTCGTCTAACAAAAGCTTCTATGAAACAAATTTCTTAAAAGAATAAATATATATCAATTGAGGTCGTCTCACATGTTCCACTGTAATGATTGTCCGTCCTTTTCAAAATGCGACCTGATACAAAGAAGAAAATATAGTTAGTCAATTGAAATATCTAGTCAAATATTAAATAAACAAAGCTAATTAATAAATTCCTAGTTTGGATTGGTTGGTGAGGGAGATCATTTTGCTTGAGATGCAGTTTCTTTACCTTTTGCTGGAAATGTCTAGAAATTTCAGCCAAATAGATCTTGTGTCGAAGCATTTTGATGCTGCAGCAGAGGAGTATGGAATAAATCATCCATGTAAAAAAAGTAAAGAATATGCAGATCCTATACTGATCCTTAGATGAGAATCTTAATATATCAATTTATATGAGAACAATTTTAAGAAAATACATATGTATTGATTATATGCAAAAACGAAACAGATGTATATATGTGAACATCTTCACAATTATATCTTAGTATTGCCTTAAGGGTGCTAAATAAGAACTGTGTACTTGTCATTTTAAATTAGATCGCTAATGATCTTAAAATCCAATGACTTAACTTCAAACTCAGAACATATTTTAGAGTGTATTGAATTTCCCACGCATTGAATAATTTAGTAATCTAAAGAAAAATATATTGATACTTGTTGATCAAGAATAAATGTATTCAAATCTAGTGTAAAAATATCATTTTGCATAAGCTCCTCGTAATAAAATGATTAAAACATTATATTATGATGTAAGAGCCAAGGAAATGAAAAAAAAATGAAAGCAAACCCTTATCTCCTTGGGAATAAGCTCCTCGTAATCAGAATTTAATAACCTAAACAAAATAGGGCCTAAACAAACCCGGGAGAGAAAAAACTGGAGACAAAATAAGTCCTAAATAAACCCCCAGGTATGTGTAGAACCAAGGTAGTTACAATGACTATCCATTTACCTCGGGTGACGGGGCCATAACCCACCAAGAGTCGGACTTTATATCACACATAGGCCATCCCCCAGGTATGCGTAGAACCAACACTGCTATCATCAAACACGTATAAATACTTCATTTAAAAAAACTGCATTTAAAAAAACTGGAAGATATTGTAATCATCAAACAGGTATGCGTAGAACCAACACTGCATTAAAAAAAACTATAAGATATAGTAATCATCAAACACGTATGAATACTGAAAAGTTTTAAATAAACTCAATGAATATTTAAATGGATGATGTCGGGTGAATATTTTCTAAACGTCGAACTCAAACAAAATAATGAAACGGAACAACAATGGGGATAAAGAGAATTAATAATACTCCCAAGAATCATAAACAGTGAGATTCAGTAGGATATGCGACAGTTAGAATAAGTTACTATCCTTTAGTGGTCCTCTTTTTCATTTGATACTGTGAAGAATAAATTAGGAAAGAGATGCGCTGAAAAAATATCATAAATTCCATTGAGAAGATCAAACTTGAAGCTCATTTTCCAGAGAATCAAACAAATTAAACAAGCATAAAAATTAGCACCAGACTGATTATATATACCTGATTAAACATATATCTATTGTTTATATGGATAATAACAGAACATGTATAGAAATTGACCCTAAATAGAAATAATTTGGGAATTCAAACAAATAAATGAGTCTGCGGATCTGCTTCACATCTGGAATTTATTCTAGGGCTACAAAAATGAATATAATAGCAAAGCATTTCTGAATAGAATAGCAAAGCATTTATATTCAAAGCATTTTTGAATAGAATTGTAAAAACTAAATAGAATAACAAAATGAAAGAAGTTATGCCTGCAAAATGAGAGAGATTGACGACAAAACAGAGGTTATACCTAAGGTTGAAGGACTTGTTACTTGGGAATCACTGGAGCTGCTGGACATACTGGGTTGCATATCACTGGCACTTGAACTTCTATACATTCAAAAAATAAGGAACCTCATCACATTCAACCATATATAATTGATAATGTTTCTTTTATGTATATCCTTACTTCTTTAAACCATCTTGAATAGAGAAATGGGAAAGTCAGTGTCACTTTTTTAGCTTTTTGCCTTCATCATCTTGCCACCTCAATTTAGTTATTTCAGGTCACATAATATGCATCTTCTTGCTTTATGAAGAACCCACGGTAGCACTTACTTTGAATGATAACAGTAACAACTACAGTATCAAAATCCATACTTGGAATCCTATAATGAAGTCCCTGAAACAATATACAAAAAAAGGTTTATAAGAGAGGATGCTGCGTTCGAAGTGACAGAGAGAAAGGTAAAAAACCCTCATCTCAAAGAGGAATTACCGCGTGATGGTGACGGCAGTAAGCATTGACAATTTTGAACACAAACTTAAATAATTACCGCATGATGGTGATAGCAAAACATAGTTGAGATAATAGAAGACATGTCGTGCGATCAGCTAAATAATCAAAAGTAAATTGATGCTACTTAAAAGTTTTGAACACAAACTTAAACATCCTTACAACTTTAATATCTCCAATATAGTTTATGACCTTAGATATGTGTATAGGGACACCAAATAAACACTCGTATAAACCCTACATGTTAATTGACTCGTACAAATTCAAAATGTATAGAGGAATCATTTCTTTATGCAACTTCCATTTTACACAAACTCACTATGAAAATGATGATTGACTCGCACAAACCATCAAGATTGACCCGTACAAAGCCTACATGTGCTACAAAAATTAGTCAACTTCACACTGTATTAACTCGTGAACCATTCATATTCAAAGAAACAAACATAGAGAGAACCGTAATTACAACAGCAGCTAACTGGCCTAAGCAACGGCCTTTATATATATTAACTGGAGGCGCCGGAGCAACAACAGCTAACTGGCCTAAGCAATGGCCTTTATATATGTAAACTGGAGGCACCGGAGCAACAAAAGCTAACTGGCCTAAGCAACGACTGGAGATTAATGGCTGTTTCTTCAGTAGCTAACTAGAGGCGCCGGAGCAACAGCAGCTAATTGGAGCAATAATAGCTAACTGAAGCAACATCAGATAATATAGAAATTCTTATCTTCCAGAAATGTTAAAACTGAAGCAACAACAAATAATATAGCTCTTCTAACCCCCATGTTTGTCCATTAGTCCTTTCGGACACAATTCTACGACCTGCGTTAATACCATAGCAAATAATAAAATAGTCAACCTCTCGAGTTGATGATCCGAGTCTCCAGTAAAAGAAAAAAGAACAATAATACAGAAGTTTGGAACATAATTAATTATATTAAACAATGCCAGTGGACCTATATAAAACACTATTTCATGCTAACATCATATAACTTTATTTTGTTCTTAAAAAAAGTCAGTTTTATAAATCCCGACATATCATAACTTAGTGAATCAAATAATTCCAGTAATAAGTTTGATCCATTCAATCAAAAACTTGATTCAAACTATCTCTATAAACTAAGAAAGTTGCACCAAGTTTTGAAAGAACTAAACAAAATCTTCCAAAAGGTAGGAGGGAGTTTTAGCTGGAAGACGACATCAAGTATTGAAAATCCTACCAAGGCTGCTACAGTGCACAAAAACAAAAATCAAATAATCAATAGCATAATATGTATGTCCTAAAGACATTTGTATGCTTAAAAAAACATGCGTGAAATTTCATTTAAATATTAACATTGAAATATTAACACAAAGGGATACGAATGAGTAGCATACCTGGAAATATGACAACTGAAATTTTGAGGCATCACACAAAAAAATAAGAAAAATGAATAAGTTGAAACACTTATGAGATAAAAGACATGATCGATCCATTTTAGAATTATGATATAGTTCTTTACATTAAACCAAAAGTCACAAACCAACATCTGTCAATTTGCACTTACAAAAATACCTAAGGATTATGTAAGGTAAAGAAAGGCCTAGCGGGCTATACAAAAGTAGGCCTAAAAAAAGGAATATCTCATTGCTAGGCAATCACATTGCATTCTTGGGATACATTCTCTGAATCACTCTACAAAAAGTCCTTCTATCGAGCTCGACGTATTTCCAATGGAGATTAGGGTTGTGCATGACAATCTAAAAGAAACATTAATAGTTAGTATTGATTAAAGAAAACACATGAAATGGAAAAGCGATATATATACGACATATAGACATTGTACCTTGTTGTGGGAACCCCATTTAGATAATGTGCGAGAATTTATCCTCTTTTGACGCGTAGCCATCGGCTCCCAAGCCTAATAATAAAGGATGAAAAATGGTTAGAAGTTGATATAGAATCGTCATATGTATAAAGATATTGTGCATAAAAAAATAATGACATACAACTAATTGGCGTTCATAAGAGCACTTTCGGGTACACAATGTTTGTCGTGAAAAGCAAACCATCATCGGGAAGGATGATGTTTATTCGATTAACATTTGTGCATCGAGATAACGCTACATACAACTGCCCATGATTGAAAACCAGTGTGCACAAGTCAATTCCCACAAACTTTACAGATTGACCTTGCGATTTATTAATTGTCATGGCATATGCGAGTCGAATTGGTAATTGACGTCTTGTCATTTTGATAGGCATTTCAGCAGACGACGGAGTTAAAGATACTCTTGGAATAAAGACTAAATTTCCACACTTATCCCGAGTTAGTATTTGGGCCTCAATGACATGCTCTCCAAGCTTCATAACGATCAAACTTGTGCCATTGCAAAGACCATCTTTCGGCGCAATATTTTGCAACAACATAATTGGACACCGTACTTTCAAGTCCAACTTAATTAAGGGTAAACAGAAGGATTAAGAGAGTTCAAAAACTCATTCGGGTATTGATTATGTACGTCTGTACCCGATTCATCATCGCATAATTTGTCGACACCGAAATACATTTTTGTATCACCTGGGAACATATTTAAGGCTAAATTATTTATAGCACTCACATCATCATTCCGCGCAGAAAGAATTGTACGTTCAATGAGGAAGTTTGGAGTAACAGTACCATCCACATTCAACAATGGATACACCTTGGAAATTAAATCTTCAACATCATTACACTTTTGTATGGTCGAAGGTAACGTTACATTTTCAAGTGGGTTGGACCCAATCTAATGAAAAGGGAGAAATGTCAAACTAACATAGTAGGTATAATAAAGAATATTGAACATAGCTATAAAATAAAAGGTGATACCTCATTCAAGAATGTTGAAAATTGCATAGTTTCAGCCTCCAAATGATTGAGTCGCATGTTTAGATGTAAGTTCAAAACATGGATGTGTTTCCAAAGCGCAGACCGCCTCAGTGATGCAGCTGTAATTCCTCACGAACTCCTCTCAGGATAACAAGTAAGATTTGTCTGAAATCGCCACCTAAAACAACAGTTATTCCACCGAAAGGCTTTTTAACATTACAGATATCTTGAAGAGTCCGATCAACAACCTCAACACAAGGCCTATGTTGCATTGGGACTTCATCCCATATGATGAGTTTGGCTGATTTAAATAACTTGGCATGGATTGACTGCTCTGTAAATCCACAATTGGAGTTTTCAAGAATGTCTAATGGAATGTAGAAGGTTGAATGTGCAATTCGACCACCAAATAATAATAAAGAAGCAATCCATGATGATGAGATGGTAATAACTGTATGACCCAAACTAAGACAAAAGGTTGAAATTGTATTGTACAAAAACATTTTGCCAGTGCCAGCACACCCATTCAAGAAAAAGTAGTTTCTTTATTTTCAAAAACGGATGAAGTTATCACTGTGTAAGATAAATATTTCCCCTCATTAAGGCGGGTAACATCAAGTTGTGCGTCGCCTTGCTCTGCTAATGATTGTAATTGTTGATATTCCCACAGTAACCTATTCCCACCCATAGTACTCCAATTTGAAGTTAGTAGAGGCATTGGAGGAAAGTCAGATAAATTCTTACCAGACTCTTGAAGCACCTCATTTAGAAGAAACAAACCATAATCTTGAACTTGGATGTTTGTTGGGTTTGGAATAGCAAAGAGGGTATGCAACTTATGCATTAGATCGTCACAAATATGAATGGAAAATTGATTCCATAATAAATTCGAATGCAAAGGGAAACATTGTGTAAGTATAACACAAAAAGACGTCTAAGTTGATATCCAGTTCGGATGATTGATGCCTCTTGTAAACATTTAACCCATTCATTATCATCTTCAAGCAATCCGCTTGCTATACACGCAAACTTAAAGTATCATGCACGACATTGTTGACCGTGCGTAAGCCCTCAAAGGATGTAGGTCATTTGACAACGGTTAAAAGTAATCTTAAATAAAATCTTTCACTGAATTAGGGCTAGCATATACATTCTACCAATAGCAAACTCGTGTGTTTTCCTTAGAGTCCAGACTTTTGTTGTATTACTCCAAACATAATGTTGCGGAAACTCCTGGTAAGTGTAAGCTCTTGCAGAAACATTCGATGTTCAGAAAGCAAAAAATACAGTTAACGAACTCATTTGAACCCTGGCCCTATCAGCAATCATACTTGGAGATTCTGCAGGATTGAACATAACATGATGCATCACAGGTAAATGTAAATCTAAGCGCGTAACAGGTGGTTTTCCTGATGCATGTGATTACCAAAAATTCGTTAGGCTTCTTCTGGGGTCCTATGTACCTTGCATCTAAATATTGTTGGATTTCATCAACAGCTCCCAAAACCATAGTTGTGTAATACCCCGTATTTTAATGACTTTTAATTTTGGGGATTTATTAAATTTATTTTGGGGATTCATTAAATTTAATTAGAGATATTAATTTAATATTAATCTGAAAAATTATTTAAATACTTACTAGCGTGATGAAAGTTAGTAATCATTGGAATTTTGTTGTAAGTTACTTTATGGGTAAAGTAAGTGGTGTAATTGAATTTAGTAAAATTATCACGAGAATCTAATTTGATAATTTTGGAAATTTATCGGGACACGCTTGTATCGTGTCGGAATTAAATTCGAATTATTAAAAGTGAATAAATTATAAGTCATCTATATGGTCATTTTGAGTGCGTCAATGTGTCCGGAAGGGTTGATGTAATCAAAATAATGTACCCAGGGGTTTAGTTTGGGTCTCGGGGCATTTCTAGGCCTAATGAACATCCTTGGAGGGCGTTTTAGACATTTCGTATTTTTGAGCATGGAAACCCACGAATTTCTAAGGTTTTATCAGATGTTAGGTATTGTCTTCTAGGGTTAGCATAACCAAGAACTAAAGACGGCCATTGGAGAGGAAGAGGAGAATCTTTCCAAGGAGTTCTAGGCCAAGAACTCCACCGTTTGCACCGCCGTCGCCGCCAAACTTTAGATTGCGCAACGAGGATCACAACCACACCAATATTTTCCACAAATCTGAGCCAAATATTTCTAGGAAAGTATCTGTCTTTCTCTAATTCAGTTAATGCTTCAATGATGTTAGTCTAGGGTTGATTAGGAGTAGTTTTTATGAAAGAAAGCATGTATGGGAGACTCTAATTTGCATGTTGTAGAGGTAAAAGACATATTCTGGAAATCAAATTCGCATGTAGAGGTTGAACCACCAATTTGCATTAAGTTAGGAGTATAAAATATGGGAAAGGAATGGGAATAAACTAAACAAAGAAAATATTAGGGTTTTTGATATTTTTATGGATTGTGGCCCTTTTAATTCATTATACTTGATGGAAATTCGCATGTCTTACGTAGAATATCAATTGTTTGGTGATATAACACTTGTAATATAAATTGTTGGGAGTTTGGAAGTCAAATATGTTGGTTTGGATGATTTTGGAAGAAGATTCCCGTAACTGGTATATCTGCAGTTTCGCCATAACAGCTTGATCGATCGATCGACCTAAGAGAATCGATCGATCGATGGATCGATCGATCGAGCCCCTGCATAGATCGATCGACCCCTCCTGGAAGACTCATACTTCCCTTTTTAAATGGTTGATTTCAATTTAAATGAGTAGTAATCTTTGAACATCCTTATTACAACATCTTGGGAGATCAAGAGGACTAGTAGGACTTGATAAAAATGGAGCATCTCATGTAAGACTAAATTAGGGTTAACGGGGAGTAAATTACACTTAAGAAATAGTGGGAACATGTCGTTAAAGGGTGAGACTCGTAAGGAAGTTACGTCGTAAAATAATAGAGTAACTACTGAAATTACACTTGGGGAGATAGGAATTCACGAGTGTTACGTAGTAAGTTGGAATAATCCCATAAATAAGAATAAAAGAGAAAGACCATTATACGGGATAATCTAGTAATGTGCAATAAGAATAAATATCATAAGTATGGGTCGTGGGTGTACCTAAAATAGAATTGGGAATAGTAGTATGCATATATGACTGTGATTGTGCATATACTATATACCTGTAAAAATCATGCCCGCGCTACTTTCTATCACTGAGGTTACCACGCTGGGACAGTCTTATCTCGATGGGACCTTTATGGGGGATATTGACTTGTACCCTAGAATATAGGAATCCTTGGTACAGGCTATCGGATCACTAGTCAGACGGTACTAAGAGACGTGAGGGTATGTACTGACCTCTTAGTGACTTGGAACTATGCTTCGCCTCAATTTGTATGTGTTTTGTGTTAATACAGTTCGAGAGTGATTCCGAACTAGTATTTTCCTTAGTACGAGTGATACGGGGACTTGATAGCAGAGTATTCCAGCACCATAAATTTTATGTGGGGTACCGATAGTATATATATATATATATATATATATATATATATATATATTATATGAGTGACTAATATATATATGTATATATAAACTAGAAATTTGGTAACTATCTACTATGACTAAAGGTGGGTAAGTAATGAATAATTATTTCAACTTCGATATAAGTGTTTGAAAAGTTTGAGGCAATACTGAGAAAATTTATAATCAAATGAGGCTTATATGAGAACTTTGCTTTTAAAAATTTATTTCCTTAACACTAGAAATTGTCGGCTTGAAAACCTACGAGTAACTTAAGATAAGCTAAACATTTGGGATTAGTAGTGCGGTAGGTGTGCACATTAGAAGAGAGGTGATAATTTATCAAGAGAGTGACGCACAATAATATGATTATTGCATTAGCCGGTAAGCATTTTAAATACTTGCTAAACTAAATTTTAAACTGTTTTACAATCGGGCTCTGACACGTTTCCTATTTTCTCTTCTCTCTTGTATATATATGTATATATTATAGGTGCCCAGCCACAGAGGCGTCTTGCATAGGATCCTTTGAAAGGAACGTCCTGCAGCTTAGGTGGGAGTTGCAGACCTTTTTCTTAGACGACCTCATTATTGATTCCACTTCTAGTGCTATTTTATCCAGTTGGGCATGTGTCACCCTATTTCCATTATTTAGTTGGTTTTATTAGAGATTGTGACTCGTTTATATCCAGTATTTATACTTTGGGATTGTTACTGTCAGGACCTGTAAAGTTTTAATGTTGGAATTATTTAGTTGAATGCTTAAATTGCTTAGATTATATTTTCTAGTCTAATTGTTGTGTGATTTTTAAACCATGGATTATGACCGGTTTTAAATATTGGTTTTAAATTAAATTTAGAAATTGATGTCTAAAAATGGTTTTGTCACTTAGCTTAATTATTTAGGGTTTTTAAATTGAAAAGTTATTTTGCGACAGTGATGCTAAGAATGAACCAACCGTTCACCTTGGTTATAATTTAATAAAGGACTAATCACCCGATATTTAATTAGGCGGGGTGTCACAGGTGGTATCAGATCATCAAGTTCTAGTGTCCTTTAGGATCTGTACGGCTTATTTCGCTTTCAACTTAGCGTTCTTGCTATATAGCCCTATTTTTAGGATTGTTGTATTCTTGCTTTTACGATTACGTCTTCAGCTATTTGAGATTTGATAATAACTGTAGACTAATAAAATTTCTTTACGTTTCAGATTTAATAAAGGACTGATCACCCAAGGATAGGCGTGCCCAAGCCGAGCAGCCAGTAGCTCCGGCTCAGGGAACAATGAACGCAACCGAGGTAGCCGCTATTATTGCTCAGGCGATGAAAGCCGCGCTAGAGGTAGTGCAACAGGCTCCACCCCAGGTTTAGACTGTGGCGCCAGTACCGACACAACTTCCTTCTGCATGGGAGTGAGTTAGGGATGCCTTCCAGAAGGCACATCCCCCAGAGTTTGCGGGTTGTTCAGATATCATTGTAGCCAGCCAATGGAAGAAAGATATCCAGAGGCATCTGCGCATGTATGAGTGCACGGACGTGCATAAACAACTGTTAGCTTCCTTCAAGCTAGTGGGAGCCGCTTTGCATTGGTGGGAATCCACCACCACTTTGGAGGAGAGGGATATTATCACTATTCAGTCATTTTGGGCACGGTTTGATAGCAAATACTTTCCATCCGCCGTGCAGACTGAGATGAGGCAGAAGTTACTGAATCTGAAATAGGAAAATTTGAATGTTGTTGAGTACGAAGAGGAGTTCATAAGACTTCTCACTATAGTGCCAGATGAGGCACCCACTGAGGGGAAGAAGATACTGTTGTTTGTGGACGGGTTGGCTTGGAGGATCCGTCAACACCTTATAGGCAATCTGTCACTGAGTACCTACACAGACGTACTCAATGCTGCTTTGTTACATTGCCAAGATCACCACTTCCATCTACAGGGAAGCAAGCGAGCAGGAAAGTCCAGCCAGCAGGGCAGGACAGGGGGTAGTAGTATTAGTGGAGCACCGACATCCCAGGGGCAGACTCGTCAGCATGAGCAGAGTTTCCGTCAGGGGGACCCTGCCAAGCGGTTCCGATCAGGTGACTCCAGGCAAGGAGTTGGGGGATTTAGGAAGGGCTAATAGGGCCAATATCGTCAGTCGCAGGTTCAGCAGTAGGGCCATCAGAGCCAACAACATTTTCAGCATGGCCAGCAGGGCCAATGGCGGGGTGGTAACGACCAATAGGGCCGTAATTAGCAGGGACAGAGGGGAGAAAATTTCAAGGGCCAATGCTTTGGGTGTGGTAAAAATGGCCATAGGTGCCATGATTGTCTAGAGGGAGATAGGGCCCCACAGTAGCAGGGTGCCCGTAATGAGCCACAGAGGCCACTTTTTCCAACCGCCCTCCCAGCACCAGCTCAGGCACCAGCCCTACCAGCCATTCCAGCAGCTCCAGTGCAGCAGGGGCAGTTATAGTATGGATGTGTCTATAACGTCCACCAGGAAGCAGCTCCTCAGGTGCCACCCACTATTGAGGGTACGTTTCCTATCCATGGTACTATGGGTCGGGTTTTATTTGATACTGGGGCGACACACTATTTTATAGCTACTCATTTCACGAGGGCCTTAGGGTTATTAGCCTTAGCAGAGAGCACTGTGATATGCGTAGCCTCTCCACTGGGAAATGGATCATTAATTTTCTTTATATGTCGAGGTGTGGGAGTAAAGATTGGTAGCTTAATCTTACCAGCAAACATGTTAGTCTTAGATATGCATGAGCACGACGTTATTATTGGTATGGATTGGCTCGCAGCATATAGAGCCGTGATATATTGTTTCGGTGGGAGTTTAATCTTTGACATTTTGGGGCAGGAGATGTTTGTAGTGGCAATGCCTCGCCCAGAGGGAGGCTCCATCGCTCATTTGTATTATATAGAGGAGGATACCTCTAAGGAGGTCGTGATTCCCTTAGACTCGATCCTAGTCATTCACGAGTATTCTGATGTATTTCAGGAGATACTAGGCCTACCCCCGGTCGAGAAATAGATTTTGTCATATATTTGTTACCGGATACTCGACCGACAGCACGCGCTCCATACCGTATGGCTCCGACAGAAATGCGAGAGTTACGAGATCAGATAGAGCAGCTGTTAGGTCAGGGCTTCATTCGTAGGAGTGCCTCACCTTAGGCGGCTCCAGTTTTGTTTGTTAAGAAGAGAGATGGTTCACTGAGGCTATGTGTGGACTACCGGGAGCTAAACAAGGTCAGGATATGGAACAAATATACGTTGCCTCGAATCGATGATCTGTTCGACCAGCTGAGGGGATCAACTTTCTTTCCAAAGATAGATTTAAGGTCAGGATACCATCAGATACGTATTAGGAACCAGGATGTTTCAAAGACTGCTTTCTTGACGAGATATGGGTCCTATGAGTTCAGAGTGATGCCATTTGGACTCACAAATGCTCCAGCCGTATTCATGGACTTGATGAACCGAGTATTCAGAGAGTTCTTGGATCTGTTTGTTATCATCTTCATAGATGACATCCTGATATATTCACACACTGAGGAAGAGTATGTTGAGCACTGGAGGTAGGTTCTTCAGACTCTACGAGAGCATCAACTGTATGCTAAGTACGAGAAGTGCAGATTCTGGTTACGGAAAGTGCAATTCTTGGGACATGTTGTTTCTGAACTCGGGATAGCAGTTGACCCGAGTAAAGTGTCAGCAGTGAAGGAGTGGGGACATCCCACAACACCGAAGGAAATGCATAGTTTCTTAGGGTCATCCGAGTACTATAGGAGATTCATTCGAGGGTTCTCCAAGATAGCGGGTCCATTGACGAACCTGACTCGCAAGGGGGTACCATATGTTTGGGAAAATACTTGTCAATTGGCTTTCGATGAGCTGAAAGACAAGCTGACTTCGGCACCAGTCCTTTCTTTACCCAAGCCGAGCATGGAGTATCTAGTTTACATCGATGCCTCCTTACGGGTATTCGGAGGAGTACTTCAGCAGGAAGAGAAGGCTATAGCTTTTGCCTCCCGCAAGCTTAAGATGCATGAGAGGAATTACCCCACTCACGACCTAGATTTAGCAGCGGCCGTCTTTGCATTGAGGATATGGAGATACTATTCATTAGGGAGAAATTCTGCTTGTTCACAGACCACAAGTCACTGCAGTACCTGTTCGCTCAGCGAGGACTGAATATGCGTCAGTGCAGGTGGTTAGAGTTTGCGAAAGACTTTCAGCTCGACATACAGTACCATCCGGGGAAGGCCAACATAGTTGCTGATGCGTTGAGTCGTAGACCGATAGATGATGTAGAAGACGTCTGGAAAGCAAAGTGGAAAGAGTTGGGTCACCAGGATGCGGTAGCCCGTTCCTTCATATCTGTTATGACAGTGACACCCAAGATTATTACGAGGGTAATACAGGCAGAGACAATAGACTCATTTTGCCAGGAGCAAATTGTACGGCTTTTAGCCGAGGGTGTTGAGTCCTATTCAATTAGTTCCGATGGAGGTTTGAGGTTTAATGGGAGATTGATGGTCCCAGAAGGAGCATACTTACGTCATGCAGTGATGACCTAGTCTCACGGGTCTCGATTTTCAGTGCATCTCGGGGAAGATAAGATGTACAAGGATATGAGATGGCAATATTGGTGGAGTGGGATGAAGAAGGACATTGCAGAGTTCGTATCCAAGTGTTCTACTTGCCAGATGGTAAAGGTGGACCACCAGAAATCATCGGGGTTTCTTCATCCATTGGAAATACCCATGTGGAAGTGGGAGAGTATTTCCATGGATTTTATTACTGGGTTGCCTACATCACAGAGGGGCCACGACTCCATCTGGGTGATTGTGGACCGTTTGACCAAGGTAGCTCATTTTCTACCAGTACGGACATATTTTACCACGAACCAGTATGCTCAGTTGTTCATACTGAGATTGTTAGACTACATGGGGTGCCCTTGGATATTGTGTCAGATAGAGATAAGTTTTCGTGTCTCATTTCTGGGAGAGTTTTCAGGAGGCCATGGGTACAGAGTTGAGGTTGAGTTCAGCTTATCACCCACGGACAGATGGACAAACAGAGCGTACCAACCAGATGTTGTAATATATGCTATGCATGTGTGTCCTTGATTTTGGAGGAGGTTGGGAGCCACATCTACCTCTGGTGGAGTTTGCTTATAATAACTCTTATCAGTTCACGATCGGCATGGATCCATTTGAGGCATTGTATGGAAGGCCTTATCGTTCCCCAACTTATTGGCTAGAGATGGGGGACAACAAGTTGCTCAGACCAGAGGTGATTCAGGAAACCTCCGCTAGGATTGAAATTATCGAGAGTCGCATTCGGGTAGCCCAGGACAGGTAGAAAAGCTACGATGATGCAAAATGGTTCTTCCGATACTTTAATGTGGGGGACCAAGTATTACTACGTGTATATCCTATGAAAGGGGTGATGAGGTTTGGGAAGAAAGGGAAACTGACCCCGAGGTACGTGGGACCATTTCCCATTATCGAGAGGATTGGGTCAGTAGCATACAGGTTGGGACTGCCAGAGCATTTACACCGCATTCACGATGTATTCCACATCTCGTCATTGAGACGATACCTTCGGGATGACATGGACCACACCCACATCGCAATTGAGGAGATTGACTTACAACCTAATAACTCTTATGAGGAGAGGCCAGTGGCTATTCTAGACCATAGCGAAAGGAGATTGAGATCGAAAGTAGTACCACTTGTTCGGGTCCAGTGGGAGCATCATAATGTGGAGGAATCCACTTGGGAGCGTGAGGATGACATGCGTGAGAAGTACCCAGAGTTATTCTTACCAGGTACACCTTACTTTTCAAATTTCGGGACGAAATTCCGTTATTAGGGGGGAAGTATGTAATACCCCTTATTTTTATGACTTTTAATTTTGGGAATTTATTAAATTTATTTTGGGGATTTATTAAATTTAATTAGAGATATTAATTTAATATTAATCCAGAAAATTATTTAAATACTTACTAGCGTGATAAGAGTTGGTAATTATTGGAATTTTATTATAAGTTACTTTATGGGTAAAGTAAGTGGTGTAATTGAATTTAGTAAAATTATCACGAGAATATAATTTGATAATTTTGGAAATTTATCGGGACGCGCTTGTGTCGTGTCGTGATTAAATTCGAATTATTAAAAACGAGTAAATTATAAGTCACTAGTATGGTCATTTTGAGTGCTTCAATGTATCCGGAAGGGTCGAGATAGTCAAAACAATGTACCCGGGGGTTTAGTTTGGGTCTCGAGGCGTTTTTAGGCCTAATTAACATCCTTGGAGGGCTTTTTAGACATTTCGTATTTTTGGGCATGAAAACCCACGAATTACTAAGGCTTTATCAGATGTTAGGGATTGTCTTCTAGGGTTATCATAACTAAGAACTAAAGACATCCATTGGAGAGGAAGAGGATAAGCTTTCCAATGAGTTCTAGGCCAAGAACTCCACCGTTTGCACCACCGTCGCCGCCAAACTTTGGATCGCGCAATGGGGATCACAACCCCACCAATATTTTCCACAAATCTGAGACAAATATTTCCAGGCAAGTATCTATCTTTCTCTAATTCAGTTAATGCTTCAATGATGTTAGTCTAGGGTTGATTAGGACTAGTTTTTATGAAAGAAAGCATGTATGGGAGACTCTAATTTGCATGTTGTAGAGGTGAAAGACATATTATGGAAATCAAATTCACATGTAGAGGTTAAACCATGAATTTTCATTCAGTTAGGAGTATAAAATCTGGGAAAGGAATGGGAAGAAACTAAACAAAGAAAATATTAGGGTTCTTGATATTTTTATGTATTGTGGCCCTTTTAATTCGTTATAATTGATGATAATTCGCATGTCTTACGTAGAATATCAATTGTTTGGGGATATAATACTTGTAGTATAAATTTCTGGGAGTTTGGAAGTCAAATATGTTGGTTTGGATGATTTTGGAAGAAGATTCTCCTAACTGGTATTTCTGTAGTTTCGCCATAACTGCTTGATCGATCAATCGACCTAAGAGAATCGATCGATTGATCGATGGATTGATTGATTGAGCCCCTGCCATAGATCGATCAACCCCTCCTGGAAGACTCATACTTCCCTTTTTAAATGGTTGATTTCAATTTCAATGAGTAGTAATCTTTGGACATCCTTATTACAACATCTTGGGAGATCAAGAGGACTAGTAGGACTTGATAAAAATGGAACATCTCATGTAAGACTAAATTAGGGTTAACGGGGAGTAAATTACACTTAAGAAATAGTGGAAACATGTGTTTAAAGGGTGAGATTCGCAAGGAAGTTACGTCGTAAAATAAAAGAGTACCTACTGAAATTACACTTGGGGAGATAGGAATTCATGAGTATTACGTAGTAAGTTGGAATAATCCCATAAATAAGAATAAAAGAGATAAACTGTTATACAGGATAATATAGTAATGTGCAATAAGAATAAATATCATAAGTATGGGTCGTGGGTGTACCTAAATTAGAATTGGGAATAGTAGTATACATATATGACTGTGATTGTGCATATACTATATACGTGCAAAAATCATGCCCGCGCTACTTGCTATCACTGAGGTTACTACGATGGGATAGTCTTATCTCGATGGGACCTTTATGGGGGATATTGACTTGTACCCTAAAACATAGGAATCCTTGATACAGGCTATCGGATCGATAGTCAGACGGTCCTAAGAGACGTGAGGGTATGTGCTTACCTCTTAGTGACTTGGAACTATGCTTCGCCTCAATTTGTATGTGTTTTGTGTTAATACAGTTTGGGAGTGATTTCGAACTAGTATTTCCCTTAGTACGAGTGATACGGGGACTTGATAGCAGAGTATCCCAGCACCATAAATTTTATGCGGGGTGCCGATAGTATATATATATACTAGGATGTACCCGTGCCGATGGCACGGTGAAAGCATTGATTGTGTTAAATATCAAATAAATATTAATTTTATAAAGTCGCTTTTGCTATGAAGGATATTAAAATGTTTAAAGTGTTCCGACATTTTTAATGTCAAATTACAAAAACAACATAGTTATTAAATTTTAATACATTTATAAATTTCAATAGTTTAGTCATGCAAAATAGGTAAACCAGCTAACCGATGTCTAATAAAATGAAAAGGTATAATGAATGTCTATTAATATGTAAATATAAGTTTTTTTTTTAAATTAAAAATATTAACCAATGATATCCGTACATTAATGACATGGATAATGTATCTATTTCCACACAAAAATGGCTAGATTACGGCAATCTCTTTCCACTCCGTACATAATCCATATCCCAATTTATATGCTTAAACCATGGTGTGCACACACTGTTTACAGTTATACACACATCTTCACTCACCCAACTTTATTCTTTTTCCCATTACTCTCATATCATTTCTCTTTTTATACCAACACACATACATACAATTTATATTCTCTGACTAAAATTTTCAAAATTTTAGTTAAATTGATATAATGTAAAACGACAACACAAATTAGAAATTTAACACACGGGATTCTGTCACCCTGTCTACATAATAGCAAATCAATGCGTTACATAAAATTAAATTTACAAATACAAAAATAATAGATACAAAAGGTATTTTGTATGGTTCATGTACATGTCAATATTATGATTTTATCTTGCTAGAAAAATGCCCACGTCCTCCAATTTTGGTGATAATTATAATATAACATGCTACTAAAACTAATCATGGTAGTTCCAATACCAAAGAGTAAATTAGTAATTTTATGAAATGAAAAGGAAAAAATTGCTAAAGGAATTCATATTTAGCATGCCTAGAAGAATGAAAATCATTGCAATCATCTATAGCTCCAAGATCAAAATTCAAAAAATGGAATATGATATTAAAGGAGTAGTTTGTAATAGTTCACTACAATATTTATTACCCATCTAAACAAAATAACCGACAACTGTGCTTGTACTGACAGTAAAAATTAAATAGCGTTGCAATCACAAACATTTATAATGAAACATAACAAAAAAATTACACACGCAAAATTTTACTGATGATTGGCTTAATTATACACGAAATGCATGAAATTTTTTAAGGTAACACCGCATAGTGAAATGAAAAAAGAAAAAAAGGCACTATAATAGTGTGATTATTACAATCAATGAAACGTTGCATTGAATAACTAAGTGATAAGTAGGTACTGAAGATGAAATTTAAATTTTAATATCAATATTTTCAAATTCTAAAAAGGCACTGCAAATTTTATTCCCACAATATTTGACAAATATGCAATGGCATGAAGAAAAAAAAAACGAAAAAGTGAAGAAGAGAAAATTCCCACAATATTAACAAAAATCAAAGATTCCTTTATCTCTCAAATAATCACATTTTTGTCATAAAAATTCTTTAAAAGTCTCAAAACAATGTAAAACACTCAACCATGGCAATCGCACCGGAGTATTACTTTTAATTAAACACCACTGCAATCGGCATCGCCCATGATATTTCCCCAATTTCTAAATGTCTAATAACATCTATTGCACTAAAAAGGAAATTTTTGTATACACAAAAAATCGGATATTATGCCCAAACAACAAATAACGTAACTACGACCAATCTTTTGATGAACCAAAACTAAAATGATTTGATGAACGGGCATGTTACCAAAACTGGGTTTTGCCGAACAGGTAAGAACCCAAAAAAGTTTGAAGAACAAATAAGAACCCAAAAAACTTTTGATGTCTCAGTTTTTACCGCAACCAAACAAAACTCCAACCAACACAACATATATTTCTGTGGGTAGAGAGGGAGAAAAAGGGTTCTTACAAGCGGATAAGACAACCGGAGTACTCATCCGCTCCTTTCCATTTCCAGATCTCGTCATGGTAGCTCGGAGAGAGAGAGATTTGGGATTCACACGTCTTCCACGCAACCTCGAAGACAATTCTGCAAGGAGCTGGGTTTGGGGGATTGTGAGCATATGGAGAGAGAGAGAGAGACCCATCCGTATATTTCTTTAACCTCTCAGATCTGAAATCCTTGGGTTCAAAACAATAATGTTGGTCTGCATTTAAGAGTATATTAAGGAGAAAACGAAAGGTAGAACATGGTACTCTGACTCCTGCACAGTGACATCAATCGTACTTTGTTAATCACCCCCTTTAACCCGTATGTGTTTCGGGATCGTGTGTTAATTTCAGAATATATGGGTTCCTGATGTAGAGGTGGAGTTTGTTGCATGTAGGTTTGGGGGAACTTGGGGTCCGGATAAGGAGAAGTAGATTGTTGCATCAAAAGCCAGAGTCTTGCCTCGTTTTCATATGAACTTGGTTCTGGTTGTGGGGGATAAGCTGATTTTACATCTAAGCAGGAGTTTCTCATCCCATTCATTTGTTTGCCTCTACCAACAACCAATATGGCAGGATCAATTAAATCAACCTCACTGGTGCTGCTACTATTTCCTGTTGATGGTGTTCGATAATGATGGTTTGGCAAATGGAGACAAAACAAAACGGTGTGTTAATTCCATGATTTGAAACACAAAAGAAAAAGATAGAAAAGTAGAGTAATATGTTAAAGAGTTAGTGTACCTCATGTTATGAAATCTGCAAAACGAAACACAAAACATATTAAGAGTTTCAAAAATCTAAGAAAATGGAGAGAGAGAGAGAGAGGGCATAGTGGGAAGTTAGAAAACCCACAGTCCTAGCCCGCATATCTTGTTCTCACTCAGTTTTAGGTCATGGGGAGAGGGATGAAAAAAATACATTGTTGCAAAGGAGATAATGCGATGAATTAAACCAATATCGTGATGCAGTCAATGAAACATACAGACAAAGATGTAAGAGAAAGATGGTTTGATTGAGACATTTATTCAAATTAAAGCTGAAATTTCCTTCCTAAAGCTTCTCGAGCCATGTGAGGCAGATGAGGCAGGCAGGTTTTAAGGCATGGGTCAGGTAGAGCATGTGCCAAGAGTGACAAAGCATGAGTAAAATTTAACACATGGCAAACCCCTTATTTTTAATTAGAACCGTGAGTTGACAAAGGCAAGTTCTGGGCGGGCTATCAAGTTTTGAGAAAAAAGGAAAAAATCTCCACGTGGAACATTCTCAAGAGGTTGCTTTGATATTCAAATTAAAGTGTGCAATGTCAGATTGTTAAACGGAGGGCACAGATCAAGACAACATGCTCTTGAGATACACAAACCTGTTTATATGATGTGGCAAAACTCCTTCCTCCTTTGTATGATGTGGTTATATGACGTGGCAAAAGTTGTATGATGTGTCAAAACTCCCTCCTGCTTTATTATATATATATATATATATATATTATATGAGTGATTAATTTTCCAGTCTAATTGTTGTGTGATTTTTAAACCATGGATTATGAAAGATTTTAAATATTGTCTTTAAATTAAATTTAGAAATTGATGTCTAAACATGTTTTTGTCACTTAGTTTAATTATTTAGGGTGTTTAAGTTGAAAAGTTATTTTGCGACAGTGATGCTAAGAATGAACCAACCGTTCACCTTGGTTATAATTTAATAAAGGACTGATCACCCGGTATTTAATCAGGAGGGGTGTCACAAGTCGTCCGATCCTGGACTTTATATATGTACTTGTTAATATAATTAACGCATCTTAAACCGGCACAACCCTCAACATTGATGTGACAATTGAATATCCGAGACAAATACGGATTATAAGGCACAACATCGTTGTTTCGAACCTTTTTTCCACTGGAAGTAGTATATTCCCTACCATCGTCACGACGAAGATAGATTGGATATCCGTTACTGTCCATTGAAGTGGCATCTGCAATTGCTCGTGGATATTTTTTCATGCATCTACCATTTTCTATGCAAGGAGAATTAGGATTCAAGGAGCCGCAAGGACCATGAACCATACAACCAAGAATGGTTTGGAAAAAGCATTGGATCGTCGATGGGGCCTGGAAACTCTGTATAAATGATATTATCTACCTGGGCAGATGTTTTAATCTTGCTTTGGCTATCAAGGAAAAGAAGAGTGTGCCCATGGGGTAAACCCCGCTTTTTGAATTCGATCGTAAAAACGTGGGAAACATTCTTACCAAAATTTTTTTTGTCCTTGATCTCCTTCATTAATTCTTTTCTCTTTAGTTCAAATACTCGTGCGACCAAGTCGGGAAGATCAACTGCATTCTGCTTCCGTAATAGTTCCTTAGTGATTTCAGGCTATTTAGGATTGACAATCATTATGAGAAAAATATCTGGGTGTTAATGGAATCGTGTTATGGCCATCGAATCTTTGTAGATCTCAAACATATTTCGTGCACTACCAGTGAAGTAAGAGGGAAAAATCATTCGTCTACCAATTTTTAATGGTTCAACACCCTCAGATATACAATCCGTAAGATCTTTGTATAATTCAGCCCGAAGGGTGTTCTGATTAAGTCTAAAATAAGTTAAGCGATTTTGTTCGGTAGAAGCCCAAGCATCCAAAATGAACTCCTGAGAAAGTTTACCTCCTCTCAATATTGTAGAGTACTCAGTACCGTGTTGAAACAAACGATAACTGTAATAATGCAACTGAGTAAGTCGATTATCTTGCTCAACATTATTTACTACATCCCATAGCTTCATTTCAGGCTCCCATCTAAGCTGACCGTGAGGGTATAGAAGTACATAATGCAATGGAAGGTATGCCGGGTGACATTCACTAATTTGCATCAATTGATTTCCCATATGTAAGCGGACAACAATATCTCTCATTGCAGAGGAATTATGGCCATCTCCAGGCAAAATAACAGCAATCTCATCGGCCGACGGCAAATTATACGTTCTACGATCTTCTACAGTATTTAATGAAGGTATGCTGGCAAGTTTTGGCTCACTCGAGAGGATTCTTCTAATATTGAAAATGCCTGATGATATTTATATATAAACGGATTATTCGCCTCCATGGAAACTTGAATTATTTAGAAGACATCAGTACGTAAATGTGGATTTCTATGTTCCGTAATTTTCAATGCCACATCCGGATCGTATATGTATAATTTTGCATATGAAGCTTCATCTTCAAGCCCTGGTTCTGGTATTAAGGCCCCGGTATGATGACGTACCTCACCGTGAATGGTGAAAGATGTGGGACCCCTACCTGTGAGGGCTCTATCATCCATCTGGACACCTAGACTGGTAAATGCATTAGCAGCATTATACTCCCTAATATGATTCTGAAAAGACTTGCATTGAACATCGTTGCCAACAAATAAATGTTTAATTTCCGTTGGGGGTTCAATGAGATTTGGCAAACAAACTTGACCCTGTTTACAACACTTTCCAAATAGGGGGCACATTTTTGATGTACCAGATAACCTTTCATCCATCCAATGTAAAGCGTGACAATACGGGCACAGAACAGTCATAGGGACAAGAAAATGTCTACTAAAGTCGACATATGATTCTCGAGATGTACTCGTACTTGCAACATTGCCTGATAGAGTGGATCTAAATATAAAATGAAAAGAATGTGTTAAGGAATATAAAAAATGTCATTAGATAAATTTCCAAATAATAAAAGATACATAAAAGATTTACCTAGGGTGGTTATCTTCAGTTCGAGGGAGACGTTCAATACTATCTGTATCAGTGACAGGTAGATTTTGAAAATTTTCAGATGGTTCACAGGGAATGCCACGATTAACAAATATGACGAGTTCAATTTGGTCAAAATCTTGATAGAGGTTGCGGGGAAAAACTATTGGGGCATATAAATTTGATCAACTCGGATTGGTAAACTATCAGTCAAAGGACTAAGTCTTTGTATAGGAAGGTCTAATTGATCAGGGGTTCTTAGTTGGATAAAATTCTCAGTTATTGTTGAAGGGATTTCAACCCTAACATCAATACATGACGATTGTGAAACCCTTTCTCCCTTAGGAAAACGTTCTGTGCTAGAAAGGGTAGCTGGTGTTATTGACTTGCGAGTCTGAGTAGATGATTGATTGTCTAGTGTTATTTTTAACCAAAGTGATCTTTTTCGATCACGTCGTTGTCGTTGGGCAAGTGCACGTTTTGAGGTTAAGCTATTATATGGTGCCATATGTTCAACACTTGTGGTGGACTGTGGTGCAGAGTGATGGGGATTGACATATGTAGGTTCTGGAGGCATAACATCACACGAAGATTGAAAGAGAGAAAGTCTTTCACGTTCTCGGCGTTGTCGTTGAGCTAGCACACGACTTGAGATTAAGTTCTCAGATAGTGTTAAATGTTCAGTAGATGGGGGAGATTGTGATGGCAAGCAGACTTCCCGTTCTCATTCCTGTCGCATTCGTTGTGCCAGGGAACGTTTAGAGATTAAGGGTACATAGGGTGCCTAAAGAAGAAAGAAGATTATCATGATATAATCTATATAATAATGAAGGGGTTTCAAATAATGGTCTAATATAGCAATATTAGTAATGGAGAGTGGCAATAGTTTGGTATTTAAAATGAGGTAAACATTTTAAATCGTACGATGTATAGAATGATGGTAAATTAAAGATGTAAATTATTTAGTATGGTGTACTTAACATTTACGGTCACCCTACATGGTAATGCAAAATGTGACCCTATAAGGAGAGGGAGCATTATAAAAAAAATAAGGTAATGTTAGAAACATACTGAAGAGTTGCGCGAGCGTGAGACTGACTGTGTGATAATTGATTAAATTAAATTCACAAGTTTCCAAGTACCCCTTATTTAATTAGAGTCCCTAAACATGCATCTAAGGTGCGAGTGTCAACCCATAAATAAATAAAGCACGTGACACAAAAAATATGCCGAGACACAGATTTCAGGAAAAAAAACCTTTCGGGTAAAACCTTTATTTCACTATGAATATACAAGTCGCAACTTATAATTACATAGAGAAATCTGCAATGGATCAACACGCAGTCAACCCACAAAGACACGCAGTCTTGAACTCAGCAAGAGAATACACGCAGCACCCTCCAAGGACTCGCAACCCAAAAAACAAAGGAAGAACCACAGCTCTCCTTAATGACATGCAACCATAACACTTTGTAGAGACTCCCTTAGCAATGACACGCAGCCCTCGGTTGCAAAGATCTCCCCACAAAGGTTGAACAACAACAAAGTTTGTGTTCTAGGGTTAAAAAAGATTCACAAAAGTAATTGGGATTTTTATGTGTGAATCAAAAAGATGTTTGGCACATCAAAAATTGAAGTCTTGTTGTGTTTGTACTCTTTGAAACATTTTCCCAAAGTCTTGAAAAATATACCACCGAAAAAGGTATATATATAGGAAAAATAAGTTGGTGGATAAAAACTCACGGAACTGATCGAGTTTATCCCAGGCGGACCGGTCCGGGTTGGAGGCGGATCGGTCCGACCTCGGATCGGTTCTTTTAAAATATGGCTTTATCGGTTCGCTACCAGTCCGGGGTCTACTGGATCTTCAGCAAGGCGGATCGATTCGGGTAGAGGGCAGACCGGTCGGGAGGCGAATCTGTCCGGTATAGAGGCGGATCGGTCCGGCTTCCCAGAAAAATAAAAAACTTTTAAAAGCCTCATTTTGCTTACTTCTTATTTTTATAAAAAACATTTTATAAAAATTTCCCAATACTAAATATGAACTTTAAGGAACGTAAAAACAAAATTTTACCAAGTTCATTCTCGCAGAGGCTATGATATTGAAGACACTTTGATATTCGAATCCGTTGATGTAGATGCGATCTTGAGTTTCTTCAACGGTGTAACGGCGTACGACATACAAATTGACAATGGACAAAAATGTCCTTACACATACCTCTCCAGAAGAGACATTCCCCTTGCCCATCCAAGATGCCTATAGATATAATTAAAGCATATAAGGTACAATTTTATCAAGTGGAAAAAGAAAACTGTGGAAAGTTGATGATAAATATTTACCCTAATAGGCGCCACATTAGCTTTCACTTTCCCCCTGCCTTTGTCGTTTCCATTGTTATGGTGAGTATGCGGCTATGTAAATGATATAACATCGACAGCATTAACGAAATGTGAATAAGAATTTGATTATAAGAATTTTGAAGGGAAAAAAACAAAAAGAGAGGATTAGTTACCACAACACAAATAGCATCAATTTGAACATCATCACGTATAACAATACCTCCGGTATATTTGCACGGTCTTTGTATCTATATAATACGAAGGTAAAGTTGATAGTCGGAATTAAAACAAAGTGGGTAGATTAAAGAGAAAAGAAAAAAAATGAAGAACGCGATAATAAAATAATGAGGACAAATAGAGTCATAACCATTGAAATGTTAAACATACCACTTGTGAAGATTCCTTCTCCTTCCCTTTACCTTTATCCACATTAGGTGCCATGTTTTCTTTTCCATTCCCCTGCAAAAAGGGGAAAAGGAAAAAAATAAAATAAACTAACAATGAAGGAAATTGTTAATAAGCATAAAGACACTAAATAGTTTCATTATGTTACCATGGAACGCATAGCATTGAGGAAGGATTCATCATGGATAATGACACCAATATTATTTATGTGCAACCTTTGAATCTGAGTAAAAAGGCAATATTTAAAGTCAAAAGCAAAACATGTAGTTGCAAAAGAGAAGAATAGAGTAGAGGGGGTGGTTGTTACAACATTTTGTGCGTCTTCATTAACCTTTAAGAAAAAAAAGTAAGGAACAGAGTTAGTAGGTTGAAAATGACAAAAATTAAGGCTCGGGATAGAAGAACAAATTGTAACGTACTGTGCCGAATACGGTAATGTCCTCCATATGGAAAAGATGTCAACTAACAACTACAAAATTAAAAGATGGATAAGTTATTCATAGAAATTAAACTGTTTACTAATCCAAACATTATCAATATGACATTATGCTAAGCAAGGATCGTAGGTAGCCGGCATGAACTGCTATATGTTTTCTAATGAGGCTGCTACAGGTATGAACTGCTATATGTTTTATATTGAAGTCTGAATTTCGTACCATGTAGGCAATTTAATTTTTAGATTTTGGTTATTTGCCATACCTGATCAGTCATAAGTTTGGGCATGTAGCATTATCTTGACTTTATTATGTGTCCACCCAGACCCATGTTCACTTCGTTAACCGAAAAAAATTAACGAATCAAACAAAGTAAAAAATAGAAAACAGCAAACAACAAACAATAACATGCACATAAATATTTGTTTCGTGGCTAAATTAGTAACGAAGTAAACAAAAATTCAAAAAATGAACAATCAGAACACATTACACATAATAACAAAACCTTCAATTAGAGTCAGTCATCATAATATCAGATGTAAACATCTGATAGTATAAGCTCCATGTCTTATGAAATTTCGTTCGAGTCTGATATTATAAAATTCGAGATTTTAAAAGTCCATTAATATACCTTTGTCGAACTTACTATACCATTGTCGAACTACTATACCTTTGTTGAACTTACTCGGTTAGCATTAAAAGAAAAAAAGACATAAATAGGATGCATTAAATCAATGAGTTGGAAAATTCTTGCAAGTAAAAAACATTCCAAGAAAAATGTGTTCTATTTCGTATCTTCTGTCAAACAGGAAAAAAACAGTTGAGGCAATGGCGTATAGTATTTTGAAACCATAAAATGAAATTGCTACAAATAAAGAAATACCACCTCGTGTCATGCATACTTGAACTCAATAAGTGAAGATAAATCCACATAAGAAGCTGAAATAGTTAAATATGGCCCATAAACTCAAACCGCGATATTCCAAATTAAACAAAATGCAAATGTGTTGTAAACAGATATTGAAGATAGTAACCAAGACTATAAAAACTTAAAATATAATTAACAATTCTATCTACACCTCCACCCAATTGTATAGACAAATAAAGTTTAAAGTTACCCGATATTGGGAGGATACTTGAAAAACTAACAGTTGGAAACAATACCCCTAAAGTTAAAATTGAATACCAGAAAAAATAAGATAAGAATGGCCATTAGTTCATCCCCATTCATAAATATTTGATATAACAACCAAATATTGCAAAACCAAATAAGATAAAAAATAAAAATAAGATAAGAATGGTCATTAGTTCAACCCCATTCATAAATATCTGATATAACAACCAAATATTGCAAAACCAAATAAGATAAAAAAAATAAGATTTAAGTACTTATATTGCCAAACCAAATATCTGATATTTGTTATATCAAATATCTGATATAACAACCCCCTACTTACCCCTACCCGCTGCCACCCACAACCACCATTTTCCTCCCGCTGTCACCCCCCTTCTTCCCCCATACCCCCTGTTCCCTGTCTCGAAAAAAAAAATGTCCCACCCACATACTCGCACCCCCATTTCCTCCCGCTTCCCCCTACCCCACTTTACCCCCTGCTTCCCCCATACCCACTGTTCCCTCTCTCGACAAAAAAAAAACAAAGTAAAAACAGAAATCCATGTTTTGGTGATTGATCTTTGTGTAAAAACAAAGCTCCCCCCTCACATTCTATGTATTTTACAGATTCAACATGTAAAAAAAAAATACCCTTTTACCCTGTGGTTTTTGGTAGAGATGGTGGATGAAAGCTTTCGTAGAGATATTTTTTTTTGGTAGATCTCGTCGGTAATTAATTTTCGGATGGGTTGTAGTTTTTGGTAGAGATGGTGTATGAAAGCATCGATAGAGATGGTGCTTTTTGGCAGATAGGGAGAGAGAGAGAAAGGGAAGTCATCGGGATAAGTTAGGAGGTAGGTATGATAAGAGTTGAAAAGTGACTTCAAAATGGTATAATACCTTTTTACCCTTATTTTTGAATTTTAGAAATTTGGGGAAATAAAGTAGTGTATTAAAAGAGGGGGAAACCAATTATTTAAGGGGTAAAAATGGTAATAGTGTTATTTTAATCTCAACCCTTGATTTTTTGCATTGTTGGTTAACTCTGGACCCCTAATTAGCTTATCAACTTAAGGAATAGTGACCAATAGTCTACTCCTTATTATATATATATATATATATATATATATATATATATATATATATATATATAGCTGCGAGTGGAGAAAACGAGCCATCCTGCTGCTGTTGTGATAAACATATGATCATCAACAATGTTAAACATATGATCTTTATTAAGTGAATGAACAAATACTGCAGTTGCGATACCCATACAGTTGCTGCTGCGATAAGATTTTAAGACAGTACTAACACTGCCCCAATAACTAAATACCCAAGTTTAGGAGTTATTCAACATATAGCAGGCATGAAAGATTCAATAGTTTCAATAGATTAACAATGACTAAATACCCAAGTTCAAAAGATTCAATAGATTGACAATAACTAAATACCAAAGTTTAAATAGTAAAAAAGTGATATCAGGTTTGAACATGAAGCCATTACATTATATGAATTCGGTGACTAAAAGTTCCAACAACTTCTCATTTTCCTCGAGAATGGAGTCATACATCGTACGATAAAACTCAATCGCATCTATTTCTTTTGTCAATCTCTTGAGAGAGTGAAAAACAATCGACCACCCCTTGAACTTGATGTCTTTACAATAAAACATTTGAATTGCTTGAGATGCAAGGATGAACGGATCGTCGTGTATTGAATTTTTACTGTGGGCTTACTAAGGTTCACCATCATTAATTTTGAGGTCGGGTCAACTTTTCAAACATTCTTATCATATACGTCCACCCAATCACAATAAAAGACTGTATGTGTGAACTCAATATAATTCAAGTCGAGTATTTGTCTAATAACTCCATAAAAAGTTGTGAGGACGCCCTTCTTATTAAATACCTTCATGGATACACCACTACTCTGAAAGTTGCGATTCTCTTCATATGCAGAAGTACAAAATGTATAGCCATTGCATTGGAACTTGTCATAGCTAGTAACCCTATGGAGTGGGCCATCGGTATAGGGAAAAATTTTGATATCATAAGATCTTAAGGCCTACAATTAAATGAATATTTTTTTAATATTTTATAGAAATAAGGTTATGATAAAAAAAACCAAATACCTAGATAAAAAAGACTTGCCTCATTCCTTAGCCAAGGGATGAAATCATCAATTCTATGCATCGATGTAGTCCCAATTAACCCAAATTTGCTACAAGTAATGAATTTCGACATTAAGAAATTTTCAATCACAATAAAATAATATGAATTAGTAATGGGTTACATGTTTACCTTCTCCACTCATCAACGCCACGGTATTGAAATAGGACCCATCTTCGTACTTGTTCATACTAAACAGTATTTAGGGTCAACTCCTTACCTTTACCTAATGCTTGTTGACACATTGAGTCATCAAACTCATCATCGAGAAAATCCTCAAGGTTCCTCTTATAAGTTCCTTCACCTCTAATCGACACATATTCCATGGCACATAAATAAGCTTCATGTAATAAATATGCATTAACAATGATACCTTCGATGTACCTCTTATTTCGTGACCACCTTTTGTATCTTCCCATTTCTCTTTCAAACAACCACATTGCACGATATCTAGGTGGCCCAGCTGTCAATGCTTCATCGGCTAAATGGTGCATGAGGTGGATCATGACCATAAAAAAGGCAAGTGGAAAGTAAATTTTGAGCACACAAAGAGCCTCTACTAATGCTTGTTTTGCCTTCAAAAGATGTTCCCTAAAAATCACTTTTGCACAAACAACATTAAAGAATATGCTTATCCGTTGTATAGCTTTAAACAAAGGTGTATGATCTGGAAATGAATGCATAAGCAACGTAGGAAGAAATCGTTCCATAATGACGTGATAATCATGAGACTTGAGATTGGTTAATTCGGGAAGGTCAAGGTTAACATTATTGCAGAAATTTGATGAAAATCCAATCGGTAACTTCAATGTTTTCAAGGTGAGATAAAAGGCTTGTTTCTCTTCCTTTCCTAATGCAAAAGGTGCTGATGGCATTCGCCTTTTTATTACTACCTTCAACATCTTGCATCTATAATTTTCTCTTAAGATTCAACGGGACTTTCAACTCTTCCCGGGCTCTAACTGTATCTTTATTTGATGATCCTTTCACTGAGAGAATGGTACCTAAAAGAGTCTCTGTTACATTCTTTTCAACATGCATAATGTCTAAATTATGTCGAATATCATAATCCTTCCAGTACTTCAAGTTAAACAAAATGGATCTCCTCGAAAAGCCCTCAGTACCTGTGAGATCCTCGTCGTCACCTTCACTTGGATGATCATCATTATCTACATCATCTTCCAATTATATTGGCACTTTTTCTTTCCTCTTCCCATTCCCCTTCCTCTTCCCCTTCCCCTTCCCCTTCCCTTTAGTCTTCCCCTTCCCCACTCCCTCTCCCTCTCCATTTCCCTCTTTTTGGGCACCTTCTCGAGAGATAACAAACACAATTTGCTCAACCTTTACACTTGTTAACTTTTGTGGAGCCATAGCAGTCTTTATTTTACCATTAAATGTTTGCTTTGATCTGTCGTACCTGTAAGGATAGTTTTCGGTAAGGAACATGCGAGATCGTTGATAACAACATTTCGATGACTTGTAAAGATATTCAGAAGGTGTGTTTGTAGAGCAAACAGGACACCTATAATAACCTTGAGTTGAACAACCTACTAACATCCCATAAGTAGGAAAATCATGAATACCCCACATCAACATGGATTTTAACTGAAAATGTTCATTTTTATTTGCATCCCAAGCCTCGACTCCAGACCATAAGATCTTCAGCTCGTCGACTAAGGGATGGAGGAAGACATCAATATTACTTGATGGTGACTTTGGCTCGGGAATCAATACAGTCAACATTGAAAACTCACTCTTTATACACATTGATGGGGGAGGGCCGAGAGGTTGAATAGTCACTGGCCAGCAACTATAGTTACGGCCAAACATGTTATTAGGGTTAAAACCGTCAGTTGCTATTGCAAGTCGAAGATTTCGTGAATCCTTCGCAAATTGTCTCCACATAATGTTTGCATCTACCCACTCTGCTGAATCTCGGGGATGATGCATAAATTCCATACAAGAGCTTGGTCGAGCGTGCCAAGTCATTTTCTCGGCTATCCATTTAATGGTATACAACCGCTTTAGCTTAGGGATTAACAAAAAATGTCGCATTACCTTATTTGGAACCTTATGAAACTTCTTTTGGCCCTTAAGATCGACAATTTCCTCCCCATCATCTCCTCTTGAAGTATACTTGTATCTCAAAGCACCATATTTTAGATATTTATTACAGTTTTCATGCTCTTTCCAAAATAACATGCAATTGTTAATGCACACGTCATACTTAACATAGTCCATACCAAGATCTCTAATTGTGTTCTTCATTTCGGTTTAACTAGTTGTCAAGTTGTTCCCTTTGGGGAGTAACTCATTCAACAATCTAAGAATTCCACCTGTGGCGCCATCTGACAAATTAAATTGGATTTTTATATCATTTAACTTCAGAAGAGCATACATGGTCGTATGGCATGACGAACCAGTAGGAGGGTGTAGTGGCTCCATTGCGAGTTGATGTCAACGCTCATACTTCTTGCCTTTGGCTGTATATGTGTGAAAATCCTTCGGAACATTAAAGTTTGGGCCCTTCATCACCACCTACACAATTAGGTGCACTAGGACATGCTTCAGTCATGAACATCTCACAATATTCATTCATAAGGTCATCTAAAGTCGGAATATTAGACACATCAATGTGTTCTCCAGCATTAGTCTGAGCAGCGAGTTGTGCTGATCGCCGGACTGGATTAAGAATTGAAGTCTCCCCATGAAAATGCCGTAAGGTGTAATTTATATCCATACCATAGTCCATCAAATGGACAAATATTTCATCTAAAGTAACATGTCCTTTCCCATTGCGACAACGCCTACACGGACATGAATGTATATCCCCGGTAATAGTGTTACGCACATACTACAGAAACTCTAACACCCCATCTCTATACGAATAGGTCTCAAAGTTTTTCTCCTTTATCCACTCTTTATTAATCATTGATGAAATCCTGATATATATGTGGATGCAGAATGTGTTAATAAGATCACATCACATAAAATAGCATTTCAAAATTTCAACAAGAGGAACTGTGGAGAATTACTAAATTACAGAAATCACATATAATACATTCTAATTATCCAAATTGTCCCATATGTATTCTTTAACCCCTCATTTGATAGCTATTGGTGGGACCTCTCTCTAACAGGAGTAATAGTTTCGAGGAACTATGGATCCTTTCTGCATCTTGACACAGTGAGTAAATCAGAGAAACCTAAAGCAATATAAGGGTGGACTAATTTCTAACATCAATTATTACGTTTTAGTTATTAAATAGAAATAAAATCTCCAAACCTTAGGTTTTTAGTTAAGAACACATCACGATCAACAACTCGTGTGCCTGGACAAAACCAACCTAAATCGCTTTAAAAACTTCATATTTTAGCCTAAAAATATAACCAAACATCCTACCCTGCTTCTATAAACCCATGTCAATGATAATCAAGCCACATGAACTCATAAAACAATAATTTTTGACCCAAGAAATTAAAAAACCGAATATGTTCTTCACCGTCCAAATACCATATCAAAATAATCCCAAAACCCATAATCAAGATCAATTTTCATGGTTATAAATCGACGATTTATCATTTCATGGTCACACTATGGTTGCGATTTTCATTTACATGTTGATTAATTCAAGTTAACAGGTGAGTGTATTACCAATATAACACATAATCAGCACCAACAGAAACTAAACTAATGTCTAAAATTATGACACGATTGAAAAAATAATAACCACCAATTTTTAGTTCAATGGGGTATTGTAATCCCAATATACCACATCACAACCGATATGAACCAAGATACGGTAACAAGAAACCAGGTGAACCCAACACCCATACAATCACCCCAAATACATCCCAAAATCGAAACTGTTCAGCTACACCCAAATCCAAAACGCATTGACTAATAACAACTAATTTGGAACCAAAAGAACCCAAAATCGCAACTGTTAATATATATATATATATATATATAAAGAGAGAGAGATGCAATACCTTATGATAGAAATGCAGGAGCAGTAAGTGTGGGAGCAGTAGCAGCGATGCGGAGCAACGATGATGAGGAGAAAATATGATGAGGAGAAATGATGATGAAGCTCCGGTAGCAGCGACAATGAGGCACGACCGCAGTGGCAATGATGAAGCCGGTAGCGTGGGAAGGGGGAGAGAGAGAGAGTTAGGTTTAGAATGATTTGGTCTTGAAAATTTGGTCCCCGCTCCAAATTTTGGAGGGTTATTTTTTTAAAAAGCGTACCCATATTTGACACAGTTAAAAATCGTGCCAAATTTTGGCACTATTTTAAACCGTTCCAGATTATGATAAAACCGCGCCAGATTCTGGCACGATTTAAAATAGTGCCAGAATCTCCTTACCTAAGCATGCCAGATTAGCATTTTTCGTGTAGTGCATACCTTACGAGATATTCGGTATACATCTGTAATACCCCGTATTTTTGGCTATATTTATTTTTGGGATTAATTAATTAAATGAGAATTAATTGGAAATTAATCCGGATAAAATACTAGCGAGATGTGAGTTGGTATTTGACTATATTGAGTATATACGATGTTATATGAATATTGAATTATGAAATTTGTCGTGAGATTGATATACGACAATCTGGTCATTTTATTGGGACGCGTGTGACAGTCGCGTCGGGATATAATTATTTTAATTATAAAAGTGATTTTAAATTCTATTAATCGTATGGTCATTTTGAGTGCGCCAATACGTCCGGAAGGGTCGAGATAGTCAGAAAATACTAGCCGGGGGTTTAGTTTGGGTCCCGGGGTATTTTTAGGCCATACCGGCAACATATAGGGGTAGTTTGGTAATTTTGCATTTTTGAGAATTAAAAGTGACGAAAATTGGTAAATTACATCTGATGTGGATTTGACCCACTAAGCCACTAACCAACCCTTAATGACCCAATAAGCTACCGAGGTTATTAAATTAGGTTTCCAACTTTCCCAAAGAAAAACCCTAGCCACCATAGCCACCTTTGGAGAAGAAAGCTTGTAGAGAGAAAATTCTGCAGAGAGAGAGAGATAGCTTCAGCAAATCAACATCAAAATCAGAAATAAACTCAAGGCAAGTGGTTTAATATCATTTAATTTCAGAGAATGCTCTTTCCATGTATAGGAATTTAATAAAATTGATTTGTTCTTGGTGTAATATGAAAACCCTTGTATTTTGGAACTTAGAACTTGAAATCTTGAGGAGAATTGCATGTAGAATGATAGGTAGATGATTATACTGATGATATTAGTGATTGGGTGAAATTAAAACGGATTTTTATTGGGTTAATTCATGAATTAAAATTTTAGGGTTTGTGTTCTTGAATAATTGGGGGAAAGTGATGAGACTTGATGATTTAATGATGATTGGGATGAATTAACTCAGCAAAATACGTTAGTTTATAACCTTATTATGTTTAGGAGTGATTAGAGACCTTTAAACATTGTTGGGATGAAGTTTAGAGGAGATTTGAGGAGTAAAAATTGATGAAAAACGAAAGTAGGTAATCTGGGCCCGAAACTGGTCGTTCGTTAGAAGACCTTCCAAGGTCGTTCGAACGAGCTCGTTCGAATGAGATTCTAACGAGTTGACCAGTAACTTCTAATGAGGGGAGACTTTGTTCGATACCCTCGTTCGAACGAACTGTATTTCGTTCGATACCTTCGTTCGAACGAGATGTCGTTAGAAGGTACAGTTCGTTCGAACGAACTGGAATCTCGTTCGAACAGCCTCGTTCGAACGAGACTTCTAACGAGCTGGCAGTTTAGGCCTTTTTGGCCTGTTTTGATTTTGGGAGTCCCGTCACCTTGTTCGAGGATAGAGATAACATTCCTTTGATGGTGTATTAGTATACTTGGGACATTTGGGTTATAATGAGGAGTAGATTATAGAAATGTGGATCAAATCAAATAGACTTTTGAATCGAGACGTGAGTGCCTACTACGATGTGAGAAATTTATGGCGTGTATAAATATGGACCGGGATTATATAAGTTATATATATATTAGATTGGTACGAGAATGCGATATGTACTACAATTAAACTACGGGATTACTAAGATGTGTGCTTACTTAGTATTCGTATATGAATTGTGTGTATGACATACCTACCGAAAACTAGTGAAGAAGAGGGACGGTTCACTGAGATTGTGTGTGGACTACCGAGAGTTGAATAAAGTCACGATACGGAATAAGTATCCGTTGCCTCGAATCGATGACCTATTTGACCAGTTGAGGGGAGCTTCTTTCTTCTCGAATATTGATTTGAGATCGGGATACCATCAGTTGCGTATCAGGGAGGAGGATGTCTCGAAGACTGCGTTCTTATCGAGATATGGTTCTTACGAGTTTCGGGTTATGCCTTTTGGTTTGACCAACGCTCCAGCAGTGTTTATGGACTTGATGAACAGAGTGTTCAGGTATTTCTTAGATCAGTTTGTCATTGTTTTCATCGATGATATTCTGGTTTACTCCCAGACAGAGGAGGAGCACGCCGAGCATTTGAGGCAAGTTTTGCAGACATTTCGTCAGAACGAGTTGTATGCAAAATATGATAAATGCGAGTTTTGGCTGAAGGAGGTCCAGTTTTTGGGACATATTATTTCCGACCGGGGAATATCTGTTGATCCGGGGAAGGTATCCGCGGTGAGGGAGTGGGGACAGCCCACGACACCGACGGAGATTCATAGTTTCTTGGGTCTAGCAGGATACTACAGGAGGTTCATTCGGGGATTTTCGAAGATAGCGGGTCCTTTGACACATCTGACTCGTAAGGGTGTGCCATTCATCTGGAGCGATGCCTGTCAGTTGGCATTTGATGAGTTAAAGGACAAATTGACCTCAACACCTGTGTTAGCATTGCCGAGAGCGGGAGTTGAGTATTTGGTTTACATCGATGCGTCTTTGCAAGGGCTTGGAGGCGTATTGCAGTAGGAGAGACAGGCCATAGCTTATGCTTCCCATAAGCTTAAGCCTCACGAGAAGAATTACCCCACACATGATTTGGAGTTGGCAACAGTGGTATTTGCCCTACGGATTTGGAGGCACTATCTTTTGGGGGAGAAGTTCCAACTGTTCACGGACCACAAGTCCCTACAATACCTGTTCACGCAGAAAGAGTTGAATACGCGGTAGCGTAGGTGGCTTGAGTTTGTGAAAGACTACCAGTTCGATATCCAGTATCACCCAGTTAAGGCTAACGTGGTAGCAGACGCGTTGAGCCATAGGCCATCAGATGAGGTGGCAGAGGTGTGGAAGGCAAAGTGGAAGGAGTTGGGACATCAGGATGTAGTGGCCCGATCTTTCATGTCTGTGATGATCGTTACACCGCAGATTGTCACGAAGGTAGTACGGGCACAGGCTAATGACTCGTTATGTCAGGAGCAGATAGTTCGATTACTAGCAGAGGGAGCCGAGTCATATACCGTCAGCTCAGACGGGGGATTACGCTTCAATGGGAGATTGGTAGTTCCGAAAAGGGAGAAATTAGAAACACGAGGTGATGGCAGAGTCGCACGGCTCACGGTTCGCGGTACATCCCGGAGGGGACAAAATGTACCAAGACATGAGACGCCAGTATTGGTGGAGCGGTATGAAGAAAGATATCGCTGAGTTTGTTTCAAGATGTGCCACTTGTCAGCTTGTAAAAGTGGATCATCAGAGACCGGCAGGACTGCTACAGTCGTTGGAGGTCCCGGTGTGGATGTGGGATAGAATATCCATGGACTTTATCACGGGGTTGCCTACGTCGCAGAGGGGTCACGACCCCGTTTGGGTAATTGTGGACAGGTTGTCCAAAGTCGCTCACTTTTTACCCGTAAGGACTGACTACACTACGGGACAGTATGCCCAACTCTTCATTTCAGAGGTTGTGAGACTTCACGGTGTGCCCCTAAATATCGTGTCTGACAGAGACAAGATATTTGTTTCGAGGTTTTGGGAGAGTTTCCAGGAGGCCAAGGGCACGGAATTGCGGTTGAGTACAGCTTATCATCCGCAGATCGATGGGCAGACAGAGCGCACAAATCAGATGTTGGAGGACATGCTGCGCATGTGCATTATTGACTTTGGGGGTGGATGGGAGCAGTACCTTCCACTGGTAGAGTTTGCTTACAACAACTCCTATCAGTTCACTATTGGCATGGCCCCGTTTGAAGCATTGTACGGTAGGCCTTGTCGTTCCCCAGCATGTTGGTTAGAGGTGGGGGACAACAAACTACTTGGGCCAGAAGTGATTCAGGATACTTCGGCAAGGATTGAGTTGATTCGGAGTCGCATTCGGGTAGCTCAAGACAGGTAGAAGAGTTATGCTGATGCGAAGAGATTTTTCAGGGAATTCCAAGTGGGGGACCAGGTTTTGCTCAGAGTATCTCCTATGAAGGGGATTATGCGTTTCGGGAAGAAGGGGAAGTTGGCACCAAGGTATGTGGGGCCGTTTCCTATTATCGAGCGGATCGGACCGGTTGCGTATAGACTTGGATTACCGGAGCATTTGCATCGAATTCACGATGTGTTCCATATTTCCTCACTAAGGAAATACCTTAGATATAATTTGGCTCATTCTCACATTGCTGTGGAGGACATCGATCTCCAGCCGGATAGCTCCTACGAGGAGGGGCCGATTGCTATTTTGGACCGAAGTGAGAGGAATCTGCGGTCAAAGATAGTTCCGTTAGTGCGTGTTCAGTGGAGACATCACAATGTCGAGGAGTCCACATGGGAGCGCGAGGATGAGATGCGCGAACGTTATCCAGAGTTGTTTTTAGCAGGTACTTTCTAGTTTCGAATTTCGGGACGAAATTCAGTTATTAGGGGGGAAGTATGTAATACCCCGTATTTTTGGCTATATTTATTTTTGGGATTAATTAATTAAATGAGAATTAATTAGAAATTAATCCGGATAAAATACTAGCGAGATGTGAGTTGGTATTTGACTATATTGAGTATATACGATGTTATATGAATATTGAATTATGAAATTTGTCGTGAGATTGATATACGACAATCTGGTCATTTTATTGGGACGCGTGTGACAGTCGCGTCGGGATATAATTATTTTAATTATAAAAGTGATTTTAAATTCTATTAACGGTATGGTCGTTTTGAGTGCGCCAACGCGTCCGGAAGGGTCGAGATAGTCAGAAAACACTAGCCGGGGGTTTAGTTTGGGTCCCGGGGTATTTTTCGGCCATACTGGCAACATATAGGGGTAGTATGGTAATTTTGCATTTTTGAGAATTAAAAGTGACGAAAATTGGTAAATTACATCTGATGTGGATTTGACCCACTAAGCCACTAACCAACCCTTAATGACCCAATAAGCTACGGAGGTTATCAAATTAGGTTTCCAACTTTCCCAAAGAAAAACCCTAGCCACCATAGCCACCTTTTGGAGAAGAAAGCTTGTAGAGAGGAAATTCTGCAGAGAGAGAGAGATAGCTTCAGCAAATCAACATCAAAATCAGAAATAAACTCAAGGCAAGTGGTTTAATATCATTTAATTTCAGAGAATGCTCTTTCCATGTATAGGAATTTAATAAAATTGATTTGTTCTTGGTGTAATATGAAAACCCTTGTATTTTGGAACTTAGAACTTGAAATCTTGAGGAGAATTTCATGTAGAATGATAGGTAGATGATTATACTGATGATATTAGTGATTGGGTGAAATTAAAACGGATTTTTATTGGGTTAATTCATGAATTAAAATTTTAGGGTTTGTGTTCTTGAATAATTGGGGGAAAGTGATGAGACTTGATGATTTAATGATGATTGGGATGAATTAACTCAGTAAAATACGTTAGTTTATAACCTTATTATGTTTAGGAGTGATTAGAGACCTTTAAACGTTGTTGGGATGAAGTTTAGAGGAGATTTGAGGAGTAAAAATTGATGAAAAACGAAAGTAGGTAATCTGGGCCCGAAACTGGTCGTTCGTTAGAAGACCTTCCAAGGTCGTTCGAACGAGCTCGTTCGAACGAGATTCTAACGAGTTGACCAGTTGCTTCTAATGAGGGGAGATTTTGTTCGATACCCTCGTTCGAACGAACTGTATTTCGTTCGATACCTTCGTTCGAACGAGATGTCGTTAGAAGGTACAGTTCGTTCGAACGAACTGGAATCTCGTTCGAACAGCCTCGTTCGAACGAGACTTCTAACGAGCTGGCAGTTTAGGCCTTTTTGGCCTGTTTTGATTTTGGGAGTCCCGTCACCTTGTTCGAGGATAAAGATAACATTCCTTTGATGGTGTATTAGTATACTTGGGACATTTGGGTTATAATGAGGAGTAGATTATAGAAATGTGGATCAAATCAAATAGACTTTTGAATCGAGACGTGAGTGCCTACTACGATGTGAGAAATTTATGGCGTGTATAAATATGGACCGGGATTATATAAGTTATATATATATTAGATTGGTACGAGAATGCGATATGTACTACAATTAAACTACGGGATTACTAAGATGTGTGCTTACTTAGTATTCGTATATGAATTGTGTGTATGACATACCTACCGAAAACTAGTGAAGAAGAGAGACGGTTCACTGAGATTGTGTGTGGACTACCGAGAGTTGAATAAAGTCACGATACGGAATAAGTATCCGTTGCCTCGAATCGATGACCTATTTGACCAGTTGAGGGGAGCTTCTTTCTTCTCGAATATTGATTTGAGATCGGGATACCATCAGTTGCGTATCAGGGAGGAGGATGTCTCGAAGACTGCGTTCTTATCGAGATATGGTTCTTACGAGTTTCGGGTTATGCCTTTTGGTTTGACCAACGCTCCAGCAGTGTTTATGGACTTGATGAACAGAGTGTTCAGGTATTTCTTAGATCAGTTTGTCATTGTCTTCATCGATGATATTCTGGTTTACTCCCAGACAGAGGAGGAGCACGCCGAGCATTTGAGGCAAGTTTTGCAGACACTTCATCAGAACGAGTTGTATGCAAAATATGATAAATGCGAGTTTTGGCTGAAGGAGGTCCAGTTTTTGGGACATATTATTTCCGACCGGGGAATATCTGTTGATCCGGGGAAGGTATCCGCGGTGAGGGAGTGGGGACAACCCACGACACCGACGGAGATTCGTAGTTTCTTGGGTCTAGCAGGATACTACAGGAGGTTCATTCGGGGATTTTCGAAGATAGCGGGTCCTTTGACACATCTGACTCGTAAGGGTGTGCCATTCATCTGGAGCGATGCCTGTCAGTTGGCATTTGATGAGTTAAAGGACAAATTGACCTCAACACCTGTGTTAGCATTGCCGAGACCGGGAGTTGAGTATTTGGTTTACATCGATGCGTCTTTGCAAGGGCTTGGAGGCGTATTGCAGTAGGAGAGACAGGCCATAGCTTATGCTTCCCATAAGCTTAAGCCTCACGAGAAGAATTACCCCACACATGATTTGGAGTTGGCAGCAGTGGTATTTGCCCTACGGATTTGGAGGCACTATCTTTTGGGGGAGAAGTTCCAACTGTTCACGGACCACAAGTCCCTACAATACCTGTTCACGCAGAAAGAGTTGAATATGCGGTAGCGTAGGTGGCTTGAGTTTGTGAAAGACTACCAGTTCGATATCCAGTATCACCCAGGTAAGGCTAACGTGGTAGCAGACGCGTTGAGCCATAGGCCATCAGATGAGGTGGCAGAGGTGTGGAAGGCAAAGTGGAAGGAGTTGGGACATCAGGATGTAGTGGCCCGATCTTTCATGCCTGTGATGATCATTACACCGCAGATTGTCACGAAGGTAGTACGGGCACAGGCTAATGACTCGTTATGTCAGGAGCAGATAGTTCAATTACTAGCAGAGGGAGCCGAGTCATATACCGTCAGCTCAGACGGGGGATTACGCTTCAATGGGAGATTGGTAGTTCCGAAAAGGGAGAAATTAGAAACACGAGGTGATGGCAGAGTCGCACGGCTCACGGTTCGCGGTACATCCCGGAGGGGACAAAATGTACCAAGACATGAGACGCCAGTATTGGTGGAGTGGTATGAAGAAAGATATCGCTGAGTTTGTTTCAAGATGTGCCACTTGTCAGCTTGTAAAAGTGGATCATCAGAGACCGGCAGGACTGCTACAGTCGTTGGAGGTCCCGGTGTGGATATAGGAGAGCATATCCATGGACTTTATCACGGGGTTGCCTACGTCGCAGAGGGGTCACGACCCCGTTTGGGTAATTGTGGACAGGTTGTCCAAAGTCGCTCACTTTTTACCCGTAAGGACTGACTACACTACGGGACAGTATGCCCAACTCTTCATTTCAGAGGTTGTGAGACTTCACGGTGTGCCCCTAAATATCGTGTCTGACAGAGACAAGATATTTGTTTCGAGGTTTTGGGAGAGTTTCCAGGAGGCCATGGGCACGGAATTGCGGTTGAGTACGGCTTATCATCCGCAGATCGATGGGCAGACAGAGCGCACAAATCAGATGTTGGAGGACATGCTGCGCATGTGCATTATTGACTTTGGGGGTGGATGGGAGCAGTACCTTCCACTGGTAGAGTTTGCTTACAACAACTCCTATCAGTTCACTATTGGCATGGCCCCGTTTGAAGCATTGTACGGTAGGCCTTGTCGTTCCCCAGCATGTTGGTTAGAGGTGGGGGACAACAAACTACTTGGGCCGGAAGTGATTCAGGATACTTCGGCAAGGATTGAGTTGATTCGGAGTCACATTCGGGTAGCTCAAGACAGGTAGAAGAGTTATGCTGATGCGAAGAGATTTTTCAGGGAATTCCAAGTGGGGGACCAGGTTTTGCTCAGAGTATCTCCTATGAAGGGGATTATGCGTTTCGGGAAGAAGGGGAAGTTGGCACTAGGGGTGGACAAAAAAAAGACCGACCCGAATGGACCGATTGGACCGAACCGGACCGAACCGAAAATTAAGGCTATTTTGAAACCGGTCCGAAAATCGGTTCACAAAAACTAAAAACCGATTAAATCGGTCCGGTCCGCGGTCCACTAAAAAAAAAGACCGATTTGGACCGGAGCGAACCGATTCCCATATATATATAATAAAAATAATGTTATTGTGTTTCTTATGTATAATTTTTGAATTAATGTATATAACTTATGAATTTAATTTGGAACATTTTAAATATATATAGACATTTTTTTAATTTGGGTTAAAAAAACTCATGTAAATATCACTTGGAGTTTCGAGTATTAGTTTTTTGTATATATATTTGTGAGAAAAATAGATAAAAACATTCATAAAATGTACATATATATAAAATAGGGTCAGGACCGAATTTTACCCCAGCCCGGACCGAAAAAAGCCTGGACCGAATTAGTAGGTTAACCGAATTAATCGGTCCGGTCTCGGTCCAAAAAAATTGAGGACCGAATATTCGGTCCGGTCCAAAAAATAGGCAAAATCCGAACCGGACCGGACCGTGCCCACCCCTAGTTGGCACCAAGGTATGTGGGGCCGTTTCCTATTATCGAGCGGATCGGACCGGTTGCGTATAGACTTGGATTACCGGAGCATTTGCATCGAATTCACGATGTGTTCCATATTTCCTCACTAAGGAAATACCTTAGATATAATTTGGCTCATTCTCACATTGCTGTGGAGGACATCGATCTCCAGCCGGATAGCTCCTACGAGGAGGGGCCGATTGCTATTTTGGACCGAAGTGAGAGGAATCTGCGGTCAAAGATAGTTCCGTTAGTGCGTGTTCAGTGGAGACATCACAATGTCGAGGAGTCCACATGGGAGCGCGAGGATGAGATGCGCGAACGTTATCCAGAGTTGTTTTTAGCAGGTACTTTCTAGTTTCGAATTTCGGGACGAAATTCAGTTATTAGGGGGGAAGTATGTAATACCCCGTATTTTTGGCTATATTTATTTTTGGGATTAATTAATTAAATGAGAATTAATTAGAAATTAATCCGGATAAAATACTAGCGAGATGTGAGTTGGTATTTGACTATATTGAGTATATACGATGTTATATGAATATTGAATTATGAAATTTGTCGTGAGATTGATATACGACAATCTGGTCATTTTATTGGGACGCGTGTGACAGTCGCGTCGGGATATAATTATTTTAATTATAAAAGTGATTTTAAATTCTATTAAATGTATGGTCGTTTTGAGTGCGCCAACGCGTCCGGAAGGGTCGAGATAGTCAGAAAACACTAGCCGGGGGTTTAGTTTGGGTCCCGGGGTATTTTTAGGCCATACCGGCAACATATAGGGGTAGTATGGTAATTTTGCATTTTTGAGAATTAAAAGTGACGAAAATTGGTAAATTACATCTGATGTGGATTTGACCCACTAAGCCACTAACCAACCCTTAATGACCCAATAAGCTACGGAGGTTATCAAATTAGGTTTCCAACTTTCCCAAAGAAAAACCCTAGCCACCATAGCCACCTTTTGGAGAAGAAAGCTTGTAGAGAGGAAATTCTGCAGAGAGAGAGAGATAGCTTCAGCAAATCAACATCAAAATCAGAAATAAACTCAAGGCAAGTGGTTTAATATCATTTAATTTCAGAGAATGCTCTTTCCATGTATAGGAATTTAATAAAATTGATTTGTTCTTGGTGTAATATGAAAACCCTTGTATTTTGGAACTTAGAACTTGAAATCTTGAGGAGAATTTCATGTAGAATGATAGGTAGATGATTATACTGATGATATTAGTGATTGGGTGAAATTAAAACGGATTTTTATTGGGTTAATTCATGAATTAAAATTTTAGGGTTTGTGCTCTTGAATAATTGGGGGAAAGTGATGAGACTTGATGATTTAATGATGATTGGGATGAATTAACTCAGTAAAATACGTTAGTTTATAACCTTATTATGTTTAGGAGTGATTAGAGACCTTTAAACGTTGTTGGGATTAAGTTTAGAGGAGATTTGAGGAGTAAAAATTGATGAAAAACGAAAGTAGGTAATCTGGGCCCGAAACTGGTCGTTCGTTAGAAGACCTTCCAAGGTCGTTCGAACGAGCTCGTTCGAACGAGATTCTAATGAGTTGACCAGTTGCTTCTAATGAGGGGAGATTTTGTTCGATACCCTCGTTCGAACGAACTGTATTTCGTTCGATACCTTCGTTCGAACGAGATGTCGTTAGAAGGTACAGTTCGTTCGAACGAACTGGAATCTCGTTCGAACAGCCTCGTTCGAATGAGACTTCTAACGAGCTGGCAGTTTAGGCCTTTTTGGCCTGTTTTGATTTTGGGAGTCCCGTCACCTTGTTCGAGGATAGAGATAACATTCCTTTGATGGTGTATTAGTATACTTGGGACATTTGGGTTATAATGAGGAGTAGATTATAGAAATGTGGATCAAATCAAATAGACTTTTGAGTCGAGACGTGAGTGCCTACTACGACGTGAGAAAATTATGGCGCGTATAAATATGGACCGGGATTATATAAGTTATATATATATTAGATTGGTACGAGAATGCGATATGTACTACAATTAAACTACGGGATTACTAAGATGTGTGCTTACTTAGTATTCGTATATGAATTGTGTGTATGACATACCTACCATACTTGCTATCACGGGAGGTTTGCGTTCGCTTAGGGCCCTCTAATCCTTGTGTTGCCTGGATTTAGACTAGTTACCTTGATGAACATAGGTCAGAGAAAGACTTATTGGGATATTAATAAGTCCGCTGATCGTGGGAGCGTAGGTATGTGCGTGACCCATGTGATGTGACTGTGTTCGCCTCCATTATTTGTGATGATGTTATCTGTGAACTACTCCTGAGAGATTCGGAATATGTGATCCTTATGTACGTGATGTACCGGGATGGATAGCAGAGTATGTGTGCACAGCAGCCTAGTCTCGGGGTGCTTATATTGTATATTTATGTTGTGAAAAATATACGTTTAATAAACCGAGAACTTTCATATAGTATTGTGTGTATGACTATGGAAGAACATAGAAGGATAATCTATAACGAGTTGTATTACTTCTATATGAGAACCTGAATTAACGTTAAGCCCTATTTAATTGAGATCGTTTTAATGTTAATTGGGAACCGAGTAATAAGGGAAAAACCTATGACAGTCTAGGTAGATATGATGTCACTTAGCTAGTGGTTTGAGTCGTTTTAAATGGGTACTTATGTTAGGAGTGCACAATTAGACGAGAGGTGAGAATATCATGTGAGTGCACGTCCTAACATGTATTTTACATTTAATGTTTTAAATGTTTTAAAGCACTTGCAGGTTTTTAAAATATCTCCACATTCGGGCTCTGACCCGTTTGCTTTCAAATCTATTTTTCTTGTAAAACCATTTTAGGTGCCCAGCCACAAGGACACCATGCATAGGATACTCATTCGGGTGACGAGCTGTAGCTGTTTGTGGAAGCTACAGGGATTTGCTTGTAGACGCTTCTATCATTTGGATTCCAGATTCATTATCCATCAGTTGTAGGGCATGTTGCCCATTTCTATTAGAGACATCTTTCCATTTCAGTTTTTCAGACTTTGGCATGTATTGATTTAGTATTCAGTATTTCGTTACTTAATCCAGTTGTGGGATTTGTAGTGAGGAGTTGTCCTCCAGACTTTATCTACATTATGTGATGGTTATTCTATTTACTACAGTATGGTGAATGGTGTTATTATTCTTCATTACACTTGTTGCATGTTAATCAGACTTTAATTAAAATTTGGCAACTTACTTTTTAAATACTAGGTGGTTAGTAATAATAAAAAAAAAATGTTTTCAACAGTGATGCTATTAGCTGAGCCAACTTGGCATTTTGAATTAATTTAATAAAGGAGTAGCTACCCGGTATTTAATTAGTCGGGGTGTCACAACATCCCCACAAACTTGGCATAAAAAAATTGATGCAGTGTATTTTTAAGTTGAATCTTGGCCTTTACGTCTTCATCAAACATGTCTTAGGCTTACGATATTGACAATATAATGCCTAACTTGTGACTCAATTGCTTTGTCTAGAATTAAGCCAATTACAAACAAATTAACTCGATTAGAGATTTTTCCTTACAATATTTATAAAGAATTTAATATTTTGTGTATTTTAAGGATTAATGATCTTAGATTTATCAAACAAACTTTGAGTTTGCCATAAAAATTATTTTGGAATTTTTAACGCAATCTGGACAAAATTATCTCGACACTCTCTCGACCTATTTCGCTGTAGAGACAATCCAAGGGTAATATTCCTTGCTACAGTGATAGTGTGTCGCTGGTCTTTTGTGTTCCACGTAAAATCTTTGGACTTTAGCATGACCTGGAACACTTCAAGTTCGCTCTAGCAAAGGATATCCTCGCTGCAATAAGACTACGACGAAACACATCTGAAAGCACCAAAAGTCAATTTTGGACAAGATCTTCTTAGTTTACATGTCAAGTATAACCTTTTGGGTGACTCTTATATTGGTTACACCTAACATTTGGGCCATTAAACCTTTTCAAAATCCAGATACTCTAAGTTAAATGTCTTTTACTCTTCCAAACTAAGAGTTAAAGCTTTGAAGAAATATTTTGCTAATCAAACCATTTCGTATATTTGAGATCACATTTTTTCATTCATATTATTTGAGTTCTTTAATCCATTTTTTCTAATATAGGTATATTTACTCACCTTGTGTTCAAAAATATATTTCATTAGTGAATAAATATTTTCTCTTCCTTGACTTGGAAAACTCGTTTTGAGATTTAAAGTACCACATATATGCAAACACCCGACAAGAGAGAACTTATTTTTTAGGAAATAAGAGGGAGTTGTAATTTCTCTTGTCACCTGGTGTTTGTAGTACAATTGAGGCATAACCTTTAGAGATGGTAATGTGAAAATCTATTTTTCCAGAGTGATAGTCAAAAGGTTCAGCAATGAAAGAGTACCACACTTTGGGGTGGAAATTAATTGTAAATAGCACAAGGAATAACGTGGTCCACCCAACTTGGGCTACATCCAAAGAAACTAGATTTGTACTTCACTTTAGAATGATAATAAGTGCCTAAAAAATGCTCAAATCTCAATCAAACTCTCTAAGTATTTATTGTGTTTTCATAACTCTCTCTTGGAATCTCTTCTCTGTGCATATTTTCTCCTCTCTAATTGATTTTTTCTTCTCTTATTTTAATGGGAAGAAGCAGCATATATAGTGTCTTTAATTGATTGGTCCTTGAGCTTTTATCCCCTATATTGGTATACCTCCACTAGTAAACCCCACCCAACCATCTAGTGGGGGACTCCCCCTTTCTCTCTCACACTCTCTCTCCTTCTTCCATTTTCTACCAACAATAATAAACCCAAACACACTCAAACAACACCTTATAAAATACTCCTTAATCCCTAAGATCCCATTTTATCCTTACCAAACTGATCTAGGCTCGACAACACACGAAATCAACACTCCAAATTGTGACAGCGCACGAGGCAATCTAATATAAAAACTCGACCAATGTCGTTCGAATGACTTCACATAGGTCGTTTGAATGACTTAAGCTATGTTGTTCGAAATATGGTTCACGTGACCCTTCACGTAACCTACTACTGTAAACCAGTAACTAGTCGTTATAGGCCCTGCTTCTAATGACCTATACATAGTAGTTCGAATGACACCCCTTGTGATTTGAACGACTCTATGTCGTTTTATTTTCATTATTCTTTAAATTTTTCCCCATAATTCCTCCACATTTATAATTAACCCCTCCTAAATTATAACGAATTTATAATTTAATTAATTTATCGGGGCGGGATATTACAAACTTCCCTCATTGGGAAATTTTGTCCCCAAAATTCTCGTTCCATTAATCCTCAAACTCACGGGGTCTATAAACTTCCATACTAAGTCCTAGAAATCCTCCAAGACAAATCTTTGCGTTCCTTAGTACTAAGTTTGCCAAATGTTTAACATAAAATATGCTCTAATGCTCTTCATTTCGTTAGACATGACTCTACATAATCGACTCCGATTCTTCACTCGCCTTATGACCAAGTCCAAATCATACCTAGCATTACCCGTGCTATTATCTAAGGAATACCAGTGTCATTACGGGCAAACCATTTTCTAGCGACCAACGCTCACCTAAAACTACTCATGTTATGGTTAATCGTCATATATATCACAAAATTTCAATCTCTAGCTTAGGATTATACATCCCGTGTCTCACAAATTCTGAGGTTATCCTGACTATATAACTCACATGAATTTCTGGTAACCATACCATGATATTCTCTTGCTCTAAGAGAAATAAATCCATCAAATCATTATTGTACACTCGGTTTACACCTTACGCCGCGTCACTCTGATGAACTTAACACCACCTTAGGTGTCTCATCCTCGAGTACTCACTAGAGTCTAATTATGATCCACTCATTGTGATAAATCAATATCATGATCTATGTTTTCAACAACTTTCAACACTATATTATATCCTCAAGCCATTATAGTTCTCATCACAACCCGAGACACTGGCTGCCGAGACAGCTAGTCGAGAGTCCACTAGTCTAAAAGGAAATTGATACTACGAACAAATCGAGTAACTGGAAGCATAACCACCCGTACACAAAATATTGTGAAATAGCAAGAATAACCCACATGAGTGCACCTAGTTATCGAGCTGTATTTACCAAACCCGGTCCATTGCGCTCTCCCGGGCTCAATCGCATCGTACTATGATGTGGCACCAATCTGAGTCACCACATTGGTGAGAATACCGAATCCTGATTACTAAAACTGGAAGGAACACACTTGAGTCAGAGGGACAAGTAATTGTCCTAAGTAATTTTACCCGTAGGCAATCGATTTTGACTTATGAAAGCGAACATACACTGTATACTTGTAGTCATTTGACTCATCCTCAAAACTCTCATCGATCATTATTTCTAGACACATTCACTCCCATAATACGAGTGTGATCAAAATTTATGAATCAGTAGTCCTTGAGGACGGCAATTATTGACTTCCCTCCTGAGGAGCAAGGCCTTACCTTTCACACCCTTGGTGTAAACGAATTATTGTGATTGGCGTATACCTCACTCCTTATCTACACCGTCCTTATCCAAAAAACTAGTGACGATATCACCAACCTATTACACCTAGGTTATTGTCTGCTTTATAGATCGTGACCGACATCTCGAACTTCCATGGACATTACTCAGTTCAAGCGAACCACTCACCTAATTGTTTCCTTTTATCACACTAGGTTACCACCAAACTTATCGTCGGTTTTCACCCACACAAAATTCACGTAGAATCTTCATGACGACTACACCCACCGTCATTGGTACCCTAAGGATAATTAGTATCACACGGGGCAACAACTGCTAAGCCATTCCAATATGATAAGATGTGCCCATAACTAATCATTGCATTGCTAAGGCTACTCTAGCATACACTGTCGACACCCTGACATAACAATCATGTCTCGATGCTATCCCGCCTTAACTTCCATTTTCAATTTCCACGTATCTTCATCACTCTAAGTTCGAATACATTTCCTCGTATATCCCAAAACCGAGTATTTCCACACCCATACTAGTCATTCCATGACATCCAAGCATTACTCATAAAAGGGTACGACAATTGACCTACCTTAGGGGTTACACCACCCTTCTGTGCCGATTGGAAAACCATACCTGCCACATACAATATACGACCATGAATCTGGGATCATTACCTAACCTTCAACTCACCCATTACTAGAATTCTATTGCCCCTTCTTACCGGAATTAATTGGTCTCCTGAGAACACCAAACACATCTCATGTGCAAGTCCCAAATTTGACGAGATTTCACCGTCTACATCTTTATCCTCTTAGGTGCACTCTTCAAACCTCTCGATACCCACATCGATATTAATCGGCAACCACAAGGATATAATTCTACGAGCTTCTAACTTATCATGCACCTTAATCATTAAATACCTCAAGACACCATGACATTCGATATTCATCCTCAATGATGCTACACATAAATTTTTCCTATGGGCACCTCAACGTGCCTATGAACTATTAATACACTAGGATTTCCTCATACCTAGACATTACCCCAACATCTAAAATGAGTCCCAACACTTAGATACTAATTTTACCTTTCTTCTAAACGGTTGTGACTATAAGTCGTGTATAAACTATAATTAGTGCTACAACGGGTCATGGCAGGATACATGACGTCACCTTCACTTTATAAACCTCAAGGTCCTCCTGACCTAATCCTTAAATGAATATTCAACTATAGTAACTAAATTTCCTTGCTATTATAATATCATATTAAGTGCCAACCTATGAGTTAACGTGACTATATAAATCTTGGTAGGATACGAGCGTTGGGTATTACCTATAAACACCGAGGCCCTCACAATGGATGGCGTACGAGATCCTATTCCCCAATACCATCTCATAACCTAGGTATATCCAACCTAAGTCCTCAACCAAATGGACTAATACGTCTTCACCACATAATTCTATACTTGTCAATGCTATTAAACTATCTACTCTCTATACATGAAATGCACAACCTTCACCACTAGGTCGTAGTAAAGACTACCCATTGTTGCCACTACATGGCTACTATCACCACCAAAGTCATCTCAAGACACCTCCCACACAAATATTACGGTGTTTCCACTATTAGTCTACACAACTGCATTTGTGTTCACCGAAATACCATCAATCGCGATATGACCCCAAGGATCGAATTTGCCTAATTACATCACTAGCGTTAACTACCCATAAGCGTCTTACCTAAGGTTATATATGCTTTTTAATCACAATTCCTTTGTGTCTAGCCGAGACACCCTAACCATCAACCTTTATCGTGAATATAAGCAACTCGTGCCACCTGCCCATTGGGCATCATATCTTTCTATCGACAACTCAAAATAATTCTGTGTCACCAAATTTTAATGTAAGAACCTGACACTAACAACTACGGTGTCACCACTATAGGCTTTCATGGTCACGAGTAAATTACTACAATTCTAATTAGAAACATGAAAGGGATCAATAACCATCAATCTAATTGTATGCCACTTGGCACTAATCTAACTTATTGTTCTAACCTCTTAGACTTTACCGTCGTGCACATGAACTAAACCATCATCAAACTAGCATGACTGGCCCAAACTACACCGATGTAGAAAGATCCAATATCGACCTCACCCCATTACACCCGAAAGGAAACTTAAACCTAGAGCTCTAAAACTATTTTTAACGCACTGACCGAGATTTATGGATTATTTGTAGTCAACCTGGTTCGAACCGAGCGTTAGGTGTAAAGTGCAATGGAATAAACCGATATAATGTTGCTACTCCAATTTTATTGTAATTAACGTTTCACTTGTTTAACATGTGATGTCAGTTTTAAATAAACTACGTGAGGGACCCATGGGGATCACTCTGAAGTTTAAGTAAACAGCAATACCAACGTAAACGTAAATAACGTATACTTACCTGTATAACGCCATGAAAATATGAAACCGCTTCCAACCTGCCGTAACAAAGTGGGAGTATGAGATTATGCCATTGGGATTTATACAAGCAATATAGAAACGAATGACAGAAAGGAATACTCACATGCTACAACCACATTCATGCGAAGATATGTATATATATACATATGTATACCTTTGAAAAATACATATTCCAATGCATTAACCATTTTACTTCCGAAAACCTTACTCGCCAAGATTAATTGACCTTAATCTTATTAAATTCCATATTTGTTCATTCTTAGTATTCTCACTTTATTTGACACACTCGGTTCAACACTTGAAACTATTACACTTGATTTACCCAAACCCATTCCTTTATCAGAATTTAACCCCTTTTATTCATTTTCATACGCTTTAGTATTTTCATTGAAAATCACCATTTCAACACACGCATATTCACCATGTTAGAAAATATTTATTTGTCATTTGAAAATCTTTTTCCATAAATACTTACGCAAATTATGGGTTTAACAACTTGGTTTCTTAATTACACATTTACCCACTCACTTTATCCTTTTTACCTTATCTTATGGACATTAATGAATTTATGCATTTACTTGTCCATTTCACCATTACCAGAACTTTTATTACATTCATTCAAGTTAGGTTGTATTAAGACATTTTACCACACAACCCATTTCTTGATATGTCTTTTCTTGAAATCTTCCTATACCGCATACTTCTCTGGGCATCACACCATCGACTATGCGCACCATATGCTCTGGCCAGTGATTTATGGCTTTTTATCCAAGGGCTCTGGGCCATTCTTTCTTTATTCCGGTGTCATCCGAGTTCCTTTTAATATGTTTTAACATCTTACAAATGTTCATATTATTACACTTATCCTCTTTGCCCGACCGAAGCCAAAATTCGGGACTTTACCGTCCAAACTTGTGTTACACTTTGAAAATTTACCATTTCATGTCCTTTATACTTTAACTCCAAAAATTATATTCGATTATGACCACTTTCTGTAACACCCTTTCTAACATTTTTATTTCATAAAAAGGTTTCACGTTAAGTAAAATTACCATTTTACCCATTTGTTGCCAAAATCACCATTTACTCCATTTCTCAAGTGTCAATTTTCCAAAAATACAATTAAGTCATTCACACTAACGTTTTAAGTGTTTTTAACCCTCTAACATCTTTTTACTCTTGGAGTAAATATATTTTACTTGATTAGAAATGCTTTTACACCTATAATCCCTTTTTAATACTATAAGTGTTAATATTTCATAACATTAGTAAGTTACACTCACTAACCATTTCATGTTTACCCATTAATACCTAATTAATATTTTTTATCAATATTTCCCAAAATATACATTACTTTACTTTCTTTATTGAAGAAATCCAAATATACTTAAGACTAATTTTACAAGAAAATACCATTTATTTCTTTAACATGTGTAGTCTTATAATTTCATGTTTATTATACCCTTTAGTCTCAATTTCACACACTTCGAAGACTAACTTTTGCAATTATTCTTATTTTATGTTTAAACCCAATAAAATATTCTTTAAACTTGTTTATACATTTATATCAAAATACTACAAGTTTATATATACACGAGAAGGTGGATTTTAAACCCAAAAATCCTACTACATGATTTAAACATATTTTTGACCAAATATTTATCGAGTAAATCATCATTATCTAACATTTTATTTCATAAAATGCTTAACACCAACATTGCTAGAGATGCCCCTTTCGTAAAAATGTCAGCTTTCAACATTCCAAAACTCTGAAATATTTACTTGTTCTTTAATTTCAACAAAATATCATTTTCCAATAAAAATCACCTTATTTACAAACATTTTATTTCATAAAATATTTTTCATCAAAAACTACTAGAAAATACAGAATTTTCATAAAACCTCACCTTTCATTATTTCAAAACCTTGAAATAATTATCCATTTTTTATTTTAACAAAATATCATATTTCCAACATTTTATTATATTCTACACAACAAATATACCATTTAACTAATTTCACCATACTCAAATAATCTAAATACGAAACTACAATGCAAAAACAACATTCTTATACTAAGAGTAAGATTTACCCATCTCTAATGGCTCTAATGGTGGTGGTGGTGTAGGAGGAGCAACCCCCACCTTCAAAGGAGGCCTCAAGGGGTTACCAATGCATCCTCTGAATCTCCAAGCTATGCACTCCTTCAACTCCACTGAAACCCACTTCATCTTCTCCAAGAAAATCCCCAAATATAACTCCAAAATTCGTAGTTCTTCCGTGTCCATGGTGAAAATTGGTATTTTTGGATTGAATACACCATGAAAATGGTGGGAGAGTGGTGGTTTGGTGGTGGAATGGTAGTGGGTGGAGGTAGAAGACCACCCACATCCCCCTTTTACTCTCACTTTCTCTCTCCTTCTTCCATTTTGCCTAACAGTAATAAATCAAAATGAACTCAAATAACACCTTATAAAACACCCCTTAAGTCCTAAAATCCCATTTTACCCTTGCTGAACTGATTTGAACTCAACAACACACCAAATCAACGCTCTAAATTGTGATAGCACACAGGGGCAATCTGATCTAAAAACTTGACCAATGTCATTTGAACAACTTAACATAGGTCATTCAAACGACTTAAGCTACGTCGTTCGAAACATGGTTCGCTTAACCGTTCGCGCCCTACTACTGTAAAGTAGTAGCAAGTCGTTAGAAGCCATACTTCTAACGACCTATACACAATCGTTCAAATGATATCCCTTGTCGTTGGACGGCCCTATTTCTTTTTCATTATTCTCCAACTTTTCACCCATAATTCCTCCATATTTATAATTAACCCCTCCTTAATTATACCTAATCTAAAATTTAATTAATTTACCGGGGCTGGGATATTACACAAATAATATAAAAATTAGATAATAAGTCTATGACTTGATTTAATAGCACAACTATAATGTTAAGTTATTGACGTCATTTATATATCTAGGTTTTGAGATGAAAGAAATTTTTTTTATCATGAACACATGTGTTATAAATATGAAAAATATAGTAATTTAGGTAGCACCATTTATCTAAGGTATATATAATTTTTTTCGTAGTGCCTTTAGACATGGGCATCCACTAGTGTGTGCATGTGTGTGTGTGTATGTTCAATGATCCTAGAAAAAATTGAAGTTGGGATTTCTCGAGGATTACATCAGGAAATTTTCAGTGAATTGGATGGCTCTTCAATAGGACTAACTTTTTCTTAGTGAATATTATGACCTAAAAATCTAATTTCTGTTTGGAATAGGTTGATTTTTATTGAAATTCCTTTGTGATTTTTCTGTTTGACGGTTTATTGATTTCAATATCGAAAAATCCTTGAGTGTTTTTAAATCTTTGACTTTTGGTTTTAAAAGAAATTCAAATTTACTTGCTGACCTAAGGCTTGTAAAGCTATTCAAATATTACTAGTTGAGAATGGATATCAAAGGCAAAGAAAAGGAATTCCTAAGATTATCTTGTCATTCATATCGTTTTACTAAAATTAAAGGAGTTTTGTAACAAACATTATTTTGGCAAAATATATGCTTTAAGTAATTTGTATTTGATTTGCATTTTACTTTCACTGGCTGAGTTTAAACTTTTAGATGTTTTATGATAATATATTGTTATAATTAGTCCATGTTGTTGATAATTTAAGTCTTCACATGAATCAATTAATGTTATTTCTTTCATCTCATATTCTTTGTTAATAATTAAAGTTACTTTTAGATGCCATTTTTGTAAATTAATTTGGTTTATGATGTTTAATTATTGATCAGATTTTTAATTATTGATTAGATTCTTCTATTTTTTCTATTTCAGGATAATTTGTATTAAGTTGTTCGTGCTCAACTTCTAATTTACTTTCTTAAGAGGAGATAACTTGTTGCTTTTGAAATTTTGGCCTTCATTTAAAATAGTTTTAGTTATTTATTTTCTATTTTGATATCTTCGATATCTTGTTTGATTATGTTAACCTCTCGTTGGAGATCTTGTAATGTAATCTCTTTGAGAGTTTTAAATCGTTTTAAAGTATTTTTGAGACATATTTTATTTTATTTATTTATACTTTTCTTCTTTAGATAATAGTTTTCTAAATTTTGAAAGGTATTACGATTATAGTCTCGATTTTCTATTTTTTTCAACTAAATCACTCAATAATTCTTCTTGTTCTTCTTATTAAGTAAGAACATTTATTGTTTTACAGCTTTTGTCTTTGCATCCTAATTTTATATCGAGAGAACAAGATTTTATAGTTAATTGATAGCCACTTGATGATCTGTAATCAGTGTTTTGCTCATTTTCACTAGAAGAATTTTTTAGTTAAAAATTATTGTATATTTCTTATGTTACATCACACACACACACACACACACACACACACACACACACACACACACACACACACACACATATATATATATATATATATATATGTGTGTGTGTGTGTGTGTGTGTGTGCGCGCGCGCGCGCTTTGTGTGCTATTTGTGGACATATCATATGTTCAAATTTGGCTCGTGAGCTATCTATCAGTGGGGGTGTGGATTTAAATGGATGGTGGAGCTAGGTATCGTGCCCTGGATAATGTCGCATGTGGTGTGGAGGTCGATATTTTGATCTTACGTTCAGTTGGTCATCGTCTCCTAACTACGAGCCATGCTTGACTTGATTCATCGGGTAGTTTGGTACGTGATCACATGACGGTGTGACTGCTTAGCGATCCCGCATTCTTTTGTATGTGCATGTTTTGAATCCGTCAAGTGTGAGACCCATGTAAATTTGTTGATACAGGCACATGAATTTCCACAGAGGTTGAAGACTTCGTGTAGTTTATGATACTTATATATTTGTATTATTCAAGCGATGGACATGTTCGATGAAGAGATTGTGTCACATTATTGTACTCATTATGCTATTGCGTATGTCTTATTTTTCCAATGACACTTGGAGGCAATAATAGTTGTATCCTTAGAGTATTCATAGTGAAAATGTGACCTATTGCGTATATATAATAGTTGTTATATTATTTGTTAAGGCATTGGAATATTGCATCATTCAAGCCAAAATTTTCGAATCATTGTAGATGTTGTGTAGAGAATGAGGCTCGTTCATTAGACTTCATGAACATTGGACTTTGAAAATCTACCTGGATTCTAAACAACATAAATACTTATGCTACTAAACTTTTAAGAAATATACTTTTATAATGTATTTCTGATTGAACGTCTTTTTCAATGCACACACATACGTTTTTATAGAGATGTTTTTAAATTTGAACAAGTGATTTTGACTTCTGAGATAGGATGTGTATAACCTTGGGAAAGACTTGCATTTTTTCAAAATGTATTTTGATTAAGGATTTTAGGATTATTGCAATAAGTCCTTTGCATGGTACCTATTTGGAACTGTGTGCACGACCCTGAAAACTTTTAGTCATTTTAAAATCTCTTCCTAAAAGTATACGCAGAGTGCCAAATTGACCCCGTGCGTACCGTTGAACATTTTTATCCTAGCTTGAAACTTTGGTTAAAATTGCGTGCACGACAGACATTGTTTTTGAAAAAAAATCTATAAATAGGTTTCTGTAACAACCTAGACTTTTGGGCGACTATTTTATATTATTTTGCTTGATGGGCTAATTTTATAAAATAGGGAAAGTTTGAGTAAATATTATTTCCCGTGATATTAAAGGATAATATTTACTATGTTTTGCCTATTTACCGTTATGAGAAAGTAAATAGCATTATATTGTGTTTTATTGCGTCGTTATATGTAAAATGATGGTTATGACCTATATTTAAAGTTGGGTAAAATTAATAAAATAAAATGGAATTTGGAACACAAAAATAATTCACTTTATTCCGAATGCCAAAATAGGGGGTGCGGTTGTTTTTAGAATAGTCGAAATAAGTACCATGTTGTATTTTTGAGTTTCGGGCACTTTCGACGGGTTATGACTCCTTTATGTGGTTACGAGTCATTTTAGTGGTGTATTAACACTTAAAAGAGGAGGATTAATGTTTTAGAACCGTATAAGTTCCCCCACCCCCTTATTTTCTCATTCTTATGTGAGAAGCCAAGAGAGAGAGAGAGAGAGAGAGAGAGAGAGAGAGAAGAGAGAGTTGGGAGAAATGGAGAGAAAGAGAGAGAAATGGAAGATTTGAGCTGGAATCCGTTGCTGCTGGAAGAGAATCCGAGACTACAACCTCGAGGCAAGTTTTTTTTCTTGCTAGTATATGATTTAATGTGATTAATTTGTTGTGATAGTTGTGTATTTGGTGTATTGGAGAAAATAGTAGGTTTTGTTAGATTTTGGTGTTAAATCCTTAAATCTTGTAAAATGTGTGGTTTAAGGTTATTAAATAGGTTTATCTTGGTGTATGATTGTTGTGGTGATGTTGTTGGTGGATGAGAGTAAAGAAATTGTAAGATTAAGGAGTGGGGGTTTTGAATTTGGCTTAGCAGAAGAAGGAACTTTCGTGGACCTGATAGGCGCGGTCGACCGCGATCCAAGGACCGGTCGATCGGTCATGCCAAAATGAGCCTACTGCTTTCTGTGGTAGGTAAAATCCGTAAGGGGCGGTCAATCGCGGTCCCCTGACCGGTCGACCGATCCCCTATTTTTCACCCTTATTTTTCCCTAGTTTCCACTAGCTTCCTTATTTTAAGATAGGAACTTATAAACCTTCTTGAATGAAGTAAAATTAGAATATTAGAGTTTATTAGCAACGTATTTACAAACTAAGTTAAAAATGAAAGTTTGAGTTTAGAATGGGGATATTTGGGCTTATCCCAAGGGTTAGATTCGAGAGGTTAAGGTTCCGAATGATATATGAAGTTAACCTAAAATAAATAGAAAACAAAATGATAATGTTTGGGACTTTTGGGAGACAAGTATTGAGGGAGACTCACTTTGATGACTTGGGATATTATGTTGAACTCTTGGAGACTAGTTAGAGAATAATGGGTCTTCGAGTTTTATGTCATTAATAAAATATGACTTTAAGAATAAGGAATGCATATTCTAAAATGTGTTACTAAATGTAAAAGGGAATGATTTCAAAAGGGAAAAATGATTTGCATAAATGTTAATTATGATTACACACCTCTCTAAATCGCTATCATAAGGGAAGTTAGCGCGTGTGGTGAAGCCCTCTGGCTAATGAATGTAGGGTGGATATAGTCCCTAGGCCATATGAGCATTTATTATATATTTTCTGCGCTGGTTAGGTGATTCTGGGTGTGGTCATGACTATCCCGTAGGCATATGGCCGCTTCCCGACATTTCGATTGGATCCCAGGTTGTCTTGGTGATAGGACCTAGAAGATGATAGCCATTTAGGGGCGCACACAGTGGGGAAACCCAGACGGGCGATCTTAGAACGCGTTATATGATATATATAACTGTGTTCAATAATGTGGGACATTATTGGTATTAAAGAATTTTATGATAATGAAATGGCTTTAATTACATTTCCCGGATGGAAGAAGGGAAATGGGTTGTTAAATACATTTTCCGGATGGAAGAAGGAAAATGGATGATATGATATAAAAAGGTTAAGAAATTTTATTAATAATAAAATTTGCTTTAAAAATGTATTTTTCCTCGATGGAAGAAAGGAAATAAAATTGGTAAAGAAAGCTTGAAATGTGATTTAATGGGTAAACATTTAATAAAATGAATTACCATATATATATATATATATTCCTAAAGAAAGAAATAGGGATTGTGCATGTAGAGTTGTGAAAGTGACTTGGTAAACATTTGATAAGATGTTTTACCATTTACATATATTCCTTAAGAAATAATAGGAATTATGCTTTTAAATGGTGAATGGTTTTATTTTAGTTTCCTTGAGTAGCTATTGATCTGACTTCCCATACATATATATATATATATATATATATATATATATATATATATTAAATACGTGTTGAGGGTCTAATGTATCTCGACGATCAACCTTGCCTAGTAGTAGTGTATCGGGGGGGTTCCTTCTTTGGATTTTGCTTTGCGAGACACCCCACGCACGAAATAAGGGCATAGTGTTGAGACTTGGGAAACGTTGGCCCTTAGTACTTGGGTTAACTAGAGCATCATCATCGATATCACGCTAGGTTGCTTTTAGATTTGAGAGGTGAGAAATATTATTGTTAATTGCGAGCGAATTACGCACTTAACTGTCATGCATTTTAGTCATATGGTAATCATATCAAATCGGGCCCTAACCCCTCTATATTTCTTTGTTTCTACATGTACTCTTTGTCGTACAGGTGCTTTACTGCATGGACACCCGTATTTATATTTCCATTCCGGTTGTCATGGAGTTATGACATATTGAAGATGTTGTAGGATATTTGTTTTAGACGCCTCTATCTTTTGTACTCTAGTTATGTTCAGCTTACTTATTCGGGCGTATTGCCCAAGCTTTGCATTCATTTATTATATTGTAATAATTGAATTGTAATATTCAGTGTAACTATTTGTATTGGTCTGTTCACCGACAACTTATTCGGTGATTATTTATTATACTTTCCTTCTTTATCCGTTGATTTTTTACATCCACTGTTTTTGCAAATTGGATTGTCTAAGTGTTTTTCTTTTACTTGCAAATTCTTGATAAATTGACAGTCCGTTTTCAAAACTGATTGGTGGTTATGTCATACTATTATTTTAATCGACAGTGATGCTGAGAATGGACCATCTATGATTCCTATGATTATTAGAGTATTGGGCTGGCCACCTATTAATTTAGTAGGCGGGTTGTCATAGATGGTATCACAGCATTAGGTTCTAGAGTCCTTATGAATCTGTGCGGATGTGTTACGCCTTCTGCATTTCTTTTGATTTGAAATGGAGCCTTGAGATTAAGATCCTTGATTTCTCTTGTGAGATTTCGTTCTCCTACTATGATACGAGAACCCCGAAGCTATTTTGCGCGTTCGTGTGAGACTCGTAAGTCGACAGAAGAAGGGCGTCAGAGAAGGCCATTATGAAGTCGTCATGAGGCGAGATTTCTAAGAGCTGTAAGTTATAGTCGGGGATAAGGGCCGCTTTAGAGGTCGCTCCCTTCTTAGCATTATCTTATACTGCTACCGTGACTACTAAGTACAGTAGATATAGTTTTCCAAGTACCGCTGCCAGTAGAGTGTGGTACTAAGCTTGGGATTCCAAGCGATGTCAATTTGAGGATTGAGGGGTCCTTGACAAGGACCATATGTTGAAGTTCGATCGATTTGGAGGAGGTGTCATCTCATTTGGTGAGAACATGAGGCCCGTCGATTTTGGCCTAGAGTGGGGTATAGAAGTGCCCAAGTGCGTAAATTGAAGGAAAATTTTTCACACATAGGAGTAAGGTTGAAGTGGAGAAGATGGTAGTCGCCATATTTTGGTGGAGCAAGAGGTTTTTCCATAGATAAACCCATTAGATTCTCAAATATTCACTTGAGGTTGGGTCAGAGGCCGATAGTGAGTGAAGGGTGTTACGGTTAAGAAACTGTACACAGAAATGAATATTGGTATAAGGAAGAGAGAGCCCTTCAGTGAAATGATAGGCTCACAAGTAAGTGTTGCTAACACTTCTAGTGTTCACGAGACCCCATTGGTGGACATCCACCCAGGGAAGACTCATTGAACTAAGGCCGGGGAGGCTAGTAGGATGTTCTCTTTATTGAGGAAGTTAAAAGAACTACGCGAGTAATCGCCAAGGTAGCTAGAGATGGAATTAGTTTTGCCCGGATAAGACTCTAGTACGGTGTCTGAGATCCCCTAGCAGTGGCCAAGGAGATTGGCAAGAATGTTGGCGGGGATTCTACCTTAGTAGAGGGTGGTGCATTTATTAAGATAAGATGGAGTAGTATTGTATTAACCCTAGATTCGGGTATGTATATTGAGCGGGTGGTGGTAACCATGATACTATATTGAGTATCTACATGATTTACATGATAGGGAAGTTTTATATCCTTCCTTCACTTGTTATGAGGCGAGTGATGATACTCTAAAAGTATATGTGGGGTATGTGCTACTTGTACTATATGTATTAAACGAGTGGAGCTATTTTGGTTTGGTTAGGGAAATAGAAAGTGAATAAATCGTGAGGCTATCCTGTTTCTAGTTCTAAAAAGGAGCTAGTTGTTCTATAATATCTCTCCTTGATACAGGTTGAGGATTTATAGAGGTGGTTTACGGTATGTAGGTAGTTTTCATTTTTTTATTTATTTTGTTTTGTTTTGCTTCATTGTTTTGTTTGATTGTTTACCTTGCTTGTGTATGATATTGCCACGTTAAGGGGATTGTGTTGGAGGATTTCCTTGTTCGAATTTCTCTTTTTCGAGACGCTCCACACATGAACCTTAACGGCGTTAGACGTGGAGAGATGTTGCATTTTTCTTTCTTTCTTTATTTCCTTTCTTTATTTCTTTTTATGGTTGAGTGCTGGGTTGGAAGGTTTAGCCGAGAATCACGTAATTGAGTGATTAGAGGGCTAAGTGGATGTGCGATATATGAGCACTGTAATAGTCCATCCCTCTGATCGATGTGGGGGAAACTTGGATAAGAAAGTCGAATTCAAATTTATGGTTATGCCTTATTGAAAAGGCTATTTAAAAGATGTATGTATATATATTGAGATAAAGTATTGGTGGCATCTTATAGAAAGTAAATTACAGGTTAGTTAATAATTTTCTGTTAATTGAATTGGTAAGACTTAGAAGTAGAAGTGCATTAGTAGGGTTACTAGTTAGAGTCTTAGCGATCCCAATCATGTGTCTTAGTCCATTACTTCTTGACGACCGATGATGCGAGGTTGTAGTGTAACGGGAGGGTTCCTTGTTTGGATTTCGCTTCATTGAGACGTCCCACGCAATGAACCCGAGCGAATGTGGGAAGTTGAGAACGGTCTTGGACATTATGGATATCATTAGGATAATACTTATATGACTTAGATAGAATATATATCGACTTTAGGATTCTTAGGACGCTAGGCCTTTAGGGCAAGTGACGTTATTTTAGGAAGGTGGTAGGGAGTTGAGCACAATATGTTTGTGGATTAACTCTAAGTAGGATTTGGTCCCTAGAACAAGAATTATGGAATCTCGAGTGATTCTAAACGTTAGGCCATAGATGGTGGGGCCTCTCTTAGATAGAGCGTTACGTCGGTAACCTAACTATTGGAGGAGTTGAAGGATGGGCGGACTTTCACTCCTACACTCGTGTTATTAAGATCGAGAGTGGATTTAACGAACGAGTCTCTGCCAGGAACGGGAAGTATTAATACTGAAGTATGGACCCATTATTTATGCGTCTCATAAACTTAAATTATGTGAGAAGTATTATCCCCCGCTGGATATAGAGTTCATAGCGGTAGTATTTGCCTTAAAGAATGAAGGCACTACTTCCTGGGCAGGAATTTGGTCTTTTCACGAGCAAGAAGTTGGATTTTATGAAGGACTATCAATTGGATATTCCCTTTCACTAAGGAAATGTGAATGGGAGTAGTAGATGCCCCGAGTAGAAAACTGTCGAAGAGATTAGTAAGGCAAGGAATGCCAAGTGGAACGAGCTTAACAGAGGGGACGCTATAGCAAGAGCGTTCGTGTCCGTGGTTGACAGATTCACCTACTAGTGTTAAGAGACTAGTAGTGGAACAAAGAAGGATTGGAGTAGTAGATTTTCTGAATCGAATTTTCGTACAATAGTTCGGATCGTTTCCTATAAATATGGTGTCGTGCGTGTGGGCTTATATAGTCGGATGAGAAATTCGCATACTCGTTGGATGGAACCAGCGAACAATATATTTCTTGGGCTTGGAGTGGTCCGAGAATATTTCTTTAATGATTGGGCTCATTGAGCCGCATACTTTCAAGGGCTATGCCAATGCGAATAAAAGTAAGTAGTGTTTGGGGTTGAGCGATGTAGTGTTAGTGTAGTTATTCCCTGGCAAGGGTATAACGTGTTTCGGCAAGAAAGGCAATTTGTGCCAAGATGTGTAGGTATCTCCTTCTGTTGTAAAAAGATAGGATCGATAATTTATAAGGAACGATTTGGTGCTATATTAGAGCACTAAGAAGATGGACTGAGATCGAATATTGATCACCTTAGTGTGAGTCCAATGAGAACGTCGCACTGCCGAGGGGTTTGTTAAGAATGATAGAACGACAATTTAGTATAGTAAACCTGTATATGGATATACTGTATGCCTGAATTTTGAGGGCAAAATTCCCTTCTAAGGGGGGAGTATGTAACAACCCAGGCTGTTGGGCGACTATTTTATATTATTTTGCCTGATGGGCTAATTTTATAAAATAGGGAAAGTGGGAGTAAATATTATTTCCCATGATATCAAGGGATAATATTTACTATGTTTTGCCTATTTACCGTTATGAGAAGGTAAATAACATTATATTGTGTTTTATTGCATCGTTATATGTAAAACGACGGTTATGACCTATATTTAAATTTGGGTAAAATTAATAAAATAAAATGGAATTTGGAACACAAAAATAGTTCTCTTTATTCTGAATGCCAAAATAGGGGGTGCGATTGTTTTTAGAATAGTCGAGATAGTCGAAATAAGCGTCGTGTTGTATTTTCGAGTTTCGGGCACTTTTGACGGGTTATGACTCATTTATGTGGCTACGAGTCATTTTAGTGGTGTATTAACACTTAAAAGAGGGGGATTAATGTTTTAGAACCGTATAAGTTCCCCTACCCCCCTTGTTTTCTCATTCTTATGTGAGAAGCCAAGAGAGAGAGAGAGAGAGAAGAGAGAGTTGGGAGAAATGGAGAGAAAGAGAGAGAAATGGAAGATTTGAGCAGGAATTCGTTGCTGCTGGAAGAGAATCCGAGACTACAACCTCGAGGCAAGTTTTTTTTCTTGCTAGTATATGATTTAATGTGATTAATTTGTTGTGATAGTTGTGTATTTGGTGTATTGGAGAAAATAGTAGGTTTTGTAAGATTTTGGTGTTAAATCCTTGAATCTTGTAAAATGTGTGGTTTAAGGTTATTAAATAGGTTTATCTTGGTGTATGATTGTTGTGGTGATGTTGTTGGAGGATGAGAGTAAAGAAATTGTAAGATTAAGGAGTGGGGGTTTCGGATTTGGCTTAACAGAAGAAGGAACTTTCGTGGACCTGATAGGCGCGGTCGATCGCGGTCCTAGGCCCGGTCGACCGGTCATGTCAAAATGAGCTTACTGCTTTCTGTGGTAGGCAAAATCCGTAAGGGGCGGTCTACCGCGGTCCCCTGACCGGTCGATCGGTCCCTTATTTTTCACCCTTATTTTTCCCTAGTTTCCACTAGCTTCCTTATTTTAAGATAGGAACTTAGGAACCTTCTTGAATGAAGTAAAATTATAATATTAGAGTTTATTAGAAGGTATTTACGAACTAAGTTAGAAATGAAAGTTGGAGCTTGGAATGGGGATATTTGGGCTTATCCCAAGGGTTATATTTGAGAGGTTAAGGTTCCGAATGATATAGGAAGTTAACCTAAAGTAAATAGAAAATAAAATGATAATGTTTGGGACTTTTGGGAAATAAGAATTGAGGGATAATCACTTTGATGACTTGGGATATTATGTTAAACTCTTGGAGACTAGTTAGAGAATAATGGCACTTCGGGTTTTAGGTCATTAATAAAATATGACTTTAAGAATAAGAAATGCATATTCTAAAATGTGGTACTAAATGTAAAAGGGAATGATTTCAAAAAGGAAAAATGATTTTCATAAATGTTAATTTATGATTACACACCTCTCTAAATCGCTATCATAAGGGAAGTTCACGCGTGTGATGAAGCCCCCTGGCTAATGAATGCAGGGTGGATATAGTCCATAGGCCATATGAGCATTTACTGTATATTTTCTGCGCTGGTTAGGTGATTTTGGGTGTGGTCATGACTATCCCGCAGGCATATGGCCGCTTTCCGACATTTCGGTAGGATCCCAGGTTGTCTTGGTGATAGGCCCTGGAAGATGATAGCCATTTAGGGGTGCGCAAAGTGGGGAAACCCGGACGGGCTGTCTTAGAACGCGTTATATGATATATATAACTATGTTCAATAATGTGGGACATTATTGGTATTAAATCATTTTATGATAATGAAATGGCTTTAATTACATTTCCCGGATGGAAGAAGGAAAATAGGTTGTTAAATACATTTTCCGGATGGAAGAAGGAAAATGGATGATATGATATAAAAAGGTTAAAGCAATTTTTATGATAATAAAACTTGCTTTAAAAATGTATTTTTCCTGGATGGAAGAAAGGAAATAAAATTGGTAAGAAAAGCTTGAAATATGATTTAATGGGTAAACATTTAATAAAATGACTTACCATATATATATATATATATATATATATATATATATATATTCCTAAAGAAAGAAATAAGGATTGTGCATATAGAGTTGTGAAAGTGACCTGGTAAACATTTGATAAGATGGTTTACCATTTATATATATTCCTTAAGAAGAAATAGGAATTATTCTTTTAAATGGTGAATGGGTTTATTTTAGTTTCCTTGAGTAGATGTAGATCTGACCTCCCATATATATATATATATATATATATATATATATATATATATATATATATATATATATATATATATACGTGCTGAGGGTCTAATGTATCTCGACGATTAACCTTGCCTAGTAGTAGTGTATCGAGGGGTTCCTTGTTTGGATTTCGCTTTGCGAGACACCCCACGCACGAATAAGGGAATAGTGTTGAGACTGGGAAAAAGTTAGCCCTTAGTACTTAGGCTAACTAGAGCATCATCATTGATATCGCGCTAGGTTGCTTTTAGATTTGATAGGTGAGAAATATTATTGTTAATTGCGAGCGAATTACGCACTTAACTGTCATGCATTTTAGTCACATGGCAATCATATCAAACCGGGCCCTGACCCGTCTATATTTCTTTGTTTCTGCATGTACTCTTTGCCGTACAGGTGCTCTACCGCATGGACACCCGTATTTACATATCCATTCCGGTTGTCATGGAGTTACGGAATATTGCGGATGTTGTTGGATATTTGTTTTAGACGCCTCTATCTTTTGTACTCTAGTTATGTTCAGCTTATTTATTCGGGCGTGTTCCCCAAGCTTTGAATTCATTTATTATAGTGTAATAATTGAATTGTAATATTCGGTGTAACTATTTGTATTTGTCTGTTCTCCGACAGCGTATTCGGTGATTATTTATTATACTGTCATTCTATATCCGTTGATTTTTTACATCCACTGTTTTTGCAAATTGGATTGTCTAAATGTTTTTATTTTACTTGAAAATTCTTTTTAAATTGACAGTCCGTTTTCTAAATTTATTGGTGGTTATCTCATACTATTATTTTAATCGACAGTGATGCTGAGAATGGACCATCTATGATTCCTGTGATTATTAGAGTATTAGGCTGGCCACCTATTATTTTAGTAGGCGGGTTGTCACAGATGGTATCAAAGCCTTAGGTTTTAGAGTCCTTAGGAATCTGTTCGGACGTATTACGACTTTTACGTTTGTTTTGATTTGAAATAGAGCCTTAAGATTAAGATCGTTGATTTCTCTTGTGAGATTTCGTTCTCCTGCGATGATACGAGAACCCTGAAAATCTTTTGCGCGTTCGTGTGAGACTCGTAAGTCGACAGATGAAGGGCATTCGAGAAGGCCGTTATGAAGTCGTCATGAGGACGGATTTCTAAGAGTTGTAAGTTGTAGTCGGGGATGAGGGCTGCATTAGAGGTCGCTCCCTTATTAGCATTATCTTATACTGATACCGTCACTACTAAGTACAGTAGATATAGTTTTCCAAGTACCACTGCCAGTAGAGAGTGGTACTAATCTTGGGATTCCAAGCGATGTCAATTTGAGGATTGAGGGATCCTTAACAAGGATCGTATGTTGAAGTTCTGTCGATTTGGAGGAGGTGTAATCTCATTTGGTGAGAACATGAGGCCCGGGAGTTTTGGCCTAGAGTGGGGTATAGAAGTGCCCAGGTGCAAAAATTGAAGGAAAAATTTTCACCCATAGGAGTAAGATTGAAGTGGAGGAGATGGTAGTCGCCATATTTTGGTGGAGGAAGAGGTTTTCCCATAGAGAAACCCATTAGATATTTTTAATAGCGAGTTTCTTTGGGATGCCAGGAATATTGAGAACGTAGATTCTCAAATATTCACTTGAGGTTCGGTCAGAGGCCGATAGTGAATGAAGGGTGTTACGGTTAAAAACTGTACACCGAAATGAAGATTGGTATAAGGAAGAGAGAGCCCTTCAGTGAAATGATAGGCTCACAAGTAAGTGTTCCTAACACTTCTAGTGTTCACGAGACCCCATTGGTGGACATCCACCTGGGGAAGACTCATTGAACTAAGGCCGGGGAGGCTAGTTGGATGTTCTCTTTATTGAGAAAGTTAAGGGAACTACGCAAGTAATCGCAGGGTATCTAGAGATGGAAGTAGTTTGGTCCGGATAAGACTCTAGTACGGTGTCTGAGAACCCTTAGAAGTTGATAAGGAGATTGGCAAGAATGTTGGCGGGGATTCCACCTTAGTAGAGGGTGGTGCATTCCTTAAGATAAGATGGAGTAGTATTGTATTAACCCTAGATTCGGGTGTGTATATTGAGCTAGTCGTGGTAACCATGATATTATATTGAGTATCTACATGATTTCCACGATAGGGAACTTTTATATCCTTCCTTCACTCGTTATGAGGCGAGTGATGATACTCTAAAAGTATATGTGGGGTATGTGCTACTTGTATTATATGTATTATACGAGTGGAGCTATTTTGGTTTGGTTAGGGCAATAGCAAGAGAATAAATCGTGAGGCTATCCTGTTTCTAGTTCTAGAAAGGAGCTAGTTATTCTATAATATCTCTCCTTGATACAGGTTGAGAATTTATAGAGGTGTTTTACGGTACGTAGGTAGTTTTCATTTTCTTTCTTTATTTTGTTTTGCTTCATTGTTTTGTTTGATTGTTTACCTTAGTTGTGTATGATATTTCCTTATCTCCACGACTAACACGTTAAGGGGATTCTGTTGGAGGGGTTCCTAGTTTGGATTTCGCTTTTGCGAGACGCTCCACACATGAACCTTAACGACGTTGTAAGTGGAGAGATGTTGCATTTTTCTTTCTTTCTTTCCTTTCTTTGTTTTTATGGTTGAGTGCTGGGTTGGAAGGTTTAGCCGAGAATCACGTAATTGAGTGATTAGAGGTCTAAGTGGATGTGCGATATATGAGCACTGTAATAGTCAATCCCTCTGATCAATGTGGGGGAAACTTGGATAAGAAAGTCGGATTGAAATTTATGGTTATGCTTTATTGAGAAGGCAATTTAAAAAGATGTATGTATATATATTGAGATAAAGTATTGGTGGCATCTTACAGAAAGTAAATGCCAGTTTAGTTAATAATTTTCTCTTAATTGAATTGGTAAGACTTAGAAGTAGAAGTGCGTTATTAGGGTTACTAGTTAGAGTCTTAGCGATCCCGATAATGTGTCTTAGACCATTACTTCTTGACGACCGACGATGCGAGGTAGTAGTGTAACGGGAGGGTTCCTTGTTTGGATTTCGCTTCGACGAGACATCCCATGAATGTACCCGAGCGAATGTGGGAAGTTGAGAAAGGTCTTGGACACTAGGGATAACATTAGGATAATACCTATACGACTTAGATAGAATATATATTGACTTTAGGATTCTTAGGACGCTAGGCCTTTAGGGCATGTGACATTATTTTAGGAAGGTGGTAGGGAGTTGACCACAATAGGTTTGTGGGTTAACTCTAAGTAGAATTTGGTCCGTAGAACGAGAAGTATGGATTCTCGAGTGATTCAGAACGTTAGGCCATAGATGGTGGGGCCTCTCATAGATAGAGCATTACGTCGGTAACCTAACTATTGGAGGAGTTGAAGGGTGAGCTGATTTTAACTCCTGCACTCGTGTTATTAAGATCGAGAGTGGATTTAACGAACGATTCTCTACCAGGAACGGGAAGTATTAATACTGAAGTATGGACCCATTGTTTATGTGTCTCACAAACTTAAATTATGTGAGAAGTATTATCCCCCACTAGATATAGAGTTCATAGCGGTAGTATTTGCCTTAAAGAATGAAGGCACTACTTCTTGGGTAGGAATTTGGTCTTTTCACGAGCAAGAAGTTGGAGTTTATGATAATAAAACTTGCTTTAAAAGTGTATTTTTCCTGGATGGAAGAAAGGAAATAAAATTAGTAAAGAAAGCTTGAAATGTGATTTAATGGGTAAACATTTAATAAAATGACTTACCATATTTATATATATATATATATATATATATATTCCTAAAGAAAGAAATAGGGATTGTGCATGTAGAGTTGTGAAAGTGACTTGGTAAACATTTGATAAGATGTTTTACCATTTATATATATTCCTTAAGAAGAAATAGGAATTATGCTTTTAAATGGTGAATGGGTTTATTTTAGTTTCCTTGAGTAGCTGTAGATCTGACCTCCCATACATACATACATACATACATACATACATACATACATATATATATATATATATATATATATATATTAAATACGTGCTGAGGGTCTAATGTATCTCGACGATCAAACTTGCCTAGTAGTAGTGTATCGGGGGGGTTACTTGTTTGGATTTCTCTCTGCGAGACACCCCACGCACGAATAATGGCATAGTGTTGAGACTGGGAAAATGTTAGCCCTTAGTACTTGGGTTAACTAGAGCATCAACATTGATATCACGCTAGGTTGCTTTTAGATTTGAGAGGTGAGAAATATTATTGTTTATTGCGAGCGAATTACGCACTTAACTATCATGCATTTTAGTCACATGGTAATCTTATCAAACCGGGCCCTGACCCTTCTATATTTCTTTGTTTCTGCATGCACTCTTTTCCGTACAGGTGCTCTACGGCATGGACACCCGTATTTATATTTCCATTCCAGTTGTCATGGAGCTACGACATATTGCGGTTGTTGTAGGATATTTGTTTTAAAACCTCTATCTTTTGTAGTCTAGTTTTGTTCAGCTTATTTATTCGGGCGTGTTGCCCAAGCTTTGCATTCATTTATTATATTGTAATAATTGAATTGTAATATTCGGTGTAACTATTTGTATTGGTCTGTTCACCGACAGCTTATTCGGTGATTATTTATTATACTGTCATTCTTTATCCGTTTATTTTTTACATCCACTGTTTTTGCAAATTGGATTGTCTAAGTGCTTTTCTTTTACTTGCAAATTCTTTTTAAATTGACAGTACATTTTCTAAACTGATTGGTGGTTATCTCATACTATTATTTTAATCGACAGTGATGCTGAGAATGGACCATCTATGATTCCTGTGATTATTAGAGTATTGGGCTAGCCACTTATTATTTTAGTAGGCGGGTTGTCACAGATGGTATCAGAGCCTTAGGTTCTATAGTCCTTAGGAATATGTGTGGATGTGTTACACCTTCTGCGTTTCTTTTAATTTCAAATAGAGCCTTAAGATTAAGATCGTTGATTTCCCTTGTGAGATTTTGTTCTCCTGCTATGATACGAGAACCCGAAGATATTTTGCGTATTCGTGTGAGACTCATAAGTCGACAGATGAAGAGCGTCAGAGAAGGCCGTTATGAAGTCGTCGTGAGGCTGGATTTCTAAGAGCTGTAAGTTGTAGTCGAGGATGAGGGCCCCTTTAGAGTTCGCTCCCTTCTTATTATTATCTTATAATGCTACCGTGACTACTAACTACAGTAGATATAGTTTTCCAAGTACCGCTGCCAGTAGAGAGTGGTACTAAGCTTGGGATTCCAAGTGATGTCAATTTGAGGATTGAGGGGTCCTTGACAAGGACCATATGTTGATGTTCCTTCGGTTTGGAGGAGGTGTAATCTCATTTGGTGAGAACATGAGGCCCGCGAGTTTTGGCCTAGATTGGGGTATAGAAGTGCCCAGGTGCGAAAATTGAAGGAAAATTTTTCATCCATAGGAGTAAGGTTGAAGTGGAAGAGATGGAAGTCGCCATATTTTTTTGGAGCAAGAGGTTTGCCCATAGAGAAACCCATTAGATATTTTCAATAGTGAGTTTCTCTGGGATGCGAGGAATGTTGAGAACGTAGATTCTCAAATATTCACTTGAGGTTCGGTCAGAGGCCGACAGTGAAAGAAGCGTGTTACGGTTAAGAAACTGTAGACCAAAATAAAGATTCGTATAAGGAAGAGAGAGACCTTAAGTGAAATGATTGGCTCACAAGTAAGTGTTGCTAACACTTCCAGTGTTCACGAGACCCCATCGGTGGACATCCACCCGGGGAAGACTCATTGAACTAAAGCCGGGGAGGCTAGTAGGATGTTTTCTTTATTGAGGAAGTTAAGGGAACTACGCTAGTAATCGCCAGGGTAGCCAGAGATGGAAGTAGTTTGGCCCGAATAAGACTCTAGTACGGTGTCTGAGAACCCTTAGCAGTGGCCAAGGAGATTGGAAAGAATATTTGTGGGGATTCCACCTTAGTAGAGGGTGGTGCATTCATTAAGATAAGATGGAGTAGTATTGTATTAACCCTTGATTCGCTTGTGTATATTGAGAGGGTGGTGGTAAACATGATATTATATTGAGTATCTACATGATTTCCACGATAAGGAACTTTTATATCCTTCCTTCACTCGTTATGAGGCGAGTGATGATACTCTAAAACTATATGTGGGGTATATGCTATTTGTATTATATGTATTTTACGAGTGGAGCTATTTTGGTTTGGTTGGGGCAATAGCAAGCGAATAAATTGCGAGGCTATCCTATTTCTAGTTCTAGAAAGGTGCTAGTTGTTCTATAATATCTCTCCTTGATAAAGGTTGAGACTTTATAGAGGTGGTTTATGGTATGTAGGTAGTTTTAATTTTTTTTTTTTTTTTTTTTGCTTCATTATTTTTTTTTATTGTTTACCTTGCTTGTGTATGATATTGCCTTATCTCCACGACTAACATGTTAAGGGGATTGTGTTAGAGGGGTTCCTTGTTTGGATTTCTCTTTTGCGAGACGCTCCACACATGAACCTTAACAGCGTTGGAAGTGGAGATATGTTGCATTTTTCTTTCTTTCTTTCTTTCCTTTCTTTGTTTTTATGGTTGAGTGTTGGGTTGGAAGGTTTAGCCGAGAATCACGTAATTGAGTGATTAGAGGGCAAAGTGGATGTGCGAAATATGAGCACTGTAATAGTCCTTCCCTCTGATCGATGTGGGGGAAACTTGGATAAGAAAGTCGGATTGAAATTTATGGTTATGCCTTATTGAGAAAGCCATTTAAAAAGATGTATGTATATATATTGAGATAAAGTATTGGTGGCATCTTACAGAAAGTAAATGCCAGGTTAGTTAATAATTTTCTGTTAATTGAATTGGTAAGACTTAGAAGTAGAAATGCATTAGTAGGGTTACTAGTTAGAGTCTTAGCGATCCCGATCATGTGTCTTAGACCGTTACTTCTTGACGACCGACGATGCGAGGTAGTAGTGTAACGGGAAGGTTCCTTGTTTGGATTTCGCTTCGTTGAGACGTCCCACGCATGAACCCGAGCGAATGTGGGAAGTTGAGAAAGGTCTTGGACACTAGGGATATCATTAGGATAATACCTATATGACTTAGATAGAATATATATCGACTTTAGGATTCATAGGACGCTAGGCCTTTAGGGCATGTGACGTTATTTTAGGAAGGTGGTAGGGAGTTGACCACAATATGTTTATGGATTAACTCTAAGTAGGATTTGGTCCCTAGAACAAGAATTATGGAATCTCGAGTGATTCTAAACATTAGGCCATAGATGGTGGGGCCTCTCTTAGATAGAGCGTTACGTCGGTAACCTAACTATTGGAGGAGTTGAAGGATGGGCGGACTTTCACTCCTACACTCATGTTGTTAAGATCGAGAGTGGATTTAACGAACGAGTCTCTGCCAGGAACGGGAAGTATTAATACTGAAGTATGGACCCATTATTTATGCGTCTCATAAACTTAAATTATGTGAGAAGTATTATCCCCCGCTGGATATAGAGTTCATAGCGGTAGTATTTGCCTTAAAGAATGAAGACACTACTTCCTGGGCAGGAATTTGGTCTTTTCACGAGCAAGAAGTTGGATTTTATGAAGGACTATCAATTGGATATTCCCTTTCACTAAGGAAATGTGAATGGGAGTAGTAGATGCCCCGAGTAGAAAACTGTCGGAGAGATTAGTAAGGCATGGAATGCCAAGTGGAACGAGCTTAACTGAGGGGACGCTATAGCAAGAGCGTTCGTGTCCGTGGTTGACCGATTCACCTACTAGTGTGAAGAGGCTAGTAGTGGAACGAAGAAGGATTGGAGTAGTAGCTTTTCTGGATCAAATTTTCGTACAATAGTTTGGATCGTTTCCTATAAATATGGTGTCGTGTGTGTGGCCTTGTGTAGTCGGATGAGAAATTCGCATACTCATTGGATGGAACCAGCGGACAATATATTTCTTGGGCTTGGAGTTGTCTGAGGATATTTCTTTAACGATTGGGCTCATTGAGCCGCATACTTTCAAGGGCTACGCCAATGCGAATAGAAGTAAGTACTGTTTGGGGTTGAGCGATTTAGTGTTAGTGTAGTTATTCCCTGGCAAGGGTATAACGTGTTTAAGGAAGAAAGGAAATTTATGCTGAGATGTGTAGGTATCTCCTTCCGTTGTAGAAAGGTGGGATCGATAATTTATGAGGAATGATTTGGTGCTATGTTGGAGCACTAAGAAGATGGACTGAGATCGAATAGTGATGAGCTTAGTCTGAGTCCAATGAGAATGCCGCACTGCCGAGGGGTTTGTTAAGAATGATAGAACGATAGTTTAGTATAGTATACCTTTATATGGTTATACTGTATGCCTGAATTTTGAGGGCAAAATTCCCTTCTAAAGGGGGGAGTATGTAACAACCCAGACTTTTGGGCGACTATTTTATATTATTTTTCCTGATGGGCTAATTTTATGAAATAGGGAAAATTGGAGTAAATATTATTTCCCGTGATATTAAGGGATAATATTTACTATGTTTTGCCTACTTACCGTTATGAGAAGGTAAATAACATTATATTGTGTTTTATTGCGTCGTTATATGTAAAACGACGGTTATGACCTATATATAAAGTTGGGCAAAATTAATAAAATAAAATGGAATTTGGAACACAAAAATAGTTCACTTTATTCCGAATGCTAAAATAGGGGGTGCGGTTATTTTTAGAATAGTCGAGATAGTCGAAATAAGTGCCATGTTGTATTTTCGAGTTTCGGGCACTTTTGACGGGTTATGACTCATTTATGTGGCTACGAGTCATTTTAGTGGTGTATTAACACTTAAAAGAGGGGGATTAATGTTTTAGAACCGTATAAGTTCCCCTACCCCCCTTGTTTTCTCATTCTTATGTGAGAAGCCAAGAGAGAGAGAGAGAGAGAAGAGAGAGTTGGGAGAAATGGAGAGAAAGAGAGAGAAATGGAAGATTTGAGCAGGAATTCGTTGCTGCTGGAAGAGAATCCGAGACTACAACCTCGAGGCAAGTTTTTTTCTTGCTAGTATATGATTTAATGTGATTAATTTGTTGTGATAGTTGTGTATTTGGTGTATTGGAGAAAATAGTAGGTTTTGTAAGATTTTGGTGTTAAATCCTTGAATCTTGTAAAATGTGTGGTTTAAGGTTATTAAATAGGTTTACCTTGGTGTATGATTGTTGTGGTGATGTTGTTGGAGGATGAGAGTAAAGAAATTGTAAGATTAAGGAGTGGGGGTTTCGGATTTGGTTTAACAGAAGAAGGAACTTTCGTGGACCTGATAGGCGCGGTCGATCGCGGTCCTAGGCCCGGTCGACCGGTCATGTCAAAATGAGCTTACTGCTTTCTGTGGTAGGCAAAATCCGTAAGGGGCGGTCTACCGCGGTCCCCTGACCGGTCGATCGGTCCCTTATTTTTCACCCTTATTTTTCCCTAGTTTCCACTAGCTTCCTTATTTTAAGATAGGAACTTAGGAACCTTCTTGAATGAAGTAAAATTATAATATTAGAGTTTATTAGAAGGTATTTACGAACTAAGTTAGAAATGAAAGTTGGAGTTTGGAATGGGGATATTTGGGCTTAACCCAAGGGTTATATTTGAGAGGTTAAGGTTCCGAATGATATAGGAAGTTAACCTAAAGTAAATAGAAAATAAAATGATAATGTTTGGGACTTTTGGGAAATAAGAATTGAGGGATAATCACTTTGATGACTTGGGATATTATGTTAAACTCTTGGAGACTAGTTAGAGAATAATGGCACTTTGGGTTTTAGGTCATTAATAAAATATGACTTTAAGAATAAGAAATGCATATTCTAAAATGTGGTACTAAATGTAAAAGGGAATGATTTCAAAAAGGAAAAATGATTTTCATAAATGTTAATTTATGATTACACACCTCTCTAAATCGCTATCATAAGGGAAGTTCACGCGTGTGATGAAGCCCCCTGGCTAATGAATGCAGGGTGGATATAGTCCATAGGCCATATGAGCATTTACTGTATATTTTCTGCGCTGGTTAGGTGATTTTGGGTGTGGTCATGACTATCCCGCAGGCATATGGCCGCTTTCCGACATTTCGGTAGGATCCCAGGTTGTCTTGGTGATAGGCCCTGGAAGATGATAGCCATTTAGGGGTGCGCAAAGTGGGGAAACCCGGACGGGCTGTCTTAGAACGCGTTATATGATATATATAACTATGTTCAATAATGTGGGACATTATTGGTATTAAATCATTTTATGATAATGAAATGGCTTTAATTACATTTCCCGGATGGAAGAAGGAAAATAGGTTGTTAAATACATTTTTCGAATGGAAGAAGGAAAATGGATGATATGATATGAAAAGGTTAAAGAAGTTTTTATGATAATAAAACTTGCTTTAAAAATGTATTTTTCCTGGATGGAAGAAAGGAAATATAATTGGTAAAGAAAGCTTGAAATGTGATTTAATGGGTAAATATTTAATAAAATGACTTACCATATTTATATATATATATATATATATTCCTAAAGAAAGAAATAGGGATTGTGCATGTAGAGTTGTGAAAGTGACTTGGTAAACATTTGATAAGATGTTTTACCATTTATATATATTCCTTAAGAAGAAATAGGAATTATACTTTTAAATGGTGAATTGGTTTATTTTAGTTTCCTTGAGTAGCTGTAGATCTGACCTCCCATATATATATATATATATATATTAAATACGTGCTGAGGGTCTAATGTATCTCGAAGATCAGCCTTGCCTAGTAGTAGTGTATCGGGGGGATTCCTTATTTGGATTTCGCTTTGCGAGATACCCCACACACGAATAAGGGCATAGTCTTGAGACTGAGGAAAAGTTAGCCCTTAGTACTTGGGTTAACTAGAGTATCAACATTGATATCACGCTAGGTTGCTTTTAGATTTGAGAGGTGAGAAATATTATTGTTAATTGCGAGCGAATTATGCACGTAACTATCATGCATTTTAGTCACATGGTAATCATATCAAACTGGGCCCTGACCCATCTATATTTCTTTGTTCCTGCATGTACTCTTTGCCGTGCAGGTACTCTACCGCATGGACACCCGTATTTACATTTCCATTCCGGTTGTCATGGAACTACGGCATATTGCGGATGTTGTAGGATATTTGTTTTAGACGCCTCTATCTTTTGTACTCTAGTTATGTTTAGCTTATTTATTCGGGGGTGTTGCCCAAGCTTTGCATTAATTTATTATATTGTAATAATTGTATTGTAATATTCGGTGTAACTATTTGTATTGGTCTGTTCACCAACAGCTTATTCGGTGATTATTTATTATACTGTCATTCTTTATCCGTTGATTTTTGACATCCACCGTTTTTGCAAATTGGATTGTCTAAGTGTTTTTCTTTTACTTGCAAATTCTTTTTAAATTGACAGTCCGTTTTCTAAACTGATTGGTGGTTATCTCATACTATTATTTTAATCGACAGTGATGCTGAGAATGAACCATCTATGATTCTTGTGATTATTAGAGTATTGGGCTGGCCACCTATTATTTTAGTAGGTGGGTTGTCACAGTTTCTTTCCCTCCACTTTCAAAAGAGATGAGTTCATATTTACTTCTTTACACTTTAAAAGTATTTTCGACTATTTAAGTGCTTCACTTAATTGGATATTTTGCCAAAATGCTTTTCTAGTTTGAGGTCACTGTTTTTGGTTCATCATGTAACGTTACTTAACTATCCGAGACTATTCAGAGACTTCAGACTCACTCAACGTACATATCTGAGTAAAAGTATAACACATATGGATGCACATATAGACAACTTGACACGTTTTAGACACTCATGGATTTCATGTTAATATTACTAATTGTGTCTAAAATAATTTTACTAGAAGTAAAATTAAATCATTTTTTATTGAAATTTAATTTTCTTGTTTTAAAATAAAATTTTGGAATTTATTTGAATGTTAATTGAAAAAATCAATAATCAATTCCATTTGACAAAAGTAATGTTCGAGAATTAATTTATTTTGGAAAATTAATTTTAAGATTTTTAAAATTAGTTTCAACCATTTATTTAGTCATGTGTGTACATTTACTTCTAAACAAACACATTTTGTGTTAATTTTTGGATCAATATTGGCCCTTGATAGTATAAGACGATCCCACAGTTTTTTGTCTTGATATTAGGGAATGTTGTCTCGCCTGTGACATTAGGACATGTGTACTTGTTTTTGTCAACACAATTCATTTATTGTTTTGAGCCTTTGGATTATAGGTTAAGTGTTGTATATTTTGTAAAATGCTAGCTTATTTGGTCAAACTTTAGAGTCAATTTTAATTAAGACACATATGTTAAAGGTGATGTGTCTTAATACCAATGTGTTCCTTGTAGCAAGGAGATTAATTTGGTATACTCACTTGTTCAAAATAGTGAAGTAAGGAATGAAAAATTTGGACTTAAAGTGACCCATTTGAGTTTAAGCTAGATGGTGTAAAATAGCTAGTGGGTTTGTCCCACATTGGAAAAGTGGTAGAAAAGCTTGGAGTTAATATACACAAGTTATGGGACTAAGGCTTGGATGCCTTGGGCTATCCCAACTCTTTGAAGGGGAGATGGCCTACACTATGCATGTGTTGGGCTTGGGCCAAAAGCCCACACGCGCGTGCGCGCCGCCGCCGCCGTCCGTCCGGCCCAGCCCGCGCCCGTGCCCGTGTCGTGGGTCTTTCTTGAGCAACTATTAAATTTTAATTGACCTTTGGGCTTTAAAATTTATTTTCTGATCCAAAAAATCTGAATTAATTATTTTCCGCATTAATTAATTATTTAAAAAACATTGTCGTTTTTAATTATTTAAAAACGCTGTCGTTTTTAATTAATTAATTTGTTCTGGGAAAAGCCATGAGTTGCAGCCCTTCACTACTTATAAAACGGACCATATGCAGTCCATTTAAAGATTAGAAAATCTATCCGAATTCCCTACTACTTTCCTTGTTCCCTTCTTACTGCTTGAGAGTAATTCGCCATTGTTGGTTCGTGGGACTGTTGCACTGAAGTGCTTCTTGCGACAGTCGTTGACCGTTTCATCCTGGGAGGCAGACGCCCGTTGTATTTTCCGCCAGCACCGTAGCGAGGGCGTATTCTGTCTTAAGGAGAGATAGTTTAACTTTCGACTCGGTCAAAAATCTGCAAGTGATTGTGTCAATCACAAACTGTATGTTCTTCTTTTCTCTCTTTACTGTTGCTGTTTATATGTAATTTCTGTTTATTTATTTAGTGAAATATTACTTTTTGTAATCCGGGAAACAACAATCTTAAGACAAAATATTTCTATATTTTTTGTGTTTTCACTAAATAAATAATTTTCTTAATTGAAATTTGTTTCGCAATGTTTTACTTGTTTTATTTACATACTAAAACGTGTTTACATTGAATATATCTTTTCTTACAATTTTAATTTTGGAAAAATTTATATACATTTCCTAAATTGCTTTGTGTTATTCAATAACAGAATAATGGCTACTGAATCCTCTGAAAATGTGATGTCTGTTCCTCAAAATGATGTTACGGTTAGTATTCCTAATACCGTTCCTACTCATTTAACTTATGGAGAAAAACCCGAAAAGTTTAATGGTACTGATTTCAAACGTTGGCAACAAAAGATGTTGTTCTATTTAACTACCATTAATCTTGCGAGGTTTATTAACGAAGATGCTCCCGTGGTTAATGAAAATGAAACGGATAAGACAACTTTGCTAGCTGTAGAAGCATGGAAACATTCAGATTTTATTTGCAAAAACTATATCCTTAATGGATTGGACAAAACACTTTATAATGTATATAGTCCAATCAAAACCGCTAAACTGTTATGGGAGTCTTTGGATAAAAAATATAAAACCGAGGATGCCGGCATGAAAAAATTCGTGGTCGGTAGATTTCTCGAGTATAAAACGGTTGATTCAAAGACTGTCATAAGCCAAGTCCAAGAGCTTGAATTAATTTTTCATGAAATACTTACTGAAAATATGGTCATAAGTGAAACATTTCAAGTTGCTACGGTAATTGAAAAATTACCCCATTCTTGGAAAGATTTTAAAAATTATTTGAAGCATAAACGAAAAGAAATGGGACTTGAAGATTTAATTGTTCGGTTAAGGATAGAAGAAGATAATCGTAAATCTGAAAAGAAAAATGGTAACCATGCTATGTCTGCAAAAGCAAATATTGTTGAGGATGGACAAAAATTCAATAAAAAGAGGAAGCACAAAAATGAAGGCACAAGTCAACAAGGCGGTGCTAAGAAGTTCAAAGGAAAATGTTTTAATTGCAACAAAGAAGGTCATAGGGCCAAGGATTGTCGCAAGCCGAAAAAACAAGAGAACTTCAAGAAGAAAGCACCACAAGCCAACATGACATAAGTTGATGCATTATCCGACGATGTTTCAAATGTTTCTCTCTCCGCAGTTGTATCTGAAGTAAATTTGGTGGGTAATACCAAAGAGTGGTGGGTTGATACCGGCGCTACACGCCATGTATGTTCCGATAAAAGCATGTTTACAACCTACCAGCCAATTGCAAATGGAGAACAATTATTCATGGGAAACTCCTCCACCTCGAAGGTTGAAGGTAAAGGCAAAGTAGTGTTGAAAATGACTTCGGGGAAACATCTCGCACTCAACGATGTATTGCATGTGCCTGACATTAGAAAGAACCTTGTCTCCGGTTCCGTGCTAAGCAAGAAAGGATTTAAGCTAGTCTTTGTTGGAGACAAATTTGTACTAAGTAAAGATGGAATGTATGTAGGGAAAGGATATATGTGTGATGGGATGTTCAAATTGAACGTCATGATTGTTGTACCTAAAAGTAACAATGATAATAATAATATGATATCTTCTGCTTATATGCTTGAGTCTATGGATATGTGGCATGGTAGACTTGGACATGTTAATTATAGTACTTTAAGTAAATTAATTCACTTAGAATTAATTCCTAAATTTAGCATTGATACAAGTCACAAATGTGAAACATGTGTAGAAGCTAAATTAACTAAAACACCTTTTCATTCAATTGAAAGGAATAGTGAACCTTTAGATTTAATTCACACCGATATATGTGATTTAAAATTTGTTCAAACTAGAGGTGGGAAAAAGTACTTTATTACCTTTATGGATGATTGCACTAGATATTGCTATGTCTATCTTTTAAGAAGCAAAGATGAAGCAATTGAAGCTTTTAAGCAATACAAGATAGAATTTGAGAATCAACTTGGTAGAAAGATTAAAGAATTAAGAAGCGATAGAGGTGGTGAATATGAATATCCTTTTAAGGAAATATGCTTAGAAAATGGTATTATTCACCAAACTACCGCACCTTATTCTCCTCAATCAAATGGGATTGCGGAACGTAAAAACCAAACTTTAAAAGAAATGATGAATGCATTATTAATAAGTTCGGGATTACCCCAAAACATGTGGGGGGAAGCATTGCTTTCAGCTAATTACATTCTCAACAAATTGATTCATAAGAAAACAAAAAAGATACCCTATGAGTTGTGGAAAGGACGCAAGCCTTCCTACAAATACTTAAAAGTGTGGGGGTGTCTTGCAAAAGTGCTAATTCCTGAATCTAAAAAGGTGAAAATTGGTCCAAAGACTATTGACTGCATATTCATTGGTTATGCACATAATAGTAGTGCATATCGGTTTCTTGTGCATAAGTCTGACATTCCTGAAATTCATGAAAATACAATCATAGAATCTAGGAATGCATCATTCTTTGAAAATATCTTTCCTTGTAAGAATACACAAGAAACAACTTCTAACAAAATAATTCTTGAAGTTACAAATGGTGAACCTCGAAATATTAGTGAGGAAGAACCTAGACGTAGCAAAAGAGCTAAGATTTCAAAATCTTTCGGTCCGGATTTTCTAACATATATGTTAGAAAGTGAACCTCAAACGGTTAAAGAAGCTCTATCCACTCCGGAAGCCTCATATTGGAAAGAAGCTATCAATAGTGAAATTGAATCCATTTTGCAAAATCATACATGGGAACTGGTGGATCTACCACCAGGGACAAAACCGTTAGGGTGTAAATGGATATTCAAACGGAAAATGAAAGTTGATGGAACTATTGATAAATATAAGGCTAGACTTGTAGCTAAAGGATACAAGCAAAAAGAGGGAATATATTATTTCGACACCTATTCACCTGTTACAAGGATTACATCCATTAGAATGTTAATTGCAATAGCAGCAATACATAAATTGGAAACACACCAAATGGATGTTAAAACGGCATTTTTAAATGGTGAATTAGATGAAGAAATATATATGGAACAACCGGAAGGTTTTAGATCTCCTAGAAATGAAAGGAAAGTATGTAAACTTGTGAAGTCATTATATGGGTTGAAACAAGCACCTAAACAATGGCATGAAAAATTTGACAATGTCATGAAGTTAAATGGTTTCAAAATAAATGAGTGTGACAAATGTGTTTACATCAAAAGCACTCAAGCGGGACATGTGATTGTATGTCTATATGTAGATGATATGCTAATAATTGGTAATAATAAAAATGTTATCAATTCTACTAAACAAATGTTGACTAGTAGATTTGAAATGAAGGACATGGGATTGGCTGATGTCATCCTAGGAATTAAAATTATTAGAACCCCTCATGGAATTAGCTTATCTCAATCACATTACGTTGAAAAAATACTTCAAAAGTATAATAAATATGATCAAAGTCCAGTGAGAACACCTGTAGATCCAAGTCATCACCTCTTTAAAAATAAAGGTGAAGGTATATCTCAATTAGAGTATTCTCGTATTATTGGAAGTTTGATGTATTTATCAAACTGTACTCGACCTGATATAGCATACTCGATTAGTAAGCTCAGTCGATATACGAGTAATCCCGGGAAAGATCATTGGAAAGCCTTGATAAGAGTTCTTCGATATCTTCGATACTCTTTGGGGGATGGTTTGCACTACGAACGATATCCAGCTGTACTTGAAGGCTATAGCGATGCAAATTGGATATCTGACTCAAATGATTCAAAATCCACAAGTGGATATGTTTTTACCCTTGGAGGTGCAGCCGTATCTTGGAAATCCTCGAAACAAACGTGTATTGCAAGATCCACGATGGAATCTGAATTTATTGCTTTAGATAAAGCTGGGGAAGAGGCTGAATGGCTTAGAAACTTCTTAGAGGATATTCCAATATGGTCAAAGCCCGTGCCACCTATCATAATACATTGTGATAGTCAATCGGCAATTGCTAGGGCTGAAAATAATAACTATAGCGGTAAATCACGACATATACGTCGTCGACACCAAACCGTTAGACAATTGCTCTCAAATGGAATTATTTCTGTTGACTATGTAAAGTCAAAGGAAAATATTGCGGATCCACTAACTAAAGGTATACCTGGAGAGCAAGTTGCAAGTTCATCACGTGGAATGGGCCTAAAGCCTGTAAAATTATAAAGAGTCGTCTTAATGGAAACCCAACCTAAATGACTGGAGATCCCAAGAAATAGGTTCAAAGGGACAACCAAATTATGATGACTCAGTTTGCACTGAGAAGTAATACTTTAATTACTTCCTCCCATTCCGAAGATGAGTCAGTGCACAAACTGTCGCGTGTATAAGGATAAACTATGTTTTTAATGATTTCTATATCTTGAATGTATAGGTAAAGTGGGGTATTAGCAGGATACTCTTTATAGAAATCACCTATGTGAGTGAGAAGGGGCCGCTTCTATGAGAATAACGAAGGCTATTTCTCTAGCACACTCATGAAACTAGGAGGTGTCCAAAACAAAAATGGACACAACAATGAGAACCAATAAGGTTGGAAAGACATTGTGTGAATACTATTGTCTCAGTTTACACAAATGGTCGATCAATTCAAGACATCAAGTTCATTGATTGGCTAGTAAGCTCGATAGTATCTCACTAGGAAAGATTCAAAGCCACAAGCTATCTTTTTTCGATGCAATGTTTTTCCTAGAACAACTCTCTATTTGCATCTATATTCGTTTGATTCTTCCAAATTTCATTCATGTGGGGGATTGTTGTATATTTTGTAAAATGCTAGCTTATTTGGTCAAACTTTAGAGTCAATTTTAATTAAGACACATATGTTAAAGGTGATGTGTCTTAATACCAATGTGTTCCTTGTAGCAATGAGATTAATTTGGTATACTCACTTGTTCAAAATAGTGAAGTAATGAATGAAAAATTTGGACTTAAAGTGACCCATTTGAGTTTAAGCTAGATGATGTAAAATAGCTAGTGGGTTTGTCCCACATTGGAAAAGTGGTAGAAAAGCTTGGAGTTAATATACACAAGTTATGGGACTAAGGCTTGGATGCCTTGGGCTATCTCAACTCTTTGAAGGGGAGATGGCCTACACTATGCATGTGTTGGGCTTGGGCCAAAAGCCCACACGCGCGCGCGCGCCGCCGCGTCCGTCCGGCTCGGCCCGTGCCCGTGTCGTGGGTCTTTCTTGAGCAACTATTAAATTTTTTGGACAAATTTTAATTGACCTTTGGGCTTTAAAATTTATTTTCTGATCCAAAAAATCTGAATTAATTATTTTCCGCATTAATTAATTATTTTAAAAACATTGTCGTTTTTAATTATTTAAAAACGCTGTCGTTTTTAATTAATTAATCTGTTCTGGGAAAAGCCATGAGTTGCAGCCCTTCACTACTTATAAAAAGGACCATATGCAGTCCATTTAAAGATTAGAAAATCTACCCGAATTCCCTACTACTGTCCTTGTTCCCTTCTTACTGCTTGAGAGTAATTCGCCATTGTTGGTTCGTGGGACTGTTGCACTGAAGTGCTTCTTGCGACAGTCGTTGACCGTTTCATCCTGGGAGGCAGACGCCCGTTGTATTTTCCGTCAGCACCGTAGCGGGGGCATATTCTGTCTTAAGGAGAGATAGTTTAACTTTCGACTCGATCAAAAATCTGCAAGTGATTGTGTCAATCACAAACTGTATGTTCTTCTTTTCTCTCTTTACTATTGCTGTTTATATGTAATTTCTGTTTATTTATTTAGTGAAATATTACTTTTTGTAATCCGGGAAACAACATTAAGTTCTTTAAACTAGGTGACATTTTGATTGTCCAATAATAGGCAACCAGGTTGAAATCATTTAATGAATACCCATTGTTGTAGGTTAGCGGTTAGTTAGGTTCTAAGATGTTTCGATTTGTTTGAATTTTAAACACCCTTCATTTCTTTATTCTTAACTTGAACGGTTGTATTAGGAGTTGTTTAGAACCATTATCTTGTTTAGAGAAAATGGTTCAGTTTAATCATTTGGCCTGTTGACTTATTGTTAAGCTTCGGGTTCTTTGTGATTTTGGTTTTTATACCACACAGCAACAGATTATATCCATTTCTTAAGAAGTACCAGTTGTAATGACCAAACATTTTATACTAGTGATTAGTATTAGATCCAGATCCGTGTAAATTTTTGGTAAGCCAATAGGACCAGACTTCCTATTAATGGTTACACGTAAAGCTGTAGGATTCCCTTAGACATTAAGTGGCTTCGGTAATCTAGTAGTACATATACCCTTTACCATAGGAGCAATAATAGTTGTCCATGTTTACGACCATTAAGGTTTTATAGTTTTTACCTTCAAGCATTGGATTAAGAAGCCTATACCGATTGGATATCTTTTAAAGAAACATATCTCCATTTAGAATTTAACAGTTATAAGATCAGAGTGCTAGCTGTAGGATTGTGACCTCTAGATCATTTGGTTTAAAATATTAGATTGAGTTTGTCCGTCCTTCTTTGAACCGTCAGTTTTCACGATTGTTATACCCATTTGGCTTCCAATTGTATAATGTGGTCATCTTCCATTATTACTATTAAATTATAACATTCCCTTATTGCCAGATTAATTTTTTCCATTACCCTTTCTTGACCACATATTTCTGGTGTCTCTCTTGTACTCAATTGTTGAATCCACATACCAGTAGTTGTTTTCCTTCTTAAGTGGTTTATTGTTTTTGGTATTACAGTCTTGGTTTGCTATGTAACTGGACAACCTATTTATAAGGTTAGCTTAGATTCTAAGCTTTCCTTTCAGCCATAGGATTAGAACCCTTTAAGTCCTTTTAATTTTAGCCATTTAATCCTTAGATTTTTAGAACCTTCCATCCCTTACTATATTTTATATTTTAGCTTCGTGTTGAGTGTTATACCCATCACTTAGAAAGAATGTTTTAGAATTTTAATGTTGATGTCATTGTTATTATTTCTTAGTTATTGCATATTGTCATTTTATGCTTGTTGTGATGATTTTTCTAATCTGTTTAGGAGAATATTTTGTTCAGACAAATGCATATTTTATTTTTCTTTCCTCATATTTCTTGAAGATGTTTTTGTGAATAGAAAAATATTAAAATTATTTTTTTCAAATTTATGCTTGAATGATTATAAATTGTTAAATCTATGCGAATTCTCGCATGTTGTGCATTTTTTAACATTTTCGCTACACTACATGCGTTTCACTTCACTAAGACCACCAGTACTCTGAGTTGCATGGCTTAACACTGAGAACGAGAAGTATGGAGAAATCAAGAGGAAATTCTACCTTATTAAAGAAGTTTTTCGGTTATACATTCTCCATTGATTAGGGATTGTCGTATTTTTTTTAGGTAATTAGCTTGGGCTTTCTTTGAGTATTAGTAACTTATATATTGATTCCTATAACTTAGTGAGATTTTTTATTTTATTTCGTAGAGGGAGACATGGATGTTGTCCCTAGGTTTGTAAATTTACCACATTAAAAATGACGCATGTTAATCTTACTTTCCTCGTCCTCTTCTATGTGTGATTTGATAAATTCATATATAATTTATTCGATTACGTATAATTCATCATATAGGATATATTGAGCTAAATATAATATAAATTCGATTGTTGTTGTAAAATCAATGATGATGTCATTGTTATTTACTTGATTATGTATAATTCGTCATATATGATTTATTAACTTGATTACGTATAATTCATCATATAGGATTTTAATGATGATGTCATTGTTATTCTTTCTTAGTCATTGCATATTGTCATTTTATGCTTGTTGTGGTGATTTCTCTAATCTATTTAATAGAATATTTTGTTTAGACAAATGTATATTTTATTTTTCTTTCCAGATATTTCTTGAAAATATTAATTGTGAAAAGAAAAATATTGAAAGAAATTTTTTCAAATTTATGCTTGAATTATTATACATTGTGAAATCTATGTAAATTGATGATATTAAGAATTAATATTTAAAAATTAATTTTGTAAGTTTTTTCAAAAAGCTTAGTTGCTTGATATTTGCATTGTGATTATATTTATCTATTGTATTATATATAAATCTTGTCCTATAAATATATTATGTTTTGCAACTATTTGTATATTTGTGAGTTCTTACATATTGTGCATTTTGGAATACTTTCACTACACTATACATGTTGCACTTCATTAAAATCACTGGTTTTATTAGTTGCACGGGTTAACGCTAAGAATGAGAAGTGCAAAATCAAGAGGAAAATATACTTGATCAAAGAAGTTTTTCATTTATACCTTCTCCATCGATTCAGGATCATCGTATTTGTTTTTCTAGGTAATTAGCCTATGATTTCGTTGAGTATTTGTAACTTGTATATTGATTCATATCTCTTAGTGAGGTTTTTTATTTTACACCATAGAGGGAGTTGTGTATGTTGTCCCTAGGTTTGGGATTTTATCGTGCTAAAAATTATGCAAGTTAATCTTCCTTGTCTCATCCTCTTCTACGTGTGATTTGATAAAATTGATATATAATTTATTTTCTTGATTCTGAATAATTCATCATATTTGATAAATTGATCTAAATGTGATATAAATTAAATTGTTGTTATTGACATAAGAATAAATCACTTTTAATTGTTCTTTAATTTTTTCATGTAATAAAATGTGATTAGGTTAAATAATATAAGTTTTTCGTGTTTTGATTGTATATATGTATTTAGAAAAACTTGCATGAAATCGTAGTGCAGCTTTAAATTGGCATAGTTTTCAATTGGTATTAGATCGGGTTGCTCTTAATAAGATTTAATCGTCTTGTAGTGTTGATCCATGTACTATTTTCTGATCTCATGGTTTTATGTTACAAATGTGATTATTTTTATATCATTTTTACGATGGTAAATTTTTATATGTATGACCACGTGAACGAAAAAATATTTTATTATCTCCTCAAAATTATTTCTCTATGTGTTTTAATATTATGGATTGCTTGTATGTTTAAAACAAGGACCCTTAAAATTGTTTCAAAGATTAGTAATAATTTTATTCACCAAAAGCATTTATTGGGGTGGAGTTAAAATAATTATTTGTTAATTGCTCTAATTTTTGCTGATTTTGTTTAATTATACTTATTACCCTTAATATTGTTTGGTTTGAGTTTCCTTTTATGACTATATGAATGTGCATTAACTGATTATTTTACAATATATATACGTTTTCTTTTCATAATCATGATAATAATATGTCCTTTGAGATTTTAGGGTACGGATGTTTAAAAATTCTAAAGACACCTCCTAAAATTATTTAATGTAGAAGTGACACTTGACTATATGAATGTGCAGTAACTAGTTAAGAAAGTGATGTGCATCCTAAAAATTCCGGCGTTTCTTAGCGCTCAAATATAGAAGTCCTACAAAACTCGTTAACAAAAAATTAAAAATAAATAGAAAAATATAACGAAATACTAAAATAATTAATTTCTAAAATAAACAATCCTTGGCAAGGGCGCCATTTTAGTAGCAGGGAAAAATCGCGACGGTCGCATTACCGACCTCGATCATAATTTTCAGCTCTCGCTGCTAATAAAAAAACCTAGACTATTGCTACACTCTTTACGGGAGTATAACGACCCTTTCGGTTATCAAATCCACATGGAATGTTACTAGACGTTAATTGATTTTATATTTCAAGAATAAAAGTGTAAAAGATGAGAAATAAAAGAAAAAATAAATATAGGCATGTATTTAAACTACGATTATAAAAAAGAGTGAAAATAATAGTTTGAGACTAATATCCCTCACCTCAGATTAATTAGTATAAATGGTCACATGGGAAGACAAGCCTATCATGATTAAATCTCATTTTCACAATTAATTAAATCTAGAGTTGTCACTACCTAAATTATTATAAAAACTTAATTGATTTTGGCGTCAACAAATATCCCCGAGATTACACACGCAAGGTCATAAATATGGCACATACATGATATACACCATTAAATCTCCATGGCATAAAATCAAGAACATCTAAACCTATTTAAACTCATAAAACCAATAACCAAAGCAAAGTAACCCATTAACCCAAGGTGAGTTCAATTATCTCAATCTCAACTAAATTAGCTACAAAGTATAATGAAAGACATGTATTTAAAAAAAAAACTAAATGAAAACTAATTAACAAAGCAAGTAAATATGAGAACAGAGCTTAAAACAAGAAAAGAGATCTTAAATAAATGGAGAAGATAATGAGTAGTTTACTTACATACCCAAATGGGTGAAAACCTAAGAGAGAGGGAGAGGAGATGAGCTATCCAAAAACCTAACCTAAAATCTAATTTCTAATGTATATCTTATAAAATAAACTAAAACCAACTTATATAGTAAGTTGGGAAAAAAAAAAGGAAAAAGAAAATAAAAGGAGAAATCGCCGGGAAACTGAAGCCATCGATTGATCGATTGATCTAAGACAGCCCCACTTCCTTCCTTCATAGGAAAATATTTAATGTACGATCGACCGGGGTCTGAAGGCCAATCGTCGAAGCTATTTTTTTAGGGGATTTTGATTCTTCAAAATGGGGAAAGTTCCATTATGGAAATGGTCATAACTTGCTCATCCGGACTTGAAATGATGTTCCATTTGGGGTCATGCGAAGCTAAATCAATGAACTACACTTCCACAAAAATCCACTGAGCAGGAGATGGAGTATTTAATGACTAAAATTCCCTTTAAGTTGTGTCTGATGACGTAACTTCCTCAAAATGCAACCAATCCACATGCTAAGAATTCCCATACCTACAAAAGCTCAATTATACCTCACATAGCATATAAACATACATAATAGAGGTTATTTGGTTAACAAGCATAAATATAGGAATTAAAAAACAAAAAAAGTGATAGAATTCATAAAGATAACGGGTGCTATTAAGTAATATTCGTAACATATTACACCCCCTAAATTAGACATTGATAGTCCTTAGTGATAAAAAAAACAAAACAAAACCAATTCTACATATGGCGATACAAAATGTATATAAGCGTAAAATATATAAATTCCACTTTTTCGGGCGAACGATTGCATTTATTATATGAAATAAGACATTAAACCTCCAGGTTACCCTCGTGGACGAGTGTTGTCTCGTGAAGGGATGAAACTCACAAACATAAAAGTTTCCTAAAAAAAGTATGCCCAATCAACAATACGACAAGTCCAACAATAATGAAAACGATTTTAAACATGTTATTATAAAAGTGAATGAATTCACAAAAAAAATCCTCAGTTATTAACATTATAAATGAACTTCACAAAATTGAAACCTTAAGGTGTGGGTGGGAGAGTGAGCACATGCAAAATATAACTTGGCAAAACTTTTATAATCCAAATAAGCATTAAAGCGTGCATATACCAATCCTCATCGATGTATACACTAAACAAATGAAATCACTATGAATGGGAGGTAAAACTGGGATGTATGGGCATAAAGAGTAAATGAAAATGAAAACTATGTCGCACACATATCACCAATGAATAACGTTATATATAAAGTAAAAACTTATAATCTCAGTGAAAGGATAACATCTTTAAATGAGGTGAAATGCATTTTCATAGATTATCGCAATTATTATAACTTTTGAATTACATTCACCTTAGGATCATATAGGACTTTAATAAGGTTATAATGTAGGTTAGGCTCGGATTATGAAATGAAAGGAATATGTACTGATTCAACACTGTTCGGGGATGAAAAACTTAGAATAATGAAAAATTGTGGGCAATTTCAAAATTGAGCTATGATTCCCATAACAAGCATTAGATATGAAATTGGAGAGTGGCAAAGATTATTAAACACTATGTATCTAAATGAAAATACTTTCTCTTTCTTTTATTTTCTTCTTTTTCTCACTTTTTCTTTTGTTTTATGCTCTTTTCGTTTTGTTCTTCTTCACCTTTTTTTCTCTCACACTCTCACATGCTTAATTTCCACCATACAACACGAACATCATTAAATCCCAAGTATCATTTCAATCAAAGGTATGGAAGGTTATATATATTGTTTATAACTCCAATGTAGAGTTGGTTATGGGATTTTAGGTTATGAAATGAAAGGTTGTATTAAGGCTCAAATGGGTTAACGAGGTAAAACATATAAGGTGAGGTCAAGGTCAATATGGGTGATATAACAAAGAAGGCCTCTAATCATTTCCTAAATATTACACAATTATAGAGTCAAAACAACTTTGAAAATCATGCTCAAGTAACACACTTCAAAATGAACTTAATTAATAAACGATCAATGAAATAATAGTGGGATTGACAACGAATTTAACATTTTCAAGGAGGAAAGAGATATAGATAAACACTCACAATTGAATAAAAGTACAAGCTCACTTGGTGTAAGTAAATCCGATGTAATAAAAAATTATCGAACTATAAGTGCCTTAAACCAAATCATAAAAACAATAACATCGCATGTGCTCATGGGCTTAAAGTTTAATTCATGTATGAGAACTAAGGTTTTATAATTTCTAAAATCGAGAACATGCATCATTCAGTTATCTATTGGATTAGGCATATATTGAAATTTATCATAAAAAACAAAGGCAAAATGCCCAAAAAAGGAGAGAAAAAAGAAGAAGTTATTTTTGAAATTTTCAATTTTCTATAACAAAAGCTTGCTTGGGAAGAATATATAATCAAATCATGGATTAAGAAAAACAATGGATAGATAATCCCACACCCTTAACTTAAAACCTTGCATTATCCAAAACGTAAATTAAGAACCAAGTGAAAGAGAGGAAAAGAGTGATAAAATCCAAAATGGAGCAATCTCTGAAAATTACAAGCCCAATGATTCTACAAAATATGTTAGCACCAAGCACAACAAAATAGAAGAACTAAAACTTTAACTAATTACACCTGACAATAAGTAAAAAGAAAACCAACCTACTATGAAAATCTACAATTTGAACTTCTAACTAATTATACACTGGAAGTTGAAATTTTTTAGGATCCACCCAAAATATGATTTGACTTTGTGAGGAAATCGGCGTACCCTCATTTTTGTACATACCTTCTAGAAAATAAGATTTCCGTTTAAACAACGAAAGGTATATAAGGTGGAACAAATGAACCATCACCATTTAAAATATTTGGGGGGGGGGGGGGGGGGGGGGGTGATGGGGACTTTGGATTGAACGAGTGACAAATAAACATGGGATAAAAAAACTGAATTTCCTCCTAAAGAGTTTTCAATTGGAATGGGAGGTGGCGCACATGGGGAAAAATTGCCTTCATGAAAAGTGACTCAAGCAAGTAATTTTCATCGGTGAAAGGGTTGAACATTTTAAGGTTTTGAACCGATTCATTGGATAATCGTAACGGTCTGACTGTATGAAATAAATATAGGGAGGAAATAAATTCCAACTTAAGAGATGACTCATCATCACTTGAAGATTAAATTCCAAAAGAGAAGGATTCACTTTCAATGAAATGTTCTTTTAATATTATTTGAGGTGAAACATGAATCTCAACCTCCTATTTGTTTTCCAAAGAAAAAATCATTTCATTGAAAATGGGTACTACATGTTAGAATTTAGTTGATAAATGATGGAAGCCAAATTCATTGAAATCGTTAGTTGTCATTTCATTTTACGTATGCTTTCATATGACTTTAATCATATGATTATAGTTACAAGTTTTAATTTTAATGTTTGACTTGATCATGATTAAATCCTGAGATCTCCTTTTGGTGTTTGAAACGTTTCTACGGTCAATTTGAGATTATGTGTGAAATGTTAAATACTGGATAGATTGATTGATGAGACATTTTCATAAATGAAAAGGATCTACCATTGGTCATATAATGTTGACTTAATTTAAGTATCTTCAATAGGTGTCTACCAAATTGTGTGTGAGATCTATCATAGAAAAACTCAATATTCGATGGAAAGATCCAAATCTAAGGGCTATAAAATTCAAGGCAAGAAAAACAAGATAGAGAATTTTTATATTTCCTTATAGTGCATACTTATATATTTAGTTTCGGGCTTACGTATCATCGAGGGAGATATATGACCATTTAAGGGATATTGACAGGATGTTACTTGAATGATCAACTTAAGCATCACTAGTAATTCTTATAACTTGGTTATGCGTATTCTTTTGATTTTGAGACCCATATTTGTTCACGAATCATACCATGATTAAGATACAAAATTTATTGATTTGATTTTAAAAGAATTTTGAATTTATTATTTAATTTAATGATGTTTCTTTTTAATGTGTTCTCAAACTATGTAATTAATCAATATTCAATGTAATTTTTTTTATCGGATCATGTTTATCATAGAATGCCTAATCACTGTCACACTTTTCATATTAGAGTTGCATTTGTACATATGTATGTGTGACTTTCTTTGTTTGGGAATTTTATCTTACAATTATGCTCATTATGTCATATATGAATGTTTCATCATGCATGAGCATACATTCATAATATAGTTTTAGAGTTTGGACTTTTAAATTTATGATTTAACTTTGTCTTTTTCTGGAAAATTTCCTTGACTATATGTTTCGGACAAAATCGTTCGCAGTGTGCTAAAATAGAACCGAGTGCATGAACAACCATAAACACGAAAACACTTAAACCATGCGCATGGACATCGCATTTGGCAGCTATTAAAATGCATTTAGGGTTCAGTTGTGTTCCATTTCAAATCCAGCACCAGAGAACCCTGGGTGATTTTGATTTCTAGTTTGAACTTTTCACTTGCTTGAGTGATTCTTAAGGTATTTTGGATGTATTTGAAGGTTATTGATGTCCATACCCTAGTTTTTTACAATAAATATATTTCATCTAAATTTTATTTTAGCAAGTCATCATTTTTCATATTTCATGTTAATTTATTTATATTGAGCTTATATAGATTTTTTCATCATATTAGGTTATTAATTTGCATTTTGAGGATGACATTTGAGGATTTTTTTATTTCCATGTCTTTGTTTACCATGCACTCTTTGGGACTAATCCTCATATTATGGGTCGTGAAAATACTTTTTCTCATAAGAAAGTGATGCTTAGATCCCCGAGTGGTATTGATTAGTTCGCATTTGAGAGCGTCTCCACCATCACCTCAGCGCAGTTCTCATGGATGCATATAATCCCTAAGTGCCTCAATTCATGTCCCCGTGATGATAACAAATGCCTTTTGGATACGTTTCATTAGAGATGGTGCTCCTTTGCATTCTACTTTCATGTCTAGAGTCATCATGATAAAGAGAGATATTAATATAGAGCATTTAGAGCGTAGTGATGAGGGTGTATTTTTTCTATCCCTTATTCAAGTCTTCATTTCTTCACGTTTGATATGGCTCCCTTATAGATAAAGACACTCTTATTCGTGACTTTTATGCAAAAATGGTCGTGACCACCACTGATCCTCTCATCCTTACCTATTATATAATTTGTAATGAGGTTGTTATTATGGAGGATGTGCTTATATCACATCTTAGTCTTCCATGTGTGGATCATCCTCGTTATACCCCTTTCATTGAGAGCATTTTTTTACATGATCAGGTTATTACTTTCTTAGTAGTTCGATGGATGTCTTAGGTAGGTATATTGTTTCTTCATAATTCCTTAAGGAAGAACTGTTTTATACTTCAGTTTTGGGGCATTTATAAACTTATGCCTCGACTTTGTTCATAATATTTTCCTTATGGCATTGGAGGTTGATGTCATGGACTATTTTCATCCTATTAACTACCCCTCTCTATTTATCAAGGTTATGTATTTTCTTGTTCTGATGCATCTCAGGAAGTTTTTCCTTTTGATTATATGACTACTGGATACCTTTATTCTATAAGTGTTCTAAGTATTTTGAGTTTGCTTATATTTTAGGACCACTATTAAGTGCTAATGCTTCATGCTCTACTGGTCAGACTTCTAAATGACCCCCAATAACCTATTTATCTTGAGGTAGAGGCTTCAGTACTAGCTCCACGTGATCATCATCCATCACATAAATATCTTAATACTCAGTTTGCATTTATGAGGGATATCTTTGAGAGAGTGGATGCTCAGATGACTGATCTGAATGATCATTTCGACTTGCATCTCAATGAGGTAGATAAAGATATATCTATTATGAACGACAATGCCACTTTTATTAGGCATTATTTTAAGGGTGCCGCCCTTGCACCTCATTTTCCTCCATATACACCTATAAATTCACCTGCACATTCTCCTTCTCACACTCCTTCTCTCGCACCACCTGTCATTGATGACGGCGATGATGACTATTATTATGATGAGGATGATAAGACGATTAATGAGTGGACTGGGGAGGATTATATATTTTTATTTAGCTTTTTTGTTGTTCTATTGAGACATTTATGCACCTTTCTATTCGTACTTTTGATAGTTTGTTCGATAATAAGTTGTATTACTCCATTCAATTTTGGAGTATTTTATCTTTTATTTTGGATGATGTTACATATGGATGGTTTTATGGATTTTTTTGTTATCCAAAGGATTTTGAGATTCATCGTTGCCAATTTTATTTCTCTTACTATGTTAGATATATTTATATCATATCCTACTTTATATTCTTACATGATTAATAGATCTTATCTACCAGTTCTTATTTTGAGATTCATTGGTCGTGTATGCTGCTTATGTTAATAATGTTTTCCATTGAGCAACTTCTTTATAGCATTGGTTGTATTACATGTTTTATAGCTTTTGCTTTTATTGTGTTGCTTATACATTATAATTGTTGCTATCTTTGCCATGTTATACCTGTTATCTACATCTCTTTACTTCGCTTTGACATTCTATGTTAAAAGGGGGAGAAATGTATAAGATATTGTGACACGTCGCCTAATAAAATACCGGGTGATCAGTCCTATACCAAATTAAACAAGAATCTCATTTGGTTCATTCTTAGCATCACTTTCGAAAACTTTTTAAAAGTTACTAACCACCTAGTATTCAAAAGACATGGTGCCAAATTTTATCTTTTTATTCAAGCCCAAACCAACAGCATAATATGAATCCAAATAACTAACATAACAAGGGAAATTCATCATACCACAAGTCTAATAAAAATCACATCAACACAAAGAGTAAAGAAAGTCTTGCCGAATAAACCATTGGCTATACCCAATACCAAATCAAACGAGCAAGAGTAATAAACCTCATACACTCTGAAAGTTTAACTGAACTAATGGTGAGCGAACACGCTCAGGATAGTCTGACAGAGATCCCTACACTAGGAATAGAAAAATAGATGCGTCTATCCAAATCTTGCAACATCCACACATGCTGCAGCTACGAGTCCCTGAAATGAATATCAAGCCTGGCATCCCTGTGGTAGGATACCTAAAAGGTTTTTGAAAAGATTTTATAGCAAGGGTTAGAACCCAAAACATTTGAAAGTATTTAGCAAGTGAATTTTAATGCAAGAAGTAAATATTAAAATTCTCTTCATATTTAAATTAGTGTTGCACACTCTCTTGAGGACACCTAACCCCTCACTAATGTGAATGCTTAACGTAACTATACAAGACCCATCTAGTTATCTACCCCATAACTAGTCTCATTTCAAATATTCCACAACCACTTACTAATCCAATCCAAATGAATCTAGTACCCAAGTTATAAGTCATAAATCTCATTAACTTAATTAGATCGTTTCTCATTTAATGTAGTATAACATTCTCACAAGTTTTATCTCTTACACATTTCCCATCATGTATACGAATTATAAGTTGTAATTCCAATTAACTCATTTTAATCAATCCAAATTGATACCATATACCCATTTCACAAGTTATATCACTTATACAGTTTACATCATACATGAGTTATAAGTTATTATATGCACTAACTTATACAAAACATCATTCCTAAATTGGTACCATATAACATTCTCACGAGTTGTATCACCTATACATTTCACTATGTATATATATAAATGCCCGCATATAATTCTGCACTATATATGCGTATCATATCTCAACATTCACACATATGTCGGATATACAATCCTATCATTGAACGCATAAGAGGCGGCAATAGTTCCCGCCGAAAGTGTTCGCTCCATACCGTAACGGTCCCACCCCTAAGATTAGACGATATGGCCTGGGGAATATACTCACCCTACTCCTCAAGACATGGGGATCACCCACATCGCACAACCTCCAATGATAGCCTTAATATTAGTATGGATTTACTATATATATTATTCACACAAATATATATAAATCATATATATGTGCAACACATCAACACACACACACACACACACACACACAGATATATATATATATATATATATATATATATATATATATATATATAATAAGTAGTGAGGGTGTTTTCACTGTTCAATAAGTTTATAACATGTTTTGTGGTGAGAATGAATGCCAACAAGGCACGAAATGGACGGTTGAAATAGATTTGGCAAACAACGGTGCACAACATTCGAAGGCATCTTTCAAAAAATTTCAGTCTGCTACACGCTATCAGAAATATACACAGTATCAGAAATATTCATCTCGCCCAACACATTTCACATCTCAGACTTCAATTCAGACTCTCTCTCTCTCTCTACACGCGGACTCTCTCTTGAGCTCTGCAACAATATCACAACCCTTGAGATTGAGTTTTTTTGTCTACTCATTCTCTCCCTCTCCCTTCGCATTTTCCCCCTCCACCAATTCGCGCCACCCCATTTCTCCTCTCCGCATTTCCTCCTCCTTTAACTAACCCTATAGATCCATTCAAGACCCACTTGCAGTTCACTCCCAAATTCGAAACCCTCCCACTTGAGGCTCTTTGTTGTGGCTGTATACTTTTATTTATATTTATGTGTCTGAATTTTGCCACAATTGTAAGGTATGTATGGATCTATCTAATATGTCTCTCCCTCTCTCTGTCTCTGTATCTCAAACCCTCAATAATGGCGTTTTCTCTCTCTCTGAAATCTGGGACGATTTGGGTGAGTAGGTAATGTATTTTTCATTATTCCGTTCTCTCTCAACTTTGTGAAGTTTTTATATCTTTCTTTCTCATTCTGATGTATGATCTCTTCAATCTTCATTATTCTGATCTCTCAAACCCTCAACAATGGCGTGTCTCTGATCTCTTCCATCAACCATGATATATTTTACGAATCTCTTCCATCAACCACCACATTTTTATTTTTGTTTGTTGTTTTAATTACAAAATAAAAGGTTATAGTTTTTTGTTACTGACTTTCTATATCTCAACTCAGCTTCCTCAAGCAACACGAAGCGAAGGGGGCAAGACTCTAGCTATTAAGTGTCTTGGCAAGGGGCCTGTCAACTAAGGTAAAATTTCTCGCCTAAAATCTAAAACCCACCTTTCTCATATTTCACTCATGAGTCTCATGAATCCAACTACTGTTCAGGTATGACTCACATCAGATACTTCCAGATCGGGTAAAACTTTACATTTATTTTTTGAAGCCTACAGTTGTTAACATATATGAGATTTAAACCTTTGAAATCTCCTTTTTGGGATTTGAAGTTTCTTCATTCTATTTTTTGTTCAAATCATATATTTTTTTGCAGATCTGTTTTTGTTTGTTCATCTGGTGCATCCATTGAAAGTGAGTTTTTTTGGGGGACATGAAACTGAATTTAGTTTGGACATCAAATCGAGTTTACTTTTCGAACTTGGTCATGGGTAAGATCTGATATTTATTTTACGTGAAACTGATTTTTCTTTACCTGAAACACAATTGTTTTTTTATGTTAAAACATTTTTTAATTAAAAATTCATTTTTATCATCTAAAAACAGCTTTTTCCTTCCAACTAAGTATATGTGTACCTGTAGTTGTTGAATGGTTCATGTATTTATTGTTTTGAGATATTAGCCTATTATTTGCGTTGCTAAATTTTGTGTATGTGGTGATTTTTTTCCCAGGTACAATTTGTGGCATTTATTGCTATTGGGTAAGGGTTGATATGGAAGACAACCAGACAAGAAATTGAGGGTCAAGATCATTTCCCCTTCTCTAATCTCACACGACTGAATTTCGGGCCACTCCCCCACTTTATTGAGCACAAGGCTCAAGAAGAAAGGACGCTCTAGAGGTGTATTAGGCCAGAGCACAAGCCTCAAGAAAAAAGAATGGTCTCTCACTCCAAACGTCAAACTCATCTGATGTATTTTTATTTTACTCTCTCCCACAATTCAAAGAACCTGTCTCTTTCTCTCTTTCAAACACTCATATTTTCTCCTACCCCCCCCCCCCCTCTCTCAGCGTCTCTTCCTTTGACAAGAGAGAGAGTATGATACCTTCCAATAAACTCGAGGGAGGGCATGCCAGTTCCACGAAAGACGTCTTTTTTTTCAACTATGGATGTGTCACAGGTACAAGACCTCTCTATATCTCTCTCAAACCTTCACTATATTAAATACCCTTAAACCCTTATCTATTTTAAACTATGGGTTTTCTATTTTCGTTTCAATGTGAAATTTGAGAATGGGGCTTTTGGCTTTCTTTGAAGAATAGTGAGATTTCGGCTTTCTTTGAAGATGGGGCTTTCGTCTTTCTTTGAGAATGGGACTTTCAGCTTTCATTGAAGAATAATTGGACTTCTTTTTTTTAGGCCTTCGGCTTTCGATCTCACAACGACACCACGTATATTGCTTTCAAACACTCAATAATCAAATATGTTGGACTTCTTTCTTCCAGGCCAGCACACAAAATATGTCATATGAGAGCTGGGGGCATGTTGGTTTCATGAAATGGAAAGGAAGCTGGGTTTTGGGTTTTTCAGATCTGGGTTTTTGTAGACAGTACCATGGGTTTTGGGGGTAAAAAATATGTTTTTGTTTCTTATCATTTCGTTAGTTTTTGGTGTATACAGTTTTGTATAGGCATTTGGTGTACTTAGGGAGCATTCTATTAATTATCCAGTGAGCATTTTATTCATCTTGGTGTATATTCTATCAGAAGTGTGTTTTTATTGCTTGCATCCAAAGAGGATTTTTAGGCTCTGTAATGTGTGGGCTAGGACTGATTTGCGTAGTAGTTTTTTTTTTTTTGTGTTTTCATCCGCTATTTTCCTCCCATTGGATATTTGACAAATAATTTTTTAAAAGTTTTCATTTTTCATCCTCACTCCTTTTTAGCAATTTAATTAGACCCCAATAAAAATAGGACCATAAGGAGTGGTTGATATGATTTAATTATTAATATTTTCGTAATGGGTGGTTTAGATGGTTTAGTTATCAATACTTTTCAAATGATTGAACTGGGTTCAAATGAGTTAGAAAGAATAATAATACATTATGCTTACTGGGGTTTGAAAAATATTTCTCTTTTTGTGGCGAGTTGACCACATGATGTGGAGAAGATGGAGGGGAGGGTTGTTGGTGAAATGTGGCGGTGTTGTATGATAGTTATAGAGTTGGAGTTTTGGTATGTGTACTTTGTTGTCAAAGTGGAAGCATGATCCGTGTGATAAAAAAATTTCATAGCATAATAAATTTTATGATAAAAACATTAGAATTATTTGATAACATTAATTTTTTATATGATAATAATGATATGTTTGATGGAATTAATAATAAAAATGTAAATAAATTGCTGTATAAAAAAGATTTTCTTTATCAAAAAAGCAATAAATTACTATATATGTTTTATAAATAAGGGCAATTTAGATAGTGTGTGAAAAAGTAACGGGTTTGTAACGTCGTTAAACATTACGAAAAATAGTCACAATACGAAAAATAGTCACAATAAAAAAGAAGTAAGAACACCAACAATTGAATTTTTAAAAAGCCTAAAGTCGACTATTTAATATAAAAATCAAATAAAACTTATGTGTGTCTGGAATGCATTGCTTTATGTAATTTATGTTTTTTGGTTAGTAAATTGAAATGGTGCAAATGCACACTTTAGAATCGAACATTATATGATCACGTGTATTTGTTGCCAATAACAAAATCAAAATAATGAGTGCTTTAGTTTTATTGTTGGAGTATTTTTTATTTTTTAAACTGGGTGGATAATTTTATAAATGGAGAAAATTCGGTCCAATTTTTATAAATTATCGTCGTATCTTTAAGGTGTATAGTCCTATAAACAAACGAGATGATGGACATTTTTTTAAATTACGCTTTGTTTTATTGGAGAACGAATTTGTAATAACCCGCACTTTTATGGCAAATTAAATTTAATAATTAAGTGCAAATTGGGAATTTAAGAAAATATCGTGAATCGTAATTTTTGAGGTTTTCAAGGATTTAATGATTTTCGATGGGTGTTATATTTACTTTTGGGATTAAGTAAATGAACTGGAGTATTTTAATAATATGTCGCAGTTGGGTAAAACGACAGAGAATAATATTTTAATGGGAAAACCTGTATTGAGATGTAGTGGGTTAAATTAGTGAGTTGAGGTCAAGTGCCTCGGATGGAGATTTCGAGTGCGCGATGCGTCTCTCACTGTTATTAGTTAAACAGTGAATAGACCTATAAACAAAGTAGATTATGATCATTTTTTTTAAAATTACATTTTATTTTGTCGGGAACACAATTTTTTTCCTTTTACAATTACGTGCTTTGAAAATTTTCCCATTTTTGCGACTATCAGCGTGCCTTCAGGCACGGGCATACCCTAGTATATATATATATATATATATATATATATATATAAATCCAGGCTCCGGAGTCAAATGCCCATACCTAAGCCTAAACATGCAAGTCTACGGTCTGACTTATTCCAATTAATTATACACAAATTAATTTATCATTAATATTGTGTCACTCTATCAATCATGCTCGGACTCTCTCTCTCGGCCCAAAATTATAATTTCGCAATTCATCATTCAATTAAGCCTACCCACTTAATTAACAAGGTTTTAAATCACTCAATCATAAACCTTAATTCCACAAATTAAAAAAATCCTCTAATTAATTCGAAGGTAATCCCTCACTAATTTAAACCCTAGTTTATAACAAATTCCAAAATTACCAGATGCAGAAACAGTAACTCAAAACTACATAGCAGGTCTGAATCAGGGAAGAAGAAATCCAACAATCATCAGATCTCGTTCGAACGGAGAGCCCTATCATTCGAACGACAGTGGATCTCGTTCGGACGAACTACCATGTCGTTCAAACGATAGTGGTAATTCCTCATCTCTCCTTCTTTTGCATAAACCCAGTCCACCATTGATGAAATTAAAACCTCCGTTTTGAACAGATTCATGCATAAATGTTTTCCGCAATTCATCCTAAGCCCCTTTCTCCATTACAACAATACTAGCCCTAATAGTCTCATCAAGTTTCCGATTCTCAATCATCAAATTCATTATTTATCACACCGTCTACATATTTGAAATCCTTAGAAGGAGAAATCCCCAATTCATGCAAGAACTAACCCTAACATTCAATTTAATTACACCTCTTTAGATATGAACAACTAGATACAAATTAATATTCAAAATTTAAACCACTTGCCTTAACCAAGAAGATTTAGGGCTTTGAATGATGTTGTTGAATTGCAATTGTCTCTTCAAGATCCCCAAATTCACTTTTCCTTTGCTCTTCCTCTTCTTCTCTCCTTTTAGTCTTCTATTGTCACTTAATGATGCCTAACCCCTTACACATCTTAGGGTTAAAACACTATTTATGTTTTGGGCCTATGGGCCCTAATTAAAATCAAACTCTCTTTATTAAGTTCACCCATGTGTAATTGGACCCCAATATCCAGTGTGTAAGTACCTACTTCTTTTTTACTACTTCGACCCTACCGGACTCATTTGCGCACTTAAAATCGCCATCCGAATTATAATTCTAAAATTAACTCCTCACTCGTTAACTTTATTAAATATATTCACTCATAATTATTCTCATTAATTAAGGATCAATAATTACAAAATTAGTTAATTAAAATCATTATCCAGAAATTACGAGGTGTTACGGACTCCGGAGCCTGGATATATATATATATATATATATATATATGTGTGTGTGTGTGTGTGTGTGTGTGTGTGTGTGTGTGTGTGTTGATGTGTAGTACATATATATGATTTATATATATTTGTGTGAATAATATATATACTAAAGACATACCAATATTAATGCTATCATAGAAGGTTACGCGATGTGGGTGATCCCCCTGACTTGAGGAGCAGGACGAGTATATTCCCCAGGCCATAACGTCTAATCTTAGGGGTGGGACCGTTACGGTGTGGAGCAAACACTTTTGGCAGGAACTATGTCCGCCTCTTATGTGTTCAATGATAGGATTGTATATCCGACATATGTGTGAATGTTGAGATATGATACGCATATATAGTGCAGAATTATATGCGGGCATTTATATATATACATAGTGAAATGTATAGGTGATACAACTCGTGAGAATGTTATATGGTACCAATTTAGGAATGATGTTTTGTATAAGTTAGTTCATATAATAACTTATAACTCATGTATGATGTAAACTGTATAAGTGATATAACTTGTGAAATGGGTATATGGTATCAATTTGGATTGATTAAAATGAGTTAATTGGAATTACAACTTATAATTCGTATACATGATGGGAAATGTGTAAGAGATAAAACTTGTGAGAATGTTATACTACATTAAATGAGAAACGATCTAATTAAGTTAATGAGATTTATGACTTATAACTTGGGTACTAGATTCATTTGGATTGGATTAGTAAGTGGTGGTGGAATATTTGAAATGAGACTAGTTACGGGGTAGATAACTTGATGGGTCTTGTATAGTTACTTTAGGCGTCCACATTAGTGAGGGGCGAGGTGTCCTCAAGAGAGTGTGCGACACTAATTTAAATATGAAGAGAATTTTCATATTTACTTCTTGCATTAAAATTCACTTGCTAAATATTTTCAAACATTTTGGGTTCTAAGCCTTGCTATAAAATCTTTTCAAAAACTTTTTAGGTATCCTACCAAAGGGATGCCAGGCTTGATATTCATTCTAGAGACTCGCAGCTGCAGCATGTGTGGATGTTGCAGGATTTGGATAGATGCATTTGTTTTTCTATTCCTAGTTTAGGGATCTCTGTCAGACTATCCTGAACGTATTCGCTCACCGTTTATTTCAGTTACCTTTCAGATTGTATGAGGTTTATTACTCTTGCTCGTTTGGTTTGGTAATGGGTGTAACCGATGGTTTATTCGGCAAGACTTTCTTTACTCTTTATGTTGATGGGATTTTTATTTGACTTGTGGTATGATGAATTTCCCTTGTTACGTTGGTTATTAGGATTCGTATTATGCTGTTGGTTTGGGCTTGAATAAAAAGACAAAATTTGGCACCATGTCTTTTGAATACTAGGTGGTTAGTACGTTTTAAAAAGTTTTCGAAAGTGATGTTGAGAATGAATCAAATGAGATTCCTGTTTAATTTGATATAGGGCAGATCATCCGGTATTTTATTGGGCGGGTGTCACAGATGGTATCAGAGCATCAAGTTCTAATGTTCTTAGGATCTGTATAGCTTTTCACGTTTCAGCGTAGCGTTATTTGATATAGAACCTTATTATAGGATTGTTGTATTCCTTAACGTACGCAATTTACATTCTCCTGCTAAAGGGTAGAGTTCATGTGATTCATATACTAATTCGGTCGAGCGTGGTAGATCGAACATTTAAGAACAACCAACGTAGGACGTTAGAAGGATTATAGGAAGGAGGACTCAATAGAAGTCATGGGATATTCTAGAAGTAGTGAGGCGATAAGAGTCCCCATGATAATTGTTCGAATAATTGGAGTTGAAGAAACCGTTGGGGTACATTAGTTGCCCCAATAATCATTGGGAATGACGATAGTGCAAAGTTAAAACCCCAAGTGTGGACAACAAGGGGTGAGAGTCGAAGAAAATTTTATTTTAAGAGAGCATCTCATTAGGATTCGAGGGAGGTGCGAAAGAGTGATTTACCATTGGGTAGAGAGCATCCAATTGGGATCACATGTGGGGGAGTGTAGTGTCATTCAAGTCAAAATTTCGGGCAAGGGAGTTTGTTCTTAAAAGTAGTATGGGGTGATGGAGCCAGTCACCACATTCATGGGGAGATACCGTGAATAACGAGAAATTAAGGGTGAAGATTATTACGAAATCTCTTACTAGTGGTTGATGATAGAGGCAAAGAAAATTTTAGTAATTTTCCAAAAAAAAGGGTCGGACAGTGGCCGAATGGGAAGGAAAGTTGACTGAATTTGCAAACTTAGTATCCAATGAGAGGGGTACGAAGAATCAAGTAGGGTTTGTAAGTTGATATTAGACCCGTTGGGTAGAGTGTACAAGTTTGGATATGATATTTGTCTATAATGATTGATATAGTTGTCGTCAAAGTTGTAATATTACAATTGGCATCAATGCGCTCTCTCGAAAGGAGCTAAGGGAGATGGAAAATCTATTAGAGGAGTAAGATTGGATTTTAGTACTAGTAAGGATCCAAGGGAAGGATTACCTAGTAGGGGACCCAGATTAATGATTGAGATCAATAAAATTTCTACCGAGTGACGGTGAGTTTAATTTGGACCTTTAATTCCAATGATCAGTCAATTGGATCAGCAGACCCAATGGGACATTTGGATCAACAATTAGAGGCAAGACTATCGGGTCCTTGAGAAGGATAACCTTAACATGGCCGGTGGGGCCAGAGGAAGGAGAAAGGGAGGATGACACATATAGGTGTAATATGTGTAAAAAAGTAGAAACACATGGATGGATTTTGTCCACAACGAGTCAGGGAACATGAGCTAGATGCCTAGTAAGAGCATCCGTTGGAGAAGTTTATCGTTTGGTTAGGACGCGAGAGTTATGTCTAATAACTGTTGAGCCGGTAGTGTTGTGAGTAACTGAAACTACAAGTATTATTGCAAGATGATTGGAGTATGCTTTATGTGATGAAAGCGGGTCACCATAATATACTAATATTAGATTCGCATTAGAAATGAATTTAGTGGAAGTATCTTTAATGTACCTAGAATACTTATTTTTACCATAGAGTAACGGGGTACTCTTCGGTTCCACCTAAGAGAAATGGGTGGGTTACATTGAGACGATGTATTTTTGAGCACTAGCTCCTTTGTGAGGTGATAATTGAGGTGTGGTTTTATCGTAGGTATGGATGAGATCGCAATGGGGCAGGTAATTATAGCAAGGCTATTGTGATTCGTTGTTTCAGCACCGGATTTATATTCTGTTGAAATTTCTCACCTGGAAGAGGGTTGAGAAATATCATAGCAACAATATTCTGTGAAGCGGTATTCATAGGGTACAGTTGTCTAGTTATGTTGGATCCCGGTGCGTAGGATTTTTACTGAGGAGATTCAAGGGATGTAGGGTTACCGTGGAGCGGAGAGATTTAGCTCTTTATTAATTTTTAGCACTGAGGGCTTAATGATAGTATGAGCACAGTAGTATATAACTCCGTAGAGACGCGAGGATCCATGATAGACTTATGAGTATATGGGATAGATTCGAGAATCCCAAGGTTATGGTTTGGGTCATATGGAAATCTAGGACCAATGATGCTAAGGAAAAATGCACTAGAAAAATATCTTTTGGGCTTTGTTGGGAAGTGTTATACGTATAATCCCTAATAAAATTTCGATAGTGTGGAGACATCATTGGATTTTAGGTCATTGGATTTAATGATATTTAGTGAACGTGTGTAGAAAGTATGTTGAGCATAAAGCCACTAAGAGATAGGGCTAGTGGAGTCGAAAAGTGTTGCGAAAGAAACACTGCAAAGCGTTGGCACCACAAGTTGATAAGGTGTGCATATTGTTACGTGTTTTGTGTGGTTTATTTTAGCCACTTTTACCATCGCAAAGACCCTTAGGTATGGGACTAAGGGATTATTTTGAGGATCTGGCATCAATAATAAAGGTGGGGTAATATCGGGGAGAATCAAATGGTAATGAGTAAGTCATCGAAAATATTTGGAGAATATAGCCATGCCGATAATGCGAGAACCGAAATTGAGACAAATATAGTTACTTAAGTGATGATCGGAGGTTTGTAAACTTAGGCTCGAGTTACAAGGTGTGTGGGCACCCTGGGAGGAGCCAAAACCTCTACAATACAAATACTTAGTATATTCGGGGAGAAAATGCAAAGGCAATAAATTGGAAATATTTCAGAGGACTAAGAAGAAGTGGTACCCTGAATTAGGGAATAATTAAACATGGATATGTTTAGAAGTGAGTATGGGTGCGTCACAACTGACGACTTGCTATTATTAGGATTCGTGAGTGAGACGAATATTGGTGGATGTAATGGCCGTAATAGCTATAATGGATATATATCTAAGTACCATGGAAAGCGGGGTCCTTTGGTGTTAACCACGTGAGAATGGGGAGTTACACTAAGAGGATGGTTGTATTAAACGAGATACTTATACTTTTAAGGATTATGGGAGTAGTGTGGATATTTTTCAAGTTTCAACTGTATATCTTATAGTTTGGGGCTATAGTGGATAGCTATAGTAATACTGGGTGTTCATGGTACCAGGGTATGAATTATTGTTGCTAGGTTTCACTTGAGATAGGGTCTAGCGTATATATTTGGTAAGGTATGATCAAATGTGTTGCATGTTAATGTACTAATACTATTAAATTGAAATCCCAGGGGGTAGGGACATTTCTTATGTGATTCAGAGTGGTTGGACTTATTGTCAAGCGGGAAGATATAGCTCGGGTTTTACTTTCACGCAAGGAAACTAGAGTTAATAAGGGCGTGGTAGTAGGTATTGTCTTTTTACATAATAATGATTATGTATACTTTAATTCTGAGAGGAGGGTATTGGGAATGTTATAACTATGGGATTGGAGTTATATTATGGATTAAGGGTTAGCTAATGTCGTATTTCTTTTAGTGCGGTTAAGTACGGGTACAGGGTGGATGGGCGTTCTAGTTAATTACATTCACTTAATAACTTTGTGTATCAATGCTAAGGGTAAGTGATTGTGGGGATAGTTAAGACCGGAAGTACTAGGCTTATCCAAATTTCGAGGACGAAATTCTGTCGTAAGGGGGAGAGTATGTAACACCTCGTAATTTATGGATAATTATTTTAATTAACTAATTGGGTAATTAGTTATCCTTAATTAATGGGAATTAATTAATAGGAATAATTATGAGTGAATATATTTAATAAAGTTAACGAGTGAGGAGTTAATTTTAGAATTATAATTCGGATGGCGATTTTAAGTGCGCGGTTGAGTCCGGTAGGGTCAAAATAGTAAAAAAGAAGTGGGTACTTACGCATATTGGGTATTGGGGTCCAATTACACATGGGTGAACTTAATAAAGAGAGTTTGGGTCATTTTAATTAGGGACCATAGGCCTAAAAACGTGAATAGTATTTTAACCCTAAGATTTGTAAGGGGTTAGGCATCATTAAGTGACAATAGAAGACTAAAGGGAGAGAATAAGAGGAAGAGCCAAAGGAAAAGTGAATTTGGGATATTGAAGAGACAATTGCAATTTAACATCATCATTCAAAGCCCTAAGTCTTCTTGGTTAAGGCAAGTGGTTTAAATTTTGAATATTAATTTGTATCTAGCTATTCATATCAAAAGAGGTGTAATTAAATTGAATGTTAAGGATAGTTCTTGCATGAATTGGGGTTTTCTCCTTATAAGGATTTCAAATCTGTAGATGATGTGATGAATAATGAATTTGATGATTGAGAATCTGAAACTTGATGAGACTATTAGGGCTAGTATTGTTGTAATGGAGAAAGGAACTTAGGATGAATTGGAGAAAATGTTTGTGCATGAATCTATTCAAAACAGAGGTTTTAATTTCATCAATGGCGGACTAGGTTTATTCAGAACTATGAGAGATGAGGAATTACCACTGTCATTCGAAGGACAGGGTAGTTCGTTCGAACGAGATCCACTGTTGTTCGAACGACACGACTCTCCGTTCGAACGAGATCTGATGATTGTCAGATCTCTTCTTCCCTGATTTAGACCTACTATATAGTTTTGAGTTACTGTTTCTGCATCTAGTGATTTTGCAATTTGTTATAAACTAACGTTTAAATTAGTGAGGGATTGCCTTGGAATTAATTAGAGGATTTACTAATTTGTGGAATTAAGGTTTATGATTGAATGATTTAAAACCCTGTTAATTAAAAGGGTAGGCTTAATTGAAAGATGAATTGGGAAATTATAATTTCGGGCCGAGAGAGAGAGTCCGGGAATGATTGGTAGAGTGACACCATAATAATGATGACTAATTTGTGTATAATTAATTGGAATAAGTCGGACCGTAGACTTGCATGTTTAGGCTTGGGTATGGGCATTTGACTCCGGAGCCTGGATATATATATATATATATATATATATATATATATATATATATATATATTAATGTGTAGTACAGATATATGATTTATATATATTCGTGTGAATAATATATATATAGTAAAGCCATACCAATATTAATGCTATCATAGGAGGTTGCACGATGTGGATGATCCCCCTGATTTGAGGAGCAGGACGAGTATATTCCCTAGGTCATAGCGTTTAATCTTAGGGGTGCGACCGTTACCGTATGGAGCGAACACTTTCGGCGAGAACTATGGTCGCCTCCTATGCGTTCGGTGATAGCATTGTATATCCGACATATGTCTGAATGTTGAGATATGATACGTATATATAGTGAAGAATTATATATGGACATTTATATATATACATGGTGAAATGTATAGGTGATATTACCCGTGAGAATGTTTTATGGTACCAAATTAGGAATGATGTTTTGTATAAGTTAGTTCGAATAATAACTTATAACTCATGTATGATGTAAAATGTATCAATGATTTAACTTGTGAAATGGGTATATGGTATCAATTTGGAAATTCGTTCAAATGAGTTAATGGGAATTACAACTTATAATTTCGTATACATTATGGGAACCGTGTAAGTGATAAAAACTTGTGAGAATGTTATACGGCATTAAATGAGAAATGATCTAATTAAGTTAATGAGATTTATAACTTATAACTTGTGTACTAGATTCATTTGGATTGGATTAGTAAGAAGTTGTGGAATATTTGAAATGAGACTATTTACAGGGTAAATAACTAGATGGGTCTTTTATAGTTACATTAGGTGTGCACGTTAGTGAGGGGTGAAGTATCCTCAATAGAGTGTGCGGCACTGATTTAAATATGAAGAGCATTTGCATATTTACTTCTTGCATTTAAATTCACTTGCTAAATATTTTCAAATGTTTTGTGTTATAACCCTTGCTATAAAATATTTTCAAAAACCTTTTAGGTATCCGACCACAGGGATGCCAGGTTTGATATTCATTCCAGGAACTCGCAGCTGCAACATGTGTGGATGTTGCAGGATTTGAATAGACGCATCCGTTTTTCTGTTCCTAGTGTAGGCATCTCTGTCATACTATCCTGAGCGTGTTCGCTCACGATTTATTTCAGTTACCTTTCAGATTGTATGAGGTTTATTACTCTTGCTCGTTTGGTTTGGTATTGGGTGTAGCCGTTGGTTTATTCTGCAAGACTTTCTTTACTCTTTATGTTTATGGGATTTTTATTAGACTTGTCGTATGCTGAATTTCCCTTATTACGTTGCTTATTTGGATTCTTATTATGCTGTTGGTTTGGGCTTGAATAAAAGATAAAAATTTAGCACCATGTCTTTTGAATACTGTGTGGTTAGTAAGTTTTAAAAAGTTTTCGACAGTGATGCTAAGAATGAACCAAATGAAATTCTTATTTAATTTAATATAGGTCTAATCACCCGATATTTTATTAGGTGGGGTGTCACAGATATGAGGCATTGTCGTGTTATTCCTTTATCAGGGAAATTTCACATGTTTAAGGATTTAATGGGTGAAAAATTAATTTTGGAAATTATTTCATGAAGGGGGAGCATATACTTGCTATTTAAAGGATAATTGATAGATTTCTCTCTTTACATAAGTTTTCATTATATTTACCATCATTATATCTCATATTAATTTTTGGAAGATTCCTAAAGTAGAGGTATTTATTCTTTATGCATGCTTTACCTATATGATCATATATCATTGATTCATTTATTTCAAGTTAAGAATCCCAAGTTTTGGATTAGAATTTTGATATGTGGTCGGTCTATGCAATTTATGTTTATTATATCCTACTAGTCTCGTTATGGCTGATGCGGAGTGAGTTTTGTTATGTGTAATGAAGATATTTTTTTTATTTGGGGGTTTCGACACAGAATAAACACAGGGGGGGGGGGGGGAATAAAAATGTAGCCTTTTGTGTGTAACACACACACACACACTATGGTATGCTCGTTCTAGAAGGCGCGATGACAATTTTCCCGATTATGAAAGTTTTGTATTATGGTCAATTTTCTTGAAGGACGGATATTTTTTCCAAAATTATTTAATCGAGTTTAATTTTAAGTCCAAAAATGTATTATCAACACAAATGAATATAAAAAACATAAGAAAAAAATTGTGCAGAATTTTAGCTTGTGGGTTTTGTATGAAGCAAAATATAAGTACATCTAAATGAATAAAATGAAACAAATCCACATTAGCATCTTTATGAGAATGATTTCTATTAAATTCAAACATATACATATTATCTTTGTGAATGGTTCTTAACAACATATGAGAAAAAAAGACTATGCAAACGATACGTAAGTACACTACTTTTTATTCCAATTATTATCACTACAAAAAGAACTTAACCACAAAAAATAAACATGAACACAAGAAAATTAATGAGAAGGACTTGCAAACTGAATTCAGCAGTGAGGTAAATAAACTTAGAAAAGGAGCAAAGTGATCGGGAAAGAACACATAATACTCCATTTATTCTCATTCATAGTGGTGGACTGCATTATTGCTTCTCATGTTAACCTTCTACGCCTTTGCCAACATCACCGGTAAGTGCAAATAACACCAACCATCTTTTATAGTAAAAACTAAGAATAATCTTTAAATGACATCATCTAAAAATCTCAAAAAGTGCCCCTGAACAAAAAGAACTGTGAATAAATTAACAAACACTCAAGTAAAAAAAGCATCCAATAGAATTTGAAACATAAAAATAAATATTATAAATTCAAAAGCAACATGCTTAAATAAAATGATATATAAATAATGACAAAAAATGAAAAATATTCCTAAAAATATAGCATTAAGCTTAAAACTGTGCTTTTCAAATCATAGGGATAGATAAGGGGGAGAAATAGAGTGAGACGCATATATATATATATATATATATATATATATATATATATATATATATATATATACAACTATGCCCAAAGAAACTCTTCTGAAATACTCCAAAAAAAATTCCATGAAAAAAAACAATACCCAAAAAAACTCCCCTCAAACACAAATTTGAATTGTACCTCCCAAACTTTTGGATAAAAACTAATGAGTAGTTCAATACAACCATAAAAAAAACTTTATGCTAGTTAAAAAATGGGAAAAAGTAGTTCAATACATCAATTAAAAAATAGAAACATAGGTATTAACTCTTACCTGTGTCATTATCTCCATAATCACCATAAAAAATACGGGTATTAACTCCAACACGTGTCAACAAAAACAGAGGAATTCGATACAAAAAATTTGTCAATATCTCCATAATCACCATAAAAAATAGGCCATATAGGTCCAATACGATACCTATGTGTATTAACTCGTATTTGACAAAAAAATTGCCATAATGTCAAAGTTTATTTGTCCAACCATTAAAGTGAAACAAATACATTGATCGAACAACCCAACGTCAATAGTCAACTCTTTAGTCAATGGACAGTCTAGACATAGGTCATGGAAACCTCATCTACAGTGCAAAATATAATTCAACTTCTATAAATATGCTATCTTGACAAATCTAACGCCACCTGGATGGTCATTTTGGCGGGACGATCTGGTTTGTATCTTCAAGGCCCACCATCTCATTGTCTGGGAATGACCATGTTAGGTATCAAGATTAACCAGATATTCAAGGATAACTAAAATAACAGGGACTGTGCTTAATTTCACCCTTTCTCATACATAGCATTTTTTCATCACAAATAAAGGGATATATATATATATATATATATATATATATATATATATATATATATATATATATATATATATATATATATATATATATATATATATATATATATATTCGAGTATGCAATTTTCAAATTCTAAATAGTCAGACCTGATTTAGGCCTCTAATAGAACCGGTTCATAAGGAAGAGATGTCATCACCATAAACTGGTTCATAAGGAAGAGATGTATTATCATTTGTCCTATGTGAATAAAGATACAAACCTATGAGTCTTAGCCATATAAACTAATTTAAAAATAACCATATAGAATGGAGTGATTCTAGAGGGACATCGATAGGCGACACATCACATGACAATGCAAATCATCGCAAATAAACATTAATTATCATCGGACTACATCATCAATATATTTTGGGTACAACTTTAAAAGCACCTATAAAATACATGATGTTCATAAACATAAACATAGCACCTATAAATTTCTTTATGCAAACTAAAATAATGAAAAGAAAACGAAAAAATTAATCAATGTATGGATCAAAAGCAATCTATAATTCACCACCAAATGAGGTTATGCATCACCAATTTCAACCTCCTCTGTAACTGAGCGTGAACACTTGAAGAATAAATGTAGAAATGAACAAATGTAGAAATGAGTAATCTTGAAAGCAAAAGACACATGGGAGTGATGAATGAAAAATAATTTTTACCATGAAACCTTCTACAAACCCATATCTGTGAAAACTACATAAGACCTTCTTGTTATGTCTACTATTTATAAATAACAATTGTACAGAATTATGAACAATTAATATAATGACAGAACTGAAACAGAATTATAGAAATGAAATACTTACTAGAATTTGCAGAAATAATAATAATTAGAAAGAAATCCGAGCCCTGTTGAACAGTCTCCTTAAGACAAAATTATTCCTCCAACGTGCTTGAGATTAATGAATAATTGTCTCCCAAGATAGAATGGATTTTCGGATTAATCAAGCAGTACAACAATGACTAATCCCAGCGAACACAATTTCTGTGTTTTGTACTTAACACAACCAAGAACATGTAATGCAAAAATGAAGAAAAGAATTTTCTGGGCAGAGGAAATAATGCAGTAGCATTTTCGGAATTTTGGAGGGTTTATTTTTTCAGTGTTTAAAACTGAGGGGGAAACATTTTATTTATTAGTAAATGTCTTGACTGTTGGGAACAGTCAAAACCGAAATTAACTGTCAAAGCAGTTAATTTGGTTAACTGTTGACTCTTGGAATTAACAAATTATCAGTTAATTAAAGATTAATTAATTCCGTAATTAATTAATTAAAGCCCAGAAAGTTAATTAGACTCGGCCCAAAAATTTAAGAATTTTTATAAGCCCAAGCCCAAGCCCGAACCGAACCGAACCGAGCCGAGCCGGCCGGCCGGCCGGACGGACGCGCGCGCGTGTGGACCTTTGACCGAAAGTCAACCCAAGCATAGCTTAGGTCATCTCCCCTTCAAATAGTTGGGATACCCCAAAGGCATCCAAGCCTTAGTCCATCAATTGGGTTTTATTAACTCATCATTTTTCCACTACTCTTCCAATGTGGGACAAGAGTTAAATCATACCCAATACATTAACTTTCATTGCTTTGTGAGTCACTTTGGGGACATAATTATCATTCATAACTTATTGAAATTTGACATATGAATATACTACGTTAATCTCCTTGCGGAGGTGAACGCGTTCGTATATGGTCCCATAATTTCCGTAGTGTGGGTCCCACCTAAATTTGAGCTCAAAGTTGCTCAAAAATCTATCCAGAAAAATCTGGACAGCTTTATAATACCCATTTAAGTTCTAATTTTCCAACAATCCCCCACATGAATGATATATCGCTATAAATAAAACAAAACAGATGCTGATACAGATGCAGACACAGGTTGAGTAAAACTGAAGACTTATTGCATCGGGAGAAGTAGCCTAGTGGCCTTGAACTTTCCTTAGTGATATACTATCGGATTTACTTGGTTAATCAGTAGACTTCACGTCCTTGAACCGTCAACCGTTTTTGTAAACCTAGACAACAGTATTCACACAACAATTCTTCAACACAGTTGGTTCTCACGTTGTGTTCATTTTGGCCGTAAACACCACTTGGTTCCGGAAGTATTTTAGAGAATATTCCTTTCATTATTCTTATAGAAGTGGCCCCCTTCTTACTTACGTAGGTGACTTCCATAAAGAGTATTCTGCAATACCCCACTTAGACGTACTAAGATATAGATGTAATTAAAAGCATAACTTATCCTAATTTCGCGGCAGATATGCACTGTCTCATCTTTAGAATGGATAGGATGATATATCCTCCAGTGCTTACTGAATACAATATAGTTCGGTTTGCCCATTGAACCTAGATCTTGGGATCTCCAGTCATCTAGGTTGGGTTGCCACTATATTGATTCTTATTTATTTATAGGTTTTAGGCCCATTCCTCTCGATGATCTTTCAACTTGCTCTCAGTTTAAACCTTTCGTTAGTGGATCCGATATATTATCTTTTGACTTTACATAGTCAATTGAGATAATTCCGTTTGAGAGAAGTTGTCTAACGGTATTGTGTCGACGACGAATATGTCGTGACTTTCCGTTATACATGTGATTTTTGTGCCCTTCCAATCGCTGATTGGCTATCGCAATGTATACATATTGCGGGCACAGGTTTAGACCAATTTGGAACATCCTCTAAGAAATTTCGAATCCATTCAGCTTCTTCTCCAGCTTTGTCTAGTGCAATGAATTCAGATTCCATTGTCGATCTAGCAATGCACGTTTGTTTTGAGGATTTCCAAGATATGGCTGCACCTCCGAGGGTAAACACATACCCACTCGTAGACTTAGAGTCTTTTGTATCAGATATCCAATTTGCATCGCAATGTCCTTCAAGAACAGCTGGATATTTTGAGTAATGCAATCCATAGTTTTGAGTATATTTTAAATAACCCAAAACTCTCAATATTGCTTTCCAGTGATCTCTTCCTGGATTACTCGTAAATCGACTTAGCTTACTTATTGAGTATGCTATGTCCGGTCACGTACAGTTCATGATATACATTAAACTGTCGATAATACGAGAATATTCTAGTTGAGATATGCTTTCACCATTATTTCTTGCTAGATGTAAATTTACATCTACAGGTGTCTTGGTAGGACTAATATCATACTTCTTGAATTTTTCAAGTACTTTCTCAATGTAATGAGATTGAGATAATATAAGTCCATCCGATGTTCTAGAAATTTTAATTCCTAATATAACATCGGCGATTCCCATATCTTTCATGTCAAATATACTACTCAACATTTGTTTTGTAGTTTTGACAATTTCCAAGTTACTACCCATGATAAGCATATCATCAACATAGAGGCATACAATGACATATCCATTATGAATGTATTTAAAGTAAACACATTTATCGCATTCATTAATTTTGAAACCATTTGATAACATTGCACTATCAAATTTTTCATGCCATTGTTTAGGTGCTTGTTTTAATCCATATAGTGATTTAACAAGCTTACATACTTTTCCTTCTTGTCCGGGAGCTTTGAACCCTTCAGGTTGCTCCATATAAATTTCCTCGTCTAGTTCACCGTTTAAGAATGCAGTTTTTACATCCATTTGATGTATTTCAAGTCCATTAATAGCAGCTATTGCTATTAACATCCGAATGGACGTTATTCTTGTTACCGGTGAATATGTGTCGAAGTAATCCAACCCTTCCTTTTGCCTATAGCCTTTAGCTACAAGTCTAGCTTTATATTTATCAATTGATCCATCGGCCTTCAATTTCTTTTTGAAGATCCATTTATAACCTAACGGTTTTGAACCTGGTGGAAGATCCACTAGTTCCCATGTATGATTTTGTAATATGGATTCAATTTCACTATTAATTGCTTCTTTCCAATTGGAAGCATCGGGTAAGGATATAGCTTCTTTATACGATTGAGGTTCATTTTCTAACAAATATGTTAGAAAATACGGACCGAAAGAAGTCGAGGTTTTTGCTCTTTTACTACGTCTTGGTTCATCCTCTATTGATTCAATAGGTTGATGAGTACCACTTGTAGTAGCTTGATTTGTCCTTTTAGGAGGACCAGATTCTCGGGTCATGTTATACGGGAATTCATTTTCAAAAAATGAAGCATCCCTCGATTCAATAACCGTATTTACATGAATGTCCGAAATCTCAGATTTACAAACTAGAAATCGATATGCACTGCTATTAGTAGCATAACCGATGAGTACACAATCCACAGTTTTTAGCCCTATTCTTACCTTTTTAGGTTTAGGAACCATCACTTTGGCTAAGCACCCCCACACTCGTAAATATTTATAAGAAGGTCTCCGACCTTTCCATAATTCATAAGGTGTCTTGTAAGTCTTTTTGTGAGGTACTTTATTGAGAATGTAATTAGCAGAAAGTAAGGCGTCCCCCCACAAATTTTTTGGAGCTCCTGAACTTAATAACATTGAGTTCATCATTTCTTTCAAAGTACGGTTTTTGCGTTCAGCAACACCATTCGATTGAGGAGAATAAGGAGCGGTTGTTTGATGAATAATCCCATTTTCAGAAAAAAATTCCTCAAATGGATATTCATATTCACCTCCTCTATCACTTCTAATAGCCTTTATCGTTTTGCTTAATTGATTCTCAACTTCATTTTTATATTGTTTAAATGCATTAATAGCCTCATCTTTACTATGTAACAAATATACATAGCAATATTTTGTGCAATCGTCAATAAAAGTAATAAAATACTTTTTCCCACCTCTAGTTTGAACAAATTTTAAATCATAAATATCGGTGTGAATTAAATCTAAAGGTTCAGTTATCCTTTCAATAGAATGGAAAGGTAATCTAGCTAATTTAGATTCCACACAAATTTCACATTTATGATTTTTATCAATATTGAATTTTGGCAAAAATTCCAAGTTAATTAATCTACACAATGTATCAAAATTAACATGTCCCAATCTAGCATGCCAAATATTAGATGACTCAATCAAGTAAGAAGAACTAGTTCCTTCATTCATTGAAACAGATGTTTTAGGGGTTACAGTAAGAATATTCAGTTTAAAGAGCCCCTCATTTAGGTAGCCCTTTCCTACATACATGTCATTTTTAGACAACACAAAGCGATCAGACACAAACACAAGCTTCAAACCATTCTTAGTAAGGAGAGATCCAGAAATCATATTCTTTCAGATATCAGGCACGTGAAGAACATTGTTGAGAGTAAGTTCCTTTCCAGAAGTCATTTTCAAAGCAATCTTTCCTTGTCCCACCACCTTAGAAGTGGAAGAATTTCCCATAAAAAGGTTCTCCTCATTTTCCAAAGTCTTATAGGTGGAGAACATCCATTTGTTTGCACAAATGTGTCGTGTGGCTCCAGTGTCCACCCACCATTCCTTGGTATTTCCAACCAAGTTACATTTTGAGACAACGGCAGAAAGATTCATATCCGCCAAATCATTGGTGATATTCTCACCCTCAGTCACATTTGATTGACAGTTATTTTTATTTTGCTTCTTAAGCTTACGATACTCACTTGAGCGGTGTCCCGGTTTACCACAATTGTAGCATTTGCCTTTGAATTTTTTCTTGTTATGTTTGAAGTGCCTTCCCCATCATGCTTTCGTTTGTTCTTTTTAGGACCTTCAACGACATGGACCTTTGTTTCCATCGGATTCTTCCCACTTTTCTTTTGAGATTCACAGTTGTCTTCTTCGATTCTTAGCCTGACCACCAACTCCTCCACATTGATCTCCTTACGCTTGTGCTTGAGATAGTTTTTGAACAAAGTCCAAGAAGGTGGCAACTTTTCAACAATTGCAGCAACTTGGAAAGTTTCATTAATTGACATTCCTTCAGCATGAATGTCATGGAGGATCACTTGGAATTCTTGCACTTGCGAGATCACAGATTTAGAATCAACCATTTTGAAGTCCTGAAAACGCCCAACGATAAATTTGCATATTCAGTTTTATACTTCTTTTCCAAAGAATTCCATAATTCCTTGGAAGTTTTGATAGTGCAATAGACATGGTACAAAGTCTTGTCCAAGTAGGCCAAAATATAATTTCGGCATAGGTAGTCCGAATGCTTCCAAGTATCGACAACAGCAACCTTTTCAGCGTCATCTCCCTCTTGAATAGAGTTGGGATACCCCAAAGGCATCCAAGCCTTAGTCCATCAATTGGGTTTTATTAACTCATCATTTTTCCACTACTCTTCCAATGTGGGACAAGAGTTAAAACATACCCAATACATTAACTTTCATTGCTTTGTGAGTCACTTTGGGGACATAATTATCATTCATAACTTATTGAAATTGGACATATGAATATACTACGTTAATCTCCTTGCGGAGGTGAACGCGTTCGTATATGGTCCCACAATTTCCGTAGTGTGGGTCCCACCTAAATTTGAGCTCAAAGTTGCTCAAAAATCTGTCCAGAAAAATCTGGACAACTTTATAATACCCATTTAAGTTCCAATTTTCCAACAATCCCCCCATGAACTTTTTAGGTTTCTCCCCGTGTGGCATAGATACGGGTGCAGTCACATTTGTGTTGGTGACAATCAGTTTCGTAGGAGTAGTGTTCGTACTTTGTGATTCCATTTTTGTTACAAAAACAGAATTTTTATCAATGATAAAATTCATATATAATGAATTAATCAAAACAGAATACAAAATTCTGTGCAACAATTTCCTCCAAATATAATTCACAATAAATGAATTCCAAATAAAATTCAGAATTAAAGTATAATATAAACAAAATTCCGTACAAAACAGAATTAAATTATAAAATCTGTGTCACACTAATTTTTAATAAAAAAATTCCGTACAAAACAGAATTATATTTAAGATTAAAATATATCATAAACAGATTTTAACAAGAATACACAAATAAAATTTTATTTTCTAAAACAGAATATAAAACCAGTATAGAAAGTAATTTCTATATCAAAACTGTTTTACTAATTTCTACAATAAAGCAGTAAATTAATTCATTTTATTCTGTCAAAACAGATTTATTTCCAACAAATAAATTTCTGTAATAAAAAAAAATTTGTACACTAAAAACAGTAGAACTTGATAATTTTGTCTTAAGATTGTTATGTTTACTATTTATAAATAACAATTGTACAGAATTATGAACAAATAATATAATGACAGAATTGAAACAGAATTATAGAAACGAAATACTTACTAGAATTTGCAGAAATAATAATAATTAGAAAGAAATCCGAGCCCTGTTGAACAGTCTCCTTAAGACAAAATTATTCCTCCAACGTGATTGAGATTAATGAATAATTGTCTCCCAAGATAGAACGGATTTTCGGATTAATCAAGCAGCACAGCAACGACTAATCCCAGCGAACACAATTTCTGTGTTTTGTACTCAACACAACCAAGAACATGTAATGCAGAAATGAAGAAAAGAATTTTCTGGGCAGAGGAAATAATGCAGTAGCATTTTCGGAATTTTGGAGGGTTTATTTTTTCAGTGTTTAAAACTGAGGGGAAAACATTTTATTTATAGTAAATGTCTTGACTGTTGGGAACAGTCAAAATCGAAATTAACTGTCAAAGCAGTTCATTTGGTTAACTGCTGACTCTTGGAATTAACTGATTATCAGTTAATTAAAGATTAATTAATTCCGTAATTAATTAATTAAAGCCCAGAAAGTTAATTAGATTCGGCCCAAAAATTTAAGAATTTTTATAAGCCCAAGCCCGAGCCGAGCCGAGCCGTCCGGCCGGACAGACGCGCGCTCGCGCGTGTGGACCTTTGACCGAAAGTCAACCCAAGCATAGCTTAGGTCATCTCCCCTTCAAACAGTTGGGATACCCCAAAGGCATCCAAGCCTTAGTCCATCAATTGGGTTTTATTAACTCATCATTTTTCCACTACTCTTCCAATGTGGGACAAGAGTTAAAACATACCCAATACATTAACTTTCATTGCTTTGTGAGTCACTTTGGGGACATAATTATCATTCATAACTTATTGAAATTGGACATATGAATATACTACGTTAATCTCCTTGCGGAGGTGAACGCGTTCGTATATGGTCCCACAATTTCCGTAGTGTGGGTCCCACCTAAATTTGAGCTCAAAGTTGCTCAAAAATTTGTCCAGAAAAATCTGGACAGCTTTATAATACCCATTTAAGTTCCAATTTTCCAACACTTCTACAAAACCATGTCGATGAAAACTATATAAAATCTTAAACAAAAAAGGATGGACACCCCTAAATGTCTCAAGCCCCATGTTCATAATGACCACAACCTGAAGTCAATAGTTTTAGATGTCAAGTAATTAAGTGTTGAACTTGCAACCCGAAGTAGATAAAATAGAAAATAAAGTAGTGTGAATGGTTATAAAGAGAACTTTATTTCCAAACTTCTACATGATTCCTAACACCTTTATCGTGACTGTACAAATAAAAAAACCAAATAGATTTTGTGAGACAATAAGTGATAGAGTGACGGAGTAACTGAAAAATAAAATCAAAGTATCATAAACACTCCATTACCCGTGCCACCTGCTTCGTAAGTGCCTCTGTCATTAATGTTGTTTCTGTGGATTGTTGCTGGTGCCGCATTTTGTTTAAAGAGGCTGTTGTTAAATGTTTAGAGACGCTCGACTGCTGAATGATTGTTGCTACTGCCACTGCTAGAAAAAAGAACTTGGGTACACCTGAGCGTTTGGGATATTTGAGAGAAAATACCTAGAAAAAAATACACAAAATAATGAATTTATACCACACTTTATACACCAACAACAATTATATCTTAGTGGAACAAAATATCATTTGAATGAAAACTAAGACCCTGCTAACCTTCAATCAATATCATTCTTCAAATGATTGAATGAAGGATTAGAGCTAAATTTTATAGTCATGTAACAGGAACATAAAGCATGGTTACTCGCCACATGCGTGAAAAATGCTATGCATTAGTAGTCTCATAGGTGATAAATGGTATGCATTAGTTGTGTAGTGTTCTCGCCCTTTCTCAGCAACAAAATAAACCTTTTTTATTTTTTTTCCATGGGGAGGCATGAGTTGTGTATCATGTTTTTTGCCTATTGATTAAAGATCAAATGTATTTCATTAGAATGTCTAATAAAATTATATAAGATTACCTATCTTAATAAAATTGAAATTGTTTCATCCAAATAAAATATTATGCTACTCAATGAATATCAATGTCTTACCAAATGATATACAATTACCATAGAACAAATATTAGTAGTAAAAAACACTTGTAAGATAAAACATAATGGATGTGATCAGTCGAAAAAAAAATCATACTTGTGATTTGAGTTGATTGTACAAAGAAAACAAAAAGTGAATAAATAATAAAATACCTGTGATTTTAGTTGATTGTGGGTGCAATGGGGTTTAGAGGTTAACAACCATGCGGTGGTAAGTTATGTTAGATCATTCTAACTTTTTCGTCTTCTGTGGAGTTATGGTAGTGGGAGAGTTGTATTTGGATCTGTTGTAGCAACGTTGGGGTTGGTTTTTACTGCATTTCCTCCTTAATTTTGTCAAAGAAATACACAAAAACACAATAAAATATAAAATTAAACAAAAATGGGAAAGAATCATGGTATAAGAGTGAACCCTTGGTAGTCTTCATTGTGTTAAAAGGTAAGCATACTTTAAACTTTTGATAATGTGGATTCGTCTCAATTCTTTATTTTTTTTAAAAAGGTTTGGGATAATTTGTTTACCATGTAGAATTATTTCAAACTCTAGAGAAGTTTGATACATGTCACTGATGCTACAGTCCTAATAATCTTTACTATGTATATTCTGACATTACAATTACTGGAACACATTGGTAGATTACACCAACCACCTGTGCCTACTGCCTCAATCTCATCTTCACCAATTCAATAAGAATTATTTTTTACATAAGAGAAAGGGGGAACAACACTATATATATGAAACCTTCAAATGCAATTTAATAACAAAAAAGGGAGAAACATATTTTAAAAAAACACAAGACCTGTTTGGTATCTTTTCGCCGAAAACCATTTAGCATATTACAAAAATCAATTATAGTAGAACTTACTTATCCCTTCGAACACCAAGAATCAACTGTGCACGATGAGTCAAATATGGCTCTGCTTGGGCACTGCTACTCAAAATTGGTCCCAGGCACTTGAGCTTTAGATGCAAATTCCCTCTCAAATTTCAGAACAACTTTAATCATTGTTGTGTCTTCCATGGCTAATGTCTGCATCTGATAACGGTTCCTCCGTTTCAAATTCTTAAATTTATCCAACGTGGGTGAAGGTGAATCATCAGATTACTTGTGAATACTAATGACAGATGTAGTCAACCATTGAGTTGTAGCTGCATATTGAATGCATATCCCTTTTAATCTCTCCATCTTCTTGAGTTGAACAGGTGAAAGAAGCAAACATTCTCTTAAACACTATTCCCGTAAAAAAATGTTAATATTGGATAACCTCATCTATACTCCTTGCAGTTTGAAGTTTATTATGCATCACATGCCAATTGGGTTCAAGAACCTCAAATGTTAAATAGTGTAGAAGGCTATTAATAAATTTAAGCATGCCACGACACAATAAAGATGATACAGACCCATTTTGTCCAAAATAATCTATGAATGTGAACATCAAATTGTAAAAAACACTATAGACAAAGTAGTTAACTTTTAGTAACCCAAAAATAAGACTATTTTAGTCAATGCCCATAAATTCAAAATTCAAAATCATTAATTGTTAACTTTTAGTAACCCAAATAGTGGTCATAACATTTATATACAAACCACAAATTCAAAAGAATAAATAGTCCAGTAAAGATATTTACTTTGAAGTTACACCAAAATTGTTAGACTTCCTACTATTAAAAAATAATTATACTCTTAGTAATTTTCTGTGAAATCATAAATGAGTTAATTAGCCACTTTTCATTGAAACATATAGAGAAAAAAACTCACAGTTTGAAGTTACATCAAAGTTTTTGTCCAAATAAAATTGTTGGAATTCCTCCCGATCAAAACAATACAAAAAATGTGTTAATACAAAAAAATCTAGTTATGCTATCAAAACCTTATGATGCTAAATGGTAAGATATGCTCTGTATACCTTTCCAATATCACCTTCACTTGCAACTTTATGCCAACGAATTGCTTAAAACTTGTACGTTGTTCTACAAATCAGTGACTCTTCTAGCATCTCCTTCGATCTGTCCCAAAACATAAAAGATATAAAGGTTTCTCATTTTCATAACAACCAAAAAATTAAACGAACGCAAAGTTAATGAAAATGAATGAATGTGCCCAAAAGTAGACTAATTTCTCACGGGCCAATTGGTAGACATATAAAATAAAAAATCTCACGGTTATATCCAAAATATATAATCTTGAACCTAGACAACATGGCAAACAATTCTTGCTCTATACGACATTATAATATCACATACATATTTCACTCAAAATTCTTACCTCGTAGGTTCTTTTACAGCTTCTTGGCAACAATCACACCTCACCGCTGAAGTACCCAAATAAAACCATTTATAATGTCATACACACTTTATAGTCATACATAAATGACATTACATTTAGTCTCTCAAAAACATGGTGATGGATGTTTACTATTCCATCCATAATTAATATATAAAAAGATAATACTATAAAACCACAAAAGAACATTAAATTTATATCATCAGGAACTTTGGATCCACTGCTAGTAACTTAAGTTCAAGGCAGTACCAACCATAATCCTGTATGCGTGGTTGTTTTTATGGAATTAAATTTGATAAGAGAGTATACCTGATTAGGTTCCTTATTGAAGAGTTAGATATACAAAAAGAATCCTGAATATCACCCTTCAATACAATACTCATAAAATATTAGATACTAACAAAATATTTGCCTTCAATGTCAGATAATCACAAAATAGCAGCCTTCAATAAAATACTCAAACACTATAAAAATATCAACTTTATCACAACATACCAAATTAGGGGAAATCAATACAAAACCCTTAAGTTATCATTGCATTCAAATGTTGTATCAAACATAGTTCAAAGGTAAACAAATACCTTGTGGAATCTACAAATGAACCTCCATATATAGGACCTAAATTAACCTCCATATGTAAGCCCCAAAATCAAAGGTTAATTCATAAATCCATTTTGATGGATGGCGCTAGGTTTATTTAGAAATCCATTTTGATGGAGAAACAACAACACATAAACATCCTAATTTTGATTTGTTAGATCCAAAATTGAAGAAAGTACCTGATTCGAATGTATGTATTTTCAATAACGATGGTGGGCGAACCCGGAGAGAGAGAGAGAGCGCATGAGTGCGTGTAAGAGATATGAGGAGGGGATGGTTGGGAGGAGTATTGGTGCCGACGGAAAGGAGGAAGGTATGATGAGGAGGGAGCGGTGGATTGGAGAGAGGGAGAGAATGGTTTTTTGGGGGTTGGTGATGAGAGCACGGAAGAAAAATAGAGAATAAGAGGAACGTTTTCTTTGTGTGAGAAGTGAGAGAGTGAGCAAGTTGATAAAATGGGGTTTAAAAAATTACCCCCAATTTTGAATTGAAGTGTAAATTTGGTAGGTAAAAAAAGAGGGAGAAATCATAAATTTGAGGGGCAAAATCGGTAGTATAAGAAAAACTTATATAGATGACATCATAGTTTAATCTTATGACCTACATAAGTTTTGTAACTTTGTACATAGGTAGTGTAAGAAAAAACCAACTTTATTGTTTACCTTCATGAAAACTTGGTAGGATCTTGCAAGATAGAAGTCAAAATGTACATCTACAAATAAACATATTTCAAGGTACACTTTACTAAAAAATCATTATTCAATATTTAAGGACTATGGACAATAAAATTAATGATAAAAAGGATATAAAGGACCATTCATCGAATATGATTTTGCACCCAATCAGGAGAAAAGTCATAAACAACATCACTTGAGACAAAGATGCACGACCATGTATTAATCAGTTACTAATAAGATGGAACCACAATTATCATTACTTGTTGACTACAAAACTGCTGAACTGTTTAACCGACAGGACTTCCAGCAAAGAGAATTAAGAGCGGGACCGTTGACATCCAAGACATATTGCATAGTACTCACCACCAAAATCCGAAATATAAAATTTCCAAAAAGTATGGAACCTTTTTAAAAGTCAATACTAACATTATTTAGAACGGATGTAAAATTGATTATGTACTCTAAATGTCGTACCCTATCTATGGCGAGGAAGGTTTTTGACATGATGCCTGTAAAAGATCAGGTATCATGCTCTTTTTTGTTTTCAGGGTATACCCAAAGTGCCTACATTGAAGAGGCACTTCACTTATTCGATGAAATGATGGTCAATAATATAAGGATCGACTCCTTCACCATATCCTTTGTTCTTAGGGATTGTTGCGCGTGTAAATAGATTAAGCATTGGTATCAAAATTCAAGCCCTTATCATAAAAATGGGCTTAGAATCAGAAGTTTATGTGGGTAGTTCGCTTGACATGATGTATTCAAAATGTGGAAGCATTGATGAGTGTTACAAATAATTCTCGAAGATTGGGAAGCCTGACCTAGTCAGTTGGACGACCATGATTGCGGGCTATGCTCAACATGGTAAATGTATAGAGGCTTTAAAAGTTTATGAGCTGATGATGAAATCAAGAATAAAGCCTGATTCAGTGACTGCTGTTTTATCTGCTTGTAGCCATAATGGTTTAGTTGAAGAAGGATATTTTCATCTAAATTGAATGCTCAAAGATTACGGGATTGAGCCTGGTTACAGACATTATGCCTGCATGGTAGATCTTCTTGGTCGATCAGGAAGATTAGAAGAGGCTGAGAGCTTTATTAATAACATGCCTATTCGGCTTGATGCTTTGGTATGGGAGACACTGCTTGCTTCTTGCAAAGTGCATGGTGACATTCATCTTGGAAAGCTAGCAGCCAAAAAAGTTATTGGGTTGGAGCCATGTGAGGCTAGAGTTTATGTCTCACTATCAAACATTTGGGCTGATGTGGGACAGTAGGAGGAAGTCCTGAAGATCAGAAATGAGATGAAAGGAACTGTAAGAAGGAACCTGGATGGAGTTATGTATAAGACATGACATTTTCATGGACTTTTTACACAATCTTAATATCTAAGATTTTAATTTAGTATCCTTTAATGAAGTTAATATTGTCTAAAATATCATTACCAAGGCAAGGATCAAACCTGGGGCCACTTTTGGATAATATTTGGACAGTATAATAGGCCGTGTTCCACTTCATATCATGTGGTAGGATGGTAGGAAAATATTTGATAACTTTTCACCTACCAAATCCCTACAAATGAAAACCCCAATAATTCAATAAAATTTCCAATAATGAGTTCCACTCTATTTATTTGAGGACTTGATTCAAATTTTCGTATTGAGCAAGGCGGGTAAGAAAAAAATTTACATTAAACAAACTACTACAAACACACTGAATATGTATCCCAGATATGCCCCATGTATGCAGAGCAGTGTAAAAGCAGTGACCAACTACGTACAGTTATATAAATCAAGTGTATGAACAAATGTGGAAAGTGCATAGTTCAGGGGGTATTGAACATTTAATGAGTCATAATTATTAAATTATTTCAACCATTCTACTTTTCACACCAAGAATACGAAACTACATCATAAACAAAATCGTGAGCTAAAGTGGAGTATAAATGAAAAGTATCGTACCTCTAGAAGGCCTTTTCCCTTCCACTACTTCATTATTCTCTTGACAGCCTATGAAAAGGAAAGGACCATCCTATGGATGCAATTTTCTTGAATTTGATGATCTAGAATATATTGAAATACCCTCCCTAAGATTTGAGGACACAATAATTAGAGACTGTTATCAGTTTCATTAGAGACATACATTGATCCAACATATATTGAAATACCAGATAAGTAACAGTCAATATCAGTTTCATTTGAGGACACAAAAATTAGAGACTGTTATAAAGACAAAAAAATCATAGTTTTTTAACCTTCATCAACTGTTGTTTGCAGATATTGCAGCCCCGATGTTCCGACTGGATTCATTGAAGCTTTCTAGCAGTTGCTTGGGCAACGGCAAGGGGTACGGTGAAACCCTTAAGACCATCACTCTCACTATTCTTTCTCTTTTTCTCCCCCTATTCTTAAAACACATGAATCACAATTAGTACATAGAATAATAAGTGAGAAAATATTAAGAGACATCTACAATAGAATATGGAATAAAAAAATATTCACACTGCTAACATTGAAAATAATAAATGGGGAAGGATCGTATTAATGATGAAATTGAAATTGATGAAAACTGATATCATGTGTCAAACTAAGTAAAAGAATTCAAATACAAACATTTTATACCATGTAAACATAACAGTGGACTCAAGAGGTTGTCATTTAATGAAACAATGGGGAAAAAAACATATTTCATGAATAAATAGGTATTTAACTTCAAAACAGAGCATAGAATAAAAAATTACAATTATGTTGGAGCAAAGAAAACGGTAAATCATTAAGTATTAGGCCTTACAATTACAGCTAGTATTGGACCCCAGTTCCAACATCAAATCTGAAGTCTTAGAAAGTAATCTCCGATATACATTAAAAAGAAAAGATTTTATTTAAGAGAAAAAACAAAAAAAATGAGATATTTAATGTAAGTAAGCATCGAACCATAGACTACTAACCTGATTAAGTTCGAATGTGGACTGGGAGTGACTTTTCATCAATATAGATACCAAAAATGAATAGGAGTCCTTCAACTCACCAAAAAACAAAGAAAATAAGGAGTACAGATTTTATGTCCAAAATATTGGTGTATATAATAAAAGAAAATCTAAATTATACAACAAAATAAACTTGCACTTTCTCCATGTCCAACTGGATGAAACTAATGCATTGTGGTGTTCAATATGCATTTTCTTCCGCAAGAATGAAAACATTATACACGGGTTAGAATAATTACAGGGAAACTCTTGCAACTCTAAGAAATAAAAAAATAGCTAAGATGGTTCTTGTCTTCAATAATTAGAAATGAATTGTGGCATTTTACCCCCTGGTTAAACTTTTAAGAAGCAGTAATGGAATTTGAAAAGAATAGACGAATAAAAATAAACATACCAATAGAACTAACAAAACAAATTAGGTTAACTGGTCACCCATTCACATTTGTTAGAGGGAGCAGATGAGTACCTACAAAAGAGAGATCCCTAAGATGTCTCGGAGTCAAAACATCCTCAAAAATCAATTCCAGTACATTGTTCTAGCATTTGTGTCACTCCTCCAATCAGTTGACAGCTCCATCCGTCGATGTTGAATCATGAATTAACTTCCACGAATATTTTGTTGATCTTCACTACCTCCAAACTACGATGAGTTGCTTGGTGAAATGTTGTCACTTTTCACGTTGTAATAAACTTTGAATAAACCTCATATAAAAAAGAAGAGTAAAGAAAAAATAAGAGTTTATAATCAAATATCAATATTCACTTGCATATAAACTGTAAATTGAAAGAAAGATGGAGTAAAGAATGGACTATATCACATTTTGTACACTTTTCAAGTGGAGTCTATTTGTTTTCCAAGGTAAGTACAAAGTCGAGAAATGTTACAAAATCCATCTCCCATGCATTACCAGTTACAGCACCCGCTTAATTAAAAATAAGCACCCGTTTCCTTAAAAATGGCCCTGGCCAGATGTTCTTTAACTTCATTACGCGCCAGTCCTGCCAAGTTTCCATGAGGGTATTCATGTAGCTTTGTATAGTAGCGTTGTAGAGGGAAGATTTCGATCAAAAATGCTGAAGCAAGACATAAATGCAGAGAAACCCGAGAATAAGCATAACCGCTTTGAGACAAAGCTAATGATATACACACTAAGGGAGAAAACTATTTTTAGGATCACCGCCTAAATTAGTCAAAACTCCATTTTTTGAAATTGGTTCTCTTGCTACAATTTAAATTCAGTCCTCTGTAGATATTCTTATTTGCATTAAATCCCACGATGCAGATTTACTAGAAGCCCTCAGTACTCCAGCTATAAATGGAGATAAATCTGTGGAAATCTTTTTAAAGTAGCTGTAGATGGGGATAAATCGATGGAAATTTTTTTGTTCAACTCCTCATACATGTTAGATCCGTTTGATCTGTAAATAAAATCCCTTAATCAAAATACATGTTAGATCCATTAGAAGAGGGAGGCATTTTTTGTATAAAACCCCTCCACTGTTTTTGTTGTCGTCACAGTTTTTCACTTGAACTCATTGTTGTAACTGATTTTCCCATTGATAACGATTTCCAAATGGTTGTCGGCTTCACATATGAGTTCAAAGAATCCAACTCCTGCTTTACTCTTATTTCACTCTTATCAAGATTCTTCAATTTATCTTCAAAATTATTTTGCACGTTAATCTCCGAAGAAGAGCCAATGCTGGTGGCTTCAATCTAGCTTCAGCAAAAATCGTGAAAATAATGGTTTGATTAATGATTTCCAAATGCATATACGTAACAAATACACATAAACATATATTGCTCAAACTGACCAACTGATTTCAGAAAGGCGCCGTGAAAACAATGGTTTGATGACCAACTTTAGAATCATCCATCTATCTACCCTCTTATTTGTAATAATTTTAATCCCTGTGAAAAATCAAGTCCAGAATTATACACATTTAGAGATGCACAGTAGGGTAAACTATTAAAACACTATCAACGGAAATCATAATGCTGTGATTAGAAAGTGAAAACAATTTAAGAAACAAAGTAAAAACCAATTGATCACCTCCAATTCAACCATTTCTAGAAACCTGGTGTTCATATACAATATAATCAGGAACAAAATAAAATTAAGTGAAAATCCATGATCATGACATTACATGAAAAATGCAAACCTGAGAATAGTGATTGACTAAAATTAATATGTAAACTAATGCCTACCGTAGTGTACACCAAGGTAAATATTATGGTGGATATTGCATCATGGGAGGTTGTCAGCCTTTACAAGGCATCACCAAATCCATCATTCAACATAGTCTTTAAAAGTATAAACAAACAACACACTTGAAATGAAAGCTACGGTGCAAAAAACAACCAATAGTACAAATCATGTATAAATATGAGCATAATGCATCATGAGAGGTGATCATCCTTTACAGGGCATCACCAAATTCATCATTCAACCTAGTATTTAAAAGGCTAAACAAAGAGCACACTTAGACTAAAAATATAATATAGGGAATTTGATAGGGTAAGAGAAATTAAAACCAAATAAGAAATTAGAATACTCACTTTCTTATATTCTCAAACCATTAAAGTAAGTACCAATCTACTAACTCACAACATATGTATTTCTGAAATGAAGGAAGAAACACTAATAGACATTTTGAGTTAGAAGAATAAATAAACTATAAAACATTAGATGTGGGTAGAGTCTTTAAGACAAATTATTACCCATAAGATCTCCACCAAATATTCAACATATAAAAAGTGAACACGCACCAAAAAATACAATAACCTACAATAAGAGTAGAATGATATCTCACCTGAAACTGCAGGAGTATTTGTACTCGATTAACCTGAAAATTTAAAATGTTATATATTAAAAACCAAATTGAAAAAATTATATTGAAAAAAATGAAGAATATAATATAATACAAAAATTAGATGTGGGTAGGGTATTGATCAGAATTACATATAAGGAATCCAAACGTGTGTACAGGTAATATCAAGGTAATATCAACAAACATTCTTTTTCTATTTATCAGGTGAGGTGAGTAATGAGAGTGGACACCGAGCTTCAAATAGAGATTAGTATCTCTTGGTAATCAAATTATGGTCTTCTCACATCTGTTCAGTACAGACCTGTTGAGTTACGAAAGTCCCGAAACAACAAATACAGGAGAACAAAACCCTCACTGGCATGATTAGATGTATTACAACTACTCGAACGTTATAAAAATAATTCCTCAAATGTTATAAAGTTTGTCAAAAGGTAGCATGCCTTTATATGTATGGGCACGATTAGATCTATTACAGTGCGAAACAAATCCAATTTGAACCCTATAACGAAAACATTGCATACAAATTATGATTCCAATTGAAATATTGTGTAACATGTGTCTGATTCCAAATGAACTATAAGTTAGCAAAACTCCCCTATTGGATTTCAACAACAGTAGCTTGTAATAAATACCAGACGAAGTAATGATACACACAGAGTCAAACTGTACAATGAATATTATAAAATTTAGGACCAATTTGTATTCAAGAAACATTTCAAGACTTAACCTCGCAATCTCCCACTAACAATGCAAAATGCCAAGCATATGACAGTTTCATTTGACTGCTGGAGAAGCAGAATGAATGAGAACTAATGAGAATGAAGTTGGATAATTTTATTGATCTTTACAAAAACAAAACACAAATCACATGTACCATGGGCCACTAATACAATAATTATCTTTGTTAGATCCAAAACATTAAGCAAGGCACGTAAATAAATGATAACTAAGCATAGCAACACAACGCACTTGAGTTAAAAATATAAATACATAATAACGAAGCATAGCAACTAAGCATTATATAATTTAAACAACTAAACATATCTAATCCAAAATCAAAAATTGTAAAACACACAGATTTATAAAATAAAAATAAATAAAGAGAGGGGGGAGCTTGTAAAAAAAAGCATGACCCCAACACATATTAAAAACAAATATGACCCGACCACATTTAATGCAAAATCCAAGCACTTTGAATGGAAGAGCAATATATATCACACCCAAAGATTTGGCTACGTTTCTTCACCATCCTCCCAAGACGGGCGGGGGAGGTATGGGGGAACACCAAAACAACCAACACAAACAAAAGAACCGTATCCCTCACAATAGAATAAACTAATTCGTCACAAAAATAGCTGACATTTACACTCTTAATCACATTGTCACAAAATTCCTTTCAGTAAAACACCCATTCGGGTGTTTTCTCAAACATCTACTAGGCATGCCAAAAATATAAGGAGTAAGATGATATCAAAACTTGAAGAAATTCTATCGAGCGCAATTCTTGATCTACTGAAACAAAAAGAGATGATTAAACTTTGAATGTAAAACAATGAAAACACCTCAAAATATTCTTCTTATGTAGATAAAGTTCTTACAACCACCTCAAATTAAAAAAAAAATAACATATATAGTTCTAAAATCTGGGAGAAAACACATACATTATCTACAATATAAAAGAAATTAGCAACTATAGCTATATCCAAAAAATTAGAAACTATGGAATTCAACTATGATGAAGAGAAATCCAAAAACACGCATAAAAAATAATCAAACTCATTGTAATTATCACATGTAATTTCCAAGAGTTACCAACAACTAAAAAATAGAGAACTACTTTCCTTTCGCTTGGTAATTAAAAGGAAAAAACTGTAGAGATGTACCTACTTTCCTTTCTATTGGTACGACGTTTAATTTATCACCATGCAACTGAGATAATAAAATTGAATTTCCATTAGTACAAAAGAGTAAAAAGAATAATAATCATAAACAAAAAAGGATACAATTATAATTCTTTACAAAATATCACCCCCAATGAACTTTAACCAAAAAAGGATGCATTAAGTAAAACCAAGTTAAACCCAAAATCAAATAAAAAAAATGTTAGATCAGAAATACCCAATTAGAATACCCGAATCAATTATTTAAAACCCCCAAATTATTTATTTGAAACCCTTAAAACCCAACAATTCAAGTGAGTGGAGATTAAAATTCTTCAAATAACTTGATCAAAATCCTATAATCGAAATCAGATTCTTGAAATCAAAGAGTGTGTAATGTCACTTGAAACCCAACCCGCCAACGCATAGATAGCTTGAAATACTTCGCTTGAAACCCTAACCCCTTCACTATCGTTTCCTCCAAATCATAAACACATAAATAGAATTATCAAAATTAAACACCTACAAGTCCTAATTCAACATTTCAAAACCCTTAATTACAAAGCCAATAGAAAACCCTAAGCCCGCTTTGAAGCCTTAAATTACAAAGCCAACAACAAGGACAATTAATTTCTTATCTTCAGCTGATGACGATAGCAACGCGAGCTGATGACGGCGGCAACGCGATATGTTGACGATGACAACACAATGTGGGCGGCAGATGAGGGCTTTTGTTTGTGGGAGATGACCTCATTTTTTGGAGAAAGTGGGAGAGAGAGAGGAAGACGTGGGTGAAAAGAGGGAAGATGAGTTTAAATCTGTACCTGTGTTTGTGAAACTATGAATTTAGCCTTAGATTTGAATTAAAGTAAGCGAGAGAAATCAATTAAGAGGGAGACAAAAGAGGGGGAAACCTAAAATAAATGGGCAAAAGACTAAAATTGAATAGATCAATCTCAATCCTTTATTTGATGCATTGTTGGCTCAACGTGGACCCTTAATTGTGTTGTGATTTATGGAATATTGTCAAAACTTTTACTCCTTAATATATAAATATACACATGTGTGTGTGTGTGCGTGCGCGCGCGTGTGTGTAATACCTTGTAATTTTATTGATTTTTAATTGTGGGATTGATTGAATTAATTATGAAAAATTTACTTAAAAATTAATTCGAATTTAAATAAATATTAAGTAGCGAGACGAGGATTAGTATTTAGTGATGCGAATTATATTGAATATTACTGAGTGAATAAATTATTATGTGATTTTTAATTTATTAAAATTTTCGCGAGTGAAAAATACGACAATTTCAATAATTAAATAGGGATGCGCGTGTCAGTCGTGCCAGAACTCAATTTTTTGGATTAAAAGGTAATTTACTTTAAAGTCATCCAAATGGTCGTTTCGAGTGTACCAAAGTGTCCAGAAGAGTCAAGATAGTTAGTAATGTCTGCCCGGGGGTTTAGTTTGGGCCCTGGGGCAGTTTTAGGCCAAATCGATACCATGGAGGGGCATTTTAGTCCTTTGAAATTTTACAGGAAATAAACCCACGAATTTTATAAGGTTAAATTAGATGGTGTGTCAAGGAAGTTAAGCTTATCATAATCAAAAATTGAGAAAGGCTATCCAGGGAAGGAAGGAGGAGAATTCCAAAGGAGATTCAAGGATCTCCTACACCTCTTGCACCACCATCACCACCAACACGTAGATCGGAAAGAGAGCATCGCCCCCATACCATCTTCTTCATCAAATTAGAACTTCCATTAAAGTCAAGTATTTTATCTTGCAAAGATTCAGTGCATATATTATCCATGGTAGTTTATATTGAAAGAAATAACCATGAATAATTGATATTTCATAAATTTGGAGAATTAATCATGATTATGGGTAGGTTTTGCTTCTAGATAGATTTCTGGAATCATTGGAAAAATGAAATTATAACCTAAGTGTTATAAATAACGGATTAAATCTGAGAATTACGATGTTCTTGATACAATTTGAGGAACTTGGGTTCTTAAGAAATATAGGGACTTGTAAATTTAGGACAACAAACATTTTATTTATAGTTTTAGTCCCTATTTTTTAATAAATCCGCTGGCACGGACCCATATTCATAAAACGTCAACCAATCACAACATTCCACGTGTCCCTATAATTTGAAAATAGGGACTAAAAATGGATACGAAAATGTTTGTTTTCCTATATCCATAATCAATATTATTTTAAGACTTAAAAGTACATAATGTAAAGAAATATTCATGAATTAATCCAAGAAATCGATGCCCTATGCTGCTTTTATGATTCTTATATGTTACTACTCATGTAATTATGTTAGTACGACAGTTAGTATGATTTAATGGGAGTTTGGGATGATTAAATTGAGGATTTGAGGTTGAAATTGGGAGAAACCTGTAAGAAACACATATGAAAATTTTCCATACATGTACAAGAGAATGGATTCGAACCAGGCCGAATCAATTCGGCTGCCCATAACTATTTTTTATCCCCTTGCTGTTTAAATTTTTTTAGGGATGTTCGGGATTTAATTGCAGACTTTAATTTTAAACATATTGAAGAGTATTTGGGTATAGCAGTAGTCCTAGATTGTAATTTGGGTTTAGTTCCATGATAACGAATTAAAGGCTAAACTTAATTAGGTTTAATTGAGAGAAATACCAAAATTGGAGACTAATTCAAATCCCAAAAATCCAAATGTTATAACGACTTAGACTAGTAGGTTATAAGCGAGTTACTTACTGATATTATGTTAGGAAATAAAGGAGACACCTCAAGTGGTGAGAAGTACTTGGGATCATACGATGAGAACAATGATATATTTCATTAACATGTAAGATATTCGTGAGATAGATATACTCCATATAAAACATATGCTATAGGTTGTGCGTACACCTATATTAAAGATAGAGATTTATGTACTAAGGTTATGTGAATACCTAATGAATGATTGATTGATTGTGTGTATGACATACCTACCATACTTGCTATCATAGGAGGTCTTAGAAAGGGGACAATATTATCTTGATGAGCCTTCGGGGGGATTTTAGATTGGTGCCTGAGAACATAGGTCTCAGAAAGACTTATCAGTGAGTTGATAATTTTGAGGTCGTGTGGGTTCGTAGGTATGTGCATATCCCATAGGGATGGGAATTATTTTCTCCTATAATATGTGTGATTTATATTGATATGGTTCCAGAGTGATTCGAAACTTATAATCCTTATGTACATGATGTACTGGGATTTGATAACAGAGTATGTGTGCACCGCAGGTTTAGCCTTTTGGGGTGCCATATTAGTAGATATATGATAGTGATTTATACATTTACACTTGTGATTATTCTACTGTGTTGCTTAGAAGATGAAAAAGATTATAAGATCTTATATTAATCAATAATGTGGAAATTTGAAGGAGTAATGAGATACTTGAATTCGATTTAATTAATACTGAAAATGCAAGTTGTATTACTCAGGTAATACGGGTGGGCACAATGACTTAGGCATTCTAGTAGGAGACTCGATTGAAATTAGATAAGTGGGATAGCGTAATAAGGAAGGGTAATGAGCTTACGTTAGGCGTGCACATTACTTGAGAGGTGAGAATCTCAAGTGAGGGCACGTGGAACTAACATGTATATAATATTTACTATTTAATGAATTTTGAACATTTGCTAATTTTAAAATATTTCCAACTCGGGATCTGACCCGTTTTCTTTCAAATCTGTGTTGTTTTTGTAAAAACCTTTTAGGTGCCCAAACATATAAGTTCTTATCAGTTAATGTGTTGTAGCTGCTGTGGAAGTTACAGGACCTCGGTACTAGACGCCTCCACACATATCTTTGATTCTTTCTGAGTTATTTACTCCATTCGGGCCCATCATTATTCAAATGTATCCAGAGATAGAGATTACAGACATTTATTTATATTTCAGTGTTGGGTTTTATTTCATTTCAGACTATTGTATTTGGGATCTAGACTAGAAATGTTTATTCCAGACGCAGTTATTTCTTTATGTCATTTTCTTGCTATGCGATTGTTTAATGGATGGTGAATGTTTAGTTAATTATTTACTTAGTTTTATGTTAATTTAAAAGATAAAATTGGACACCATACTTTTTAACTACTAGGTGGTTAGTAATTAATAAATGTTTTTCAACGGTGATGCTAAGGCCGATCCAACTGGATATTCTATTTTAAATTTAATAAAGGACCGATCACCTGGTATTTAATTAGGTGGGGTATCACAGGTGGTATCAGAGCATCAGGTTGTAGAGTCCTTAAGATCTGTACGACTTTTCACGTTTCATCTTAGCATTTTCTTTGACATAGAGCCTTGTTATTGAATTGTCGTATTCCTCTTTATGCGACTTAAATCCTTCTGATACTAAATTTCGTGATATGATTCATATGCAAGTTTGGTTGGGCTTTGTAGACCGAACAATATAGGATGACTAGCGAAGCCTGTTAAAAGGACTGCGGGAGGAAAGGCTAAGTAGAAGCCATGGAATATTATGGGAACGGTGATCGCGATGGAAGTCACCATAATTATTGTTCCGAGGGATGACAATGGGATAATCACTTGGGGGAAGTATATTTCCCAAATATTGTCGTAGATAACAGTGATATAAACTCAGACTCACCCCATGTAGTAAGTAGGGGGAAGGGAGAGGGACTCTTTTGAAGAGTCACATGTAAGAATTTCAGGAAAAGAGGAAGTGTGATGGGCTAATGGAAGGATAATCCAAAGGCAATTGTGTAGGGTGGAGTACATCGACGCTCAGGATTAAATTTTAAGTGAAATTATTTTTACTCGGAGGAGCAGTGTATTAATGATGGGAGTCAGCCACCAGAACCATGGAGCGATAAATTAGTGACGAGAAATTTGGGTACGATTTGATCGTAAGATCTTCCATTTGCTATTCGTACAGAGATGCAAATGGAGTTTTGAAACTATTCATAAGTGGGAAAAACATAGACCAATAGTGAGGTAGTCACCCTATTTAGCAAACTGATTACCCAACAGAGGGGGTACAAAGAATATTAAATGGTCCGTAAGTTGATGATGGACCCATGATGAGATTTTACAAGCGTGGATGAGAAATATGATTACAGTAACTAGTGCCGATGTCATCAAGGTCGTATGTTTGCAAGTTTATATAAATGCTTCCATGAGAAGGGAGATGATCAGTGCATTAATTTGTATATTTTACACACAAATTTATACTATGTTAGTCCCATTTTAGTGTATTTAATAATTTCTTAGGACTATTTTATTAAAAAGAGGAAAAATTACAAAAATGATTGAATTCATATTGAAAATGGCAATTTTAAGTAAAAAATGGGCACTTCGATAATTTTATAATATTCTTGTGATAATTTGTGAAAGAAGTTGCCCAGTGAAATTTTTGCAGATAATGATGGAATTTGGTGCAAATTGATGATCAATTCAAAAAATGCGCAAAAAAACTGATTTTTACGGTCGTTCGAAAAAAGCTAATCGTAAAAAAGTCGGAAATTTTTATTCTCCGATTTGGACGAAACTCGGCATGCGTGTTCGGTAAGAAAAGATAAGAATTTTCGAGTGGGGGAAATTCCGTCCCTTATCACGATCCAAAGATTAAAGAGAGGAAGAGATAGCTACCAACACCATTCGGCCAATCAAAAAGAGTCACACCACAACTCAAATACCTCACCACTTGTCCTATAAAAAGAATCCTTGGGCTCATAATTTCGTAGACAATTAGAGAGGAATTTCGTGGAGGATTTTGGGGAGTAACTTTGAGTGATTGTAATCAATTCGAGGGCCAAGTTTTATCATTTTTTTAGAGGATTCAAGATTATTTGAGAGAACTATTTGTAAGTTTGGTTTATTATTGAAGATCTCTACTCACTCTTGCAATATCTCTTTCATTATGGTAGCTTGATTCTAATATTAGGAGTAGGGTGAAGTTTATCATAGTTAGCTATTATTGTCACGTTAATTTTATTATTGTTTATTTCCCACTTGTTTTAATTGTTATTAAAGATTCGGTATTCATTTTAAAGCGACACGAGAGTGTGTCTTAAAACCTTCAAGATAGTTTTGTCCAATCAAGTTTTGAAATTTAAAAATAGTAATTTTTGATGGATTATGCTTGCACTTTGATTATTTTGATAGTCCATGCTTAAATACATTTGCGAATTTTAAAACTTGTATTTTCTAAGGGAATAGGGATTTTAGCCGTCTATTAGAGACGTTAAAAATATTATGATCATAACCGTTATATTTTTCGAATTAAACGCGGCGAGAGTCGGTTTAATTTGAGTTATAAAAAGGGAATGACAACATTAAATTAGTGTCCAATATTAGTTACGTGATAAATGGACCCCGAATCCTAATTGTTTACAAATCTCTTGTGTTATTCTCATTTATCGTAGTTGTTTTTATTTAGTGTAATTTATAATTATTCTATACCCCATTTGATCTAGTTGGACAATTGCAATTCTTTTAATAATTAAAATTGACAAATCCTCGTGGGTTCGACCCGTACTTACACTCACTATTCAATAATAGCCCGTGCACTTGCGGTATTTTATAAAATTGACAACAAGTTTTTGGCACCGTTGCCCGGGATTTAACAATTTTTTTAAAAAAATTTGCGACTTTCAGACTAGTTTGTTTTAGTTTTTGCGTTTTTTTAGTAAAAAATTCATTAAAAAATAAAAAAACTCTTAAAGAGGCTAGAATTTAAAACGACTCCAACGCGAAGTTGTCAAATCGATTCCGTTTCACCTATTCTAGGATTGGTGGTTTTTAATGAGTCTTCGTACCGACCACCTACCTGGAGGTGAAATCGGAATTTGAGGAGACAACCTTAGTTGGTCGTCTTTTAAATTCTCCCCTGTCAAAGAGTAGGAGCTATCCAAAATAAAAAAATAAATTCATGTGTTGTAAATTGAAATTGGTGATCCTCGTATTATTATCCCGCTATCTTTCTCATATTCCTCAATGGATCCTGTGGACGTGTTTTTACAAAATACTGAAAATCTAGATGACTACGTATTTCAATTTAATTCAGATGGGTCAATAGTCATTTTAAAAATTAAATAAGGTATGGACGAGACTCCAACCCCTGTAATTACTATCGGTCCACCAAAATGTATCAATTGGAGAGAGGTGAACAAACGGTATAATGATTTTATTTCTAAACATAATCATGAATTAATTGGGGATAATCAATTTTGTGAGGAGAAAAAAATTTACAATCTTGACACGTGTAATACTTGTGATGATTTGGATGTTTGTCAAAAAATTTCTCCTAATTTAATTGAGCAAAATGTTGTTTCTTTTTAAATGTGGAAAAATTTATTTGAGGATTCGTCATACGATTTTAGTGATACTTCAAGTATTTATGACGGTCCTCCTGTTTTTTATGAAGAAAGTGTATCACCCAGTGATACATCTTCTTCCCACGCTTTTCATAAAATCTCACATTTAGGAGTGGAGTATGCATCGCCAATTTTACGTGACTATTTTCGAAAAAGGGATAATAAATATTTGGATCCTTATTGCAATTTATTACCTCCATGTGATGCATCGATATATAATTCATGCGATTCAAATTTATTTATTATTGATGATGTCGGTGCTCACCATTATGACCATCGATTCAAGATTGAAATTTGTGTTGTGCGGTCATGCTCTCATATTTATGATATTTTGGCACTTAGTTCTATAAAGTTTATTAATTGAATGACCCACAATTATTTCGATTATTAATTTATGGTGATGATCGTAATTGTCATGTGTTTGTATATTATTTGTGTATTTTTTTTTCTTTTTGTTATTTTTTCGTTAACACGTATCATCATTTAACTTATTTACTTTATTTTCTTTGTCCATATTTTTATTTAATCATACATTGAGGACAATGTAAAATTTAGGTTTTGGGGTAAGGATGATATTTTTGAAAAAATTAGAAAGAAATCAAAAAGATTTTCATTATAATTTAGTTTTGAAACAATTTCTTAATATTAGATTAATTCATTGATCTCTCAACGTATGAATTTTTTTACACATTAGCCATATAATATGATCGAAAATGGATATTGAGGAGAAAGTTAATATGATTAACGAATAAATGTGGAGTTTTTACCTGAACGAAACTTGAGAAATGAGATTACGCCATCGTTTGAAAGCCCAAAATTCAGCCTAAAATCCAACCTTTTTACATTATTACGTTGCAACCCCATTTGAGTCAAAAAGAAAATATGTCTTTTGTTGAAAACCCATTTTCCTACCTAACTCCAACTGGGAGTTTGAAGCCCATAAAACGAAGTCATACCCATTTTCTGAGAATACTAGGGTAAAATTACGGTTGAAAAAAAAAGTTCACAAAAGAATGATGTGTCAGAAAAAAAGAGAAAGGAAGAAAGAAAGAAAAAAAATATGAAAAAATGGAGTTGAAAAAAAAAAGAAAAGGAAAATGGAGGTGAAAAAAAATGGTTAAAAGTCTAAATACCGAAAAACCTCTATATTCTCAGAAATTTTGAACTCTAAAAAACCATTCTTTCTAGCCAAACCCGAGCCTATAATACAACCAAAGAAAGTCATAATCGATCTCAAGAGAAGTTAGTTATAGTGTGGAGAGAAGATGAATAGGATCTATTATGTGATTCAACGTTTTCAACAAGTAATCGATTTTCCATTCATGAGATCGTATTCATCCATTATCAAAAAAAATCCATTTTTGATCATCTATATGTGAACTTTGTCAATATAAATTTACTATTTTATTCACATATACCGAGAGAAAATAATCCATTTCCGAGTGTTCGATTGTGAGTGCATCCCGTGGGATTTTGAAATCAAAATGAACTTTCGGATAAGAAATGTAACGATCAAATCGTTTGAAATGGACGGTTATATTGGCTATGCTAACGTACACGATAAGTTGAGATTGAGAAGTGAAGTTCTACTATATTTATGAAGTTTGCATTCAAACTTGGTTATATTACTTTTGAGACTTTTGTATTGAGTCATGTTTTTTGAATTTTGTGGGTATATTCACTGCAAATCCTCACGAGATAAAACTTGTCCACTAGGGTAACCTAGGGGTTTAACGGCTTGTTGCATATGCTAAGTGCAATCGTGAATCCTACAAAAGTGAGTTAGATTTTAATTTTTAGTGTTGCTCGAGGACTATCAAAGTTTAGGTTTGGGGGTATTTGATGAGTGCATTATTTTGTATATTTTATACCCAAATTTATACTTTGTTAGTCCCATTTTAGTGTATTTAATAAGTTCTTAGGACTATTTTATTAAAAGAGGAAAAATTGCGAAAATGATTAAATTCATATTGAAAATGGCAATTTTAAGTAAAAAATGGGCACTTCGATAATTTTATAATATTCTTGTGCTAATTTGTGAAAAATGTTGCCTAGTGAACTTTTTGCAGATAATGATGGAATTTGGTGCAAATTGATGATCAATTCAAAAAAGGCGTGAAAAGGCTGATTTTTACCGTCGTTCGAAAAAAGATAATCGTAAAAAAGTCAGAAATTTTTATTCTCCGATTTGGACGAAACTCGGCATGCGTGTTCGGCAAGAAAAGATAAGAGTTTTCGAATGGGGGAAAATTTCGTCCCTTATCATGATCCAAAGATTAAAGAGGTGAAGAGATAGCTACCAACACCATTCGGCCAATCAAAAACAGTCACACCACAACTCAAATATCTCACCACTTATCCTATAAAAAGAACCCTTGGGCTCATAATTTCGTAGACAATTAGAGAGGAATTTCATGGAGGATTTCAGGGAGCAACTTTGAGTGATTGTAATCAATTCGAGGGCCAAGTTTTTATCATTTTTTTAGAGGATTGAAGATTGTTGTGAGAGAACTATTTGTAAGTTTGGTTTATTAATGAAGATCTCTACTCATTCTTGCAATATCTCTTTCATTATGATAGCTTGATTCTTATATTAGGAGTAGAGTGAAGTTTATCATAGTTAGCTAATATTGTCACGTTAATTTTATCGTTGTTTATTCCCTACTTGTTTTAATTGTTATTAAAGATTCAGTATTCATTTTAAAGCGACACGAGCGTGTGTTTTAAAACCTTCAAGATAGTTTTGTCAAATCAAGTTTTGAAATTTAAAAATAGTAATTTTTGATGGATTATGCTTGCACTTTGATTATTTTGATAGTCCATGCTTAAATACATTTGCGAATTTTAAAACTTGTATTTTTTTAGGAAAAGGGATTTTAGCCATCTATTAGAGACGTTAAAAATATTATGATCATAATCGTCATATTTTAGGAATTAAACGCGGCGACAGTCGATTTAATTTGAGTTATAAAAAGGGAATGACAACATTAAATTAGTGTGCAATATTAGTTACGTGATAAATTGACCCCGAATCCTAATTATTTCCTAATTTTTTACAAATCTCTTGTGTTACTATCATTTATCGTAGTTGCATTTATTTAGTATAATTTATAATTATTCTCTACCCCATTTGGTCTAGTTGGACAATTTTAATCTTTTAATAATTAAAATTGACAAATCCTCGTAGATTCGACCAGTACTTACACTCGCTATTCTATAATGGCCTGTGCACTTTCGGTATTTTATAAAATTGACAACAAGTTTTTGGCACCGTTGCCCATAATTTAACAATTTTTTTTAAAGAAGTTGCGACTTTCGGACTAGTTTGCTTTACTTTTTGCGTTTTTTAGTAAAAATTTCGTTAAAAAAGTAAAAAATAAAAATAATAATAAAACTCTTAATGACGCTAGAATTAAAATCCACTCCAATGCGAACCTGTCAAATCGATTCCGTTTCACCTTATCTAGGATTGGTGGTTTTTAATGAGTCTTCGTACCGACCACCTACCTGGAAGTGAAATCGGAATTTGAGGCGACAATCGTAGTTGGTCGTCTTTTAAATACTCCCTTGTCAAAGAGTATGAGCTATCCAAAATAAAGAAATAAATTCATGTGTTGTAAATTGCAATGGGTGATCCTCATATTGTCATCCCTCCATCTTTCTCATATTCCTCAATGGATCCTGTGGACTTGTTTTTAAAAAATACTGAAAATCTAGATGACTACGTATTTCAATTTAATTCAGATGGGTCAGTAGTCATTTTAAAAATTAAAGAAGGTATGGATGAGACTTCAACCCCTATAATTACTATCGGTCCATCAAAGTGTATCAGTTGGAGAGAGGTGAACAAATGGTATAATGATGCTATTTCTAAAAATAATCATGAATTAATTGGGGATAATCAATTTTGTGAGGAGAAAAAAATTGACAATCTTGACACGTGTATTGTGATGATTTGGATGTTTATCAAAAAAATAATCCTAATTTAATTGAGCAAAATGCTGCTTCCTTTTATATGTGGGAAAATTTATTTGAGTATTCGTCATCCAATTTTAGTGATACTTCAAGTATTTATGACGGTCCTCCTATTTTTGATGAAGAAAGTGTATCACCCAGTGATACATCTTCTTCCCACGCTTTTCATAAAATCTCACATTTAGGAGTGGATTATGCATCCCCAATTTTACGTGACTATTTTCGAAAAAGAGATAATAAATATTTGGATCCTTATTGCAATGTATTACCTCCATGTGATGCATCGAAATGTGATTCATGCGATTCAAATTTATTTATTATTGATGATGTCGGTGCTCACCATTATGACCATGGATTCAAGATTGAAATTTATGTTATGCGGTCATGCTCTCAAATTTATGATATTTTGGAACTTAGTGCTATAAAGTTTATTAATTGGAATGACCCACAATTATTTTGATTATTAATTTATGGTGATGATGTTAATTATCATGTGTTTGTATATTATTTGTGTATTTTTTTTCTTTTTGTTATTTTTTAGTTAACATGTATCATCATTTTACTTATTTACTTTATTTTCTTTGTCCATATTTTTATTTAAGCATACATTGAGGACAATGTAAAATTTAGGTTTGGGGGTAAGGATGATATTTTTGAAAAAATTAGAAAAAAATCAAAAAGATTTTCAATATAATTGAGTTTTGAAACGATTTCTTAATATAGGATTAATTAATTGATCTCTCAGCTTATGAATTTTTTTACACATTAGCCATATAATATGATCGAAAATGGATATTGAGGTGAAAGTTAATATGATTAACGAATAAATGTGGAGATTTTAACCCAGTGAGATTTTTGTGCCATTTATCGTATTCGAGAGATTTAAATCAATCCGAGTTAAAATGACTCAAACTTTTTTTCAGTGATAAATTCGTTGATGATCTCAAATTCTTTGTTTTGTTCGATTACTGAAAACTAAAGGTCAAAATGTGAATCTTAAAGCACTAGAAGTCTTGGTAAGTCGTCTTGAGACAAATTAACTGAACGAAACTTGAGAAATGAGATTAGAGTATCGTTTGAAAGCCCAAAATTAAGCCTAAAATCCAACCTTTTTACATTATTCCGTTGCAAGCCCATTTGAGTCAAAAAGAAAATCTATCTTTTGTTGAAAACTCATTAACCTACCTAACTCCAACTGGGAGTTTAAAGCCCATAAAACGAAGTTATACCCATTTTCTGAGAATACTAAGGTAAAATTATGGTTGAAAAAAAATTTCGCAAAAGAATGATGTGTCAAAGAAATAAAGAAAAAAATATGAAAAAATGGAGTTGAAAAAAAAAAGAATAAAAGGAAAATGGAGTTGAAAAAAAAAGAATAAAAGGAAAATGGAGGTGAAAAAAATGGTTAAAAGTCAAAATACCGAAAAATCACTATATTCTCAGAAATTTTGAACTCTAAAACACCATTCTTTCTAGCCAAACCCGAGCCTATAATACAACCGAAGAAAGTCCTAATCGATCTCTAGGGAATTTAGTGATAGTGTGGAGAGAAGATGAATAGGATCTATTGTGCGATTCAACGTTTTCAACAAGTAATCGATTTTTCATTCATGAGATCGTATTCATCCATTATTTAAAAAAATCCATTTTTAATCATCTATATGTAAAATATGTCAATATAAATTTACTCTTTTATTCACATATACCGACAGAAAATAATCCATTTTCGAGTGTTCGATTGTGAGTGCATCCTGTGAGATTTTGAAATCAAAATGAACTTTCAGATAAGAAATGTAACGATCAAATCTTTTGAAATGGACGGTTATATTTGCTATGCTAACGCACACGATAAGTTGAGATTGAGAAGTGAAGTTCTACTATATTTATGAAGTTTGCATTCAAACTTGGTTATATTACTTTTGAGTCTTTTGTATTGAGTCGAGTTTTTTGAATTTTGTGAGTATATTCACTGAAAACCCTCACGAGACAAAACTCGTCCACTAAGGTAACCCAGGGGTTTAACGGCTTGTTGCATATGCTAAGTGCAATCGTGATTTCTACGAAAGTAAGTTAGATTTTAATTTTTAGTATTGCTCGGGGACTAGCAAAGTTTAGGTTTTGGGGTATTTGATGAGTGCATTATTTTGAATATTTTTTACCCAAATTTATACTTTGTTAGTATCATTTTAGTGTATTTAATAAGTTCTTAGGACTATTTTATTAAAAAGAGGAAAAAATGCAAAAATGACTGAATTCATATTGAAAATGGCAATTTTAAATAAAAAATGGGCACTTCGATAATTTTATAATATTCTTGTGCTAATTTGTGAAAAAAGTTGCCTAGTGAAATTTTTGCAGATAATGATGGAATTTGGTGCAAATTGATGATCAATTCAAAAAGGCGCGAAAAAGCTCATTTTTACGGTCGTTTGAAAAAAGCTAATCGTAAAAAAGTCAGAAATTTTTATTCTTCGATTTGGACGAAACTTGGCATGTGTGTTCGGCAAGAAAATATAAGAGTTTTCGAATGGGGGGAAATTCCGTCCCTTATCATGATCCAAAGATTAAAGAGGTGAAGAGATGGCTACCAACACCATTCGTCCAATCAAAAAGAGTCGCACCACAACTCATATACCTCACCACTTTTCCTATAAAAAGAACCCTTGGGCTCATAATTTCATAGACAGTTAGAGAGGAATTTCGTGGAGGATTTCGGGGAGCAACTTTGAGTGATTGTAATCAATTCGAGGGCCAAGTTTTTATCATTTTTTTAGAGGATTGAAGATTGTTGTGAGAGAACTATTTGTAAGTTTGGTTTATTAATGAAGATTTCTACTCATTCTTGCAATTTCGCTTCCATTATGGTAGCTTGATTCTTATATTATGAGTAGGGTGAAGTTTATCATAGTTAGCTAATATTGTCATGTTAATTTATCGTTGTTTATTCCCTACTTGTTTTAATTGTTATTAAATATTCGGTATTCATTTTAAGGCGACACGAGAGTGTGTTTTAAAACCTTCAAGATTGTTTTGTCAAATTAAGTTTTGAAATTTAAAAATAGTAATTTTTGATGGATTATGCTTGCACTTTGATTGTTTTGATAGTCCATGCTTAAATACATTTGCGAATTTTAAAACTTGTATTTTCTAAGGGAATAGGGATTTTCGCAGTCTATTAGAGACGTTAAAAATATTATGATCATAACCGTCATATTTTTCGAATTAAACGCGGCGAGAGTCGGTTTAATTTGAGTTATAAAAAGGGAATGACAACATTAAATTTGTGTGCAATATTAGTTTCGTGATAAATGGACCCCGAATCCTAATTATTTCCTAATTGTTTACAAATCTCTTGTGTTATTCTTATTTATCGTAGTTGCTTTTATTTAGTGTAATTTATAATTATTCTCTACCCCATTTGATCTAGTTTGATCGTTTCAATTCTTTTAACAATTAAAATTGATAAATTCTCGTAGATTCGACCCGTACTTACACTCGCTATTCTATAATAGCCCATGCCCTTGCGGTATTTTATAAAATTGACAACAAGTTTTTTGCGCCGTTGCCAGGGATTTGAATTTTTTTTAAAGAAGTTGTGACTTTCGGACTCGTTTGTTTTACTTTTTGTGTTTTTTTTAGTAAAAATTTCATTCAAAAAATAAAAAATAAAAAAACCCTTAACGAGGCTAGAATTAAAAGCTACTCCAACGCGAACTTGTGAAATCGGTTCCGTTTCATGTTATCTAGGATTGGTGATTTTTAATGAGTCTTCGTACCGACCACCTACCTGGAGGTGAAATCGGAATTTGAGGAGACAACCGTAGTTGGTCGTCTTTTAAGTTCTCCCCTGTCAAAGAGTAGGAGATATCCAAAATAAATAAATAAATTTATGTGTTGTAAATTGCAGTGAGTGATCCTCTTTTTGTTATCCCGTCATCTTTCTCATATTCCTCAATGGATCCTGTGGACGCGTTTTTAAAAAATACTAAAATCTAGATGAATACGTACTTCAATTTAATTCAGATGGGTCAGTAGTCATTTTAAAAATTAAGGAAGGTATGGATGAGACTCCAACCCCTGTAATTACTATCGGTCCACCAAAGTGTATCACTTGGAGAGAGGTAAACAAACGGTATTATGATGCTATTTCTAAAAATAATCATGAATTAATTGGGGATAATCAATTTTGTGAGGAGAAAAAAATTAACAATCTTGACACGTGTAATACTTGTGATGATTTGGATGTTTGTCAAAAAAAAATTCCTAATTTAATTGAGCAAAATGCTTCTTCTTTTTATATGTGGGAAATTTTATTTAAGGATTCGTCATCCAATTTTAGTGATACTTCAAGTATTTATAACGGTCCTCCTGTTTTTTATGAAGAAAGTGTATCATCCAGTGATACGTCTTCTTCCCACACTTTTCATAAAACCTCACATTTAGGAGTGGAGTATGCATCCCCAATTTTACATGACTATTTTGGGAAAAGGAATTAGAAATATTTCGATGCTTATTGCAATTTATTACCTCCATGTGATGCATCGACATATGATTCATGCGATTTAAATTTATTTATTATTGATGATGTCGGTGCTCACCATTATGACCATGGATTCAAGATTGAAATTTGTGTTGTGCGGTCATGCTCTCAAATTTATGATATTTTGGTACTTAGTACTATGAAGTTTATTACTTGGAATGACCCACAATTATTTCGATTATTAATTTATGGTGATGATGGTAATTTTCATGTGTTTGTATATTATTTGTGTATTTTTTTTCCTTTTGTTATTTTTTAGTTAACATGTATCATCATTTTACTTCTTGACTTTATTTTCTTTGCCCACATTTTTATTTAAGCATACATTGAGGACAATGTAAAATTTAGGTTTGGGGGTAAGGATGATATTTTTGAAAAAATTAGAAAAAAATAAAAAAGATTTTCAATAGAATTGAGTTTTGAAACGATTTCTTAATATATGATTAATTCATTGATCTCTCAACTTATGAATTTTTTTACACATTAGCCATATAATATTTTTACCGACAGAAAATAATCCATTTTCGAGTGTTCGATTGTGAGTGCATCCTGTGAGATTTTGAAATCAAAATGAACTTTCGGATAAGAAATGTAACGATCAAATCTTTTGAAATGGACGGTTATATTTTCTATGCTAACGCACACGATAAGTTGAGATTGAGAAGTAAAGTTCTACTATATTTATGAAGTTTCCATTCAAACTTGGTTACATTAATTTTGAGTCTTTTGTATTGAGTCAAGTTTTTTGAATTTTGTGGGTATATTCTCTACAAACCCTCACGAGACAAAACTCGTCCACTAGGGTAACCTAGGGGTTTAACGGCTTGTTGCATATGTGTAACAACCCTCACTTTTGAGAACTTATTTTATATTAAGTTACTATGTGAAGTAATTATATAAAATGTTAGAAAATGGAGTAAATATTAATTGAATGAGTTTAAAGATAATATTTGCTAGATTGTTGCATATTTACTGTATGTGTAAATAAATATCATCATGCTACGTTTTATAGTGTCATATGCTTTAAATGACATGTGTGGTTTAAATGAAACAGGAACTTGAAATGATTTATAAAATTGTCGGATGCCAATTTAGAGGGCGTAGTTAGTCCTGAAATGTGCGAGATATCAAAATAAGTGCCATATTGTATTTTTGAGTTTCGGGCACTTTTGACTAGTTATAGCTTAAATGCGTAGTTGTGAGTCATTTTAATGTGGTATTAGCCAATTAAGTTGGGAATTAAGGAGAGAGGCACAATTTAAGTCTTGCACCTCAATTATTTCTCTTAAGTGTATTTACTAACCTAAAGAGAAAGAGAGAAGAAGATAATTGAGGAGAAAATAGGAGAAAAGGAAGAAAATTAGAGATTGAAGATTGGGATTGTTTCTACCAAGTGAAATCTGAGATTTCAACCTCAAGGCAAGTTTTCTACTTGCTAATATGTGATTTAAGATGAATAAATTGTATTGATTGTTGTGTATGTGAATCAAATGAACAAATATGGATTTTATGGTGTTTAAGCCCTAATCATAGTTTAAGTTGATGATATAGTAGGTTATGGTAGTTGATAATCATGTAGGATGGTTTTGGGTAGATTCATGGTGATGGATGTGTGTAAAAATGGATGAGATTTGGGGTTTAGGGAAAATCTAGGGTTCATACCCGTAGCCCATTATTGGCAAATTCGCAGGGGCGAATCGATTTGGCCTTAGGGCAAATCGATTCACTAAGGGGTCAGCCAACAGGTCTACAAACACGAATCTATTAGGGTTAAGGCCGAATCGATTCGGCTGAGGCAGAAACTTGGATTCTCCATCCGAATCGATTCACTTTTGGGCGAATCGATTCGCTGCTTGGGGCTAATCGATTCGGCCCTAGGGCGAATCGATTAGAAATCATGCTGTTTTGAGTTATTTTTCTAAATCAATTTTCACCCTCTTTCTTTAGGCTTAGGACTTAGGAACCTTCTTGTATGAAGTAAACTTAGAGTCCTATATTCTTGATTTGTTAGTTAACTACCCTACATTAGAAATGGTTTAAATGGGGCATATTCCAGGGGTGTACAAATTGATGTTAGGGCACTCTTTTCCTTTAGTTAACTATTATGAGACTAGGAGTTGTAAGGTCATATTGGGAGACTTTAAAAGATCAATTGAGGTACGATAGTCTTGGTGGTTTATAATAACACCCTAAAATGTTTGGAGAATAAATTGAGAGTTTATTCATTCATTGAGGCTGTAATGATGATATGAATTACGTATGGCTCCGGATAAAATGATATGTATTTATTAAAATGGAAATGAAAATGGTAAATAATAATTTACTCAAACACACCTCTCTAAATGCTATCATAAGGGAAGTTCGCGCATGAGGTGAAGCCCCTGGCTAATGAATGTTGGGTGAATATATTCCTCGGTCATATGACCGGTTATTATGTATGTTGTATTTATTGTTGCGACTGTGAGGTAATTCTGGGTGTGGTTATGACTCACTCGTAGGTATATGGCCACTTCCCGACGTTGCGTTAGGATCCCAGGTTGTCTTGGTTGATAAGCCCTGGAAGATGATAGTCATTTAGGGGCGCGCACAGTGGGGAAACCCGAATGGGCGGTCTTAGAATCGTTATATGTATATGAATATAACTATTCTTATTCAAGTTGGACTTGGTTTATGATAAATTCCATAAAGAGCATATAACTGTGATTATGTTTCATAATGAGAAATGGAACAATGAAATGGAACGGAGTAAATGATGGAGGATTTTTAATTAATGATATTCATTCATATCCTTTTGCATAATTGAATTATTATTATGATCATTAAATTGCTTTAGATTATGCTTTGAGATTGTGTAGGTAGATTATTATCTTTATCAATCATGATTAACTTTTCATAATTGTCATACTCTTTATTCATCTGGTGATCATATAAAATCAGGCCCTGACCCGTTCATATTTCTTGTTTGTGCATGAATCTTATATTCGCTCAGGTGCTCCGTCGCAAGGACGCCCGTACTGACTTCCTATTTCGGTGTTTTGGGGGAGCCGTGATACTTTGCGGATATTAGGGGATATGTTGTTATAGACGCCTATATTTTTGTACTCTAGTTATGATTGGGTCTTTTACTCGGGCGCGTGGCCCAATCTTTTGTATTTTCTTATTGTAATGTATTATGTAACTTAATGACCTTGTTTAATATTGTTGTAAGAGACTGTTGACCGACAGCATATTCGGTCCCCTTATTGTATACTTGATGCGGATGTATTATAAGTCCTTTTGGGTTTCCACTTTCTTTTCAAATTGGGTTGTTTAAATTCTTTCTTTAACTTATAAAACAAAATTTTTGGCAACCCGTTTTTCTGAAATATAGGGTGGTTATCCCGTATACTTATTGTATTATTGTGATGCTGAGAATGGTCCATCTATGATTCCCATTATTATTGGAGTATCGGGCTGGCCACCCCTTATTTTGGTGAGCGGGTTGTCACAGATGGTATCAAAGCATCAGGTTCTAGAGTCTCTAGGATCTATGCGTATTTGTCATGTTCTACCATAGCGTTCTTTGATATAGAACTTAATATTAGGATTGTTTTGTTGCCTATGTTTGCGATCTTCTGTAAGATAGATTATTTTATATAGTGTTCTGATTCTATTGTTTCTTCATCTCAAATGCCGCCTAAGAGAGGTCGCCCCGCTAGAAGGAATAGAGTTGTAGAAGAGGAGGTAGGTCCTCCACCGCCACAGTCGGGAACTATAAATGCTACTGAAGTAGCAAATATTATGGCCCAAGCGATCAACGCAACGATGACTGTCGTGGTTCAATAATTACCACAAGATCAACCGCAAAGAGCTCATGAGGTACAAGATCCTGCGGGACCTTTTCCCTGGGAGAGAGTTAGGGAATCCTTTTTAAAGGGCCATCCCCTAGAATTTCAAGGAGGTTCTGACGTCATTATAGCTAATCAGTGGGAAAAGAATATGCAGCGCCATCTGCGCATGGTGGAGTGTAGTGAGGAGAGGAAACAAATCTTTGCTACTTTTAAACTCGTTGGAGCTGCACTACATTGGTGGGAGTCCATGGCTACGCCAGAGTAGAGAGATGCTATGACCATCAATGATTTTTGGGTTCTGTTTAATCGAAAGTAATTCCCTCCTACAGTTCAAAGGGAGATGAGAAGAAAACTTCAAGATATGATGCAAGAAGAGCGTTCAGTCACGGAGTATGAAGAGGAATTCACGCGGTTAGCTAGTTTTGTACCTGATGAGGTGACTCCGGAGGAGAGGAGGATATCCAAATTTATTGGAGGTTTGCACTGGAGGATACGGTAACATTTGCTGGGTAATCCAGCCTTACAGACTTTTGGAGATGTGATGAACGCGGAGTTACTCCATTGTCAGGAACATCAGTTGTATGTTCAAGGTAGTAAGAAGGCTTTAGTTTTGGGGCAAGCTGGGAAAATCGGAGGCAATGGGATAGGAGGAGGAGCACTACCCTCGTCCCAATCTTTGGGAAATAAAAAAAAAGAAAGGGACCCCCAGCAAGGGGACTTGTCTAAACGGCAGCATTTTGGTGGATTCAATGTTGGTGGTAGTAATATTAGGCACGATCAAGGTGCCCCACAACAACCACAAGCAGGTCGGGGTGGTAATGGAGGTAGAGGCCATCCAGGCCAAGGAGTTAGGCAGTTTAGAAATAATCGGGGCCAGAATCAGGAGAATATGAAGAATCAATGCTTTCAATGCGGAGAGTTGGGTCACTATAGGAGGGCGTGTCCTCAGTTGATTGGGGGATAACTTCCTAGGGTTCCACAGCAGCCACAGGCTCAGTTACCGCCACAAGTACCTAATCTAGTTGTCCCTCCATAACCAGGACAACTACAGTATGGTCGTGTTTACCACATTCAGGATGCTATGCTTCCTCCGGCCCAGTCTGCGCCTCCCGCTATTGAGGGTAAGTTTTTCATTCAGGGGCATATGGGTCATGTATTATTTGATACGGGTGTGACACACTCGTTTATTTTTAGAAGCTTTGCTCAGTCTAGAGAGTTGATTAAATCTGCAGAGAGTACCTTCACTAGTGTTGAATCTTCTATGGGTGATGGTTCACTCATTTTCTTTGTTTGTAAACAAATACGAATAAATCTTGGTAACTTGTGTTTTGAGGCCGATTTACTCATCCTTTATATGGTCAGGTATGATATAATTCTGGGTATGGATTGGCTAGTGAAGTATTGTGCAATAGTTAATTGCTATGGGAAAAGTATAGTTTTTGCCATTTCGGGGCAAGAAATGTTTTTAGTGGCTATGCCTCGTTCAGAAGGAGGTTATAACACTTACTTGTATTGTATCGTGGAAGAGACTTCTCAGGATATAGTCGTTTCCTTAGATTCGATTACGGTTGTTAGAGATTTCCAAGATGTTTTTCAAGCAATATCGGGTTTGCCTCCGAGTAGGGAGATTGAGTTTGTAATTTATTTAGCGCCAGGAATGAGACCGATTACTAGAGCTCCTTACCATATGGCTCCTGTTGAAATGAGGGAGTTAAGGGATCAGATTCAGGACTTGCTAGAGCAAGGGTTTATTAGGCAAATCACGTCTCTGTGGGGCGCTACAGTGTTATTTGTGAAGAAAAGGGACGGTTCCCTCCGGTTGTGCGTTGTCTACAGAGAGTTGAATAAAGTCACCATACGGAACAAATAACCGTTGCCTCGAATTAATGATTTGTTTGATCAACTTAGGGGAGTGTCTCTAAAATAGATTTGAGGATAGGGTATCACCAGTTGCGGATACGGGAGCAAGATGTGTCCAAGACTGCGTTCCTAACGAGATATGGGTCCTATGAATTTTTGGTTATGCCTTTCAGACTAACTAATGCTCCTGCCGTGTTTATGGACCTTATGTATAAGGTGTTTTGAGACTTCCTGGACTAGTTTGTCATCGTGTTCATTGATGATATTCTAGTGTATTATCAAACAGAAGACGATCATGCTACTTATTTCGGTTGGTCCTGCAAAAATTGAGGGATCACCAATTGTATGCCAAGTTCGAGAAGTGTGGTTTTTGGTCTCAGGAGGTACAGTTCCTGGGTCACATTGTGACAGCCCAGGGTATTTTGGTAGACCCAAGTAAAGTTATTGCGGTGAGGGAGTGGGGTCAGCCCAAGACACCTATCGAGATTTGTAGTTTTCTGGGTTTGGCGGGTTATTACTGCCGATTTATCAAGGGTTTTTCTAAAATTGCTAGCCCTTTGATAAATTTAACCCGGAAAGGGGTGAGGTTTGTTTGGGATAATTCTTATCAGTCGAATTTTGATGAGCTCAAGGATAGGTTGACTTCTGCCCTAGTCCTTGCGTTACCAAGGCCAGGATTGGAATATTTAGTCTTTACCGACGCATCTCTACAAGGATTGGGAGGTGTACTTCAACAAGATCAATGGGCTATTTCTTATGCTTCTCGCAAGCTAAAGCCCTATGAAAATAATTATCCGATGCATGATTTGGAACTTGCCGCAGTTGTTTTTGCCTTGAAGATTTGGAGGCATTATCTCCTAGGGGAGAAATTTAGTTTTTTCACGGACCACAAATCGTTGCAATATTTGTTTTCCCAGAGAGACATAAATATGCGACAACGCCGGTGGTTAAAGTTTGTGAAAGACTACCAATTCGACAGCCACTATCACCCGGGCAAGGCGAATGTGGTGGCGGATGCTTTGAGTAGAAATCCCGAGAGGGAGTTAGCGTAGGTATGGAAAGCCAAATGGAAAGAGCTTAGTCAGGAGGACACTGTTGCTAGGGCGTATATGTCGTTGTTGACCGTTATGCCTACTATTGTGGCAAGGGTTGTAGAAGCTTAAGGAAGGGGTAAAGGTTGTCAGGACCGTATACGCCAATTATTAACCGAGGGAGCGGAATCATACTTTATAAGTTAGGAGGGTGGATTACGCTTCCACGAGAGACTCATTATCCCGGATGAAGGGTATTTAAGACGGGCCGTGATTATAGAATCTCATGGGTCTAAATTTTCAGTGCATCCTGGTGGGGATAAGATGTACCAAGACATGCGCCATTAATATTGGTGGGCGGGCATAAAGCGAGATATTTTCGAGTTCGTTTCCCAGTGTACTACTTGTCAATTGGTCAAGATAGATCATCAAAGACCAACGGGTTTGTTACAACCATTGGAAATTCCGGTATGGAAGTGGTAAAGTATATCGATGGATTTCATCACGGGCGTGCCAACGTCGCAAAATGGTCATGATTCTATTCGGGTTATCGTTGATCGTTTGACTAAGTCGGCACATTTCCTACCGGTACGCATCGATTATAATACTGTTCGTTATGCCCGACTATTTATTACAGAGGTTGTTAGACTCAACGGGGTGACAATAAATATAGTCTCTTACAGAGATAAGATATTTGTTTCCCATTTTTGGCGAATTTTCTAAGAAGCTATGCGAACCGATTGAAATTGTGTACTTCTTATCACCCTCTAACAGATGGGCAGACAGAAAGAGTAAACCAAATGTTGTAGGATATGCTCCGAATGTGTATGCTTGATTTCAAAGGTGGTTGGGAATAATATCTCTCTTTGGTCGAATTTGCTTATAATAATTCGTACCAATTTACTATTGGGATGGCACCCTATGAAGCTCTTTATGGCGGGCCTTGTAGATCACCCACTTGTTGGTTAGAGGTGGGGGATAATAAATTTTTTGGACCTGAAATGATCCAAAATACTTCTTCCAAGATTGAACTCATTCAGAATCGCATTCGAATAGCTCAAGATCGTCAAAAGAGTTATGCCTATGCGAATATAAGGCATGTAGAGTTGTAAGTTGGGGATCAAGTCTTGGTGCGGATATCGCCAATGAAAGGTATAAAGCATTTTGGGAGGAAAGGAAAGCTTGCGCCGTGCTATGTTGGACCTTTTCCCGTTATTTCCAAGGTAGGTCCAGTGGCGTATCAACTTGCCTTACCGGAATACTTATAATAACTCCATGATGTGTTTTATATTTCCACTTTGAAGAAGTATAAGAGGTGTGAAGGAGCCCTTTGGCATATTCCTTTGGAGGATATTGATTTGCAACCCGATATTTTATATGAAGAACAACCGATAGCAATCTTAGAACACGGAGAGCGTAAATTGAGATCACGAGTGGTTCCCTTGGTGCGAGTTCAATGGGGTCATCACGACGCCAAGGAATCAACGTGGGAGCGTGAGGACGATATGCGGGAAAAGTATTCGCATCTCTTTATACAAGGTACGCCTGAATTTTGAGGGAAAAATTCCCTCATAATGGGGGGAGTATGTAGCAACCCTCGCTTTTGAGAACTTATGTTATATTAATTTATTGTGTGAAGTAATTATATAAAATGTTGGAAAATGGAGTAAATATTAATTGAATGAGTTGAAAGATAATATTTACTAGATTGTTTCATATTTACTGTATGTGTAAGTAAATATCATCATGCTACTATTTATAGTGTCATATGCTTTAAATGTTTAAATGAAACCGGAACTTGAAATGATTTATAAAATTTCCGGATGCCAATTTAGAGGGCGTAGTTAGTCCCGAAATATGTGAGATAGTCAAAATAAGTGCCATATTGTATTTTTGAGTTTCGGGCACTTTTGACTGGTTATAGCTTTAATGTGTAGTTGTGAGTCATTTTAATGTGGTATTAACCAATTAAGTTGGGAATTAAGGAGAGAAGCACGATTTAAGTCTTGCACCTCATTTATTTCTCTTAAGTGTATTTACTAACCTAGAGAGAAAGAGAGAAGAATAGAATTGAGGAGAAAAGAGGGGAAAAAGAAGAAAATTGGAGATTGAAGATTGGGATTGTTTCTGCTAAGAGAAATCTGAGATTTCAACCTCAAGGCAAGTTTTCTACTTGCTAATATGTGATTTAAGATGAATAAATTGTATTGATTGTTGTGTATGTGAATCAAATGAACAAATATAGATGTTATGGTGTTTGAGCCCTAATCATAGTTTAAGTTGATGATATAGTAGGTTATGGTAGTTGATAATCATGTAGGATGGTTTTGGGTAGATTAATAGGGATGGATGTGTGTAAAAATGGAGGATATTTGGGTTTTAGGGAAAAGCTAGGGTTCATAACCCATAGCCCATTCTTGGAAAATTCGCAGGGGCGAATCGATTCGGCCCTAGGGCGAATCGATTCACTAAGGGGTCATCCTATAGGTCTTCAAACCCGAATCTATTAGGGTTAAGGCCGAATCGATTCGACTGAGGCAGAAACTTGGATTCTCTATCCGAATCGATTCGGCCCTAGGAAGAATCGATTCGAAATCATGTTGTTTTGAGTTATTTTGCTTGAAAGATTTAATTGAAACGTGATAGTTTTTATTTCCTTGGGTACTTTGGACTCTACGAAACTTGAAGATCTTATAGTTGATCTTCAAACGTATGATCACGACATGTTTTCCTCTAAAAATATGAAAAAAAAGACAACTTTATTGGTTTAAAAATACAAAAGGATGAGTTTGACATTGATTATGATGCTATGTCCATGTTTGCAAACAAGTGTAGAAAATTTCTCAAGTATCAAAAGACGTAAATAAGTATGAGAAAAAAAATAAGTACAACAAGGTCGATCAATTCCCTAAAGATTGTAATGGTAATTTTAAGAGGGATGAATTAGATAGTGGCGTTGATTGTGAGGGTTATAATAATAGGACAGCTAAGTGTCCCACTAAACTAAGGAAGGAGGGCAAGAAACTGAAGGTGTATAATGCACTGTTAGTGATAGTAATCTGGAAGAGAGACCCAATTTCCCCATTGAGTTCAATTTCACAGCTTTCATAGATAGTCATGTGAGCCTTGATGAAAAATCTACCCATGAATATAAATGTATGCATGACACTTCCTAGGCCATTATTGTTGAATCCTAAGTTGGCCATGGTGGAGAGAGTGTAGATGAAGAAGAAGATGGAGAATAATAGGAGGAGGAGGAGGGTGAACTCTAAGACTTTTGTGAGTTTTATGTGAAAATGATGAAATTGAAAAAGGCAAAATTGAAGTTGGAATATAGGTTAAAAGAACGTATCGTAGGTAATGATGAGAGTGCTTTGATTGAGGATCTTAGGTCACGTGATAAGACACCTGGGACAATCTCATATTCATTGAGGAGGAGGGAGATAGCCTGTGGGAATTAATGGAGATTTGAAGAAGGATTACGTAATTTTGAAGAGTCTCGTCATTTTCTTGAGTTTGGGAGCTAGAATAAAGATTAAAAGACTCGAGTAATGTTAAATTTGATTTGAAATATAGGTTAAAAAAGTTGGATAAGATGGTAGACACCATCGAATAAAAGATGATACATGCTGGATTGGTTTCGATATTACAAATGCTTCCACTACTAAAGCCTAGACCATGATTTTAAGAGAATAAACTGTTTCTAGGAACGTTAGAAAAAATCAACCCAAGGGTAACATTAATCATGTCTACACATGTATAGATCTTGGTAAGAAAAGTCACATTAGGCATTTTTACTTTGATCTTAGAATTTATCCTAGAAAGTCTAAATCTAGAGTAACCAAGGTTACCAAAACTTAATAAATTCATGTCACACCTATGTGGGTTAGGAACTCATATTTTAAGGCTTTTCATATTAGACTTGTTGATTCTTGAATGCTTACACATAATACTTCTCATGATATATCTAATGGTTGATTGTGTTTGCATGTTTGCGTACACTAGCTTTTGTACTTCGTAATATATGTGTTTATTAGTTATATGTGGTTTGAATCTTTTGTATTTTGACTTTTCATATATTGGGTCTTATTGAAAAGTACAAAAATATTTTATCTGTCTTTTGTATGTTTTTTAATTGGTATCATTTTGAAAAATGTTTAAAAAAATTTAAAAAGAATTTTGTTTTAAGTGTAGTTTAGTTTTACACATTTTATGAGGCATATTGTTGTGTTTGAATCCACTTCATTCCATATTTCTATGTGGTTGTACATTTTATCATGATTTCCAATTCTTAGATTTTTCTTAATCATGCTTTGATCGATTTTTTTGACTTTTATTTTTTCAATAGATTCACTTTGTATAGTCCTTCACACACACATGCACGATCTCTTTTTAACTTTAACTTCACATGTTATATTTGATCTAAGCGAGATGTTCTTCCATCAGTCTTTCCATCTACATATCTCTTAAGTATGGTGGATTTTTTCATGTAAGAATTGTTTCCCATGAGTATCTTGTTTCTTATTGAATATATGAGGGTACACATGTAAGGGCTGCGGAAATATTCTTTACAAAAAATCCACCGTTGGCAAGAGCCTAAAAATGAGAACAAAAAAAATATTATAGGCCAACTTGCTTGTTTGATTGATTTTTGAAAAATTGATATCTTCGAAAAATTTAGTAAAAAACTATTTGATATTTTATTATCTTTTAAGGGTGTTATAGTTGATAATCATTGGGTTTGTGTAACGAATCTTAGTTGTTCTTAACATGTCATGAAGCTATTGATTTACAGAATCATCCAAATTCTAGGTTTATGTGGATTATGCTTGTTTGTTTTTATGTTCAGTTTATTTGTGACTTTAGGCTAAAACTTAGTTTGATAAATTGTGATCATGGACATTTTTTTGTGATTAGGTTATAATTTATTTAGTTCTAGTTCGTGCTCCTTCACTCCATTATCCTGGTTTAAATCGATATTATTCTACCGTGTAAAGCTTATGTGTTTTGTGTCATTTTGTGGTTGTTTATACCCAGATATATGTGCCTGTGTGTCATTGATATATGTGTATATATATATATATATATATATAGGGTATTGTTTGTTTTGAATCTTTGCATTTTCATTTAATCTATGTTTTCCATTTGCTTTATCTTTGGATCAAATTGGCATGGTATATGATCATATTAGTATCTCTTGTTGCTTCTTTGCATCGGTATCTCCTGCTTTATTGTGTATTCAAGTTAGTATCATATATGCATCATTATTGGTATTAATTTATTAGTGTTTGGTATATTTGTGCTTGTGTTTCCATGTAGTGTTTGTTGCACTTGACATTGTTGGATGTTATTATTCATATCTCTATATTTCTAATTGGTATTACATGTTCTCACATTTGGGGGAGATATGGTTTATAGGGGAGAAATTGTTGCTATGCATTATTCTTTGTTTATTCCTGAACAAAAAGGTGGAGACGTGATATATTTCAATTTATCTTTAGGAAGAGAACTTTATCTTAGGGGGAGATATATTTTCTAGGTGCGTATTGTTTGAAATAGTCAAATTTTTATTCTTATGAAGTTTATATTGTTATATATTCAATTTTCGTTTGAAGGTGTGTTTAAGTGTGCAGATTTGAACATGCAAAAAAGTTTACAAGAGAACAAAGCTACTCAACGTATGTCTCTATCATAGTCTATACTTTTTTCCTTTTGGGATTAGGGATTAAGTCTTTTATATAGCTTCAGGAACCATAGGATTTTTTTTGTGTGTTGTCCCGAAATAGACAAAGGGGGGGATTTGTAAGGACAAATTCTTGATTGATTCAATTTGTATGTATAGGCATAATTTTGGACAAAATATTTTGAATCATAGGTAAGGATTTGTATGTTTATCTGTCAATCCTATGACAAGTTTGATTGAAGTAGTAATGATAAAGATTCAAAGATTGCATTATTTTGTCGTATTTAGCACCATGTGTCATCATCGTGTTTCTAAGGACCTTTTAGGTATGAATGCATATACATTTTGATCCTTGAATTTTTTTTTTTTTGTGTCTATTTTTAAAATATTTAAAAAGATGAACTTTTTTATTTTAATTCATTCGAATGGATTTAAGTCTTCATTCGAATGAGATTGGAAGTTCGATCAAATGACCATCAAACAGTATTTTTCTTCGTGCAGAACAAATGTCATTCGAAACTCATTCAAAGTTGGTTTGAACGAGATGAGTTGTTCGTTCAAACATGTTCCTCTTTGGTTCGAACGATATTGCATTTTCGTTCGAACGAACACTTGTTTTTGTTTGAATGAGATATTTTTAAAATATGTGGCCTCAAAGAATGTGTTTTTAATATAAAGGGGTTCTGGCATTTGTTTTTAGAGAGACGCTTGGCAAAAATTATTTTCTTATACATATCCAGAAGTTCCCAAACCCTTGTTACACCCAATTTCTTTAAGATCCCAGTTTCATTATCATATACACTTTGTAGTCTTTTTTGTCGAAACCAAGAAGGTTGTTTTCTTCATCTTGTTTAGAATTGTTTCATGCGAAGGATTTCGTAGATGGATTGCTGTTTACACACCCGGGACTCCGTGGTAGGGTGTTGCGATGAAGAAGCAGTATAATTAAGCATGAACTGTGTGTTCATATAAGGACAATGTCGTCGTTTAGTTCACCTCCTCAATACAAAAAACCTAAACTTTAACTACACTCTTTACGGGAGTATGTGTCTAGTCCGGGTATCGAATTCACGGAGAATGTGGCTGGACTTTAATTGAATTATTATTGCTCAATAGAAGTGTAAAAGATGAGAATTACAATAAAAGATAAAACTAGGCATGGAATTAAACTAAGATTAACAATAGGCGTAAAAATAATAGATTTAGACTATTATCCCTCACCTCGGATTAATTAGTATAAATGGTCACATGGGAAGAGAAGTCTATCAAAATTAAATCTCATTTTCATAATTAATTAAATCTAGAATTGTCACCCTTGAATTGTCATAAAAGCTTAATTAGTTTTAGCGTCGACAAATATCCCTGAGATTACACACATAAGGTCATAAATACTGCGCATATATGATATGCACCGGTAAATCTCCTAGGCATAAAATCAAGAACAACTTAACCCATTTAAACTCATAAAACCCCTCACCAAAACAAAGCACCCCATTAACCCAAGGTGAGTTAAATCAATCTCAACCTAAACTAAATTATCTAGAAAGCATTATAAATGACATAAATTAAATAAAAGAAGTAAATAATGCAAGTAAAATTGGGTTACAAAGCCAGAAAAACAACAATGTAACCTTACATTGGAATTGGAAGAAGATGAATAGTGCCTTATAAACCCAAAGATGTGCAAAGCCTAGGAGAGATAAGCAAAACCCAAAATATCCCCTCTCTAACCTAAAAATGCAATAAAAGCTAAGTATATCCTTTTTCTTATAATAAAAGAAACTTATATATATTAAGTTAGTAAAAGAAAAAAGGGGAAAAGAAGAGAAAAGGAGAAAACCACCCAAATTTTGAAGGGCTCGATCGATCGATGATCAATCTGAACAAATTCATCAGCCTTACTTCATAGGTTAAATCGAAATACCCATCTGTCGAGGTCTCAAGGCCGGTCGACCGGAGCTCTGTTTTAAGGGGAATTTGGTCCATCGTTAGGGGGAAGAGGTTCATCACGGAAATGGCTGTAACTTTCTCATTCGGGCTCAAAATGGCATGTCATTTGGGGCCACACTAAGATAACTCAATGAACTATGCTTTTATGGAAATCCACTAAGCCGGAGATGAAGTGTGAAATGCCTAAAATACCCTTAAAGTTGTTTCAGATGATGAAACTTCTTTATAATGCAACCAATCCACACACTTAGAATTTCTATAGCTACAAAAGCTCAATTATAACTCGCAAAGCATATACACATACATAAAATAGATCGTATAGTTAACGAGCATTAATATAGACAATATGGGATGAAAAAGTACTACAATGCATAAAGATAATGGACGTTTATATGTAATATTCAAGACGCATCACACCCCCTAACTTAGACATTGTTATTCCCAACAAAACAAAACCAGTCCAATGGATGGCGATACAAAACTTACATAAACATAAAATATAAAAATGCTATTTTAGCGGGCGAATGATTGCATTTAGCATATGCAATAAGCCGTTAAACCCCTAGGTTACCCTAGTTGACGAGTATTGTCTCGTGAGGGTTTTCTGGGATGAAACCCACAAACAGCAAAGTTCCCTCAAAATATGCCTAATCACAATACAAGACTAACTCAACAATAATGAAAAAGATTTCAAACACGTTATTATAAAAATGAATGAATTCATGCAAAAGTCCCTAATCATTAACCTTATAGGATGAACTTAGTCAAATTGAAATCTTAAGATGTGGGAGGGAGAGCGAGAACATGCAAATTATGATTTGGCAAAACTTTTATAAACTGGAGAAGCATTAAAGCGAGCATATAACAATCCTCACCGATGTATACACTCAACAAATTAAATCACTATGAATGAGAGGTAATACATGGGATATGTGGGAATACAGAGTAAATATAAATGGAATTTCGGTCGCACACATGTCACTAATGAAGAATGCTATATAAAAAATAAAACTTGTAATCTCAATGAAAGATATCATTCATTAAGGTATGCGAAATGTATTTTCACAGATTATCACAATTATTCAAAATTTTGAATTACATTCATCTTAGGATCATATAGGAATTTTATAGGGTTGTAATGTAGGTTTGGGTTCAAGGTTATGAAATGAAAGGATTGTGTACAGATTCAAAGGTGTTTGGGGATGTAACACTTGGAATAATGAAAAATTGTGAGTAATTTCAAAACTAGAAAATGATTTCCATAAGAAGCATTAGATATGAAATTGGAGAATGGCAAAGATTATTGAACACTATATACATAAATTAAATACTTTCTCTTTCTCTTTCTTTTCTTTTTTTTTTTGTTGCTTTCTTTTGTTTTTTTTGTTTTTTTCCTTTTTCTTCACTTTTTCTTTTCTTTCACACTTACATGCTTAATTTCATCCACATCTGTACAATCGCTACAGCGAAAATATTGCGACTTCTCAAACAAAATTCAATTTTAATTAATCCCAAATTTTAGTTAAACCCTAAAACATGCACCTAGATGATTTATCCAATAAAATAAAGCATGCAGGATAAAACAAACAATTTCAGGAAAAATTCCCTAAGGGGAAAAACCTTTTATTTCACTATAATTTGTAAGAAAACGGCTTACACAGATTACAATGAAATAGGGTGACATACGAAATACCCACAGGTGTCGGTTCCGATGCCTCAGCTGGAAATTTCCCTTTCCAGGAGGGCAGTAGTGAAGAAGAAGATGGCTCCTCCACAAGTTACGACTGAAATTTTCCCTTTCCAGGAGGGAAGCAATGAAGAAAAAGACGACTCCTCCACAAGTGAACTTTATAAGGACTCCCTCCACAATAGCATGCAGCTGTCGGTTGTAGAGCTCTCCCCACAAAGTATAAACAAGAGCAAAGTATGTTCTTGGAAACCAAAACAATTCACTAAAGCATATGGAAGTTTTGTGAATTGAAAACAAAAAGGGATTAAAACCCTAAAGGAAGAAGCCAAAAAAGGATTCTGCTTTTGCAGTTTTTCTGTTCGTCAAAAAGCTGTGACTGCTTAAGAAAAACGGAACCATTTAATGAGTATTTATACAAAAATGCGTCGCCTCGAAAACAGAGCTCGTTCAAACGATATCAGAATGTCGCTCGAATGAAGGACAACTGTCGTTCGAATGAGATCGCGCGACATGCTATCTCACGCGAACGACATGCTATGTCGTTCGAACGACTGAAGTGAAAAAAATATTATTTTAATGTCCGCTTCAACACATAAAAAAAATACTCATTATGAAATTTTGACGAAAAAGTACACTCTAACACTTAGAAAATATTTTGTAAAAATATCCCAAAAGCTCTAAGTGAAAAGGTAAGGTATTTAAAACATAACCTTACCAAAGTAAACTTCATGGAGTCTTTAATGATGAAGAACTTGAGTGATTCGGATCCGTCTTTGATGTAGATGTCTCTTGAATGCTCTTCGACGGTGTAGCGGTATATGACATAATAAATTGGTAACGGACCTATGAAAATATGTCCTTACAAAGCTCCCTTATGTCTATGCCGATACATACATAAAAAATCTGAATTATCAAGAACCAAAATGCCTATAGAAATCTACCCTCCCATGAATAAATTTGCAAGACCTCAAAACTGTTCTTCAATCATCTTCGTCAAATCTCAAAGCTTTTCTCGTTAGGGTGTGCAACATATCAGACTTCAATTTTGTACCTACACACATGAGATAAACCAAAAACCTTCATGACGCATCGAGTTTGAAATGATATAAGAATAAAGCATTAATAATCAAATCTCCCCGATAATGCAAAAACTCCCCCATAACATGATAATTCTTTCTCCCCCTTTTTATGATGTCCCCAAATAGACAGATAAGAAGAAATAATCAAAACACGGAGTTTCACAAAAAATGCGTAGCAAACATGGATCAAACTACGCGCATGCAAAGGTATGTCCCCAAAAATTTCGCAAACTATTTTTGGATTTTTCAATTTTTTTCATACAAAATCAGGTTGCGAAAAAAATCACACCATGGATTTAAACTCAAACAACCAAGTCATGGAAATGGAATGAATGGGTGTGAACACATTCGATAGGTAAATCAACTCAATGAAGCATATGTGCACGATGCATATGTGTACCCCTAACGAATGAACATCAAAAGTATCCTTAGGTGAAAAGATTGTTGAATTTAGATGACATCGTCTTATACAAATCAACAAATCAAAGTCAAAATGATTTCCACACCAATAACATCCAAAACTATTTAGTGCATTTTCAAGATTTTCGAGGACGTGCAAATCCATTTTAATTTCTCCATCCAAACTCCCTCATATATATTTTCTTTTTAGAGGTAATCTAAATTCTCAAACTTTGGAGAATTGGTGCAAAAACCTAAATGGCCCATAATTGGCATGAATTTCTTTTTATTGCCTTTAAATTTTTTGGGGCTCTTTTAGACCTGTTTGGACCCCAGATAATAAAATTCCTCCATTTTTAGGTCCAATTTAACGGTGGCTTAGTATTCGCAACGACAAAATGAACCTTTCGCAACCCTTTCCCACTTTCAAATAAAGCACACAAACTCACAAAACGGTTCTTATATGCACAATTTCCTTATCAAAATTTATCACGCTTGGTTGGTTTTAAAGGACATGATTGAAGTGAAAACACCTAACCAACATGTGATAAGACAAGCACAATAATCAAAAAAATCCGTGCATGTGTGCAATAAACGAAATCGTGCGTCAAACATGTAGGAAGTAACACTAAATTACATCTCAATGATTCCAAACATTGTAAAGCACATGGATGAATTGACCTATTGTCTCAAAACACTATCAAATAGTCAAATGAAAATAATGGAATGAAATTGTGACTCGGTCACCCAAAGTGTCCATACATAAACGGTGCAAACAAGAAACAAAAATATTTTTTTATATTTCAAAAAATTTATCAAAAATAAAAATTTATACAAAAAGTACATGTCACAATGCTAGCAAAACTATATCAAAAAGCATAACTAGCGTATGACAAACATCCAATACAATCAGCCAAACGATCTCACATGGGGTGAATCACGTGCAAGCAAACGGGAATCATGGACAAGTAAACCATAAGCCTTTAAATCCGATTTCCTGACCCAAATCGATGTGTAACGAGGTGTGGGGGTATGGAGAATTGAATTTATTCTTCTATTAACATTCCTAGGTCCATTTAAAAGCTTGTAAAAAAAGTTCCTTAGATGACCTTGCCTACCGCAATGTGTGCAAGTGTAAATCGGGCGGTGTGTGTTACCTAAAGGTTGCCCTCTCCTCAAATTTCTCGGTTGCTCTCTCCGAATTTGCCTAGGTGGGTCTCTCCTAATGATCCTAGGAGGTTCTCTCACGATGTTCGTAGGGGGCTCTTTCCTAACAAACTTAGGTGCCTCTTTCTTAACAATCCTAGGAGGCTCTCACACACGTGTGGGAATGGGTGCAACATATTTTTCAAGACCAATCCCACCCCTATACTTTTTTATCTCGACGGTGCCTAAAATCTTATCAAGTTTTTCAGACCTAGACTCCAAATCAAATTTCATTTTACTTGAATCTTTAAACTTCACCTCAAGTTCACCTATCCTAGATTCAAGTACACGTCTAGAATCCTCAAACTCTAAAATCTCCTTTTTCATAGTCTCCATCAACCCTCTAAGACTATCTCTCTCACCCTGACGTATCTTAATTTCTCTTTAAGCATCTCCTCACGTGCCCTATAATCCTTAACCAATGCATCAGTATTATCATTATCTAAAGCATGTTTCTTCAATTCAACTTTAAGTTTCATGTTTGCCTTTTTTGTCTTTAAAGATTCAAAATACAAATTATTGTAGGCAACTTGCAACTCACTCAATTCTTCTTCATCCTTACCACTCTTTTCACCCTCACTCTCATCACTAATCACACGGATGGGAAGCTCTCGCCTAGAAACATAAAAAACTTCGTGTTCGGACTCACTATCACTAAGGGTAGAAACATGAGAAACCGGTTTATTCAATTTTTTCTTTAAATTTGTGGTACGCTCATCTAACGTGTGACCAACACCCTCACAACAAGGACACTTCTCAGAGTCGTTTTCAACAGAAGATTTAAAACAAGAGTTCGTGTGAATTTTCAAATTAACTTTTTCAAAAATTTAACATCGAAGATCATCAAAACCATCAAAAGTCATTTTTGTGCAAAATCAGGATCAAAACACAATAACTTAGTGCAACAGGCTCAGATACCAATTTGTAGAATCGCTACAGCGGAAATATTGTGACTTCTCAAATAAAATCCAATTTTAATTAATCCCAAATTTTAGTTAAACCCTAAAACATGCATCTAGATGATTTATCCAATAAAATAAAGCATGCAGGATAAAACAAACAATTTCAGGAAAAATCCCCCAAAGGGGAAAATCCTTTTATTTCACTATAATTTGTAAGAAAACGGCTTACACAGATTACAATGAAATAGGGTGACATATGAAATACCCGCAGGTGTCGGTTCCGATGTCTCGGCTGGAACTTTCCATTTCCAGGAGGGCAATAGTGAAGAAGAAGACGGCTCCTCCACAAGTTACGGCTGGAATTTTCCCTTTCCAGGAGGGCAACAATGAAGAAGAAGACGACTCCTCCACAAGTGAACTTTATAAGGACTCCCTCCATAATATCATGCAGCTGTCGATTGTAGAGCTCTCCCCACAAAGTATAAACAAGAGCAAAGTATGTTCTTGAAAACCAAAACAATTCACTAAAGCATATGGGAGTTTTGTGAATTGAAAACAAAAAATGATTAAAACCCTAAAGGAAGAAGCCAAAAAAGGAATCTGCTTTCGCAGCTTTTCTATTCGTCAAAACGCTATGACTTCTTAAGAAAAACGGAACCATTTAATGAGTATTTATACAAAAACACGTTGCGAAAGCATAGCTCGTTCGAACGATATCAGAATGTCGCTCGAACGAAGGACAGCTGTCATTCGAACGAGATCGCGCGACATGCTATCTCGCGCGAACGACATGCTATGTCGCTCGAACGGCTGAAGCGAAAAAAATATTATTTTAATGTCCACTTCAACGCATAGAAAAAATACTCATTTTCAGATTTTGAAGAAAAAGTCTGCTCTAACACTTAGAAAATATTTTGTAAAAATATCCCAAAAGCTCTAAGTGAAAAGTTAAGGTATTTAAAACATAACCTTACCAAAGTAAACTTTGCGGAGTCTTGAATGATGAAGAGCTTGAGTGATTCGGATCCGTCTTTGATGTAGATGTCTCTTGAATGCTCTTCGATGGTGTAGCGGTATATGACATAATAAATTGATAACGGACCTATGAAAATATGTCCTTACAACATGAAAATAACATCATTCAATCCTGAGTATCATTCCAAACAAAGGTATGTAAGGTGATATACATGGTTCATAACATGGGATTTTGGGTTTTGAAATGAAAGTCTATATTAAGTCTCAAAGGGGTTGACAAGGCAAAACATATAAGGTGAGGTCAATGTCAATACGGGTGATATAACAAAGAGGGACTATGATCCTTTCCTAAAGTTTTCGTAATTCTCAAGTCAAAATAACTTTGAAAATCTCGTTCAAGTAACACATTTCAAAATATGAACTCAATTAATGAACGATCAATGAAAGAATAGTGAAATTAGTAACGACTGTAATGTTTTCAAGGATGAAAGGGTAATGCATAATACTTATAAATGAAGATAAGCACAAAGCTCACTTGGTGTAAGTATATACAATGAAATAAAATTTACCGAGTTATAAACGCCTTAAACCAAATTATTAAAATAGGAAGAGTGTGTTTTCTCATGGGTTTAAAGTTTAATTCATGAAGTTTTTCATAATATTAATGATTCGAGGAGTAAAGTCTAATAACTTCGAAAATAGAGAATATATATCATTGAATTATCTATTGGATTGGGAATTTATTGAAATTTATCATCGAAAACAAATGCAAAATGCCGAACAAAGGAGAAAAAGAAAGAAAATCTTTTTGAAATTTTTAATTTTTACAAGAAAAACATGCTTGGGAAGAACATATAATCAACTCATGGAAGTTACCAATGAATGGATAGAATATCCCACACCCCCAAACTTAAAACCTTTCATTTCCTCAATGTAAATTAAGAACCAATTTAAAGAGAGGAAAATTGCGATATTACCCAAAATGGAGCGATCTCTGAAAAGTACAAGTCCAATGATTCTACAAAACAAGTTAGCACCAAGCATACAAAAAAAAAGAACTAAAACTTCAACTAATTACAGTAGACAATAAGTAAAAATAAAAACAACATAATATTTACAACCTATAATTGTAGCTTCTAACTAACAATACATTAGAAGTCAAAAATTTTAAGGGTCCACCCAAAATACGATTTGACTTCGAGGGAAAATTAGTGTTCCCTCATTTTCATGCATAATTTCCAAAAAATAGGAATTTTGTTTAAACAACGGAAGGTATGTGTAAGGCAGAAGAAATGAACGGTCACCAGTTAAAATTTTTAGGGGGATGATGGGGGATTTGGATTGGACAGGTGACGAATACATATGGGATCCAAAAAAATAAAATTTCCTCCCTAAGGTTTTGCAATTGGAATGAGAGATGGCGCACATGGAGGTAAAATTTCCTTCATGGAAAGCAACTCGAGCATGTAATCCTTGTTGGTGAAAAGAGTTATCATTTTAAAGTTTTGAACCAATTCATAGAATGCTTGTAACATTTTGACAATATAAAACAAAGATGAGTAGGAAATAAATTCAATCTCGAGAGATGAATCATCATCGCTAGAAGATTGAATTTCAAAGGAAACAAATCATTTTTAAAGAAAATTTCTTCTTTGGTTACCAAAGAAGAAATCATTCCAATGCAAATAAATACTACGTCCATTTCATCCTTACTTTCTCTTTATTATCCCATGGGAAAATTAAATAATGGTTTGTTCAAAAGTAGGCAAAAATCCCTAATTTTGTTTAAAACGTTCCTCAACTTCATTGTAACAACCCTCGATTATGGGAGGCTCATTTTATACTAATTTCACAGCATAAGGTAATTATATAAAATGTGGGGACTAGAGGAAATATTAATTGAATGAGATAGAAGTTAATATTTGCTGGAATGTTGTATATTTACCGATTATGTAGGTAAATATCTTCATGTGGTATGATAGGTAGTGTCATGTATTTAAAATGACATTTCGGTTTAAATAAAATTGGAAATCGAAATAATTTATAAAATTTTCGGATGCTAGTTTAGAGGGTGTAGTTAGTCTCAAAAGGGGCGAGACAGTCAAAATAAGTGCCATATTGAATTTTGGGAACTTTTACCTGGTTTTAGCTTAACGCGTATTTGGGAGTCATTTTAATGTGGTGTTAACCACTTAAGTTGGGAGACTTATGTTAAGCCCCGAGTTTTTTTTAGCCTTCTAAATCCCCTGATTTCCTAATTCATGTCTTAAACGAAGAGAGAAAAGGAGGGAAAGAAAGAAGAAGAGAAAAGAGGAGAAAGAAGAGAAATTTGGAGATTAAAGATGGATTGATGCTCCTACTCAAAGAAATCCGATATTTCCTACAACAAGGCAAGTTTTCTACTTGCTAATATGTGATTTAAGTTGAATAATTTGTATGATATTTATGTATATGCATTTGGAGATCAAAAATGAAATTTATGGAATTTAAACCCTAATCTTAGTGTTGATGATAAAATTGTGAATCATAGTAGTTATAAATCATGTTGGGATGATTTTGGGTATATAAATGTTATTGGTTGTGCGTAGAATTGAAAAGATTTGAGGTTTGGGAGATTTAGGGTTCATAACCCTTAAAACAAAACTAGGAAATTCTGCAGAATCGAATCGATTCAGCCTGGCCGAATCGATTCACCTTGAGACAGTTTTGAGGTATGGGTCGACCGAATCGATTCGGATGATCCGAATCAATTCGGAAATTAAGCCGAACGTCATGTTTTCCTGACCGAATCGATTCGGTTTGGCCGAATCGATTCCCTTTCTTGAACCCAAATCGATTCGGCTATGTCGAATCGATTCGGAAGTCCTGTATTTTTTAGAAATTTTCTTAGTTTAGTTATAATTCATTTTCTTTAAGTCTAGGGCCTAGGAACCTTCTCTAATGAAGTAAACTAAGTGTCCTAGAGTTGTAATTGAGTTAGTTACTTACCCTACATTAGGAATGGGTTATGTGGGGACTTTTCCGGGGATATGCCAACTGATGTTAGGGCATTCTTTTTCTAGTTAATTATTATGAAACTAGGATTCCTAGAGTTTTGTTTGGTAGACTTTTGGAGCTCAATGGAGATACTTTAATCTTGATGGTTCATAATAAAACCACAAAAGTGTTGGGAGAATAAATTGAAAGTTCATTCATTCCTTTGAGGTATGATAGTATTGGGGTTTTAAAATAACACCCTAGAATGTTTGGAGGTAATTGAGAGTTTACTTACTCCTTTGAGGTTGTAGCAACTGTATAATTTATCGCGTGGCTCCGAATAATAAGTTATACTATTTACAAAAAGTAAATAGTAATGGTTTCGGTTAAAATGAAACATATACATGGAAATGAAATGAAATGGAAATGGTAATGATGATGGTAAATGATAATTTACTTAATCATGAATATGGTAAATGCTAATTTACTTGATACACACCTCTCTAAATGACATCAGAAGGGAAGTTCCCGCATTTGGCGATGCCCCCTGGCTAATGAATGCAGGGTGGATATAGTCCATAGGCCATATGAGCGATATGTTATGTTTTCTACGCTGGTGAGGACATTCCGGGTGTGTTCTTGACTCTCCCACAGGCATATGGACGCTTCCCGACGTATTACATTGTAGGTGCTCAGGTTGTCTTGTATAGATAGGCCCTGTAAGATGATGGTCATTTAGAGGGGCGCCCAGTGGGGAAACTCGGAGGGACGGTTTTAGAATCGTTATATGTATATAAATATAACTATTCATAATCAAGTGGGACTTGATGTATGAGATATGCCATAAAGAGAATGATGAAGTGCCACAAAGAGCACAATGAAATGCCACAAAGAGCATTTATTGATAATGATATTCCTGCTAAGGAATGGTAATGCCAGGATGGGTATGTAATTGAAATAAAAAGCCACAAAGAGCTTAAAATTGAGATAAAATCCATAAAGAGCTTATAATTATAGTTATAATTTCCTGAAAAGGAATAAACTATGAAATGAATAGGTGTATTTAATGAAAGTCTTTATTTATGTTTATCTTCCTTTTTCCCTGCTTAGTTAAATTAAATTCATGCTTTTATTTTTTCCTTAGCTCATGCTTAGAACTGTGTAGATAGATTTTATCTTTTTAGCATGACGATATTCATAACTGTCATACTATTTATTCATCTGGTAATCATATAGAACCGATCCCTGACCCATTTACATTTCTTATTGCATATGCATCTTGTCTCCGCTCAGGTACTCCGCCGTAAGGATGCCTGATTTGAATTCCTATTCAGATGTCCTCGGCGAGCCGTGATGCATTGCGGGTATTATGGGATACATTTGGTGTAGATGTTTTCATTTTTTTTTATTCTAGTTAAGACCAAGTCTCATTACTCGGACGAGAGGCCCAAACTTTTGTAAATGTTTAATGAAATGTATTATATAAATTAATGATTTTGTTTAAATGCTGTTATAAAGATAGTGACCGGTAACATATTCGGTCTTTTTATTGTATCCTTGTTGTATTATTTATATATGTCTTGGGGTTTCCCCTATCTTTTCAGGAAATGGGTTGTTTGTTTTCCTTTATTTACTTTAAATTCAAAATTTTGGCAACCCGTTTTCTGAAATATTGGGTGGTTATCCGGGATACTCTATATTTTATTGTGATGCTGAGAATGATTTCCATCTATGATTCCGTTATATTGGAGTATTGGGCTGGCCACCCCTTATTTCGGATCACGGGGTGTCACAGATGGTATCAGAGCATCAGGTTCTAGAATCCTTAGGAATCTGTGTGGACGCCTTAAGTTTTCAGCGTTGCTTTTAACTTGACATAGAGCCTTAAGATTAAGATCGTTGATTTCTCTTGCGAGATCTCATTCTTCTGCCATGGGGTAGAACTTATAGAATCTTTTGGGCATTCGTGTGAGATTCGTAGGTCGATCGAAGAAGGACGCCAGAGAAGGTCGTCTCGAGGGCGTCATGAAAAGGATTTTCAAGAATTGTAATTTATGGTCGGGGATGAGGACCACTTTAGAGGTCGCTCCCTTTTGTAGCATTTTCTTATTTTACTACTGCGATTACTAATTACAGCAGGTGTAGTTTCTTAGTACCGGTAGGAGTAGAGAGTGGTACTAAGCTTGGGACTCCAAGCGACGTTAATTAAAGTGGAAAGTAGCCACGAGAAGGGTCAAGTGTGAGGGAAGTTTGGGCTATGGAGAAGCCCTGGGGGACACTTACAACAGCGAGTTTCTCTGGAATAACTGGGTTGATGAGAAGATAGATTCTCAAATGCTCACGTGAGGTTCGGTCAGAGGCCGACGGTGAATAAAGAATTATACAGTTAGGGAAATCGGTAGCATATTCTCTTTGTTGAGGAAGAAAAAGGGATTGCGTGTGAAATTATTTTCGGCCAGAGTCGGAACAATGGCTATGATGTAGAGTGTGGAACCACTCATTTTAACTTCGTTGAGTGGAGAACAAGGGCAAGAGTAAAGTGCATGGTTTGGGAGTTGATGGAAATAATGTTGGTTCGTGTAAGTCACGAATATGGAGTCTGAGAACCATTAGTATTGACCCGGAGTGCTTGGCATAAATTGTTGGTGGGAATTCCACCTTATTAGTGGGTGGTGTATTCCTTAGGATAAGATATGGTAGTATTGTATCTACTGTAGATTCAGGTGTGTATATTGAGCTTGTAATATTATTGGAGTTATTATAGAAGGGTAATGATATGACTTCCGTGGTATGTAAGTTCTATCTTTTCTTCACTCGTCATGAAGCGGGTGTTAATATTTTAAATGTATAGGTATCATATGTATTAATTACATTATGTGTCCTTTGGTTTGAGCTCTATTGTTTTTTTGCATTGTATGTGGATGTTATGACTTATCTCCACGACCAACAAAGTTAAGTAGTAATGCATAGGAGGGGTTCCTTGTTTAGATTTCGCTTTGCGAGACACTCCATCGCATGAACACTTAACGATGTTGTGAGTGGAGAGGCGCTGCTCTTTTTTCTTTCTTTTATTTTTCTGTTGCTGGAAGTTGGGTTGAAAGGTTTAGCCGAGAATCACGTAGAAGAGTGATTAAGTGCTATTAAAGTGCGAGATAGAAGCACTGTATATATTTCTCTCCTCTGATCGATGTGAGGGAGACTCAGATATGAAGTCGAATTGAGACTTCGGGTTATGCCTTGATAAGAAGTCTATTTGGAAAGATGTATATATGTTAAAGGGTAAAATTTGTAAGACTTCACAGAAAGTGAATGTCTGATTAATTGAATCTTTAAAGATGCAATGGTAAAACGTAGAAGTAAAATCTTGTTAGTAGGATTGTAAATTAGAATTTTATCGATCCCGATCATATGTCTTAGACCGTCATATCTTAATGACCGATGATGCGAAGTAGTAGTGTAATGGGAGGGTTCCTTGTCTGGATTTCGCTTCGGCGAGACGTCCCACGCATGAACCCGAGCGAATGTCAGAAGTTGAGTAAGGTCTTGGGCACTAGGGATATAGTTAGTATTATGTGCTTACGATTTAGATAGTATATATATAGATAGACTTTAGGATTATTAAAGATTTAGGTTTCTAGGGTATGTGATATTAAATTTGGAAGGCGAAAAGGAGTTGACCACGAATTAGTTGTGGGTTAACTCTAGGAGGGATTAAGTCCCTAGGAACGATATTTATGGGGTCTTAAGAGGTTTGGTAGGCTGGGCCTAAGGAGATAAGTCCTTTCTTGGTTAGAAGGTTATGTTGATACCATAGCTTTCGGGAAATTTAAAAGGGACGTGGTGACATTCACTCATGAGTTCCTGTTGTTGAGCTTGAGGGTGGATTTAATGAACAAGCTCCTGCCAGGTTGGGAAGTAATAATATTAGGGCATAAAACCATTGTTTGTGCATCTCACAAGTGTAAACTTGTGGGAAGTATTATTCCATGCTTGAATTGAAATTCATTATGGTAGTGATCACCTTAAAGAGATGAGGCACTACTTCATGGGAAGGAAATTTGGTCTTTCTCGCAAGCAACAAGTTGTTGCAATATGTCGTGGAAAAAATTGAGTTGGTATACGAAGTCCATGACGGACTATTGATTGGATTTTTCTCATTCGCTGAGGGAATGCGATTGGGGTAGTAGGTGCGTCGAGTAAAAAACCCGTCGAAGAAATAAGTGATGGCATAGGAAGCCAAATGAAACGAACATGACTAGGGAGACTTTGTAGCAAGAACATTTCGGTCCATGATTGACCATTTCAGCTACTCGCGTGAAGAAGAGTAGTGGTGAAATGAAGAGGGGTATATTCATAGACGTTTGAATTAAAGTGTCGGGACTGTTCTGGTCATGATCCTATTTGAGAAAATTGTTGATCGTTCGACCAAATCGTTGCTTTTCCGGCCATTATAGGCAGACTAGATGTAGAAGAGTACACCCCGCTCTCCATGAAGGTCTGATAGAAACGTTAGAGGTTCTTATTAGAAAAATGGTGGACCGAGACTAGATATTCATGTCGGAGGTTTGGTAAAAGTTTCCATGAAGTAATGGGAACCGTATGGAAATGGTGTATATCCTACCACACTAAAGTGGATGGATAAATGGGAGGAAATTGACTTATGGCCGAAAGGCATATCTCAAGCGGGCGCCATAGAATACATAGCCGATGGGAGCAGTAATTATATGGATAGAGATTCCCGTACAACCGTTAGGCATTTGAATGGCCTTATGGATCATTTCGTAAGGCATTGACATCGTGAGTGGCCTAGCGTGGTCGGTGGAGTAATTGGCATACTCGCTAGATGGAACCAACCGGTAATATGTTCCTTGGACTTGGAGTGGTCTCGGGACATTTCTTTAAAGATTTGGCTTTTGAGCCATACGCCTTGATGAGATACGTTAATGCGAGGGAAAGTTGAGTAGCGTTGGGGTTAAGCCACTTAGAGTTGGTATGGGTGCCCCAAGGTGAGATGTAACATGATTCTGGAGGTTAGGCAAATTATGCCGAGTCATGTGGGCATCGTCTTCCGCTGTAGGAAGCTAGATTCGGTAGTTAGTAAGGAACACATTGTGCTATGGTAGAGCGCAACTGATGTAGACTGAGATCGATAGGGTCGACCTTAGTCTGGGTCCATTTGGGACGTGTTGATAACGAGGAGTTTGTTTAGGATGGTAAAATCCTAGTTTAGAGTAGTATACCCTTTATGAGCATTGGGTATGCCCGAATTTTGGGGGCAAAATTCCCTCATAAGGGGGGAGTATGTAACAACCCTCGATTCTGGGAGGCTCATTTTATACTAATTTCACCGCATAAGGTAATTATATAAAATGTGGGGGCTGGAGTAAATATTAATTGAATGAGATAGAAGTTAATATTTACTGGAATGTTGTATATTTACCGATTATGTAGGTAAATATCTTCATGTGGTATGATTGGTAGTGTCATGTATTTAAAATAACATTTCGATTTAAATAAAATTGGAACTCGAAATCATTTATAAAATTTTCGGATGCCAGTTTAGAGGGTGTAGTTAGTCTCGAAAGGTGCAAGACAGTCAAAATAAGTGCCATATTGAATTTTGGGCACTTTTACCTGGTTTTAGCTTAACGCGTATTTGGGAGTCATTTTAATGTGGTGTTAACCACTTAAGTTGGGAGACTTATGTTAAGCCCCAATTTTTTTTAGCCTTCTAAATCCCCTAATTTCCTAATTCATGTCTTAAACAAAGAGCGAAAAGGAGAGAAAGAAAGAAGAAGAGAAAAGAGGAGAAAGAAGAGAAATTTGGAGATTGAAGATGGATTGATGCTCCTACTCAAAGAAATCTGATATTTCCTACAACAAGGCAAGTTTTCTACTTGCTAATATGTGATTTAAGTTGAATAATTTGTATAATATTTATGTATATGCATTTGGAGATCAAAACAGAAATTTATGGAATTTAAACCATAATCTTATTGTTGATGATAAAATTGTGAATCATAGTAGTTATAAATCATGTTGGGATGATTTTGGGTAAATAAATGTTATTGGTTGTGTGTAGAATTGAAGAGATTTGAGGTTTGGGAGATTTAGGGTTCATAACCCTTAAAACAAAACTACGAAATTCTGCAGAACTGAATCGATTCGGCCTAGCCGAATCGATTCGCCTTGAGAAAGTTTCCAGGTCTGGGTCGATCGAATCGATTCGGATGATCCGAATCGATTCGGCAATTATGCAAAAGGTCAGGTTTTCCTGACCGAATCGATTCGGGTTGGCCGAATCGATTCGCTTTCTTGAACCCAAATCGATTTGGCTATGCCGAATCGATTCGGAAGTCCTGCATTTTTGAGAAATTTTCTTAGTTTAGTTCTAATTCATTTTCTTTAAGTCTAGGGCGTAGGAACCTTCTCTAATGAAGTAAACTAAGTGTCCTAGAGCTGTAATTGAGTTAGTTACTTACCCTACATTAGGAATGGGTTATGTGGGGACTTTTCCGGGGATATGCCAACTGATGTTAGGGCATTCTTTTTCTAGTTAATTATTATGCAACTAGGATTCCTAGAGTTCTGTTTGGTAGACTTTTGGAGCTCAATGGAGCTACATTAATCTTGATGGTTCATAATAAAACCATAAAAGTGTTGGGAGAATAAATTGAAAGTTCATTCATTACTTTGAGGTATGATAGTATTGGGGTTTTAAAATAACACTCTAGAATGATTGGAGGTAATTGAGAGTTTACTTACTCCTTTGAAGTTGTAGCAACGGTATAATTTATCGTGTGGCTCCGAATAATAAGTTATACTATTTATAAAAAGTAAATAGTAATGGTTTCGGATAAAATGAAACATATACATGGAAATGAAATGGAATGGAAACGGTAATGATGATGGTAAATGATAATTTACTTAATCATGAATATGGTAAATGCTAATTTACTTGATACACACCTCTCTAAATGACATCATAAGGGAAGTTCGCGCTTTTGGTGATGCCCCCTGGCTAATGAATGCAGGGTGGATATAGTCCATAGGCCATATGAGCGATATGTTATATTTTCTGCGCTGGTGAGGAGATTCCGGGTGTGGTCTTGACTCTCCCACAGGTATATGGCCGCTTCCCGACGTATTACATTGTAGGTGCCCAGGTTGTCTTGTATAGATAGGCCTTGTAAGATAATGGTCATTTAGGGGGCGCGCCTAGTGGGGAAACTCGGAGGGGCGGTATTAGAATCGTTATATGTATATAAATATAACTATTCATAATCAAGTGGGACTTGATGTATGAGATATGCCATAAAGAGCATGATGAAGTGCCACAAAGAGCACAATGAAATGCCACAAAATGCATTTGTTGATAATGATATTCCTGCTAAGGAATGGTAATGCCAGGATGGGCATGTAATTGAAATAAAAAGCCGCAAAGAGCTTAAAATTGAAATAAAAGCCGTAAAGAGCTTATAATTATAGTTATAATTTCCTGATAAGGAATAAACTATGAAATGAATAGGTGTATTTAATGGAAGTCTTTATTTATGTTTATCTTCCTTTTTCCCTGCTTAGTTAAATTAAATTCATGCTTTTCTTTTTTCCTTAGCTCATGCTTAGAAATGTGTAGATAGATTTTATCTTTTTAGGATGACGACCATACGAACAACTTATAAAATATTCACTTTTTATTTAACAAAATTAGTCCCGACGTGACACGGGCACGTCCCGACTTAAATTTCCGAAATTGTCAATTAATTCACTCATAACATACAATATAACCAATATAATATATTACTTTGCTCATTAGTAATATTCAACCAATTTCCCATAATTACTAACTCTCGTCACGTTAATAATTATAACATAATTAATTTCTGGATTTTTATTAAATAGTTCACTCACATTAAATTTAATAAATCCCCAAATTAATATAGCATAAAAATACGGGGTATTACAGAAGGCAATGGATGTTATTTGATAGCTTTGAAGGACCAAGTGAGACTGGGACTGGGGTATTTGATCCTTACATTACCAAGTAATATCTTTAGGGACTTATGAGAAAACTAAATTTTAGGATAAGGATTTTTTTTTGCTAAGTCTAAACTTTGCCATTTTTAGTTTAGGTTAATGAGCAGGGATACATCTCGAGTGACCTGAATCTAGTAACGTAAAATCACCCACTTACATGAATTACTCTATAATATATTTCCAAAGATAGTATTTGATGAGTGCATTATTTTTTTATATTTTATACCCAAATTTATACTTTGTTAGGCCCATTGTATTTTATTTTGTAATTTCTTGGGGCCATTTTGTTAAATAAAGGAAACAAATGCATGAATGATTGAATTCGGATTAAAAACAATAATTTTAAAGAAAAAAAAGGAAATTTAAATAATTTTATAATTTTCTTGATCTAATTTGTGGAAAACGTTGCCTAGCAACTGGTGAAAAAGTGCGAAAATCTAATTTTTATGATCATTCAAAAAATGTTGTTTCTGTACTTATAAAAAAAGTCGAGAATTTTCATTCTCCGAATTGGACAAAAATCAGTGTTCGTATTCGGCAAGAAAAATAAGAGTCCCTGGGTGGAGAAAATTTGAGAACCTTATTCCGATCTAAATACCAAAGGAGGTGGAGTGTTTGATTTCAACGCAGTTATTTGTGTGACTGCATAACACTTTTTGGCCAACTAAATAGAGGTTCACCCCAAAGCAAATATTCACCCCCTGGTCTATAAAAATGACCATTGGTCTCATCATTTCGGAAAGACTTTTTTGGAGCAATTTTTGAGAGGGTTTATTATTATTTGAGGGCTAAGAATTGTACTTTTCCACGGAGAATTTTGTAAAGATTAATTATGAGCCACAATTAAGTTTTAAGTTTGAATCATTAATGAAAATTCTTATTCATTCTTGAAATATTATTATGTCATTCATTCTGCTAGCATAAATACTCTACTAGGACTAGGTGAAATTTATTATGCTTGATTAGTACTATGTAGTTAGATTGATTTCATTCTCATTCCCAACATGTTTTAAATGCTTTAAAATTTTGGCATCTACTTAAAACAACACTAGAGTGTGTTTTAAAGCTTCGAAAGTGATTGTAAATTCATATTTTAAGAATTAAAGTGTGCAATTTATGATGGGTTATGCTTACATTAAATTGTTTGATATCACTTGCTTAAATACAATGTTAAAACTAAAAATAGATAATTCATATTTTAATTTTTCGTGTAGATACTTTTTGATGGATTATGTTTACACTCGATTATTTTGATAGTCGATGCTTAAAGACCGCATTTAAAACTTAAAATTGACAATTTTAAGGGAATAGGGATTTCAGCCATCAAAATCAAAGACATTAAATTTTGTGTCAGCTTAAATATTTTATTTTCTGATTTGAACGCTACGAGAGTCTCTTAATTTGAGTTGTAAAATTGGGATAACGAAATTAAATTAATGTGTAATATTAATTAAAATTGATAAATGGATCTGAAATCCTAGTTTCTCCCATAAATATTTACATATTCTTTGTTGCTCCCATTAATTTCTTTTATTTTAGTTTTAAATTATAATATTTACACCCTACTGTCTAAGTGGAAAGCCTTTTATTTAGAAAATGGACCAAATTTTTGTGGGTTTGATCCATACTTGCATAAGCTATAATAGACGATGCACTTTCAGTTATTTTAATTTGATAATAGTATTTTTAGAGATCTTAGAATGGTCACATCATATGAACCATAAACTCATACATCACATGACCTCCCATCTCACTATACTTGAAGTGTTTTTTATTTCTCCCTATACTCGACTCACATGGATTGTATTTTTTTCATCAAGGAGTATTATTATTCCTATATTGCTTAGTGTTCATATTGCTTAGGATTGATATGAGTGGAAAAAATTTGGAAACTTTGTTGCCTAAAAACTTTGATTGATCATGATATGGAAAGATAAAATAATAACTTGTTTTAAAACATAAACTTATGGTTTTGAATCATGATAGCTTGGCGAATCTTGTAGGTGATATGAATTAGGTGAAATAAACTTTGAAGAAGATGAAGGGGGTGCCTATTCTTGTCCTCTAAAACCTATTAGTAACACACTGAAAGTCTCGAATCTTCTAGTATATGATCCTCCCAAAACAGACTATGTGTGTGGGCACTCTTGGAGATGAATAGTGGTGTTTTGAGTGAGATATGGCATCATCTCTCTACAATCCTTCACAAAAATGTGAATATTACTTTTTATCTCCGTATGTAACCCTCAATAATGAGTATGAAACTTAAAACTCTGGCTTACAGTAATACATAGGCATAATTCATTGGTTTGGGCTAAACTGGGTTTGTAGAGAGTTTAGGCTTTCTACTTAAGTAAATAGACTATACTAGAGACTCAAGACTAAATAATTAAATTTTCAGAGAATTAAGTACTCGAAAATAAAAAATTACATCACCACAATTTATTTTCTTTCTTTATTTAATTGCAAATTAATTTTACTAAATAACTACGACTGCACTCTAATTTAATAATCTCAAAATAACTTAAACAATGAGGCCTTATTTCAAAGTTTATATGGTATATAATATGATTACCTGCATTAATAATATAATCCCCACTTGGTTATATCAATTCGTCGCTAATCAATTTTTACCGACTTCTTATTTATTTGATACTTAACGTATTTGATACTCTACTGGATTATAAAATAATTCACTGATTAAGTTAGCTTGTAGAATCAATACTTATGGGCCTATCAATGGGGTTTTATAATCCAAGATCTTTCTCAGATGTTAATTCCTATGAATTATCATCTCGTAAATACTTATAGAATGATTTCCCAAATGACGAAGATTTAGATCCAATAATATTGAATTACACCCATATAAATCAAAGAAAAGAAATTATGAAAGCATTCCAATCCTAATAACCTTGAATATTAAGAACCTATGCGTCCTTTGGAGACTTGTGAGATTGTGAAAGTCTAATCTAGTTAGCACCTAGACTTGAATCTCATCCATGGTCCAATTTAATATATTCTTTAATGTTTCATTAACAATCATCTATGAACTATCATATAAGTTCCCAAACCATTTGACATGTTCTCGTAGTTTAAAATAGACTACTGCGATTGCATTCACAGCCTTACCAATAGTTTGGCAACTCACTATCTAGGCTGTGAACTATTCAATTGTACTGAAACAAAATTCCAATCGCCCCTGTTCAGGACAACCCAACTCATTAGAATTCCTACTAATCCTAATTGATTGATATTTCATATAATATATTTAAATCATAAATATAAGCCATTCTCATAAACATGGTTCTCGTTTAAAAAGAACATGGCATGCCTTTATTAAAAAACTTCAAATACTATTTAGAAATAAAATTCCAACAATATTCCACTTTGTCTTAGAACCCTGGTGTACAAATCTAACACCCATTCCTTCTGCATGACTCTCAAAAGCCTTACCTAGTAAGATATTTGTAAAACGGGTTTTCTTGAGATGCAATCTCGGTCATTATAATGTTGTTTCCCTGCATGATCTCTCGTATCAAGTGATACTTGAGATAAATATTCTTTTACCTTTTATGAGTCCTTAGTTCTTTCGAATTTACAAAAGCATCACTATTTTCACAATAAAGTGTAATAGTTGACAGCACTAAAGGAACCACATCCAAAGCACTTATGAAATTTTAAAGGCAAACTGACTCTTTAGTGCCTATGAACTTGCAACGTATTCGACTTACATGTTGTATTCAACAATGCGTGATTGCTTGATACTCCTCTAACTAATGGCTCCACCTCCTAGGGTAAACATATATTATGAGATCGACTTCCTTAATCTTTATACGAGTGAAAATCTGAGTCCGTGTACCCAATGGGTATAAAACTATCCAATGAGTAAACCAACACATAATCTTTAATCCATTTCAGGTACTTGAGAATGTGCTTACTGTAGTCTAGTTCTCCCCATTTGGGTTATAATGGAACATGTCTACCATGCCAATGGAAAAGTAGATGTCTAGTCTTGTACACAACATAACACACATGAGGTTGCCTACCACCGAAGCATATGATATATTACTCATAATCTTTATTTGATCATGTGTGTTCAAACACTAATCCTTAGATAAAGAGATTCCATACCTAAAAAAAGAAACCCTTTCTTGTAATCTTACATTCTAAACTTTTACAGCAAATTATCGATATAAGTGGCTTAGGATAAGACCACCATCCTTTTTTTTCAATCATGCGTAATCTTGATCCCAAGGATACGATCAGCTTCTCCTATGTTCTTTATAGCGAATAGACTAGACAACTACACTCTTATAAACAATATTACACTCACATTGTTCCCGATTAGGATAATGTCATCCACATATAAGAATAGAATTACCAACACATTTATGTCATGATTTATATATATAGAATTTTCATATATACCTTAATCAAAACCATAATAGTTGATTACCTATTCAAATCGAATGTTCTAAGACATTGATATGTTCTTAAGTCCATAAATGGATCTTTTAAGAGTTCACATTTTTCTTTCTTGGCCATTTGTTATGAATCAATTGGGTTCCACCATATAAATGATTAAATTTTCATCATAGTCAATCCACTATTTCTAGGTAAACCCTTTTGCTACAAGCCTTGATTTTAAGGTTTCCCCCTTCCCCTTCCCCTTCCCACCTACCCCCATTTTCTTCTTGTAGATACACTTGCATCTAATGGGTTTGATTCCCTCTGGCATGTCTACAAGCTCCAAAACATTATTAGAGACAAATCTTGAAGTCCTTGTCTTAGAGTGACTTGTCATAGTTCCTAAGATCCAATTTATGTTCCCCTGAGATCTCACAAAAGTGCACACCCATATACACTAACCTATCAGATTCGTTCATGTTTCTCCCACTACAACGTGTCTCCACTTGTGTTCCAATATAAGTTACACGTGTATCCAAATCATCGATAATATTCTTATTGCCTCTAGGCAATGTATTATTAATATCAGGTTATATTTCATCTTTTACGAGTGGTTCATAAGCAACTACTTTATCTTTCCCACTTAGATTATAAGATAACCTTACACCTGGGTTTGTGTAAGTCATCATGGATCTAACCATGTCCAAAAGAATATTGTTCCTTCCTTTTTCAATGTAATTTTGTCATGGAGTTCTCATTTCACACAATTGGATGTGATACCCACCTTGAAAAAGTTATCCCTAAACTTTCCAAGAGGTATTTACATCCATAATCAGATCCTATAGTGTGAATTAATTTACTATGCCTATACTCGACCTCAGCTTTGTACAATTCGAACTTATCAAAGACTTCAAACTTGTAATGCATAAGGTAAGCATACTCAAATGTTGCGTAATCATCACAAAAAATGATGAAGTATTTATAGTGATCTCTTTCTCATATAGTCATAGATCCACACACATATGAATGAAACAATTCGAACATATCGTCCTTATAGCCTTTGGATGTGAAGGGCCTCTTAGTCATTTTACCTTCTAAACGAGATTCATAGACTGGAAGTGCCTCCACTTCCAATGAATGCAATTTTCCATTTGAAACTATTCTTTGAGTTATTTTTAGATTAATATGACCAAGGGGCCAAACATACGTTTGGCTTAACTTAGAAGGATTATTTCTCTTTAGATTATTTCCATTTAGGATTCTCATTTTATTATTTGGCAGTAATGGTGAGACATGATTTATAATATAAAGATCATTTGCCATTTTTTTTTTATAAAAACACCCTTTTTAAAATAAACAAAATATCTATTCATAACTAACTTATAAATTTAAATCAAATTTCTTTTGAGAAAGCTACTGTGCCCTAGGGTTTGTAGAGAAACACCACCAATTTTAATTTTTATAGTTTTAATAAATTTTGCACCGAAATAAAACCATAAGTTTTGTGTTAAATAGTTTTACCCATTTTAGTCTTTACATAAGCATGCATCTATGTGAGCGTAAGCAAGAATAAAATAAGAAAGCAACAAGACGCCGATGTACGAGGAAAATCTATAACGTGAAAAACCTCTGATGACCTATCCACACAATTCCAATAGATATAGGCAGTTTACAAGAATAATTTAGACTTACTCATAGATTCAACGCCTTCAAACATTGACGCGCTTCCTCATTCCATGTAACATTCTTTACATCCACTACTGGACGCCTTCCAATAGTCATCCAATGTGGGCATGTTCCCACGTCTCAGTATCCTAATGATCTTACTTGTCTCGTGACCATTCCATCTGTTGCTCAACTCAAACACGGTCTTCATCGCTCAATATGCTCACAATATGAAGAGAAAACTATTCTGGTGCAATGTAGAAGAGACCTCAGACATACATATAGATGTAAGATTCTTGGACCTCAAACTTGGGTTTAAACTAGGGTTTGGACGGTAGAGGATATAACTTGGAATATCATTTTCACAAAAAACCTCCCTGAAAACTGATGCCAAACTTGACTATATATAGAAAACTCATTTTTTGAGGCAACACATTTTTCGAGAAAACTCGTTCAAACGAAAACATATGGTTCGTTTGAATAAAAACACTATCTTGTTTGAACCAACTAAAAACATATGCGAATGAACATTCCAATCTCGTCTGAACCATATTCGAACGATATATTTCTGATGAAAAGAAATTTCAGGCTTGATGTTCATTTCGATATCCTTCTAACGACATTCAAATCTTGCTTTAACGAACAGTGTAAACCCATTCGAAGGATTGAAAACCAAAAATATTTTTCTTTAAAAATCCAGTTTACGAAAAGGACTCAAACAATTTTATAAAACAACAACTAATTAAATCAAGGGATCAAATATAAAAATTAATTCATACCTTCCTTGAGATCCCTCGGGTGTTGAAGACAAAACTCTACATGTAACCCCGTGTATCCTTGATGACACTTTAGCTTTCGCATAGTCTTCATTCACACAACATAGGCTTGAAGGACACACAACTCAAACCCTAAACAGCGACTCAAACATGTTTTGTCCAAACACGAAATAAATCCAATACATACAAATTGATTCGATTAGTAAATTTTTCCTTACATATTCAAATAGTTGTAAGATAAAAACATTATACCGATATTAAATTTTTGTCTTCACCAAAATTTAAAACTAATTTCCTAATACAAATATTATTGTCTTGTTGTCCATAAATAGAATGTATGCTTCACTGAGCTCCCTAGTTACCTAGAACCTTTGTAAAGAATTGAAAATATGTTGAGTGTCTCCTAAATCGACACACTGGCTACCGGTAGATTGCACAGCAAAACATGTCTGAATGGCTAAGGAGAAATCAGCATTTCCATTCTTCTTCACTAAGAATATTGAAAGTGCGAAAGCCCCCAATTTTTAAATTCAAATATAACGAAATGGTTCAAATTTTAATTTCTCAAAAGTTATTTAAAATTTTCCTTTCTTAAAGAGAACAAACCAACTTATGAAAAAAAAAAAAAACTAAAAGTGAAATTAAAACTACACACACAATTTTCATTTCGACTTAAACACACATTAATCACATTCAAGTTAAACTTGCATGTTATCAAGATAAAGTAATTTTGCACTTGAATTAAATTGAATATACCCGAACATTAAATTTGCACCAAATTAAATAGATTTTGATTTTGAACTAATTTTATGTTTTAGTCCTAAGAATGCATCTAGCTGATATAACAAGATCAAATAAATCTCAATCGCACTACGCCGGATGTGTGAGGACAATCCAAATGGAAAAAACCTCGGACGGTCCTAGCCTTAAGTCCACTAAGTATGGTTTTACAATTACAAGACAAATGACTTACTTCCTCGACACGACTCCCTTCAAGCCTTGACGTGTCTTCTTGTAAACACCTCCACCTAGTTAACAACCCCAAAACTCCACCAGAATCTTGGAATCCACCAATGATACTTTTAGACAACCGTCAACCCTCAATGAAGCCTTTATTCGAGTGGGAATGTCACATCAAACAAAGCTCTTCTCCTTTATGAGTTGAAAAGAAAAGTCAAACTCTCTTCTTCAATGGTGTAGAGAAAACCGGTGCCAAACACTCCAAGCAATATATATATGTTGAAACTTGGATATAGACAAACATATGGGTGTATATGTGTTTTGAAAGTAATTTACTCCATAAAACTTAACACAAAAAAGGAACTTTTTCTTCAAAGTATTTTTCTGTAAGGACTCTTGAAAATGTGAAAAAGTTGTCTTCAAAAAGTTAGTTCCCTTACTTAAGAAGTATGTCAAAAAGGAGTGGAGCAAAGTAGTGAAAAAGTGGAAAAAACTGGCTTAAAACTGTTCCCGCTATATTTTCGTTAGAAATCTCGTTCGAATGAGTCTTCTAACGAAGAGATAGAACGAAAAAAAAATTTCATTTGAAAACTCGTTCGAATGACTTCTCATTTGAACGAGGTCGTTCGAACGACCTATCTAACGAGATCTTAGGCCATCGTTCTAGATAATTTCGATACGAACGCGTGGCCGCCAGTTTCGTATTTTTCTAATTTTTTTTGGATTTGATATGATTTTTCTACTGAAAGGTGTCCGAGAACAAAATATTTAGAACTATAAATTCAAAAAAAAGTTTAACAAAAAAATACTAACACCCAAAATAAATTTCTAAAATACACCCAATAAATAATGTTCCAAGCTCCTATATATATATATATATATATATATATTAAAATGCATGCATACCTTAGGAGCAATGGAACCATGTTGATGACGTAGAAACGAGGCACAACACACACGACATTTGATGAAGCTTTAATATCTTGGTTGCTACGTCTTCAACAAACACGCCATAGGCTTGAATGCATAAACTTGAACTCTATCCTATGACTCAAATGTTTTTGTTCGAAATTGAGCCAAAACTACAAAGGACTCAATTGGAAATTTGTGTCCTTAAAAATCTCCCCCTTTGGCTATTCCGGAACAAAAACCAAACAAAAATCCTAAAGGGCCGTCAAGCTCTACTAAACTAAAAAATATCCCACCCAAAATAAAAATACAATGCTTGACTCAAACAACCCACGGATCAATATCTTTGCCCTTTGCCCGATGATGAACGTTGCCATTCAGAAGAATTCCAGCACACTTAAGCAAACTATCAAACACATAGGGAATATCAATATATTAAATGCAAAAATAAATACTCCCCCTAAATGAATTCTCCCCTTTTATCAAACAAATGACCTACTTAGAAAGACGTCTCCTCCCAAGATAAATCTCCCTACACTAAGATACTATAGGTTTAGATACCATTTCTCTCCCTATCATTCTCCCCCTTTTTGTTCAGGAATAGACAAAGGCTAAATAATCAAAACTTAACTTATCTCCCCCTATTAAAGAATATACACCCCTTAAACTAAACAAAGGATAAATAAAATGGGATAACAAGCTAAACATGCATTAGTGTATAAAGTGATGAGAACATTTAAGCACATAGGCAACTAAAATTCTAATAATCCAACAAATAACATCGGATACCAACTAGGATGCAATAAATGATAAAAATATGATATATAAAGTATTAAGCATCTGATATCAAAAAATAATGCAACAAAATGGATACCAATTATGAATTAAAGCATAGATGGACTAGAAAAGCAAGGCAAAGACCAAAAATAAACACAATATCATATATATGTATACACAATATATTCAAACTAAGCATAAGTACACACATATAGATATAAACATCAAAATGACACAAAACACAATAAGTTTTTCACACTCGTATGGCAAAAATGTGTCATATAGAAATGGAAGTGTTAGGGTGTGAACTAGAAATAATTAAATTTAGACCCAATCACTTAAAACATGTTCACGGTGTTCTCATTTGATTGCAAACTTCATCACATTTGAATATAACCTCATGTGAAAATATAGATTGAACTCAATGAACAAACATACACAATGCATACAAGTGTGACAACCCGCTCACCAGCATAAGGGGTGGCAAGCCCAATACTCCAATATAAAGGAATCATAGATGGAATCATCCTCAGCATCACAATAAAAATATAGAGTATCCAGGATAACCACCCAATATTCCAGAAAACGGGTTGTCAAAAATTTTGAATTTAAAGTAAATAAGGTAAAACAACAACCCAATTCCTGAAAAGAAAGGGGAACCCCAAGAGTACATAAATAATAAAACAAGAATACAATAAAAAGAACGAGTATATTACCGGTCACCAAACTAATACACAAGTTCAATAAGTTACATATTACACTTCATTAGACATTTACAAAAGCTTGGGCCTCTCGCCCGAGCAAAAAGACCCGATCATAACTAGAATGTAAAAATGAAAACGTCTATACCAAATGTATCCCGTAATCGGAATAAGAATTCAAATCAGGCATCCCTGCGGAGGAGTACCTGAGAAGAGACAAGATGCATATGCAACAAAAGTGTAAACGGGTCAAGGCCCGGTTCTATATGTTTACCAGGTGAATAAAGAGTATGACAGTTATGAATATCATCATGCTAGGAAGAATAAAATCTATCTACACAGTTCTAAAACATATGCTAAGACAGTAAAGAAAAGCATGACTTAATTTAACTAAGCAGGAAAAAGGAAAGGTGAACATAAATAAAACTTCTATCATATACCCCAATTCATGTCATAGTTTATTCCTCAACAGGAAAATAAATCTATACTATAAGCTCTTTATGGCTTTTATATCAATTTTAAGCTCTTTGTGGCTCTTATTTTAATTACATGCCCATCCTGGAATTACCATTCCTTAGCAGGAATATAATCAACATTACACGCTCTTTATGGAGTTTGTGATACATCAAGTCCCACTTGATTTAGAATAGTTATATTATTATGCATACAACGATTCTAAGACCGCCCCTCCGAGTTTCCCCACTGGGCGCGCCCCTAAATGACCATCATCTTCCAGGGCCTATCTATATAAGACAACCTGGGCTCATAACTCAAACGTCGGGAAGCGGTCATATGCCTGCGGGAAAGTCAGGACCACACCCGGAATCCCCTAACCAACGCAGAAAATATATAAACCCGCATATGGCCTGGGACTATATCCACCCTGCATTCACTAGCCAGGGGGCATCACCAAGCGCACGAACTTCCCTTATGATGTCATTTAGAGAGGTGTGTTTAACCAAATTTCCATTTATCATGTTAATGATTTAAGTAAATTATCATTTACCATCATTTCCATATCCAATTACATTTTAACAAATGTATATCCCATTTATCCGAAACCATATTCATTTACATTTGTAAATATTTCGCCTTTATAAATCCGGAGCCATAAGTATTTACATTGACATTTTGACCTCAAAGAATAAATGTACTTTCAATTATTCTCCCAAGATTCGTTGATAGATTTAATCAACCATCAAGAATAACGTAGCTCCAATGAGCCTCTAAGGTCTCCCAAGCATAATAATGCATCCCCTAGTTTAATAGAAATCAACTAGAAGAAAAAGGGCCCTAACATCAATAGGCCTAACCCCAGAAAAACCCCGCCTAGACCATTTCTAAACTAGGGCAGTATCCCAACTCATCAAGAACTCTAAGTTTACTTCATGCAAGAAGGTTCCTAGATCCTATTAAAGAGAATAAGCCCAAGAAGCAAAATAAGGTTTAAAGGTGAAAAACAGGGGACCGGTCGACCGGTCCCAAGACCGCGGTCGGCCGCGACTCAAAGTTTTTCCTACGAAGGAATGCAGAAAGCTCAAACTGGAATGGTCGGTCGACCGGTCAGGGGACCGCGGTCGACCGCGCAAGAATTTTTATGCCATAGTGGGAAAGCAGCAAGCCTGCCCCCGAAGGCCCGGTCGACCGGTCTGGGGGACGCGGTCGACCGCACATAGCAGACCTAGGGTTCTTCCTTTCTCCAAAAGATAAACGCAATCTCAAATCTCTTTCATTTGAACACAACCAACAACTTTTATCTACCCGGATATGATCCTACATGATTTATAACCATTAAAACTCACAATTTTATCTTCAAAACCAAATATAGGTTTAAATACCATAATTTCCATTTTATCTCCAAACATATATATATACACAAATATCACACAATTTATTCATCTTAAATCATATATTAGCAAGTAGAAAACTTGCCTTAGGGTTGAAACTTCAGATTTCTTGGTGGTAGAAGCAATCTCCCATCTTCAATCTTCCTCTTCTCTCTTCTTTCTCCACTTTTCTCTTCCTCTTTCTTTCTTTCTTTCTCTCTCTATGTTTAAGACAAGAAATATGGGAAAAGGAAATAAGGGCAAGACTTAAAATCGTGGCTTAAGTTAAAACTCCCAACTTAAGTGGTTAATACCACATTAAAAATGACTCCCAAATACGCATTTAAGTTAAAACCAGGTAAAAGTGCCCAAAACACCAAAATACAATATGGCACTTATTTTGACTGTCTCGCACCTTCCGAGACTAACTACACCCTCTAAACTGGCATCCGGAAATTTTATAAATTATTTTGAGTTCCAAAATCATTTAAATCAAAGTGTCGTTTTAAACACCTGACACTAAAACATGCAACCTGATGATATTTACTTCCACATACAGTAAATATACATCACTTTAGTAAATATTAACTTTCAATTCATTCAATTAATATTTACCCCAGGCCCCACATTTTATATAATTACCTTATGCGGTAAAATTAATATAAAATGAGCCTCCCAAAATCGAGGGTTGTTACATACTCCCTCCCCCCCCCCCCCCCCTTACGAGGGAATTTTGCCCCCAAAATTCGGGCATACCCAATTCTCAAAAAGGGTATACAACTCTAAACTAGGATTCTACCATCCTAAACAAACCCCTCGTTATCGCGATGTCCCAAAAGGACTCAGACTAAGGGCGATTTTATCGATCTCAGTCTATCTTCTTTGTGCTCTAGCATGGCACAAAGCGTTCCCTCTCTAACTATCGATTTTAGCTTCCTACGGCAGAAGACGATGCCCACATGACTCAGCACAAATCGCCCAACCTCCAGAATCATGTTACATCTCCCCTCGGGGCATCCATACCAACTCTAAGTGGCTTAATCCCAATGCTACTCAACTTTCCCCCGCATTGACGTACCTCATCAAGGTGTATGGCTTAAAAGCCAAATCTCTAAAGAAATGACCCGAGACCACTCCAAGTCCAAGGAACATATTACCTGTTGGTTCCTTCCAACGAGTATGCGAATTACTTAACCGACTACGCTAGGTCAATTCACAATGCCATGCTTTAGGAAATGATCCATAAGACCATTCCAAAAACCCAATGGTTGTACAGGAATCTCTATCCATACAATTATTGTTCCCATCTACTATGCATACTACGGCGCCCGTTCGTGATATGCCTTTTCGGCATAAGTCAATTTCCTCCCATTCACCCATCCACATTAGGGTGGCAAGATATACTCCATCCCCATACGGTTCCCATTACGTCATGGAAAACTTGTACCAAACCTCCGACACGAATATCTAGTCTCGGTCCACCCTATTTTAATAGGCACCTCCCACAGTTCTACCATTCCTCCATCCATAATGGGGTGTACTCTTCTACATGTAGTCCATCCATAATGGACGGGAATACAACAGTCTGGTCAAACGATCGACAACTTTCTCAAAGAAGATCATGACCATAACGGTTTCGGCACTTCAATACTACTGTCTATCAATATACCCCTCTTCATTCCACTGATACTCTTCTTCGCACGAGTAGGGGAAATGGCCAATCACATACCGGAATGCTCTCGCTACAAGGTCTTTCGAGTCATGTTCGCTACATTTGACTTTCCATGCCAACACAATTATCCCCGATGAGTTTCTTACTCGACGCATCTACTACCCCAATCGCATTTCCTTAGCGAATGAGAAAATACCCAATCACTAGTTCTTCTAAAATCCGAGCACCAACTCGACTTCTCCCACGACATATTGCAATAACTTGTTGCTTCGCGAGAAAGACTAAATTTCCCTGCCCAGGAAGTAGTGCCTCCATTTCTTTAAGGCAATTTTCACAGCAATGAATTTTAAATTCAAGCGTGGAATATTACTTCCCACAATTTTAAGCATGTGAGACGCATAGACAACATGTCCATGCTCCAGTATTATTACTTCCCACTCCTGACAGAGACTTATTCTTTAAACCCACTCTCGAGTTCACCACCATACGCTCAGGAGTGAAGGTCAGCCCATTCCTTAACTCTCCGTAAGTAAGGTCTCCACGTAACACCACATCTAAGAAAGGCCTCGCCTCCTTCGGCCTAAACTACCAAATCTCTCGAGACCCCATAAATCTCGTTCCTAGGGATCAAATCCCTCATAGAGTTAACCCACAACTTAATCGTGATAACTCCTTACCGCCTTCCTAAATTAACATCACAAACCCTAGAGACCTAAAGTCCTAATAACCTTAAAGTCTATCTACCTATATACTATCTAAATCGTAGACACATAATAAAATATATCCCTAGTGCCCAAGACCTTACTCAACTTCCGACATTCACTCGGGTTCATGCGTGGGATGTCTCGCCGAAGAGAAATCCAAACAAGGAACCCTCCCGTTACACTACTACCTCGCATCGTCGGTCATTAAGATAGAACGGTCTAAAGCACATGATCGGGATCGGTACAATTCTAATCTACAATTCTACTTACTATAGCATCTTTTAAAGATCTTAACTGATCAGACATTCACTTCCTGCGAAGTCTTACAAATACATATACCCATTATAAAAGCATGGCCTTCTTATCAAGGCAAAATCCCGAAGTCTCAATCCGACTTCGTATCACAGTCTCCCTCACATCGATCAGAGGAGAGAACTATATACAGTGCTTCTATCTCGCACCTTAACAGCCCTTAATCACTCTTCTACGTGATTCTCGGCTAATCTTCCAATCCCACTTCTAACAACAAAATAAATAAAGTAAAAGAGAAAGAAAAGGATAGCGTCTCTCCAATCACAACATCGTTAAGTGTTCATGCGGCGGAGTGTCTCGCCGAAGCGAAATCCAAACAAGGAACCCCTCCGACACATGCCTACTTAACTAGTTGATCCTGGAGATAAGCGCAACATGCATAAACAAGACAAATAAACAATCAAACACTAACACAAGATAACTAAACAAATAACAAAATCTCCTACCTACCTCGATCCACCTCTATAAAGTCTCAACCTATATCCAGGGGAGAAATCATAGAACAACTAGTTCCATTTTGAAATAGAAGTAAGATAGCCTTACAATTTTATTTTCTTGCTATCACACCAAACCGACCAAAATATATATAGACTCGCATAATGTACATAAAACAAGAGAAAGGAAAAATAACATCTCTCCACTCCCAACGTCGTTAAGGTTCACGCGTGGAGCGTCCCGCAAAAGCGGAATCCAAATAAGGAACCCCTCCTATGCATTACTACTTAACTTTGTTAGTCGTGGAGATAAGTCATAACATCCACATACAATGCAAACAGGCAATAAAACACTCAAATCAAGTAGCACATATGACACATATACATTTAAAACATCAACACTCGCTTCATAACGAGTGAAGAAAAGATAGAACTTCCATACCACGGAAGTCATAAAATTACTCTCCTATAATGGCGTCAATACATCTACAAGCTCCATATACACACCCGAGTCTACAGTAGATACAATACTACTAAGTCTTATCCTAAGGAATACACCACCCACTAACAAGGCGGGATTCCCACCAACGATATATGCCAATCACTCCGAGTTAACACTAATGGTTCTCAGACTCCATATTCGAGCCTTACACGATCCAACATTATTTCCATCAACACCCCCTACCAGGAACTTTACTCTTGCCCCCATTCTCCATTCAATAGAGCTTAAAATGAGCGGTTCTACGCTCCACATCATTTCCATTATTCCGACTCTGGCTGACATCAATTGCCCATGTAGTCCCTCTTACTTACTTAATAAGAGAGGACGCGCTCTCGGCCTCCTCTTCCTTAGTTCAATGAAACCTCCCCAAGCGGATGTCCACCAACGGGGTTTCACGATTATTACTCCATCAGAAGTGTTAACGACACTTATTCTGGAGCCTATCAATCTTATGATGCACGGTCTCGCTAACTGTACAACACTTTATTCACCATCGGCCTTTAGCCGAGCATTCGGTGAACATTCGAGAATTCAACTCCTCCTCAGTCGAGTTATCCCGGATAAACTTACGATATAAAATATCTATCGGTATCCTCCACGGGCAAAACTTCCGGCACACTCGAATATGGTGGCCACATCATCACCACCTCAACACTACTCCTACGGGTGAAGGATTTCCCTCCATGCTACTTCAGGGCACTGCTCCACTTCAATTACATCGCTTGAATTCTCAAGCTTAGTACCACTTTCTACTTCTCGCAGTACTTGGGAAAACTACATCAACTGAAATTAGTAGCCGTAGTAGCAAAACAAGGAAATGCTATAAAAAGGGAGCGACCTCCAAAGCGATCCTCATCCCCGACCACAACTCACAGTTCTTTGTAGTTCCCTCTCACGGCGCCCTTCGTCAATCGACCTATTGTTCTCACACGAATACCCACAAGATTCTATAAGTTCTACCTCATGGCAGAAAAGCGAGATCTCACTAGAGAAATCAACGATCTTAATCCTAAGGCTCTATGTCAAATCAAAAGTAACGCTAAAAATTTAAGGCGTTCACACACAGATTCCTAAGGACTCTAGAACCTGATGCTCTGATACCATCTGTGACAACCCGCTCACCAGCATAAGGGGTGGCCATCCCAATACTCCAATATAACGGAATCATAGATGGAATCATCCTCAGCATCACAATAAAAATATAGAGTATCCAGGATAACCACCCAATATTCCGAAAAACGGGTTGTCAAAAATTTTGAATTTAAAGTAAATAAGGTAAAACAACAACCCAATTCCTGAAAAGAAAGGGGAACCCCAAGAGTACATAAATAATACAACAAGAATACAATAAAAAGATCGAGTATATTACCGATCACCAAACTAATACACAAGTTCAATAAGTTACATATTACACTTCATTAGACATTTACAAAAGCTTGGGCCTCTCGCCCGAGTAAAAAGACCCGATCATAACTAGAATGTAAAAATGAAAACGTCTATACCAAATGTATCCCGTAATACCCGCAATGCATCGAGGCTCGCCGAGGACATCGGAATAAGAATTCAAATCAGGCATCCCTGCGGAGGAGTACCTGAGAAGAGACAAGATGCATATGCAACAAAAGTGTAAACGGGTCAGGGCCCGGTTCTATATGTTTACCAGGTGAATAAAGAGTATGACAGTTATGAATATCATCATGCTAGGAAGAATAAAATCTATCTACACAGTTCTAAAACATATGCTAAGACAGTAAAGAAAAGCATGACTTAATTTAACTAAGCAGGAAAAAGGAAAGGTGAACATAAATAAAACTTCTATCATATACCCCAATTCATGTCATAGTTTATTCCTCAACAGGAAAATAAATCTATACTATAAGCTCTTTATGGCTTTTATATCAATTTTAAGCTCTTTGTGGCTCTTATTTTAATTGCATGCCCATCCTGGCATTACCATTCCTTAGCAGGAATATAATCAACATTACACGCTCTTTATGGCGTTTATGATACATCAAGTCCCACTTGATTTAGAATAGTTATATTATTATGCATACAACGATTCTAAGACCTCCCCTCCGAGTTTCCCCACTGGGCGCGCCCCTAAAATGACCATCATCTTCCAGGGCCTATCTATACAAGACAACCTAGGCTCATAACGCAAACATCGGGAAGCGGTCATATGCCTGCGGGAAAGTCAGGACCACACCCGGAATCCCCTAACCAGCGCAGAAAATATATAAACCCCACATATGGACTGGGACTATATCCACCCTTCATTCACTAGCCAGGGGGCATCACCAAGAGCGCAAACTTCCCTGATGATGTCATTTAGAGAGGTGTGTTTAACCAAATTTCCATTTATCATGTTAATGATTTAAGTAAATTAACGTTTACCATCATTTCCATATCCAATTACATTTTAACAAATGTATATCCCATTTATCCGAAACCATATTCATTTACATTTGTAAATATTTCGCCTTTATAAATCCGGAGCCATAAGTATTTACATTGACATTTTGACCTCAAAGAATAAATGTACTTTCAATTATTCTCCCAAGATTCGTTGATAGATTTAATCAACCATCAAGAATAACGTAGCTCCAATGAGCCTCTAAGGTCTCCCAAGCATAATAATGCATCCCCTAGTTTAATAGAAATCAACTAGAAGAAAAGGGGCCCTAACATCAACAGGCCTAACCCCAGAAAAACCCCGCCTAGACCATTTCTAAACTAGGGCAGTATCCCAAATCATCAAGAACTCTAAGTTTACTTCATGCAAGAAGGTTCCTAGATCCTATTAAAGAGAATAAGCCCAAGAAGCAAAATAAGGTTTAAAGGTGAAAAACAGGGGACCGGTCGACCGGTCCCAAGACCGCGGTCGGCCGCGACTCAAAGTTTTGCCTACGAAGGAATGCAGAAAGCTCAAACTGGAATGGTCGGTCGACCGGTCAGGGGACCGCGGTCGACCGCGCAAGAATTTTTATGCCATAGTGGGAAAGCAGCAAGCCTGCACCCGAAGGCCCAGTCGACCGGTCTGGGGGACGCGGTCGATCGCACATAGCAGACCTAGGGTTCTTCCTTTCTCCAAAAGCTAAACCCAATCTCAAATCTCTTTCATTTGAACACAACCAACAACTTTTATCTACCCGGAGATGATCCTACATGATTTATAACCATTAAAACTCACAATTTATCTTCAAAACCAAATCTAGGTTTAAATACCATAATTTCCATTTTATCTCCAAACATATATATATACACAAATATCACACAATTTATTCATGTTAAAGCATATATTAGCAAGTAGAAAACTTGCCTTAGGGTTGAAACTTCAGATTTCTTGGTGGTCAAAGAAATCTCCCATCTTCAATCTTCCTCTTCTCTCTTCTTTCTCCACTTTTCTCTTCCTCTTTCTTTCTTTCTTTCTTTCTTTCTCTCTCTATGTTTAAGACAAGAAATATGGGAAAAGGAAATAAGGGCAAGACTTAAAATCTTGTCTTAAGTTAAAACTCCCAACTTAAGTGGTTAATACCACATTAAAAATGACTCCCAAAATCGAGGGTTGTTACAACAAGCCAAGACTTTTGATGATTCGACAAACCAATAGAGCCATGACATTGAAAATGCAACTAGGATAAACGGAGATTGTGAAAACCGTTGATATATCATCCAAACTCCATCAATAAGCATATATATTATTCTTTTGAATGAATAAATCAACTAAACATAGGCCTTGGCAATTATTTTTCTTTTTAATGCCATATTTTCTTTTAGGCCTTTGGACCACATAGTTCTTTTAGGTCCAAACAAACGGTGGATTACTATTCGCAAAGGATAATAAATCCTTTCGGAGCCCTTCCCCGTGCACATTTATATATCACAATTTTTATATCTCACAAATCTCACGTGTAACGAATTTTGACATGCACTAGTCCTCCTAGGTCACATAACATGTAAATGACAAGATTGGTAGGAGAACACCTCACAAAGCTCAAATATACATATGAAGTTAGAATTTCAAATGAGCTCGTGCATGTGTGAATTGAGGCATATAAAAATAGAATCCATTTAAATCAACACAAAATCCAACTACTCCATGTAAGCATGGTAAAGAACATAATAAGGATTGACAATCTAAACCAAAAGTTCTATCCACATGGGAGCGTAAAAGATGGGATTCAAATACAAGTATATGCCATATAAAGTGTGTCAAACTAAAATACACACATAATAAAAATCTTTTTGAGTTTTTGAAATTTTCAACCAAATATAATAAATATATACTCAAAAGACACACAAAAATCATTTGTATTTTCATTAATCTTAAATTGCTAAAAAGATAAAATGCAAATGATAAAAAAATCGTTTTGTATTTTTCATTTAATGCAAACAAAAATGAAAGAAGTATAATACAAAAGATAAAAAAAATCATTATTCTAGCATGTGTTTAAGCATGGAGCATAGACTAGAAAATGACTAAAACAAGCATATAATTAACATGACTAAAACAAGCATATAGCATGAAGCACAAAAGCTAAAGTATGCAAATAAAACTGACACATTCAACCTTTTGATTTTGCAAGGGAGGAAGCATGTGAAAGTAAATGAGAATAAAAAATTCTATCTTTTAAAGCTACCAAATCGGATCTCCTAACCCAAATAAATGACGAATGACTATCTCAAGGTGTAGGAATCTTGGCTACCTCGGTTGCCTTACGTTGGGATTTTCTAGGAACTCGTTTAAGATCAAAACAAAATTTCCTAAGATAACCTTTTCGACCACAATGTGTACACGTAAAAACACGTCAAAAATTGGTACCTAAGGATTGATCTCTAAAGGCTTTCCTAGGTGATTCTCCTAAAACATGGATTTGGGCTTTATGAGTAGAGTCATTACAAGTATCGAAGCCTAAACCACAAGTGTCATTTTTAATTTGGATCGTTCTTAATATTTTATTTAATTTCTCCGAACGACACTCCAAATCAAATTTGACTTTAGTAGAGTATTTTAATTTATTTTGTAATTCTAAAATGTTAGACTCTAATAAAATATTGCGCTCTTCAAATGCGAGAAGCTCCTTTTTCAAGAATTCCATGAAACCTTTAAGGCTATCTCTATCGCCTTCTAAATATTCAATCTTCTCACGAAGAGCTCTCTCATGTGCCCTAAGGTCTTCAACTAACGCACTATCATCAACAACCTTGACACTCTCTTTTAAACTTGCTTCTAACTTCAAATTAGCTCTTTTTAATTTAATAGATTCTTCATAAAGTTCTTGAAAAGCATTTTGAAGTTCACTCACATCAACCTCATTCTCACTTTCACTCTCTCTTTCTTCTTCACTTTCACTACCATAAAAAATAAGGGAATCATAAACTTTGACCTTTAAAGTGTCATGTGTTAAAATTTCATCAATAGAAGATTGCTCACTGTCACTCACATGACTAGCCATAAAAGCCATAAAGTTGGGCTCGGTCGGGGAATCGCGTCCCTCTTCCTTATCACTATCACTAAGGGTTGCGTTATATGAAATAGGTTGCTTACCCTATCTCCTTAGTTTAGTGGGGCACTCAAAAGACCTATGTCCATAACCCTCACAACCATAACACCTATTTGACTCGTCCCTATTTAAATTTTCTCTAGGAATTTTAGGGATCTTTTCGGCTTTGTCATGCTTAGAAGTTTCAAATTTCTTAAAATCATTTTTAAATTTATCTTTGTTAAATTTAAGAAATTTTCGAAATTTCCTAGCAAACAAGGCCATATCTTCCGAGTCACTATCACTCTCGCTCTCTACTACTTATTTTTTCTCTTTTCGGACTTTTAAAGCAACGCCCTTTTCTATTTTCTTTTCAGTTTTAGAGGGAAACATGTCTAGTTGTAAATAACCTACGAGCTCTTCTAATTTCGTAGAGGCTAAAGTTGGTAAAGAATTTAAAACGGTCACTTTTGGATTAAATCTATCAGGTAGGGACCTTAAAATTTTCTTTACCACTCGGTGGTCGGGTATTTTCTCTCCCAAATTAAATGATGAATTAACAATATCGGAAAGTCTAGCATAAAATTCATCAAATGTTTCTTTTTCGTTCATTTTGATGGTTTCAAATTGAGTGGTGAGGTTTTGGAGTTTCGAAGCTTTAACGACACTAGTACCTTCATGAGTGAGTTGTAAAATATCCCAAGCTTCTTTAGCGGTTTCACACGTCATAATGCGTCGGAATTCATCCGGTGTGACCGCGCAAAACAAGGCATTTAAACCACGGAAATTAAAATTTTAAAATTTAAATTCATTCTCACTCCATCTATCGGTGGGTTTGGGAACACGTTTATTGTCTACTAAATGTGTAGGTGGGTACCACACGTTAATGACAGACAACCAAACTCTCTCGTCGATAGATTTTAGTGTCGATTTCATTCGCGCTTTCCAATACGTGTAGTTAGATCTATCGAAAATAGGAAATTTAGAAAATGGGGAAAATTCCATTTTAGCCACAAATATTTAAAGGATCTTAACGAAGTAATTTATCGTTTTTGGCTCTGATACCAATTTGAAAGTGAGGAAGCCCCCAATTTTTAAATTCAAATATAATGAAATGGTTCAAATTTTAATTTTCCAAAAGTTATTTAAAATTTTCCTTTCTTAAAGAGAACAAACCAACTTACGAAAAAAAATAAAACTAAACTAAAAGTGAAATTATAACTACACACACAATTTTCATTTCGACTTAAACACACATTAATCCAATTCAAGTTAAACTTGCATGTTATCAAGATAAAGTAATTTTGCACTTGAATTAAATTGAACATACCCAAACATTAAATTTGCATCAAATTAAATAGATTGTGATTTTGAACTAATTTTATCTTTTAGTCCTAAGCATGCATCTAGGTGATATAGCAAGATTAAATAAATCTCAATCGCACTACACCGGATGTATGAAGAAAACCCAAATGGGAAAAACCTCAGACAGACCTAGCCTTAAGTCCACTAAGTACGATTTTACAATTACAAGACAGATGACTTACTTCCTCAACTCGACTCCCTTCAAGCCTTGACGCGTTTTCTTGTTAACACCTCCGCCTAGTCGGCAACCCCGAAACTCCCCCGAAATCTCGGAATCCAAAAATGAGACTTTTGAACAACCGTTAACCCTCAATGAAGCCTTTCTTCAAGTGGGAATGTCACATCAAACAAAGCTCTTCTCCTTTATGAGTTGAAAATAAGACTCAAACTCTCTTCTTCAATGGTGTAGTGAAAATCGGTGTCAAACACTCCAAGCAATATATATATGTTGAAACTTGGATATAGACAAACATATGGGTATATATGTGTTTTGAAAGGAATTTACTCCATAAAACTTAACACAAAAAAGGAACTTTTTCTTCAAAGTATTTTCTGTAATGACTCTCGAAAATGTGAAAAAGTTGTCTTCAAAAAGTTACTTCCCGCACTTAAGAAGTATGTCAAAAATGAAGTGGAGCAAAGTAGTGGAAAAGTGGAAAAAACTGGTTTAAAACTATTCCCGCTATTTTTCGTTAGAAATCTCGTTCGAACGAGACTTCTAACGAAGTGACAGAACGAAAAAAAATTCTCGTTCGAACAACTTCTCATTCGAACGAGGTCGTTCGAACAACCTATCTAACGAGATCTTAGGCCATGTTCTAGATAATTTTGATACGAACGCGTGGCCGCCAGTTTCGTATTTTTCTGATTTTTTTTTTGGATTTGATATGATTTTTCTACTGAAAGGTGTCCGAGAAAAAAATATTTAGAACTATGAATTCAAAAAAAGTTTAAAAAAAAATACTAACATCCAAAATAAATTTCTGAAATACACCCAAGAAATAATGTTCCAAGCTCCTATATATATATATATATATATATATATATATATATATATATTAAGATGCATTCATACCTTAGGAGCAATGGAACCATGTTGATGACGTAGAAACGAGGCACAACACACACGATATTTGACGAAGCTTTAATATCTTGGCCGCTACGTCTTCAACAAACACGTCATAGGATTGAATGGATAAACTTGAACTCTATCCTATGACTCAAATGTTTTTGTCCAGAATTAATCCAAAACTACAAAGGACTCAATTGGAAATTTGTGTCCTTACAAATATCGAGCACTACTTTTCTAATGCCCTGACTGCTCGCAAATATAACACCCGCCTTTTGGATATTAACCTTTGAGGCTTAACTAGAGTTTTAACTACCACAGGTTGAAGATGTGTGTATGTTCAAATACAAGTGTTCTTAATCTAAGAAACCAACATGGGAGGTGAATACGTTTAAACATAGTTGTGCCTAAGTTTTTACTATTTCAATTTTCTTTCCAATTTTAAAAAATCTAGCAGATGTAACAACTTGGTGAAATCATATTTGTTATGTAGACATACAAATTTGAACCTCAATCAGGACATCTAGATCAATTCACTACATCTACATATCCTAGTGATGATTTAAATGATTAAACAATATATAAGTGAGATATATGTGTAGTGGGTGATGTAGCTGAATAAAACAACATACACAACCTACAAGCAATCCATAACTCGGATTTTATTAAAAAAAATCTAGGAGTAAGAAACATCAACAAACTCTAGTCTCTTATTTAACTTGAAAAGATTTTATATAATGTAAGAAAGTACACCTTTCTCATGCACACACAAGAAGTTACTTATGAACATCAAATTTTCCCTAGTGATGATAAGAGATTCACGCTAAGCTACAAAATATGAATGAGGAAGTAAATTCTCCTCCTCCTTAGACTCATATCATTCCTTGGAATCTTCAATAGCTCGAGACATATCCTTATGTAGATCTAGGAGTGTTGATCATAAATTTAGATGCAAAATAATACAGAATGAATATTAGCTAAGTGGATCTTATTTATAAAAAACTATCAATTTCCTCTCAATCCATAAATTAAGTATAGATCTAGGTGTTTCACTCAATTTGGAGGGAACGAGTAAATTAAAAAATTATGAGACAAACCAAAGACTCTTAACCTTAAAAATACTCTTTGATATGAAAAGTAGTAATGAGTATTTCATATTGTTTGAAAAGGGACATACAAATACCTAATTATGTGAATTTTTAAAAATCTAGCTTTGTCGTGCACATGGGTAAAATTTCCACATTGCTAAAGGATTTATGTAGTATTAAAATGACATGCAAAAAACCTTTTATCGTACGCACAAAGGCAAAACAGCGTCCTACTCACGATTTTAGGTAATGTCAAAACTAGGCCTAAGATGGTGCATGGTCGTGTGCACGGGGCTAAAAAGAGACATTGTGAATGATTTGAAGCGGTGTTGCTAAAACTTCAACCAAAAGCACTTTGAAAACCATTTGATCCTTTCCAAAGGTTATACAAGACATATCTCAATATTAAAAAACACTTGTTTAGCCCATAAAAAAATATTTTAACAAAAATGTATATGTGTATGAATAGCCAATGAAGTTCAGTCACAAAACCATACAATGATACGTCTTCAATTCAGTAACGAAAGTCTTATGAAGTAGAGGTGCCTTGAAAATATTCAAAGTTCAAATTCTCATGAAGTCTAAAGGAACTGGTATCACTCTTTACTCAAACGTCTCACCACGTATCAAGCTTATATATCTTGAATGACTCACGACTAAATGTTTGACATGAAATTTAGCCAACTTATATAAAATTACAAATGGTTAGATTTTGTATATCTCGTTTGGAGATTCCATAAAAAAACCTAAAAAAATTCTTGATTACCCCTGCCATACCCACTATACATTGGCCATGCAATAATAGTAATAGGAAGTAATGCACACAGAGTCCAAAAGACCAATAACATATCAAAGTCGAGTGTGAAATATGGGTATGAGAGACATCAACATGACTATACCTAAAATATATCAAACAAAGATACAAGATCATACAGGTAATAGAATACACAAAGAGTAAGTCCTCCTTCATTAGGAATCCTATGAAAATCAATAGGAGATATATAGATGATATAAAAAATGAAAACATGCTAAGTGATAAGATCATTTAATATCAGTAAGTACTACAAGTATTCTCCCCTATCTTAGATGATTCTCCCCTTTTTTACATGAAACAATAAAAAAGAAGTAGAAAGACGTAGATAATAGTTACAACATGGCAAAGATATCAATAACAATAATAATGAATAAGAAAAACTAGCAAGGCAAAATATAGATAATCATGTGAAATAACCAATACTATAAGTAAGTACTTGTTGATGTCTAAAAATGTACTAACTCCAAATTTATAATCAAGGGTAAAAATAAGATAAGTAACATAAATCATACACACAAGAGACAAGGTTTTTAGAGTGGTTCATCTGTAAAATAGCCTACATCCACTGTTGTTTCTATTCAGTAGGATTTATAATAGCTCATTATGGTGTGCATATGAGTGATTTGAGTTGTCCCTTGAGCTAAGGGAATAGTTTCTATTTATAAGGGTGTAAAACCCTAGAGAGGGAGAGCCTTTATATTGCTAGGCATTTAAATTTTTGTACAACAAATGAAAGTCTTGGAATTCAGTGTTGGTTGGCATCCAATCCGAGGAACTATTAGTATTCCCATTGGTTAGCCTTCTGGAGTTGTTCGGTATTCCAGCCAACAATGTGTCTCTGAAGCCAATCAAGTGTAACACCCCGCTTAATCTGACAAGTGAGGTTTTCAACCGTCGCCGCCAAACTATGTCGGGCGTCTCTAAATAAGTAATCATTCTTAGCATGTGATCATATACAAATTCATTCCACAAGATAATTATTAAATTGATCCAATAAATGTAACCATTCATGCAATATTAAAATCCATCACCATTCTACTCTCCAAATTAAATCCAATTCCAAGTAATGAAATCTCAAATAATGCTCCAACTATAAATATCTGAATAAAATTGTAAATAATTGTGGAATCGAGTGGACCACCAAATCCATAAATCAAGTCTCATAATAAAAATATGACGAAAAGGAAAATAAATCTAAATACTAAAGCATCTAAAATAAACTCCACTTGCACCTCTAAAATATCTCCAATAGTCCTATGCAGCTACTCAAGCACTATACCTGAAATGTTAATCAACACAATGGGTCAGAGCCCGCCGTATGAATACAAGCTACTCTCCTCAATTAGGGTCCGTGAACTGAGACAGTAGCATTATACATAATAAACACCACAATAGAATATTTTATCTTAACAACGATAATTATTAATGTGCGAGTAGAAAAAAACTGGGAACACCTAATCCCGTAATTATACCACCCCAAGGTTTAAGTCCAATTTACGTTATTACAATTCGATAATTGTTCTAAAGCACTAACTTTATTTAAATTGATTTTTCACATTATTATTATTATTATTATTATTATTATTATTATTATTATTATTATTATTATTATTATTATTATTATTATTATTATCATCATCATAATCATCATCATCATCATCATCATCATCATCATCATCATCATCATTATTATTATTATTATTATTATTATTATTATTATTATTATTATTATTATTATTATTATTATTATTATTATTATTATTATTATTATTATTATTATTATTATTATTATTATTATTATAGCGGTGCCGTCATAGGTAACGAACACTACTGTCTATGCTGCACTTATTCGGGCCCGTTTAAAGATTTACACCATACACATTTCCGTCGATATATCCAACCAAACCGTATTTTGTCAGCCCTGCATTAATTGACAAGGGTCCACACACGACACGTCATAATAACCACCCAGCCGTATTCTGTCAGTTCTGCACATATTAACGACGCCAAATAATTTTAATACTCATTAATTATCTTAGGCATTAATTCTAAATTTCTTAAGTTTTCATTATTTTAAATTAGCCCCACTCTATTATAGAGCATAATCCTCAAACCCACCCCTAGTCCCATACCTAAAGGTCTCCAAAACACAAACACGTCCTATTCTATTTTATAGGGTGAATCTCTATTAATTATCTCTTCCTAATCTCACACCTAGGCTATCCAAATTAATGGAACGAAACCAAAATCAGCCCCATCCCAGAATATGCCATCCGTGAAAATCTACACTAACTAGTCCCATACCTAGAAAGTGTTTATCGTAACTAAGCCATACTCATTAGTCACATACCGAGCAAGTATTCCTAAAATTAAGGTGAGAGCTTACCTACCCAAAAATATCGTCGTCCCCGTGATGGAAATTATCAGTAAAACACTAAGCCGCACAAATCCAATTTATCAACAATTATACAAATTTCTCATACGGTCACAATTGACTTTTAATTAATACGTTCAATCAATCATCGTAATTAACACAATTTATTTCATTTAACAAATATAGTTCCAACATCATGTGAGTTTATGGAGCACACAATAATAATTCACTTTGGTCATACTTACATAATTTTTATGATTGCACAAGTCTCATTTTTTCAAAATAAAATTATTATGATTTTTACATAAAAACCTACCCCCATATTAACCAAAATTCAACCTCTACCATAAACACACAATGGTTACAAGTTTTAATTCATATTAAGATTTTGTTTTTAAAAAGTCTCAAATTAGATTTCACTTTCCCTAATTAAGGATGCTGAATTATATTAAGAAAAATATGTAAATTAAAGTTGAGGCAATATTTAAAACACATAATACTAAAGAGACAGAATAGAAGTATCCACTCCTGATAAAAAGTCGGTTGGAAATTCTGATTGGATGATTGTGTTCCACAAAATTAATAAAGACTCGTTCTTGAACAAGCTTGACAAAACCCGATTTGAACCTACAAATCTTGGGTTAAAGGCTCTTTAAAATGGGTTTAGGTTTTGGGGAAAAGAGATGATGACTTTTGTCGGAGGCTACTGACTTTTGAGAAGGTTAAAAAGTGTTTTAAAAAATCTAAATCCGTCCCTTTTTATTTAAGCAAAAGAAAGAGTTTTAATCCCACTCAATTAAAAGAAAATAGTCCAGCCACTGCTGCTGACCTGGACAAACTGGTTCGCCTTACCTTCGGGTACCCTGGCACTCGAAAGTCCCCCATTTTTATTTTAAAAGTTTAAATAATCAAAATTTAACTCCAATTTGAATTCCGATAAAATTTATCCTTTTCTTAAATAAAATCCAACATTTTAAATTGCAAAAAATAATTAAATCCAAAAAATTTATTTTTTTCTAATTCTAGATTAATTTAAATTATTATTGGTTTTGTAATCTACGGGGTGTTACATACCTTCCCACTAGCACATGAATTTTGTCCTCGAAATTCGATGAAGCATAAATGTGAAAAATAAAATAAGGCTTATATATGCCTACCCATAGAATACCGCGATTAGGTTCCCATACACCAACTCCTGCATGCACATACCCCCACGATATATATATATATATATATATGTGTGTGTGTGTGTGTGTGTGTGTGTGTGTGTGTGTGTGTGCGCGCGCGCGCATAACTATGAAAATAACGGCGTACCATGCTTCTCTCACGAATCACCACTCGATTCTATCTCCTGAAAGTCATCGCAATGCTTAAGTCCTCGATTAATTCACATCACCAAATCGATACATATGATACCTAACACCTGCACTAATAATCTTCAAGATAAATCTCGTTTACCAAAAATCACTTCTAAGTATCCTCACATCAAGATTACTACTTCTAACCTCAATGCCTACAATGTCCTTAACACAAAGCATCCAATCTCCAAGAAGCACAACTGACACGTATGCTAGACCCAATACCTTAACGAGTACGAATCAACAAAGGAAATCAAAGATAAGCAATATGGAAGCTAAACGGACTCACAACTTATGAGACCTAAGACCATGCTTTGATACCATCTGGACATGCGAGGTGGCCAGCCACCGCCAAACTACGTCGTGCGTCACTAAATAAGAGCACGTGATAGATATGAGACATATAAAAATTCATTTCGCAAGATAATAATTAAATTGATCCAATAAATGTAACCATTCATGTAATATTAAATTCATAACCATGCTACTCTCCAAATTAAATCCAATTCGAAATAATAAAATCTCAAATAATGCTCCAACTATAAATATCTAAATAAAATTGTAAACAATTGTGGAACCGAGTGGCGCACCAAATCAACAAATAGAGTCTCATATTAAAATGCGACGGAAAGGAAAATAAATCTAACTACTAAAGCATCTAAAATAAACTCCAAATGCACCACCAAAATATCTCCAATACTCCTATGCAGCTACTCTAGCGCTATACCTGAAATTTTAGTCAACGCAATGGGTCAGAGCCCACCGCATGAGTACAAACTACTCTCCCAAATTAGGGTCCGTGAACCCAGGCAGTAGCATTATACATAATAAACACCACAATATAATATTTTAATTTAAACACAATAATTATTAACTTTTGAGTAGAAAAATAGACTTTGAACACCTAATCCCGCAATTATGCCACCCCAAAGTTTAAGTCCAACTTATGTTATCAGAATCCGGTAATTATTCTAAATTCACCATCTTTATTTAAATTGATTTTTCACATTATTATTATTATTATTATTATTATTATTATGTGACAACCTGCTAACCAAAATATGGGGTGGTCAGCCCGATACTCCAATATAACAGGAATCATGGATGGAATCATTCTCATCATCACAACAATATACAAAGTATACAGGATAACCACTCCATATTTCAGAAAAACAGGTTGCCAAAAATTTTGGTTTTTAAGTTAAGGAAAGAATTTAAACAACCCAATTTAAAAAGAAAGTGGAAACCCAGAAGAAATTATACTACATACACATTAAGTATACAATAAGGGACCGAATATGTTGTCAGTCAACAGACTCATACAATAATAGTAAACAAGTTCAGTAAATTACATAATACATTACATTAAATAATTACAAAGCTTGGGCCTCACGCCCTAGTAAAAGACCCGATCATAACTAGAGGACAAGGATGACGGCGTCTATTGCAATATGTCCCGTAATACCCGCAAAGCATCACGGCTCCCCAAAACACCGAAGTAGGAAAGTCAGAACAGGCGACCTTGCGGCGGAGCACCTGAGCGAATACAAGATGTATGCACAACAAGAAATATGAACGGGTTAGGGCCCGATTTTATATGATCACTAGATGAATAAAAAGTATGACAGTTATGAACAGTAAATAATGGCTAATAGAAATAAGAATCTACCTACACAATTTAAAGCATAAGCTAAGACATTTTAAATAACCATGGATCCACTTTAATTATGCAAGAAAAAGAATAATTTATATTAATTTAAAAGCCTTCATCATGAACACTAATCCATTTCATAGTTTCGTTCCTTATCAGGAAACATAATCATAATTTTGAGCTCTTTATGGCTTTTATCTCAATCATATGCTCTTTATGGCATTCCATTCCTCATCAGGAATATCATCATTATCATATGCTCTTTATGGAAGTTATCATCCATCAAGTCCCACTTGATTAAGAATTTTTATATTCATACACATATAACGATTCTAAGACTGCCTCTCCGAGTTTCCCCACTGGGCGCCCCCCTAAATAACTATCATCTTCCAGGGCCTATCAAATAAGACAACCTGGGCACCAATAATGCAAGACGTCGGGAAGAGGCCATATTCCTGTGGGAGAGTCGTGACCACACCCGGAATCACCTCACCAGCACAGAAACATACAATAATCGCTCATATGGCCTAGGACTATATCCACCCTGCATTCATTATCCAGGGGGGATCACCTCATGCGCGAACTTACCTTATGATAGCATTTAGAGATGTGTGTTTAAGTAAATTATCATTTACCATATTCATGATTAAGTAAATTATCATTTACCGTAATTTTTACCACTTCCATTTTATTTTCATTTACAATTTTTCATATGTATGTTTCACTTTATCCAAAACCATAATCATTTACATTTTGTAAATAATTCACATTTTATCCGGAGCCATACGTAATTCATATCGTCATTACAACCTCAAGGAATAAGTGAACTCCCAATTTAATTCTCCCAACACCCTTTTGGGGTGTTATACTATTAACCATCAAGACTAACATAGCTCAATTGAGCTTCTAAAGTCTCCTAAACATAACACTACAACTCCTAGTTTCATAATAATCAACTAGGAGAAAAGAATGCCCTAACATCAATTGGCATATCCCCGGAAAAGCCCCCACATAACGCATTTCTAATGTAGGGTAGTTAACTAGCTCATTTAGGACTCTAGGACTCTAAGTTACTTCATACAAGAAGGTTCCTAAATCCTAAGCCTAAAGAAAAAGAATAAAAATTGAGTTAGAAAAACAACTCAAAAACAGTCGGATTCCGAATCGATTCGCCCCAGGCAGCGAATCGATTCGGATGACAAAACCAACATTTTGCAGTTGGCCGAATCGATTTGTCCCTAACCCGAATCGATTCAGGTTTTGCAGACCTGTAAGCTGACCCCTTAGCGAATCGGTTCTCCCTAGGGCCGAATCGATTCACCCCTACGAATTTTGCCAAGAACGGCTTACGGGTTATAAACCCTAGTTTTTCCCCAAAACTCAAATCCCTTCCATTTTTACACACATCCAACATCATTAATCTACCCCAAATCAACATACATGATTATTAACTACTATAACCCACAATTTCATCATCATAAACTAAGATTAGGGTGAAAACACCATAAATTTCATTTTTGATCCATGAATGCTAATACACAACTATCACACAATTTACTCATCTTAAATCAAATATTAGAAAGTAGAAAACTTGCCTTAAAGTTGAAATCTCAGATTTCTTTGTGGTAGATGAAATCCCAATCTTCAATCTCCAAATCTTTCTTCTTTCTCCTCTTCTATCTTCTTCTCTTTTTCTCTCTTTGTATCTCTATGTTTAACACATATAATAGGGAAATTAGGGGATTTAGAAGACCAAAATCGGGGCTTAAGTCTAAAGTTCCCAACTTAAATGGTTAATACCACATTAAAATGACTCCCAAATACGCATTTAAGTTAAAACCAATCAAAAGTGCCCGGAACCTAAAAATACGATATGGCACTTATTTTGACTGTCTCGCACATTCTGGGACTAACTATGCCCCCTAAAATGGCATCTGGTAATTTTATAATTCATTTCGAGTTTCAATTTTCATTTAAACCACAATGTCATTTAAAACACATGACACTATAAAACATGCAACATGATGATATTTACTTACCCATGCAGTAAATATGCAACAATCCAGTAAATATTAACTTTCAACTCATTCAATTAATATTTACTCCGATTCCAACATTTTATATTATTACTTCATGCAGTGAATTAATATAAAACAAGTCTCCTAAGAGCGAGGGTTATTGTTGTTGTTGTCAACCCGTATTCTGTCAATCCTGCACTTATTAATGATGCCAATTCATTTTAGTACCCGTTTATTATCTTAGGCATTAATTCTCTATTTCACAAGTTTTCATTATTTTAAATTAGCCCCACTCTATTATAGAGCATGATCCTCAAACCTACCCCTCGTCCCATACTTAGAGGTCATCAAAACACAAACACCTCCTATCTTATTTTATATGATGAATTTGTATTATTTATCTCTTCCTAGTCTCGCGCCTAGGCTATCCAAATCAACGAAACAACACCAAAATCATCCCCACCCCAGAATATTCCTTCCGTGAAAATCTACACTAACTAGTTCCATACCTAGAAAGTGTTAACCTCAACTAAGGCATACCTACTTTCCATAACTAGAAAGTACTCCTAAAATTAAGGTGAGTGCATAATTACCCAAAAATCTCATCGTCCCCGCGATGGCAATTATGAGTAAAACAATAAGTCACACAAATCCAATTTATTAACAATTATACAAATTTCTCAAACGGTCACAATTAACTTTAATTCAATGCGTTTAATTTATCGTCGTAATTAACACAATTTATTTCATTCAACAAATATAATTCCAACATCATTTCAGTTTATGGAGCACACAATAATAATTCACTTTAGTCATACCTTCATAATTTTATGTGATTACACAAACCTCGTTTTTTAAAATAAAATTACTATGATTTCTATATGCAAACTTACACCCATATTATCCAAAATTCAACATCTACCCTAAGCACACAAGGGTTACAAGTCTTAATTCATATTAATATTTTTCACAAAAATAGTCCCAAATTGGATTTCACTTTCCCTAATTAGGGGTTGCTAAATTATTTAAAGAAAAACATGTAAATTAATGTTTAGGAGATATTTAGAATGCATAATACTAAAGAGGTAGAATATAAGTATTCATGCCTGATAAAAAGTCGGTTGAAAATTCTAATTGTGTGATTGTGTTCCCCTCAAAAAAATGATAAAAACTCATTCTTGAACAATCTTGAGAAAACCCAGTTTGAACCTCGAAATCTTGGGTTAAAGTTTGTTTAAAATGGGTTTAAGTTTTGGAGAAAAGAGATGATGAATTTTATACGATGCTACAGACTTTTGAGAAGGTTAAAAAGTGTTTTAAAAACTCTAAACCCGTCCCTTTTTATTTAAGCAAAAGGAAGAGTTTTAATCCCACACAACAACTAAAAGAAAAGAGTCCAACTGCTCCTGCCAACTTGGGAGAACCGGTTCGGGTACCCTGACACCTGAAAGTCCCCTATTTTATTTTAAAAGTTATAATAATTAAAATTTAACTCCGATTTCAATTACGATTAAGATTCTACTTTTCATAAATAAAATCCAACATTTTAAATTGTTAAAAATAATTAAATCCAAAAAAATTATTTTTTCGAATCCCAAATTAATTTAAATTATTACGGGTTTAATAATCTACGGGGTTTTACATCAAGTAGGATAATTATCCACGTTCGAGGACAGGTGTACATTTATCACTGTCCCACGCGGGAGTGTAATTTTTGCATATACCAAAAGACCCCAATATTCCTTGCTTGATCTTGATTGAAAGTATCGAGTATTTAGCCCAGAAAAGTGTTCGGCGTACTGTTTTAAGTGTTTTGTATGCAGCCGACCTCCTATACTTGTGAAAATTTCCACTAACACTGTTCAATAATGGTACTTTTTTAAATATTTCAAACGTTTTTTAACTGCCAAATGACGTAGTCATCTTTTGACGCTTTGAGAAGCATGCAACCGACGGTAGATATACGTTCATTTAGTTAATCATTTCATTCCCATTTATCGAGACAACCTATAAATAGGTACGAAGTTTCCCTCCTTTTATCGTTACCTCAAACCTTCTGAACTTTAGCATTTTCTTTGCCTTCAAGCTTTTTCCCGTGTTATCGTTGGCTACCATTTTTCCTTCAGTTTTTGTAACCGTATTTGATTCCCTAGGACTTGTTTTCCCCCTTTTCTCTGTTTTATCATCTTTTTCTCTGTTTCCACCATAGTTCATATCGTAGATGAGAGTTCATTAGATGAATTTAGAGAGAAAAGGAAAATCCCATCTTGGATAGACTTAGAGAAACCCCAGGATCCCATAGACGTTTAATCCCTTTACGAGGGTCACTGGATCCTAACTTTATTTATAGCTGAGTGTGGAATTAACTTTCCACCAAATCCCCCTTTTCTCTAATTTCTCCAATATTTTGATGTAGTTCCTACTATAGTAGAGCCTAACACTTGGAGGGTTGTAAATGTGGTATATAAGTTGAACGAACTTTATGGGACCAATATTGGCGTTTTGGAGTTGATAGTTTGTTATAAGTGGATCACTATTAGAGAGAGTACCTATTACTTGAAGACTTTGCAAGCTAATAGTGCTTTAGTAGTGAATCTACCACACTCCAACAAGGACTATTGGGAATATGGGAAAGTTGTTAAGAATTGGTAACATGTTCCCCTTCATACTGGAGTGGATTATACTGGTCCCAAATGTCCTCAATCAAGATGCGTCATAGGTTGTAACTCTATTGATTTGTTGAGTAACTTTTTAATTTCTTTTTTATGCAAAGGAAAGTAAGAAGATATGCCCCAAGGAAGGGGAAATACATATCAACGATCATTAATTTATGTGGGGATTAAACCAAATATAAAAGTTTCATCATTTCCTTTGTTGCCCGACCCACACTTGTTCTGCCCCAAGTTGCTGTTAACCTTGATGAGGATCCTATACAGACTTTCTCAACCACTGAATCTGCAGGTGTTGAATTATATTAAGGAGGAAATTATTCCTCATTTAAGTCCCTTGACCTTTTAAATATTCACCTTTCTCCCTCAATAAACATGACCCATAGGAAGATTCCCAGCTTGATGGGTGGTCCCCTATCTCTAACCCTTAAGAAATCTGTTAATACTGGCAAGAAGACAATTGAAAAGAAATATCAGGCTAGTGAAAAAAGGCCCATTGGTGTTGATGAGACTCCGATTATTGAGCCTAAATTGAAGAGGTTGAGAAGAAGTTTACCTGATCCTTAAAAATAGGTCCAAAAAAAATCAGCCGAGCAACTAACATTGGGTACAAAGAAGACCGTCGACCAATAGGAGTTGGTGAGAAAAATTCAAGATTACCTTGATATTGAGTCAGACTACGTTCTTATTAAACATGAGTTTTATTAAATTTGGGACAGTTCCTGCTAACAGAGATGCATCATCCGCCATGCCTAGGTCCAAGTTGACCGAGAGATCTTGCCATAACTTGGCCCTGGTAATTTTCTAACTTTTCTTCTATTTTCTTCATGGTGATGAACTCTTTCTGATGTATAATATTTTGCCCTTATTGAAGTTCCTAGTTAATTTTAACCAAATGATGGAAAAAGACGATCACCTGTATTTTTCTTTGAGAGAAGTTGAAGAGGCCTTTGAGGGTCTAAAGCATTCTTTGGAAAAGTTTCGTTGAGCCTGGAAGGCAATATAAAAATCTAGGGAAGAGGATTTGAGGAAGGTCAATGATAGGTCCAATACAGCTAAAGGAAAAATAAAAGCTATCGAGGAAAGAGTTCAAGATACCGAGAACAAGTTGAATAAGGCTGAAGGTAGGTCCAAGGTTACAGAGGATAAACTTTCAGACGCCACAGCTAGGGCATAAGTTATCGAAGACAAGGTGACTTTCCTTAAAGGCCAAAGGTAAGGTTGCCTTTGATAAAGGTTGGGAGAAGGACATTTTTGCTTCCTATACTCAAATTGAGTAAGCAAAAAAATTATCCTTTAAAGAAGATTAGACTAAGGCCTTGAAGTTTGTCAGCGCAGAAGAAAATTCTAAATTCTTCTAAAGGCATGACCCTAGCACTCCTCCTAATCTGGATGAGGAGTTTGATGATGAGGAAGGGTCCGAAGAATCTTTTGTAATGCCTATTGAGTTTTCAATGGTCTCCAGTACTAGTGTCGACCTAATAGCCGCTAGCCAAGACCAGGACAAGAACAAGGAAAGCTTTATCTCCTTTTAAACATGTTTATTTTTTGTTTTTCATTCTTAATGATGTATCAAGTCTTGTACCTCAATGATCTATCAATTAAAGAATAGTTTTTCTTATCTTTATTCCTTGCTAGTTTGCTACTTCTTGTATTTTGTTATTTCTCTAGATTTTCCCCATAAACTCAGTTTGATGCTAGCAAAAAGGCCATAATTTTTACTGATTTTGACCAGCTTAGGAGAAGTAAATACCTTCTGGAAGTTGGTTATGTCCCCATAACTGAGGAAGACTTGACTGAGTTACTAGTCCTAGAAATTTTAGACCAAGTGAAGGAGTGATATATCATCTTCATTGCATGTTGGACAAGGTTGTTGCTAAGAACGCTGCATATTATGAAATGAGTCAGCAACTACATGAAGATCATAAACTCTCCCTAGCTTTACCTAACTCTGATTATGAGTTTAGGTATAAAGCATTAAGTGAAGGCTAGGATTTTGACAAGAAATTAAAGGACATTAATTCTGCTCTAGACAAGAAGGAACTATCTTTGAGACAATTCTCTAAGGGATAAACTTGACATCTTAAAGAGATCACCTACTATTTGTCCCGATGATGGTGGCTCCTTTTTTTATAATGAAAATGCAAGACTGTTGGAAGAATTGGAAGAACTGCAGAAGAAGAAGACCAAACCTGGGAAAACTTCTAGGCAAAGAATAGTTGTTCGACCAACTATTCAGGATGAAAGAACTAAGAAAACTATTACCAACCAAGATTCCCAGTTGAAAGCCAAAGATATTGTTATTACCGACCAAGCTGCCCAGTCGAAATCCAAAGATAATTTCCTTATAAAACTTCAAAGTCAAGTGGAGAGGTTAATATTTCTATTTCATAAACAACCTAGGGAGTTTGGATGGAAGGTTATAATAAGGCCTTAGCCCACATGGATGATCATCTTGCTTAAAGTAATTATGAAGGCTATAAATGAGGATGGACCAACTTGCTAATTTTGTTGAAGTATGATCAAAATAGTGACTTGTGGCATTGGAATGACCCAGGTCTATTGGATTTTGACTAGACTCCTTTCAAATTGGACATAGGATGGATTCCTCCCAATGCATTCCCTAATGCCTGATAACTAAATATTTAGGGAATTATGGCCTTCATAACGAGTGTGAGATAGTTCTCCCTCATCATTTTCTTAATAGGCCGAGCAGCGATAAAAGGCAGATGTTAAGGGATTTCAAAACAATCAACTCTTCATGACGAGTGTGAGATAGTTCGTTGCTCGACCTATTAAGCAAAGAATTTTCAAAACAGAATTACTGATAATGCTTGCATAGTGGGTCTGCATTCCAAGGATTCTTGAATTCTTTTCCCTCTAGAGTTTCCAAGTGATAAGTCGCTTGTCAGATAACTATCGATATATGGTATGGACCATGCAACTTAAGTTCCATCTTATTGCCCTTCAAGATTACTTTTTTGATTATCACATCTCCTTATTTCAGGTTGGTCGGCTTAACCCTTCGACTATAAAACCTTGCATTCCTTCGTTGATAGGAAGTTATCTGAATAATAACATCTTCTCGAGCTTCTTCTATCATGTCCAGATCTAGTCGCCTCATGAGGTCACTTTTGGGTGAATCAAAGTTCAATACCCTATGAGTTGGAAGGCCTATTTCTATCGGTACTACTGCCTCAATGCTAATAACTATTATATATGGGGTCTCTCATATTACTGTTCTGGGAGTAGTCCTATATACTGAAAGGACATTGTGGAGTTCATTAATCCAGTTGCCTTTAGTCTCATCCAACCTTTCCTTCAACCCATACATTAAGGTCTTGTTGGTTATTTATGTTTGGACATTGCATTGTGAATGCTCAGGTACTAAATGAAATTTCTAGATGCCTAACCAAATACAATACTCTTTAAATTATTCATTATAAAATTGAGTGCTATGGCCGATGATGAAGGTATAGGGCATTCCATATCTTTAAATGATATGCTTTCATATGAACTGGAACACCCTATGATAAGGCATATCAACCAAGGGCTCATCATCCACCCATGTAGTGAAATTATCAATAGCTACAATTAGATACTTGAATCTTCCTTTAGTGGTCGGTAGTGGTCCAACCAAATCAATTTCCCATATTATGAAACGCCATGGAGAAGTGATGGGAGTTAGTCTTGCTCCTCATTTTCTGTGGATGGTAGCAAACTTCTGGCATTTATCACATTTCTTGGTGAAAGCAACACAGTTTGCTTTCATAGTCATCCAGTAGTTACCCTGCATCTCTATTCATTGTCTTAGAGACCTCACAGGTGTGTGATCTCCACATAAGCCTTCATGCATCTCTTTAATCAAATCATTTATTTCGTTCAGATAAACACAACAAAGTAGAGAAACAGTATAACCTCGCTGATATAGAACACCTTTTTGTAAAACATAATTAGCTCCTTTATACCTCATCTTTTTAAGCTTCTTTCGGGTCGGAAGCAAGTGCTCCTCTTTTAATGTGCTCCCTGATTGGGTATATCCATAAAGGACAAAATTCCCTATAAATGACACTCACTTTCATCCCATCAATGCTTATGTGGGAAATCATCTTGATAGACAGGGTTTTTCCGCGACGCGAGAGTCACCTGCGCGCCGGTCGTTTTGAATTCGGCTTTCCTGAACTATACAAAAACCTAAATTACGAATACACTCAATGGGTGAGTATAGTGGTAAGTCGGGTATCAAAAATATCCACAAAGACGAGTTGCTAGAATTTATAGGATTTAATACTCCTAAATAAAAGTGTAAAAGATAAATATGAACAAAAAGGAAAAGATGCGAAAAATGGAAAGATTAATCTAGGCGAGCGTATTTAAACTAGAAAGCATTGAAATAAATGATTTGTGACACCCCGACTAATTAAATACCGGGTAGCTACTCCTTTATTAAATTAATTCAAAATGCCAAGTTGGTCCAGTTAATAGCATCACTGTCGAAAACATTTTAATGATTACTAACCACCTAGTATTTAAAAAGTAAGTGCCAAATTTTAATTAAAGTCTGATTAACATGCAACAAGTGTAATAAAGAATAATAACACCACTCACCATAATGAAGTAAATAGAATAACCATCACAAAACGTAAATAAAGTCTGGAGGAAAAACTCCTCACTACAAATCCCACAACTGATAAGTAAATTGAATACTAATCAATACATGCCAAAGTCTGAAAAATGTAATGGAAATGTAACTCTAATAGAAATGGGCAACAGGCCCTACAACTGATAGATAATGAGTCTGGAATCCAAGTGATAGAGGCGTCTACAAGCAAATCCATGTAGCTTCCACAAACAGCTACAGCTCGTCACCTGAATGAATATCCTATGCATGGTGTCCTTGTGGCTAGGACCCTAAAATGGTTTTACAAAGAAAAATATATTTGAAAAGCAAACGGGTCAGAGCCCGAATGTGGAGTTATATTTTAAAAACTTGCAATTCCTTTAAAAACATTTAAAACATTAAATGCAAAGTACATGTTAGGACGTGCACTCACATGATATTCTCACCTCTCGTCTAACTGTGCACTCCTAACGTAAGTATTATCTACAACGACACAAACCACTAGCTAAGTGACATCATCTCTAGCTAGACTATCATAGGTCCTACCCATTTTACTCGGTTCTATTAACATTATAACGCTCGTAATTAAGTAGGGGTTTAACGTAACTTCAGATGCTCAATATACAATAAATCACTATCAGTTAACTCGTTATTTTTCTCGAAACAATACCGTAATTATATTCACAACATTAACATGAAGGTTTCCATTAATTAAGTGTATATTATTCACATCATAAATATACAATATAAGCACCCCGAGAACTAAGCTGCGGTGCACACATACTCTGCTATCCATCCCGGTAAATCACGTACATAAGGATTACATATTCCGAATCTCTCAGGAATAGTTCACAGATAACAACATCACAAATAATGGAGGCGAACACAGTCACATCACATAGGTCACGCACATACCTACGCTCCTACGATCAGCGGACTTATTAATATCCCAATAAGTCTTTCTATGACCTATGTTCATCAAGGTAACCAGTCTAAATCCAGGCAACACAAGGATTAGAGGGCCCTAAGCGAACGCAAACCTCCCGTGATAGCAAGTATGGTAGGTATATCATACACACAATTCATATACCAATACTAAGTAAACACACATCTTAGTAATCCCGTAGTTTAATCGTAGTACATATCGCTTTCTCGTACTAACTTATAATTATCACTATTTATACTATTCCGGTTTATAATCATACGTGCCATAATTTACTCACGTCGTAGTAGACACTCACGTCTCAACCCAAACCGTCCAATTAATTTAACTCTCATATATAATTTCCTTCTCATAAATACCCAAAAGTCCCAATTCTATCATTACATCATCATCGGAATGTTATCTATATCCTCGAACAAGTTTACGGGACTCCAAAAATCAAAACAGTCCAAAAAGGCCCAAACTGCCAACTCGTTAGAAGTCTCGTTCGAACGAGACTGTTCGAACGAGATTCCTCTGTCAACTCGTTAGAAGTCTCGTTCGAACGAGGCTGTTCGAACGAGATCCAGTTCGTTCAAACGAACTGTCCCTTCTAACGAGATCTCATTCGAACGAGGCTCTCTTTCGTTAGAACGACTGGTCAATTCGTTAGAAGCTCGTTCGAACGAGTTCGTTCGAACGACCCGGGAAGGGGCTTCTAACGACCTACCAGATTCGTCCCAGATTTTCCTAAAACTCGTTTTTCCCCATTTTTACTCCTCAAATCTCTTCTAAACTAAGTCCCAACAATCGTTTTAAGGTCTCTAAACAATCCTAAACATATTATAATCACATCCTAACACGTTTTGAAGGATTAATCCATCCTAACATCAACCAAATTTACAAATCTCTACACTTTTTCCCAATTTATCAAGAACATGAACCCTAACTTTTTGAATCATGAATTAATCCAATATAAATCCGTTTTAATTTCTTCCAATCATAAATATTATGGGAATACTCATCTACCTATCATTCTACATGCAATTCTCCTCAAGATTTCAAGTTCTAAGCTTCAAAATACATGGGTTTTCATTATCTTTCAAGAACAATTGATATTCTGCAATTTTCTAACATGGAAGGAACATTCTACGAATTTAAATATAATCAAAACACTTGCCTTGATTGTCTCTGAGTTTGGATGATGGTTTGATGAATATTTCTGCAGAATTTCTTCGCTTCTCCAAGCTTCTTCTCCAATGGTGGCTTAAGGTGGCTAGGGTTTTCTTTGGGAAAGTTGTAAACCTAATGATAGCCTCCGTAGCTTAATGGGTTAATATGGGTTGGTTAGTGGGTTTAGTGGGTTAAATCCACATCAGATTAAAACTCCCAATTTTCGTCACTTTTAATTCCTCAAAATGTAAAATTACCAAAATACCCTTTAAGTTGCCGGTATGGCCTAAAAATACTCCGGGACCAAAACTACACCCCCGGCTAGTGTTTTCTGACTATCTCGACCCTTCCGGACGCGTTGGCGCACTCAAAAAGACCATACGGGTAATAGAAATAAAAATCACTTTTTATAATTAAAATAATATACCATGACGCGGCGGTCTCACGCGTCTCAACAAAATTCCTAAATTGCCGTATATAAATCTCACGACAAATTTTCATAATTCCGATATTCATATAAGACATGTATGCACATAATCAAATACCAACTCGCATCTCGTTAGTATTTATAACCCGGATTAATTTCCAATTATTACGCATTTAATTAATTAATCCTAAAAATAAATATAGCCAAAAGTACGGGGTATTACATACTTCCCCCCTAATAACTGAATTTCGTCCCGAAATTCGAAACTAGAAAGTACGTGCTAAAAACAGCTCTGGATAACGTTCGCGCATCTCATCCTCGCGCTCCCATGTGGACTCCTCGACATTGTGATGTCGCCACTGAACACACACTAACAGAACTATCTTTGACCGCAGTTTCCTCTCGCTTCGGTCCAAAATAGCAATCGGCCTCTCCTCGTAGGAGCTATCAGGCTGGAGATCGATGTCCTCCACAGCAATGTGAGAATGAGCCAAATTATCTCTAAGGTATTTCCTCAGCGAGAAAATATGAAACACATCGTGAATCCGATGCAAATGCTCCGGTAACCCGAGTCTATACGCAATCGGTCCGATTCGCTCAATAATAGGAAACGGCCCCACATACCTTGGTGCTAACTTCCCCTTCTTCCCGAAATGCATAATTCCCTTCATAGGAGATACCCTGAGCAAAACCTGGTCCCCTACTTGGAACTCCCTGAAAAATCTCTTCGCATCAGCATAACTCTTCTGCCTGTCTTGAGCTACCCGAATGCGACTCCGAATCAACTCAATCCTTGCCGAAGTATCTTGAATCACTTCCGACCCAAGCAGTTTGTTGTCCCCCACCTCTAACCAACATGCTGGGGAACGACAAGGCCTACCGTACAATGCTTCAAACGGAGCCATGCCAATAGTGAACTGATAGGAGTTGTTGTAAGCAAACTCCACCAGTGGAAGGTACTGCTCCCATCCACCCTCGAAGTCAATAATGCACATGCGTAGCATGTCCTCCAACATCTGATTTGTGAGCTCGGTCTTCCCATCGGTCTGCGGATGATAAGCCGTACTCAACCGCAATTCCGTGCCCATGGCCTCCTGGAAACTCTCCCAAAACCTCGAAACAAATATCTTGTCTCTGTCAGACACGATATTTAGGGGCACACCGTGAAGTCTCACAATCTCTGAAATGAAGAGCTGGGCATACTGTCCCGTAGTGTAGTCAGTCCTAACGGGTAAAAAGTGAGCGACTTTGGACAACCTGTCCACAATTACCCAAACAGAGTCGTGACCCCTCTGCGACGTAGGCAACCTCGTGATAAAGTCCATGGATATGCCCTCCCACATCAACACCGGGACCTCCAATGGTTGTAGCAATCCTGCCGGTCTCTGATGATCCACTTTTACAAGATGACAAGTGGCGCATTTCGAAACAAACTCAGCGATATCTCTCTTCATACCGCTCCACCAATACTGGCGTCTCATGTCTTGGTACATTTTGTCCCTTCCGGGATGTACCGCGAACCGTGAGCCGTGCGACTGTGCCATCACATCGTGTCGCAATTCATCCCCTTCCGGAACTACCAATCTCCCATTGAAGCGTAATCCCCCGTCTGAGCTAACGGTATAGGACTCGGCTCCCTCTGCTAGTAATCGAACTATCTGCTCCTGACAGAACGGGTCATTAGCCTGTGCCCGTACTACCTTCGTGACAATCTGCGGTGTAACGGTCATCACAGACATGAAAGATCGGGCCACTGCATCCTGGTGTCCCAATTCCTTCCACTTAGCCTTCCACACCTCTGCCACCTCATCTACTGGCCTACGGCTCAACGCGTCTGCTACCACGTTAGCCTTACCTGGGTGATACTAGATGTCGAACTGGTAGTCCTTCACAAACTCAAGCCACCTACGCTGCCGCATATTCAATTCCTTCTGCGTGAACAGGTACTGTAGGGACTTGTGGTCCGTGAACAGTTGGAACTTCTCCCCCAAAAGATAGTGCCTCCAAATCCGTAGGGCAAATACCACTGTCGCCAACTCCAAATCATGCGTGGGGTAATTCTTCTCATGAGGCTTAAGCTTACGGGAAGCATAAGCTATGGCCTGTCTCTCCTGCTGCAATACACCTCCCAGTCCTTGCAAAGACGCATCGGTGTAAACCAAATACTCAACTCCCGGTCTCGGCAATGCTAACACAGGTGCTGAGGTCAATTTGTCCTTCAATTCATCGAATGCCAGCTGACAGGCATCACTCCAGATGTATGGCACACCCTTACAAGTCAGATGTGTCAAAGGACCTGCTATCTCTGAGAAGCCCGGAATAAACCTCCTGTAGTATCCTGCTAGACCCAAGAAACTACGAATCTCAGTCGGTGTCGTGGGCTGTCCCCACTCCCTCACCGCTGATACTTTCCCCGGATCAACAGATATTCCCCGGTCGGAAATGATATGCCCCAAAAACTGGACTTCCTTCAGCCAAAACCCGCACTTCTCATATTTTGCATACAACTCGTTCTGACGAAGTGTCTGCAAAACCTGCCTCAAATGCTCGACGTGCTCCTCCTCTGTCTGGGAGTAAACCAGAATATCATCAATGAAGACAATGACAAACTGGTCTAGGAAATCCCTGAACACTCTGTTCATCAAGTCCATAAACACTGCTGGAGCATTGGTCAAACCGAAAGGCATAACCCGAAACTCGTAAGAACCATATCTCGACAAGAACGCGGTCTTCGAGACATCCTCCTCCCTGATACGTAACTGATGGTATCCCGATCTCAAATCAATCTTCGAGAAGAAATAAGCTCCTCTCAACTGGTCGAATAAGTCATCGATTCGAGGCAATGGATACTTATTCCGTATCGTGACCTTATTCAACTCTCGGTAGTCCACACACAATCTCAGTGAACCGTCCCTCTTCTTCACAAACAAAACTGGAGCACCCCAAGGTGAGGTACTCCTGCGAATAAAGCCCTGACCTAACAGCTGCTCTATCTGATCCCGTAACTCCCTCATCTCAGCTGGAGCCATACGGTACGGTGCGCATGCTATAGGTCTCGTACCCGGTAGCAAATCTATAACAAAGTCTATCTCTCGACTGGGGGGTAAGCCTGGTATCTCCTGAAACACATCCGAATACTCCCTGACTACTGGGATAGAATCTAAAGGAATCACTACCTCCTTAGAGGTATCCTCCTCAATGTAATACAGATGAGCGGTCGATCCTCCCTCTGGGCGAGGCATCGCCACTACAAACATCTCCTGCCCCAGAATGGCAAAAACAATGCTCCCGCTGAAGCAATCAATCATGGCTCTATAAGCAACGAGCTAATCCATACCGATAATCACATCATGAACATGCATATCTAATACCAACATGTCTGCAGGTAATACCAAACCACCAATCTCTACCCTCACTCCCCGGCATATAAAGAAAATAAGTGACCCACTCCCCAATGGTGAGTCGACACACGTCACTGTGCTCTCTGCCGTAGCTGACAATCCTAAAGCTTTCGCGAAGTGTGTAGCTATAAAACAGTGTGTAGCACCCGTATCAAATAATACCTGACCCATAGTGCCATGGATAGGAAACGTACCCTCAATCGCGGGCGGTGCCTGTGGAACTGCAGCCTGGTGGACGTTGTAGACACGTCCATACCGTAGCTGCCCCTGCTGAGCTGGGACTGCTGGAATGGGTGGCAATGCTGCCATCTGTGGCGGTACGGGGAGAGCGGCGGGAAACATAGGCCTCTGTGGCTCCTGGCGAGCACCCTGCTGCTGTTGCTGTGGGGCCCTGCCCCTATCAGGACAATCCTGTCGCTTATAGCCAGTCTTGCCACAAACAAAGCACTTCCTTGGGAAGTTCCCTCCTCTATGTCCCTGCTGTCCCCGGCCCTGGTGGCCGTTACCGTTCCTCCCTTGGCCCTACTGGCCCTGGTGAAACTGCTGCCCATTCTGCCCCTGTTGGCCCTGATGGCCGTTTGGACCCTGATGGCCCTGACGGAAACCTCCCTGTCCCTATCTGTAGTTCCCTGACCGGAACCTTTTATTATCCCCCTGCTGGGAGCCCTACTCATTCTGTCTCTGCCCCTGACCAGATTGTGCCCCGCTGGCACCATGTCCTCCAGCCCTGCCCTGATGGCTAGACTCCCCCGACCTCTTACCCTCGGCCATATGAAAAAGGTGGTCCTGGCAGTGTAACAATGCAGCGTTAACCACATCAGAATAGGTGGCCAATGATAGGTTCCCTAGCAGATGCTGACGGATCCTCCAAGTCAACCCGTCCGTGAACTTCTCAATCTTCTTCTTCTCTATTGGTATCTCATCTGGAACGATATTCAACAGATTCTTGAACTCGGCCTCATACTCGGCCACAGTCTTACCTTCCTGCTTCAGACTCATCAATCTCCTCCTCATTTCCGTATGAACAGCTGACGGAAAGTACTTGCGGTCGAATCGCACCCAGAACTCCTGAATCGTGAGAGTATCCCTCTCCTCCATGGTGGTAATAGACTCCCACCACTGTAGTGCAGATCTGACTAGCTTGAAAGTAGCTAGCACCTGCTTCTGGACGTCCGTGCACTCATACATCCTTAAGTGCCTCTGCATATCCTTCCTCCACTAGCTCGAGACTACCACATCTGAGCTACCTGCAAACTCTAGCGGATGCACTTTCGGAAAAGCGTCACGTACACGCTCCCAAGCAGAAGGGAATGCATTAGCCTGTACTGGCGCGGCAACCGGTGCCTGAGGTGGTGCCTGCTGAACAACGGCAATGGCGGCATTTACCGCTTGGGCTACTATAGCTGCAACCTCAGCGGCGTTCATCATGCCCTGAACTGGAGCGGGCTGGGGTTCGGGCATTGCATCCTTGGGAACTCGTCGTGAACGTCGTGGAGGCATCTGAAATAAGAACAAAGTTTATAAGTTCGCTGTTTATAAACTTAAGATAGCTGAAGAACGAAGCATACACAAAAAGAGTACAACAGTCCTAAAATATAGGGCTCTATATCAAAGAAACTTAGCGGAAACATAATAAGTCGTCAGATCCTAAAGGACACTAGAACCTGATGCTCTGATACCACCTATGACACCCCGACTAATTAAATACCGGGTAGCTACTCCTTTATTAAATTAATTCAAAATGACAAGTTGGTCCAGTTAATAGCATCACTGTCGAAAACATTTTAATGATTACCAACCACCTAGTATTTAAAAAGTAAGTGCCAAATTTTAATTAAAGTCTGATTAACATGCAACAAGTGTAATAAAGAATAATAACACCATTCACCATAATGAAGTAAATAGAATAACCATCACAAAACGTAAATAAAGTCTGGAGGAAAAACTCCTCACTACAAATACCACAACTGATAAGTAAACTGAATACTAAATCAACACATGCCAAAGTCTGAAAACTGTAATGGAAATGTAACTCTAATAGAAATGGGAAACAGGCCCTACAACTGATAGATAATGAGTCTGGAGTCCAAGTGATAGAGGCGTCTACAAGTAAATCCCTGTAGCTTCCACAAACAGCTACAGCTCATCACCTGAATGAATATCCTATGCATGGTGTCCTTGTGGCTGGGCACCTAAAATGGTTTTACAAAGAAAAATAGATTTGAAAAGCAAACGGGTCAGAGCCCGAATGTGGAGTTATATTTTAAAAACCTGCAAGTTCTTTAAAAACATTTAAAACATTAAATGCAAAGTACATGTAAGGACGTGCACTCACATGATATTCTCACCTCTCGTCTAACTGTGCACTCCTAACGTAAGTACCCATCTACAACGAGACAAACCACTAGCTAAGTGACATCATCTCTAGCTAGACTATCATAGGTCCTACCCATTTTACTCGGTTCTATTAACATTATAACGCTCGTAATTAAGTAGGGGTTTAACGTAACTTCAGATGCTCAATATACAATAAATCACTATCAGTTAACTCGTTATTTTTCTCGAAACAGTACCGTAATTATATTCACAACATTAACATGAAGGTTTCCATTAATTAAGTGTATATTATTCACATCATAAATATACAATATAAGCACGCCGAGAACTAAGCTGCGGTGCACACATACTCTGCTATCCATCCCGGTACATCACGTACATAAGGATTACATATTCCGAATCTCTCAGGAATAGTTCACAGATAACAACATCACAAATAATGGAGGCGAACACAGTCACATCACATAGGTCACGCACATACCTACGCTCCTACGATTAGCGGACTTATTAATATCCCAATAAGTCTTTCTATGACCTATGTTCATCAAGGTAACCAGTCTAAATCCGGGCAACACAATGATTAGAGGGCCCTAAGCGAACGCAAACCTCCCGTGATAGCAAGTATGGTAGGTATGTCATACACACAATTCATATACCGATACTAAGTAAACACACATCTTAGTAATCCCGTAGTTTAATCGTAGTACATATCGCTTTCTCGTACTAACTTATAATTATCACTATTTATACTATTTCAGTTTATAATCATACCGCCATAATTTACTCACGTCGTAGTAGACACTCACGTCTCAACCCAAACCGTCCAATTAATTTAACTCTCGTATATAATTTCCTTCTCATAAATACCCAAAAGTCCAAATTCTATCATTACATCATCATCGGAATGTTATCTATATCCTCGAACAAGTTTACGGGACTCCAAAAATCAAAACAGTCCAAAAAGGCCCAAACTGCCAACTCGTTAGAAGTCTCGTTCGAACGAGACTGTTCGAACGAGATTCCTCTGTCAACTCGTTAGAAGTCTCGTTCGAACGAGGCTGTTCGAACGAGATCCAGTTCGTTCGAACGAACTGTCCCTTCTAACGAGATCTCGTTCGAACGAGGTTATCGAACGAGGCTCTCTTTCGTTAGAACGACTGGTCAATTCGTTAGAAGCTCGTTCGAATGAGTTCGTTCGAACGACCTAGGCAGGGGCTTCTAACGACCTACCAGATTCGTCCCAGATTTTCCTAAAACTCATTTTTCCCCATTTTTACTCCTCAAATCTCTTCTAAACTAAGTCCCAACAATCGTTTTAAGGTCTCTAAACAATCCTAAACATATTATAATCACATCCTAACACGTTTTGAAGGATTAATCCATCCTGACATCAACCAAATTTACAAATCTCTACACTTTTTCCCAATTTATCAAGAACATGAACCCTAACTTTTTGAATCATGAATTAATCCAATATAAATCCGTTTTAATTTATTCCAATCATAAATATTATGGGAATACTCATCTACCTATCATTCTACATGCAATTCTCCTCAAGATTTCAAGTTCTAAGCTTCAAAATACATGGGTTTTCATTATCTTTCAAGAACAATTGATATTCTGCAATTTTCTAACATGGAAGGAACATTCTACGAATTTAAATATAATCAAAACACTTGCCTTGATTGTCTCTGAGTTTGGATGATGGTTTGATGAAGATTTCTGCAGAATTTCTTCTCTTCTCCAAGCTTCTTCTCCAATGGTGACTTAAGGTGGCTAGGGTTTTCTTTGGGAAAGTTGTAAACCTAATGATAGCCTCCGTATCTTAATGGGTTAATATGGGTTGGTTAGTGGGTTTAGTGGGTTAAATCCACATCAGATTAAAACTCCCAATTTTCGTCACTTTTAATTCCTCAAAATGTAAAATTACCAAAATACCCTTTAAGTTGCCGGTATGGCCTAAAAATACCCCGGGACCCAAACTACACCTCCGACTAGTGTTTTCTGACTATCTCGATCCTTCCGGACGCGTTGGCGCACTCAAAACGACCATACGGGTAATAGAAATAAAAATCACTTTTTATAATTAAAATAATATACCATGACGCGGCGGTCTCACGCGTCTCAACAAAATTCCCAAATTACCGTATATAAATCTCACGACAAATTTTCATAATTCCGATATTCATATAAGACATGTATGCACATAATCAAATACCAACTCGCATCTCGTTAGTATTTATAACCCGAATTAATTTCCAATTATTACGCATTTAATTAATTAATCCCAAAAATAAATATAGCCAAAAGTACGGGGTATTACATGATTATTTTGACATATCTTATTACGCCTTATGAAGAATTTCTTATGCTTGAATTGTATATACCAGTCGCTAAGGCATACATAATCCTTTTATTCAATTAAAATGATGAAAAAGACTAATGTTTGACGATGGAAAAAAAATAATAACACATCTTTGAGAGTAAGGTCACCTTTTCGCACACCGTGATCTTTAACTTTTTAGTTGAATGATCATGCAATATGATTATAATACCCTTGTATGTGGTATCAATCTTTTAGTCCCTTTTCATCCAAGAGTGTAAGTTCCTCACAACTGATTTGTTGCCAATCAACTTCTCCAATTTGACTTTCAAGCATGACCCATAGGAATGGTATTTGAAGTTCGACAAGTAAGACTAATTCCATGATAGAGACTAAGGAGTGGTATATATCCCTAATGGGTGTTCTGATGGACGTATATCCCCAGGGGCATAAGGTATTCGATCATCCAATGCATGTAACTCTCATTCATCTTATTGATTATGGATTTGAGACTTTTATTAGCACTTTAAATGGCCATATTGGTATGAAATTAATAGGGAAAAGACTTATGTCTTTGAATTCCATATTCCTTGACCATTTATATGACTTAAACTTCAAAATGGAGACCATTATTTGACACCATCTCATGAGGGACCCCATAACGACATGATATACTTTCTGATGAACTTAGATACTTTATTACTGGATATGGTTCTACTTCAACCCATTTAGTGAAATAATTTATGGCTATGAGAATGAATTTATTATCATCTGATTCTCTAGTAGTGACTTTCCCAATAACGTCGATGCCCCAAGTTGATAAGAGCAAAGGAGAAGTCATATTGCACAACTCTTGGGGAGGTAACTGTTGGAGATTGGAGCATTACCGGTATTTAAGGCATCTTTTGACGTAAGCAATGCAATCTTAGACCATAATATTCCAATAATACCCCTATTGTACAATCTTCTTGGTAAGAATATGACTATTCATATGAGGTTCACACTCCTTACTGTGAATCTTCTATATTATTTCTTTAATGTTTGTCCCTCCTATGCACTGCAAATAGGTGGCATTAAAATTTCTCTTGAATAACGCTTTATCGTAGATGATATACTGAGTTGCAAGTCTACAAAGGGACATGCGGTCTTTCTTAACATCCCCTTGAGGATAATTACCATGCTTGAGGACGTACCAAACATCATAATACCATTTCCAAACATTGTTTAGATGTTCTTATCTAACTAGTTCGATGTGGCAGCAGTGAGTTGGCATGAACTGCTTCGGAACGTTTAACGGAGCATTATTACTCCCTCAAGCATTTCAACCACGGAGGTCAATATTTCCAGTGCACCAACAAAGTTATTTTTAAGCGAGAGAGATGATGGAAAAGTGACATCTTTGAATTTAGAATGGTTCTCTTCAAGGTGAGCATGAAAGGGTAAGAATTTCTCATCTTTGACTTTCCATTTTCAGAAGACTTTTCCTATGATAGGGGTTGAGTTTTCATAAATGTTAAGGTATCGAATTTCTCATATTATAACATATTATTAGTGTAATGGAAGTCTATTATGATGGATATGGGAGAATTAAAATCATCGAACGCATTCAGGAGTATCATGATGCCATATACTTTCTTGTTAGAAGCTCCGTCAAAAAAATCTCCCATTGAAGATCTTCTTGAGAATCACATAGAATATACTCATTTGGGAATTTATAAATTCACACATCCATTTCCTATATGGGATGATTAGCAAGATAATTATACATGGATCTCCCTTTGATGGTTTTTTGTATGACGTATGCGGTGTCGAACTCGACTATCAATATTAACGAATGGTCCATTAATCTTGATAAGGTAGTATTTTCTAGAAAGAACTTCATAGGATCCATCTGGAACACTATCTTGATAGGTAATGCTATCATGTAGTGTTAAAATTTATGAATGACCCGAACTAAGGAGTCACACGCTTCTCTAATTTTGTATAATTCACCACATACCCTCATAATTTTCTACTAGTGTAGTAGATTTCTCTCTCTTTTCATGATTCATCGATGTATTAGCATAGCCCCAACCGTAGTCTTTGTGACAATAAAGTGCAAAAGAATGTTAGACCAAGTTGCAGTGGCATGATCATCAGTGGTTGGGTAAGGCGACGATTGATTTTTTTCAAAGGCTTCTTAACATACCCCATTCCAGACTTTCGTTGAATCTTTTTGAATGATCATGACGATGGGATTGCATATGAAAGTGAGTTGTCTAATGAATCTGCTAATGTATTGGAGCTTGCCTAAGAAACCTTAAACCTCTTTCTTAATTCGGGGTGGTAAAATTTTAAGAATTGCCTTGTGTTTATAAGGATCTACTTCAATTCTTCTTTCCATGACCATAAAGCCAAGGTCCCTTTGTGACACCAAAAATGTTTTTTTTGTGGGTCGAGGCACAAATGGTACTACCGCAATTATTTAAATAATCTCCTCAAGGCAGGAACGCGACCTTCTCGAGTTTTTCGATGATCATATCATCAAGATAGACTTCGACCCCTTTGTGGATAAGTTCTTACAAGATGGTTCGGCTACTTTTTGACATGTGTCCCTGGCATTTCTAAGACTGATGTAGGAAAAGGTACTCCGCGATGTGATAAAAGCAATCTTCTCTTAGTGGTCGAGGTACATTTTGATGGTTATACCCTGCGAATGCGTCTACAAACGACTCACGGCGTGATGATCATGTTAATATTGGGAAAAGGGTAATCGTCTTTTAGAGAAGATTTGCTTAAATCCTATAGTCGATGCACATACCGACTTTTCCTCCTAATTTCAGTACCAGAATAATGTTGGCAAGCCTAAAACTAAAAAGTTTATTTACATACTTATGCACAAACTTAAAAGTATATTTTAAACAAGAATAGTATTACTTGCATATGTATATTACCTCAAACCAAAAACCAAACCACCACACACGCACACAAATTAATTTTTCATTTTAACAAAAGTTTAATTTAAATACAACAAAATATTAAAGTTTTTTAAAAAGTCCAAATGCCTCAACCAAGTGGTAATATCAATATTTGATCCTTTTTATATCGAATCTTGTCTGGATAAAATTTAGTGTACATATTTTATGTCGGGATGACCTCAATGACTGATGTTGTCAAATTTTAAAAACTATCGCAAGTGCACGAGCTATTAATAGTATAGCTTACGGGAAATACTGGTCGAACCCATAAAGATTTATTAATTTTAATGTTTAAATTAATTGTAACTATCCAACTAGACTATATGGGCTAGAGAATTAACTGTGACACCCCGCCTAATTAAATACCGGGCGATCACTCCTTTATTAAATTAAAATCAAGGTGAATAGTTGGTTCATTCTTAGCATCACTGTCGTAAAGATAACTTTTCCAAATTTAACACCCTATTTAATTAAGCTAAGTGTCAAAACCATTTTTTTTAACATTTCTTTCCAAATTTTATTTTGAAAATAAAGATTTAATTATCTACAACAATTTAATATTTAAAGAATCACAACACAATAATCGTGGAACATATAATCCAATTAATTTAAACATTCAACAACTAAATCCCAGCATTTAAAACTTAAAGTAAAACATGCATGTTGAATAAATCCCAAAGTAACAGTACTAGAAATAACTGAAATACAATTGTCCCAATAAAACAGCTAAATAGTGGAAAGGGCGACACATGCCCCAATAACTGAGAATGATAGAAGTGGAATCAAGTAAATGAAATCATCTAATCAAGTGGCCTGCAACTCCCACCTAAACTGCAGCACGTTCCTTCCAAGGGATCCTAAGCAAGACGCCCCTGTAACTGGGCACCTGTAATATATACATATATATATATACAAGAGAGAAAGAGGAATAGAAAAGGGTCAGAGCCCGATAGTGTATATTATTTAAAAATTCATTTAGCAAGTATTTAAATTGATACAGGCCAATGCAACAACATATTAGTGCGACACTCTCTTGAGAAATTCTCACCTCTCTTCTAATGTGTACTCCTATCGCACTAACCTTCCCAATGGTTTATCTCATCATATATCACACTATCTTTCCCCAAGGATTTAACTTATCTTAGGTGACTCGCAAGATTTATGATTTAACAACATCATGGTTTAAAAGGATAATTTCATTTAATACAAAACGCTCATTTTAACTTTATTGATTCATAAAGTTTTTCAATATCATATTATACTTTTCAAAACAAGTATTTCCAATTTGAGTCATTTCACATGTCTTACTTACCATAACACAGTAGGCAGTGTCCCAAATTTCAGAAGTTCATATATATATATATATATATATATATATATATATATATATATTAAATACTCGTATAATATATATATTCTAACAGCACCCCACATAAAAATTATGGTGCGGGCATACTCTGCTATCCAATCCCCGTATCAATCGTACTAAAGGGAATACAAGTTCGGAATCACTCTCGAACTGTATAAATACATACACAAATAATATTGAGGCGAAGCATAGTTTCCAAGTCCAAGAGGTCAGTACATACCCTCACGTCTCTTAGGACCGTGACTACCGATTCAATAGCTTGTACCTAGGATTTCTATCTTCTAGGGTACGAGTTAATATCCCCCCATAAGGCACACGAGATAAGATCATCCCAGCGCGGAAACCTCAGGGATAGCAAGTAGCGCGGGCATGATTTTCACAAGTATATAATATATGCATACACAATCATATAAATATACCACTTTTATTATATCAATTTAGGTTTATCCCATAACCCACATTCACAACATTTATCCTTATTTTCCCATTATTATATATCAAGTATAATGGTTCGTTTCTAACTTTAATTCGAAGGGTTTTTCCAACTTACTACGTGATTGGACATAAATATTTTATATTTATTCCCCTAATTTCAGTGCATTTGTGAACCCGAGTGATGTAACCTATATGGATTCAATGCACATTTATGCTACTAACCTTCGTTGGCAAGTATTTCGTGTTTCGTGCTTCTCTTATTGGTTTTACAGGTTAATTATGCAAGCAACGCAAAAGAGAAAGCGAGACAATGAAAGAAAAGCTAAGAAGGCAAGTTCAAGGGCATTTTGGTAATTCTGCAGCCAGATCTCGAAGGAGGAGTCAACTAGAAAGTTGAAGAGCTCGGAACAACGAGAACACTTGAAGAAACGGCACCCAAATCCGAGCTACGGTTGATGAGTTATGACCCGTTGAAGTTGAAGAAAAATCCAAGGAAGAAAGGAAAGAAAACAAGAAAAATTCTAAGTGTTGAATGGAAGAAAAAACACCCCAGACCAGCAAACATTCGCGAACCGGTTTGGGGGGCGAATCGGTTCGGGGTACATGCGAACCGGTTCGAGGGGCCTGATGCGCGAATTTGCCTCCTTTATTCAGATTGGCTCTAAGGTTTCCTTCTTACACAACATCAAAATTTCGTGGTTTAATCCTCTACATTACAAAAGGTTTCCAGAATATCATTTAAGTCATCACTATATGCAATTTCCTATCTCAAATTGGGTTTTTCTTTCATACAATTCATCCTAATCATTCCTAAACCAATATAAAAGATGCATCAACGAAATAAGCAAGATAAACACTTGCCTGGGATTTTCAAAAATCTGGTTTGGTGTTGAATTTGGTGTGGTTGTGTTCCCCGTCTCGCGATCTACGCGTTGGCGGTGGCGGCAGTGCAAACGGTTGAGTTTTGAGCCTTGGAATGCCTTGAGAGCTCTCTCCTCTCCTCTCCAATGGCCGTTCTAGTGTTTTGAGTTATCTAACCCTAGGAGATAACCTAAACATCTGATATAACCCCTTTAATTTCGTGGGTTTAATTACCCAAAAATACAAAATGACTCAAATGCCCTCCCGGGGTACTAATTAGGCCTAAAAACGCCCCGAGACTCAAATCAAACTCCCGGGTATACTTTTCTGACTATCTCGACCCTTCCGGACGTGTTGGAGCACTCAAAACGACCATACAAACAACTTATAAAATATTTACTTTTATTTATCAATATTTAGTCCCGACGCGACACGGGCGCGTCCCGACTCAATTCACTCGTGACATTTAATATGGCCACTATTATATATTACTTTGCTTATTAGTAATATTCAACAAATTTTCCCATAATTACTAACTCTCATCACGTTAATAATTATAACATAATTAATTTTCGGATTTTTATTAAATAATTAATTCACATTAATATTAATAAATCCCTAAATTAATATAGCATAAAAATACGGGGTATTACAAGACTGCACTTATGAACAAAACTAAATCAAATCAAATAAATGAATATGAGATCAATACACGAGAGTTGTAAATAATATGAAAAGAATTAGGATTCGAGGTCCATTTATTACTTAACTAATATTGCACACTAATTTAACGTTATTACTTTTTTTATGACTCAAATTAAACCAACTCTCATCGCATTTAATTTAAAAAATATAATGCTTATGTTCGAAATATTTTTAACGTCTCTAATGGACATCTAAAATCCATATTCCCCTAGAAATTAAAATGTTTTTAAAATTCCCAACCAACTCTCATCGCATTTATGTATTAGAGTTTACATGTGCTTGTTGACTGGGAATTTTGACTTGAAGCGAGAGATAAGGTTGTTAGGGAGCTCTGCCACATAGCAGTTTCTAGTTGGACAACCAAAATTTTCTCAGATTGATGACGTGGTGATGTTGAATTAACGACACATGTCACGTGTATGGCATTTCTGGTATTTACCAAAAAATATAACAGAGGCTGGGGAATCAAACCCCAGACATCCTACTTATTCTCCTTCCTTCTTAATTGTTACGCCATGCATTCCTTTGAAATATTTACCGCCTAAAATAATATTGAACCTCATTCTTCAACATTTCTGCCTTTTAACACTTTGGTCCCAAAATATTATACTTGTTTATTTCGCCTCCAATCTTCACCAAATTACCAGTGTACCTATAAATATGAAAAATAAATAAATTTAATTGAATTTTAGTTTCATAAAACTTAGAAAATATATGGCAAAAAATACAAGCCCAGTGCACGAGGCTTTCGCCACTTCGGGATACTGGGGGGTTAGATGTACACAACCTTACCCCTGAATATAATATCTAATTCTAAATTTAAAAATTATAGAATTACCCTTATATTTGCGTGTTGACCCCAAAATTCATTACTTGCACATTTTAACTCAAAATTCAACCAATTTTCAGAGAAAAACTTTATATTGCCCAAATAAATTTTTAAAATTATTTTGAAGGCGATAGAGTTTCTAAATTTATGGTTTCACCCCTTGGGATTTCTATAATTGAATTTTTAGCTCAAATTTTATAAAACTTGCATTTTTATTTTAAATAATAAAAAAGAACTCTAAAAATCATTATTTCTGATACGACATGCCTAGCAAGGCCTAGATTTGGGAAAAAATAATAAAATTAGGCACTCATCAACTGAAAGACACAAAATATAGTTTGGAAATGGAATATGACAATCTAATTATATGTGGTCAACACGATTATATATTTATTATTATTATGTGTGCGTGTGTGTGTGGGGAGAGAGAGAGAGAGAGAGAGAGAGAGGGAGTGAGGGTTAGGGAGAGGGAGAGGGAGTATATATGTGGTGATATATGTGTTTTGTCTGTTATTTGTTTACATACCAATGGTGTGTATATTCGTGAAGAATCTATGAGAGGGAATTTGATGGGATTATTTTGCAGGACCGTGTATTATCCCATGGATGATGACACGGGACAAATATATGCTTATATCTCGATCCTATGTTTAGTTCATGAACTGTGTAGAGAGTGGGAGATAGTAGACTTGATCCATCGTGCAAAAGTTGTTATGTAATAACACGGTGATGTGATTGCTTAGTTATTTCCCCTTACATTTTTATGTGAATGTCCTCCGATACATTATGGTGGGACTTCTCTAGGATAGACTCGGTAGAGGCACGAGATAGGTCCCCTAAGGTTATATCCTGTGTGTGTGTGTGTGTGTGTGTGTGTAATTGATAAGACAATGGACGCTTTCACTTGTAGTTATGGTTTATGCTACTATTCTTACTCTGATGTTGTTACTTATTGGTTATGAGGTAGTATGTGGGTACTACGTAAGGTTTATTACACTTATTGCATAGTTAGATTTATGTTCATGTGTTATATTCTTAAAGTGATATAGTGTATCTAGCTCTATGGAGTTTAATTTTTATTTGTATAGTGAATTGTTCGGGTAGCTTGGAAAATTATGGGCTAGGTTGTGTGGATATAATATAGCATCATAGTTAAAATATTTCTAAGTAATATATACTGGCATATTGGGTAGGATCGTAGTGAGTCTATTAATAAGTAGAGCATACGTGGGATAGTAAATATCTTTATTAGAGAACCTGATCTATTTGGATATTACGTGGGGTGAGGATACCATGAGTGGTTAGTAGTATTTGTGTACTTGAATTATTGACGATATTATACTTTATTACATATTGTGTGGTATGAAAGTTACATGGTTAGTCTTACGATACTACTGGTATTAGTTACGCCTTGATTAAGATTGAAAAGTATGGAAATGAATACATTAGGACAATTGGGTGAGGTATTTCGGGTGTGAGTGTTGACTAGACAATAAGAGACGTAAATGAGCTGAGCGGGGATAATTGAGCTTCAAAATATTTTACGAAAGTGACTACTGTTGGTTAAACTATATATACCAACACGTTTTAACCAAGGATTCTAGAGGGATCGGTTTATACTTTTAACTTAAACTACTAACTATATTACCAACTTAACATAGTTGAATTAGTTAGTTTTAGTCCACTATTATTATCTTCGTTAACAGATAATAAGATACCATATTAGTGAGGTGAGTTTCTACTTTTTACACTACTTTTTCTTTGTTAAGTGATATGATAGAGAATTACAGCACATAAGATTTATTTAATGTAGTAAAAACCCTTCCCCTGTAAAAAAAACCATGGAACTGCTAGGATGACCTAATCAACTTAAGTCCACTAAAATTAAAAAACAAATGAGATTACAAAAAACAAACTAGACAATTAGTAAAGAATAGTCAAGTTACACCTTTTATCCTTGTTCTCAGCTTTGTTGAACTGTCTCCTCTTCACTTTTGAAGATTCCTTTTACTCTCTTAGAATCGCTGAAGGCTTAGTGTAATAGTGTGTGACTTATTCTACCATGCAAGCAATAATAGTTTGATGTGTGTGTGGTGAACAAACGAGTAAGCAGAAAATATTCCTTTTTAACGAAATACTCTAAGGCAGAGTATTCAATTTTTAAAGAAAAAATTTACATTATATAATAGTGTTTTCAATTCAAGACATGCAAATAATCTATGAATGTAGAGTATAATAAAACATTCATTATTTATCAGTATATCCAAAATATTGTTTTTAAGCAAAACGATTTGTTTTATTATATTCAAACCCTAACTAGTTTTATGTTAAAATCACTTCAAGGTATTAATGTAAAACCTAAATAAATTTTTACTAGGTCAGAAAATTCAATCAGTCCTTAGTTTTAGTCCTTAGTCCAAATCAGGTCGCGTCTTTAGGTTCGTATATCCTAGTTTACATGTAAGGTCCTCAAATAGTTATTAATATCAATTTTAGTTCGAGAACCAAATATTAGCATGTTTATGTTTTATCTTAGACAAGTAAATTCAAGTTTTACTTAATATCTATTTAACTCAGATAAACAACACATGTTGCATATAAGTTTCACTGAACAAGAATATGAAAATCGAAAGGATCTAAGATAGATTACCCTTTTTGAATATTATAAAGCACTCAAGACCAGCAATATCAAGCACAAAAAATGGATTTAAGACAAATCTATAACACTATAACAGTTTGGCTCAAACCAAAACAAAATCAAACCAAATTTTACAAAATAGAGTTTTATAAATGCCAATATAACTTGATGTAAAGAGAGTTTTTCATAAAAATAAATTATAATTGTGTAAAACAGTTTGTGAAAAAAAATCCTAGGGCTTAAAAAATTTCTAAAATATTTCTCCCTAAGAAGAGACATTACACAACAAAAAAATATTTCAAGATGAAACATTTATCACAAGAACATAAGCACAACCATAACTAAAATCGATGTCTAGTTCGTATGTTTGTGTTAATCTCATCAATCAACACATACAAAAATCAATGTGTGAATCTGTGTGTATCTATGAATGTGTGTGTATTTCTCTCTTTTTCTCTCTCTAAAAAATAATTTGTCAGAGTTTCTTTACACTTATCTCTTGTGTGAAATAAGCAACTAGGACGCTCAATTTATACAGGTTTTTTGGCTTTAGTCCCATCTACAAAGATGTAATTAGGCTCCACTCTCATGTGTTTTTAGAATTGTAAAAAGTCTCATAACCACCCAAAACCGCCTATAATTTCCTTGTAACCACCCATACTTCTTTTTGTAGACAATGACACTTGTCCCATATAGGACCAACAACTAAAAAATGAAAACATGAGAGTGAAGACAAGTAAATCTTTATAAATAGGACTAAATACTTCTGAAATCTAGGCGGGGATTTTCCTTTTATTTTTTATTTTCTATAAGGCCCGGTCTAGGATTATGAAAGGAATAAGTCCACTCACTATCGGTGTTATGCCTTTGAAAATGTGTAAATCTCTTCACTTTTGAGTGGAAAACTTTTAAATGAGTATTTTCCTTGCGATAATTCAATCATTCACAGTTTTGGTGTCAAAAATACCACATAAACTACAATAGCTATATGCAGCAGGTCTTGTAAAATAAGACATATGATTTTTAGACTTAACCCTCATTAATCCACCTAAGTCAGATTTTGGAACCAAATTATTTCTTTTATGGGGTGGATTAAGAGAGTCGGCATACAAAATAGGACAGAACTTGACATCATTTTCATTTTTAGAAACTTTTTCAAACAATACCTATTTGCCTTTATTGGGTGTGGAACTACCCATATTTTGTTCCATTTGGGAACTAGCCCATACAAACACAGTGGGTCTAATATAAGGGTCAGGTCTGGCCCTGGACATGTGCCAGGTGGGCAGTGGCACAGGGCCCATTTTACAATAAGTACTAGTATATGTATATTTTAGGGGTCTAAAAATATTTTATGTATATTAAAAATATTTTTTTTAAATGAGTTTAGTTTTTTAAGGGCCCATTTTTTCAACTATTAAAAAAAAAGAATGGTACAACTTCCCCAAAAAATCTCACCCAACTCATTTAAGATTACCATTTTTTAGGAGCCATTTTTTCAACTTCCAAAAAAATATTTTTGGTTTCCTCTCTCTCTTTCTTTTGCACGCCGCCCACTCTCTCCTTCTCTCCTCTCTCCTTACGTCCCTCTCTCTCTGTCTCTCTGTGAAACAACAGTGTAAACTTTCTTTTGCAGTAAAAGGTGTTTATGTTTCATTTACAACTTGTCTTTCTTTTGCAGCAAAAGGCAAAGGTAAAGATGGGCATGAGATGCTTATTTCATTTATTATTTTTTATACATGTGCTAATCTTTTTTATTACTATATTATTTTAATAATCTATTTTTTTTAAACTCATCAATGTCTTACTAATCTATTTTTCATGTAATTAATTTTTTTTAACAGGTTTTTTCTTTCTACATTAATCAAGTCGATGAAATTGGAGAGGGAATAAAAGGCTCAAACCAGGTTACATTTTTCCATATTTTTTATATTCAATCAATTGAGATATTTCTAGACTAAAATTCTCTGTTAGATTCGTTGTTAATTGCGTTTTTTATTGTTATTTATAAATTTATAATTTTTAGAAATGTTACCAAAAAAACAAGCATCCGGATATCAAAAATGGAAAAACAATTTTTTGCAAGTCGAAATGTTAGAAGAACAATTTTTCAATGAGTTTTTAGGTATTTAATACTTTTGTACAATATTTTTTTGAAAGGGCCCTAAATTGAATATCACACAGGGTACTACAAATCCCAGGACCAGCCCTGATAAGGGTTATTTTTAAATGTTCTTCATAACCCAAACCATTTGTATTACAGTCATATTTCTAGGAGTCCAAAATTTTATCCAAATTAAAATATTTTCTATCTCATTCTCTTAACTTTTTAAAAGCATTGGCACATATTTTTTTTGAATTTTTCAAGTTCTACTAATATAGCCTTGTATTTTTATTCAAAAATAAACATCTTTTCATTAAGAGAAAAGATTGTAATTTCAAACTCAGATTTTTGTTTTTCAAAATCAAGTCTTTCCTTTTCAAAGTTAGATTTATATTTGCCACCTCTAGATCAGTTTGCTTAACTACCCTATACTATTTTTCTAGAGTCTCACTAAGTGACTTAACCAAATTAGATAGATCTTGCCTATTTTTCAAAGTTCTCACATACATTTCAGCATAGTCTTCATAACCACTAAAGTTATCATCCATTTTTGTTTTTATGCCAGTATGTGGAGTGTCATTTGAATCGTTTAATACAGAAGTAGTATCCCCCATACACAGAGATCGTTTAGTATCAAAGGGAGCAGTTAATTCGCCATAGTTGGTTGACTAGGTAACAAAATTTAGCACATTTAATCCTATCATACACTTCATCATATTCATATTCATTTTTATAATCAGTTAAACCAGCTAAGTGTATGTCACCACAACAATCATAAGCTTTTCCAAAAAAAATGCAAGCACTTTGATTCAGATGCATCTCAGTCTTCCTATGATTCAGATTCAGAAGAGTTATATTAAGTTTTTATTAAATGAGCCTTATAAAATTTATTTTGTCTAGACTGTTTTTTTTACCTACACTCAGCAGTAAAGTGACCAAAACTACCACAATTATGATAGGCCCATTTTGGATTTGTCAGTCCTGTTATTACTACTACTATAATCAGTTGTCTGTTTATTATTTTTGTTGTGACGTCTAGTGGACTGGTTTGATTGATAATTAGCTTGCACTCTTCTCTTTGCAATATTGTTACTATGTGTGCACTTGTCTCTTTGTCACAACCCGCCCAATTAAATATAGGGTGATCAGTCCTCTACCAATTTAAAACAGAATATTCAGTTGGTTCATTTTTAGCATCACTGTCGAAAAACTTTTTAACATATTAATCACCTAATATAAAATTAAGCTAGGTGTCAAAACATTTCCAATTTAATAAAAGCAAGTAAATCCATTTTCATTCAATCTTATAATATAAACCATTCGCCACACATAGGAATGAAATATATACTCCCCATACGTATTTTAACTTCATTACTACGTATAGTATAAATAATTAGATTACTATCTCTCTCGTAATCTCCAAGGTACGTTCTCTATATATTGAAATAATTAAAGTATTAATTCCCACATACTTTTCCCAAAATTCCTTCTTATTTGAATTTACTATTTGGTAGTTTCTCTCACTCTAATAAACCAATAAACTCCAAACTAGGCTCTAAGCAAATTCCCAGAAATTCACCCAGTGGTTTGAACCAGAATGACATGTGGTTTGAACCAGAAGGACATGTCGTTCGAACCAGAAGACATGTTGTTCGAACCATAAGACATGTCGTTCGAACCACTTCGCGCGAGATCCCCATCTCGTTTGAACCACTTCACGATAGATCGCGCGAGATTACACTGTTCGTTTTCTTCACCCAACTTTAGCGTTTTTCATCATTTTTAAACCTAAAAACCTCTAAGATTCAATTCCCAACAACTCATCATCAATACCCATCAACCCCTAGCAGGTTACAGATCATTTCTATCATCCTAGGATCCTTAATTCGTCATTAATCATCATAATTACATAAAACCCCCCAAATTAATTCACATGAACCCTAATTTCGAAAATTCCAATTAAAGAACCTAATCAACCCATATTCGTTCATCAATATATAATCAAATTCCATGATTAATCCTCTACATACATGAATGAATTCCAACCACTAATTAAACCAATCCTTAATCATAATTTAAATCTCCAATTTTCACCCAATTAACATATAAATCATGATTAATTCCACCTAAACTAACATGAGCATGATTATTGCTAAAAGAAAGAAAGTAATAAACAATTGCCTCGAATATGATGGTCTGATCCGTTGGTGATGTTTGTACATACGCATCCCTCTCTTCTCGATCTACGCGTTGGTGGTCATAGTTATGTAAGGTGGTGCTAATCGAGCCTTCTCTCTTGGAAATTGGTTCTCCCTCACACCCTCCATGTTCGTTCTAACTTCCTGTCACTTATTAACCCTAATGGACTTCCTTGGCTGATATAATAAGTCCCAATTTTCGTCCATTAATTTAGCCCAAAAATACAATTTACCATAATGCCCTTCGGAGTGCCGGTTAGGCCTAAAATCGCCCCGGAACCCAAACTAAACACCCGGGTATACTATTTTGACTATCTCGACCCTTCCGGACTCAATGGCGCACTCCAAATGATCATACGAGTTAATAAAAATAAATTCTCTTTTATTCCATTCAATTAGTCCCGACACGACTCACACGCGTGACAGACTTAAATTACCAAACTGTCGTATTTCTCACTTCCGACAATTTATCAATTATCATAACTACATATTACATATCACACAGTAATATTCAATAGTTCACAAAAATAAGTATTAACCCTTGGCACGCTAGTTAAAAATTATTTAAATCTCAATTAATAACAAATTAATTTCTCACATTTTAATTTAATTAATCCAACAACAATAATTAATCACATATTTATTCCCATAATAATAATTAATCACATAATTATTTAAATCGTTAGAAATTCGGGTTGTTACATGCTTCCCCCCTTACAACGGAATTTCGTCCCAAAATTCAGAAAAAGTATACCAGGTACAAACAATGCTGTAAAAATATTGCGCATCGCATCCCGGCGCTCACAAGTAAGCTACTCCGTACCACCCATATAGTACGCTATCAAATACCCTTAATAATGAACACTTCACATGTGTTTGCTTTAAACTCCAGGTTACCCTGTCATATAGGCTCTTTCCCAAGCCTTTCTGCTTAAGTTTCACTACTTCAACTTTATTTTAGATATTCACTATCTAGCCTTCTACTTTTTGAACCTTAGTAGATTTATCCTCTTTTCATATACATACGACTTCGTCTCGTGTCGTTCATATAAGTAAATTCGTTGTGTAATATACATTTCACACACAATAGACACGATAATATCGATTCTTCTCCGAAATTTGTAATCATGACTGGTCCCTCACCTTTAACTATCAAGTAGGACAACAACAAAGTTTACCATGCCATACTTCCACTGGCACTCTACCCGAACGTGAATTTATAGGAGTTATTTTGACACAAACTCCACTAGTGGTAGATGCTACTCTCGTCCTCCCCTAAGATCTTAGGGTTCACATAAAACTTTTCTCTCCCGCATCCAGTTAGACCGCTTGTCCTTACCCATCCCTTTGTGGGTATTAGGCTATACTCAATCGCATCTTAGTACCTATAATCTCACCATCTTAGCTACATGAGAAGATCCTTGGGGATACTCTTCCATTCTCTAGTGGAAGAAGCCCCTACTGGTTTCAAATTGTCCGCCCTTTTCAACCCGTCAGGTGACCCACTACATGCTTATCCTTGCAATATTTCCCCACATCGTAACCCATCACTACTGTTGTTTTTATTCTAATACATTTTATACTCTCTTGAATGTACTTCTAATCGTGATACGTTTCATTTTATCGTATCATGTGACACAAGTCTCTTTTCCCGCTCAAAAATATAAGTTTATTTTGAAACGTAAGTCTCTAACAAATCTCACGGAGTAATCTTCAGATCACCCGATTACATGTTATCGAATTCTCAAGATAATCATAATCCACCATTTAATTCAATTCCCTAGGGAGCCCATACACCCTATGCTTCACGCATCATTATACAAAAGACAAAAAATATTCTTACCTCAATTCTTGCACACTCGGTATGCTGATGTGGTAGGGTTGCACTCAACCACCCCACTAGTCATGACTCAAACCATCCTTCAATGGCATCATTCATCTATTCTGAAAAATACTAAGTCCAGGCTACTCTATTGGCCTAAACTTATAAAAGAATTATCAACTCTCAAATATATTCTCCTATTGGTACAATAACCAACATACAAAACTTATGTACTATCGACCAAACTTCTCTCCAACTCCTGACATTCGCTAGTTTCATGCGTGGGATGTCTCGCAAAGCGAAATCCAAATAAGGAACCCCCCCGATACACTACTATCTAACCTAGTTGGTCGTTGAGGTCCGTAAGGCCTTCAGTACCTACTATGTACTTTCCCACAATCTACGTATTGTGACATAAAAGTTTACTCATCCACTCTCATGTCCCTAAAAATGTAACATGAAGCATGGTGCCCTCACTATCCCAAGTACTTGGCACTATAGATATATAATGAGCTATATTTCGCCGCTCGATAAGAACACAATGTATTCTAAGTCTTAATACATAAATAAATCCCTATGCTCGGGAATCGCATATAATTAGACACTATACTCGCTGAAGTCTATAATACCATAAAAGTTTCATATATATTCTCAAATCTGGGCCCAACCCTATGTCAGGTGGCGCCACACAAAACTAGCACCACTCCTCCCGGAGTATCCGGTACGATAGTCATATCACTACATTTTTACTATCGTTTAACCATACAGTAATTAATCACTACACATTACCATAATAACTCTACTAAAGCAGACTCATTGCAGTAGTAAATTATAACAACAAAACACATTCTTAGGGCCCACCCGGTTCACTCACGGGAAATCATCACAATGCCCTGCTAACAACGAGAAATACATTTGTAACAAGACTGTTAAAACTAACGTTCCCACTAAACTCGAACCGCACGCGAAGTTTAGGGTTTCCAATTTACATAAAAGTTATGGAACACCCATGTCACTAGAAACAATCCTTTACTCACAAGGAAGAAGCAAAACCTCACCAGTCTCGCCAAATCACAGGGTCTCAGCACGTGTCTACCATCACGACCCATGAACATCTGCAATTTTCATACATCCTAGGATTTCATCCTATAGTTTTCCTCTCTCATCACGGAAAATTTATTCCATCATGTGGATTTCGCGCCCATTATTGAAACATTGGGCCAAACTCTCATGGCCTCAATTATAGTTTTATTGAACTCCCGTTTACATCCCGGGCCCCGTAGAACCTGACATACTGTATGCTACTATTAACGAGGACTCTACTGGTCTAGCCTGAATCCATTATCCTAGGGTTATAAATTTCCTGGGTCTAATTCCCTTGACCCCAAATCCTTTCGCTGGAAGTCTCACTCCTCCAGTCGTTATGCCTAACTGGCACGGTTTACCATTTCTAATCTCTTCGATCTCACTTCTCGATTGTGGACACATTCAACACTTGTAGTTTTGTTTCCTTTACATAAGGAAAACTTCACGAACTATTTCCCCGTCATTGGTCCCACTGACCATTTTGGGAATGCCCTTCTCTCGGACCGACAGTTTCCATTATCCCTTTGGATACGCTAGCTATTCGGAACTATGGTTAGCCTCTACAGTCTGATTGAATTCATCATCCTTTTGAAGTTAATCACTTAAAATCATCTAATCGAGTACCCTATTGTGTATACTCTCACGTGGGGTTTCACTAACACCGTTAAATTCAGTTCCTGCTCTTCAGCAGGTACGTTAACTTTATTTACTCTCTTCTCTTGGAAGGAATGCAATCACTAGCAACCGTATAACTTTGATGACGTCAACATTACTCATCCTAGCTGGATTTCTCATCCATACTGGTATTCTACTCATGGGTTCTTTATCAACTATAAACCCTTTGGATAATTTATATCCCTCTGCCAGGTACGAAGTTCATTATGCAATTCAACCTCTCTCTCATGATCGGTTTCTATCTTACCCATCATTTTTAAACATCAAAATTTCACTAGAATTTTATTACCACATCGAATGGAAGACCTCACGGTCAAATCGTACCCAAATTTCTCCTTAAATTTTAAACAAACTTCTTCATGTACGGTGATTGTCTCTAATCACTACATGATGCTCCTAAGAGCTGTAATTTTTAACTCCAAATTAAATTTTGAGTGTCGTCACGCCCCACTCAACACAATTGCCTTCGAATTTTCTTCCTCCGCTGGTTTGTTACACTTTCTCATTTTCTTTTCTGCATTTTCATCTATGGGTTTTCAAAAGAGTCCCTCTGATTTACCCTGTATCGACTAGGTTAGGTGATCCTGAAATCACCCCACCGTTATCTATGACTGTGTCCTGGGAACCCACAGTTCCCGAGTGATGATTTTACTATCTCTTACTTAAGTAATTCTCATGGTGATTTTTGTCCCAATCACTCATACCCGATTACTCTATGTCTTCTATTGAGCCTCTTCTCCCGCAGTTCTTCTTACGACCCTCGCTGGTCGTGCTAAAATGTTCGGTGTTCGAATCACACTGAATTTCGTATAATGAGTCACATCCATTATAATTCGTAGTAGGAGAACGTAAGTCGCATACGTAAGGGAACACAATAATTCTATCATAAGGCTCTACATCAAAGAACGATACGCTGAAACGTAATAAGCCGCACAGATCCTAAGGACACAAGAACTTGATGCTCTGATACCACCTCTCACACCCCGCCCAATTAAATATAGGGTGATCAGTCCTCTACCAATTTAAAACAGGATGTTCAATTGGTTCATTCTTAGTATCACTATCGAAAAACTTTTTAAAATATTAATCACCTAATATAAAATTAAGCTAGGTGTCAAAACATTTCCAATTTAATAAAAGCAAGTAAATCCATTTTCATTCAGTCTTACAATATAAACCATTCACCACACATAGGAATGAAATAAATACGGAACTTGAATCAAATACTGAAATAAATAAGACTGGATAAAACCTCCTAGTTCAAAACTCCAAACCATAAAATAAACTGAATACAATATCTCGGATGAAGAACTAGAAGTGGGCGACATATGCCCTAAACAAGAAATCTCGATGAAACTGAATACAAAGGAAAAAGGCGTCTACTGCAAGGACCTAAAGCTTCCACAACAGCTGCAGTACGTCAAGCAATCAAAATCTCTAAATCTGATACTCCTGTGGCTGAGCACCTCATATAATACCTATATATAGAAAAAGAGAGAAGAGATACAAGAAACGGGTCAGAGCCCGATGTGTAAAAATGATTTAGCAAGTATTTAAAACTGGTTCTTAAAACAAGTCTTATACGCATGTTAGTTATCGAACTCTCACATGAGTTTCTCACCTCTCGTCTATTGTGCACGCCTAACGTACATCTAATCTCCCCCTAGTTATTCCTCCCAATCTAACTAGTCAGAAACCATACTAATACTAACTATTCTCACTAGTAGTATTCCCATATCGCCCATACAATACGCTATTCAAATAATTTATATCACATACTAAATTTCATTATTCACCGTTTGAATGGTTAATCTTTTATTCACTAAGATTATTTTACTTCGCATTTTCATTTTATCTACTAGTCTCACAAAGTAGAAAATTACTCAATTACACTCATACATATATATAGTCTCATCATCCCTATATATATACACTAATCCTGAACCCTTAGTTTAAGACCGCTTGGTGCAATGTAATAATTATTATTATTACCAAGTCTACTAATTTCACACAGTAGCAATATTCACAAGTCCACATATATATATATATATATATATATATATATATATATATATATATATATATGTGTGTGTGTGTGTGTGTGTGTGTGTGTGTGTGTGTGTGTGTAGTACCATCATCCTTATACATATATATATATACTAATCCAGCACCCCCGGCTAAGCCCCATTAGTGCATATCTCCAGAAAATCATGCATCCCCGGGTTATCACCCATTAGTGCGCCTAACAATAGAATATTGCATCCCCGAGTTAGCACCCATTAATGCACCTATCGATATTAATCCAGCACCCCTGGGTTATCACCCATTAGTGTGCCAAACAATAAACATCTTTGTACCCCCGGGTTATCACCCATTAGTAAACTTAATAATAGAGTTTCTGCACCCCCGAGTTATCACTCATTAGTGCTTTTAACTATAATATCACATAATAGGCATAAACGCATCCTATTATAATTTATAGGTATTTTTCCAACCTACATATATACTCTTTATACGTATTTTAACCTCATTACTACTTATAGTATAAATAATTAGATTACTATCTCTCTCGTAATCTCCAAGGTAACATTCTCTCTTTACCGAAATAATTAAAGTATTAATTCCCACATACTTTTCCCAAAATTTCTTCTTATTTGAATTTATTATTTGGTAGTTTCTCTCACTCCAATAAACCAATAAACTCCAAATTAGCTCTAAGCAAATTCCCATAATTCACCCTGTGGTTTGAACCAGAATGACATGTGGTTTGAACCAGAATGACATGTCGTTCGAACCAGAAGACACGTCGTTCAAACCAGAATGCATGTCGTTCGAACTAGAATGAGATGTCGTTTGAACCACTTTGACATGTCGTTCGAACTAGAATGATATGTCGTATGAAACACTTTGAGCGAGATCCTCATCTCGTTTGAACCACTTCGTGCGACTTCGCGCGAGATTGCACTGTTCGTCTTCTTCACCAAACTTCAGCGTTTTTCACAATTTTTAAACCTAAAAACCTCTATTATTCGATTCCCAACAACTCATCATCAATACCCATCAACACCTAATAGGTTATAAATCATTCTTAACCACCTGTCACACCCCGCCCAATTAAATATATGGTGATCAGTCCTCTACCAATTTAAAACAGGATATTCAGTGGGTTCATTCTTAGCATCACTGTCGAAAAACTTTTTAACATATTAATCACCTAATATAAAATTAAGCTAGGTGTCAAAACATTTCCAATTTAATAAAAGCAAGTAAATCCATTTTCATTCAATCTTATAATATAAACCATTCGCCACACATAGGAATGAAATAAATACGGAACATGAATCAAATACTGAAATAAATAAGACTGGATAAAACCACCCAGTTCAAAACTCCAAACCATAAAATAAACTGAGTACAATATCTCAGATGAAGAACTAGAAGTCGGCGGCATATGCCCTAAATAAGAAATCTAGATGAAACTGAATAAAAAGGATAGATGCGTCTACTGCAAGGACCTACAGCTTCCACAGCAGCTGCAGCACGTCAAGCAATTCAAATCTCTAAATCTGATACTCCTGTGACTGAGCACCTGATATAATACATATATATAGCAAAAGAGAGAAGAGATACAAGAAACGGGTTAGAGCTCGATGTGTAAAAATGATTTAGCAAGTATTTAAAACTGGTTCTTAAAACAAGTCTTATACACATGTTAGTTATCTAACTCTCACATAAGTTTCCCACCCCTCGTCTATTGTGCACACCTAACGTACATCTAATCTCCCCCTAGTTATACATCCCAGTCTAACTAGTCAGAAATCATACTAATATTAACTATGCTCACAAGTAGTATTCCCGTATCGCCCATACAATACACTATTCAGATAGTTTATCTCACATACTAAGTTTTATTATTCATCGTTTGAATGGTTAATCTTTTATTCACTAAGATCATTTTACTTCTCATTTTCATTTAATCTACTAGTATCACAAAGTAGAAAGTTACCCAAGTACACTCATACATATATATAGTCCCATCATCCCTATATATATACACTAATCCTGCACCCTTAGGTTAAGACCGCTTGGTGCAATGTAATAATTATTATTATTACTAAGTCCACTAATTTCACACAGTAGAAATATTCATAAGTCCATATATATATATATATATAGTCACATCATCCCTACACACATATATATATATACTAACCCTGCACCCCCGGCTAAAACCCATTAGTGCACATATTCTGGAAATCATGCATCCCCGGGTTAGAACCCATTAATGCAGCTATCAATAATAATTCAGCACCCCCGGGTTATCACCCACCTAACAATAAAATATTGCATCCCCGGGTTAGCACCCATTAATGCACCTATCAATATTAATCCAGCACCCCCGGGTTATCACCCATTAGTGCGCCAAACAGTAATCATCTTTGCACCTCAGGGTTATCACCCATTAGTACACTTAATAATAATAACACATAATAGGCATACACACATCCTATTATAATTTATAGGTATTTCTCCAACCTACATATATACTCCCCATAGGTATTTTAACTTCATTACTACGTATAGTATAAATAATTAAATTACTATCTCTCTCGTAATCTCCAAGGTACATTCTCTCTATATTGAAATAATTAAAGTATTAATTCCCACATACTTTTCCCAAAACTCCTTCTTATTTGAATTTACTATTTGGTAGTTTCTCTCACTCCAATAAACCAATAAACTCCAAACTGGGCTCTAAGCAAATTCCCAGAAATTCACCCTGTGGTTTGAACCAGAATGAAATGTCGTTTGAATCACTTTGACATGTTGTTCGAACCAGAATGATATGTCATTTGAACCACTTCGCGCGAGATCCCCATCTCGTTTGAACCACTTCACGATAGATCGCGCGAGATTACACTGTTCGTCTTCTTCACCAAACTTCCACGTTTTTCACGATTTTAATCCTAAAAACCTATAAGATTCAATTCCCAACAACTCATTATTTATACCCATCAACCCCTAACAGGTTACAGATCATTTCTATCATCCTAATTCGTCATTAATCATCATAATTACATAAAACCCCCAAATTAATTCATATGAACCCTAGTTTCCAAAATTCCAATTAAATAACCTAATCAACCCAGATTCGTTCATCAATATATAATTAAATTTCATGATTAATCCTCTACACACATGAATGAATTCCAACCACTAATTAAACCAATCCTTAATCATAATTTAAATCTCCAATTTTCACCCAATTAACATATAAATCATGATAAATTCCACCTAAACTAACATGAGCATGATTATTGCTAAAAGAAATTAAGTAATAAACACTTGCCTCGAATATGACAGTCTGATCCGTTGGTAATGTTGGTACATACGCGTTCCTCTCTTCTCGATCTACGCGTTGGTGGTCATGGTTGTGCAAGCTGATGTCAAATGAGTCTTCTCTCTTGGAATTTGGTTCTCCCTCACATCCTCCATGGCCGTTCTAACTTCCTGTCACTTCTTAACCCTAATGTACTTCCTTGGCTGATATAATAAGTCCCAATTTTCGTCCATTAATTTAGCCCAAAAATACAATTTACCATAATGCCCTCTCGGGGTGTCGGTTAGGCCTAAAATCGCCCCGGGTCCCAAACTAAACACCTGGGTATACTATTTTGACTATCTCGACCCTCCCGAACTCAATGGTGCACTCGAAATAACCATACGAGTTAATAAAAATAAATTCTCTTTTATTCTATTCAATTAGTCCCGACACGACTCACACGCGTGACAGACTTAAATTATCAAATTGTCGTATTTCTCACTTCCGACAATTTATCAATTATCATAACTCTATATTACATATCACACAGTAATATTCAATAGTTCACAACAATAAGTATTAACCCTTGGCACGCTAGTTAATAATTATTTAAATCCGGATTAATAACAAATTAATTTCTCACATTTTAATTTAATTAATCGCATATTTATTCCCATAATAATAATTAATCACATAATTATTTGAATCGTCAAAAATACGGGGTGTTACATACTTCCCCTCTTACAACGGAATTTCATCTCGAAATTCAGAAAAAGTATACCAGGTACAAACAATGCTGTAAAAATATTGCGCATCGCATCCCGGCGCTCACAAGTAAGCTACTTCGTACCACCCATATAGTACGCTATCAAATACCCTTAATAATGAACACTTCACATGTGTTTTCTTTAAACTCCAGGTTACCCTGTCATATAGGCTCTTGCCCAAGCCTTTCTGCTTACGTTTCACTACTTCAACTTTATTTTAGATATTCACTCTCTAGCCTTCTACTATTTGTACATTACTATATTTATCATATTTATATATATATACGACTTCGTCTTGTGTTATTCATATAAGTAAAATCGTCGTGCAATATAAATTTCACACACAATATATACGATAATATCAATTTTTCTCTGACATTTGTAATCATAACTGGTCCCTCACCTTTAACTATTAAGTAGGATAGCAACCAAGTTTACCTTTCCATACTTCTACTCGCACTCTGCCCGTAAGTGAATTTATAGGAGTTATTTGGGCACAAACTCCACTAGTGGAAGGTACTGCTCCAGTCCTCCTCAAAGATCTGAGGGTCCACATAAAATTTTCTCTCTCACATTCGATTAAATCGCTTGTCCTTACCCATCCCTCTGTGGGTATTAGGTTGTACTCAATCGCATATTAGTACCAATAATATCACCATCTCAGCTACATGAGAAGATCCTTGGATATAATCTTCCATTCTCTAGTGGAAGAAGCCTCTACTGGTTTCAAATTGTCCACCCTTTTCAACCCGTCAGGTGACCCACTGCAAGCCTATCCTTGCAATATTTCCCTACATCGTAACCCATCACTATTGTTGTTTGTATTCTATTACATTTTATACTCTCTTGAATGTATTTTTAATCGTGATATGTTTGACTTTGTCGTATCGTGTGACACAAGTCTCTTTTTCCGCTAAAAAATCTCAGTTTATTTTGAAACGTAAGTCTCTAACAAATCTCACGGAGTAATCTTCGGATTACCCGATTACATGTTATCGAATTCTCAAGATAATCATAATCCACCATTTGATTCAATTCCCTAGGGATCCCATACACCCTATGCCTCACGCATCATTATACAAATGACATAAAATATTCTTACCTCAATTCTTGCACACTCGGTATGCTGATGTGGTAGGGTTGCACTCAACCACCCCACTAGTCATGACTTAAACCATCCTTTGATGGCATCATTCATCTATTCCAAAAAACACTAAGTCCAGGCTACTCTATTGGCCTTAAGTTATAAAAGAATTATCAACTCTCAAATATATTCTCCCATAGGTACAATAACCAACATACAAAACTTATGTACAATCGACCAAACTTATCTCCAACTCCCGACGTTCGCTAGTTTCATGCGTGGGATGTCTCGCAAAGAGAAATCCAAACAAGGAACCCCCTCGATACACTACTATCAAACCTAGTTAGTTGTTGAAGTCCGTAAGGCCTTCAGTACCTACTATGTACTTTCCCACAATCTACGTATTGTGATATAAACTTTTACTCATTCACTCTCATGTCCCTAAAAATGTAACATGAAGAATGGCGCCCTCATTATCCCAAGTACTCGGCGCTATAGATATATAACGAGCTATATTTTGCCGCTCGATAAGAACACAATGTATTCTAAGTCTTAACATAAAAATAAATCCCTATTCTCGGGAATCGCATGTAATTAGACACTATACTCGCTGAGGTCTATAATACCATAAAATTTTCATATATATACTCATATATGGGCCCAACCCTATTTCTGGTGGCACCGCATAAAATAAGGATCACTCCTCCCAGAGTATCCGACACGACAGTCATATCAATATATTTATACTATCGTTTAACTATATGGTAATTAATCACTACACATTACCATAATAAACGCTACTAAAACTGAATCGATGCAGTAGTAAATTATAACAACGAAACATATTCTTAGGGCCCACCCGGTTCACTCACGAGCAGTCATCAAAATGCCCTGCTAACAATGAGAAATACGTTTGTAATAAGACTGTTAAAACTAACGTTCCCACTAAACTCGACCCTCACGAGAAGTTTAGGATTTTCAATTTACATAAAAGTTGTGGCACACCCATGTCACTAGAATCTATCCTTTACTCACAAGGAAGAAGCAAAACCTCACCAGTCTCGCCCAATTACAGGGTCTCAGCACGTGGCTGTCGTCACGACCCATGAATATATGCAATCGTCATACATCCTAGGATTTCATCCTATAGTTGTCCCCTCTCACCATAATTTATTCCATCTTGTGGATTTCACGCCCATTATTAAAACGTTGGCCCTAACTCTCCAGGCCCCAATCATAGATTTATAAAACTCCTGTTTACATCTCGGGTTATAAATTTCCTGGGCCAAATTCCCTTGAACCCAAATTCTTTGGCAAGAAGTCTCGCTCCTCCAGTCGTTATGCCTAACTGGCACGGTTTACCATTTATAATCTCTTCGGTCTCACTTCTCAATTGTGGACACATCCAACACTTGTAGTTCTGTTTCCTTTACATAAGGAAAACTTCACGAACTATTTCCCATCACTGGTCCCACTGACCATTTTGGGCATGTCCTTCTCTCGGATCGATAGTTTCAACTCACAATTATTCTTCCACTGTCCCTTTGGCTACGCTAGCCATCCGGAACTATGGTTGGCCTCTACAGCCTGATTGACTTCATCGTCCTCATGAAGTTAATCACTTAACATCATCTAACTGAGTACCCTATTGGGTATACTCTCACGTGGGGTTTCACTAACACCGTTAAATTCAGTTTCTACTCTTCAGCAGGTACGTTAACTTTATTTACTCTCTTATCTTGGAAGGACTGCAATCACTAGCAACCGTATAACTTTGATGACGTCAACATTACTCCTCCTAGCTGGATTTATCATCCATACTGGTATTCTACTCACGGGTCCTTTATCAACTATAAACCCTTTGGATAATTTATACCCCTCTGCTAGGTACGAAGTTCTTTATGCAATTCAACCTCTCTCTCATGATCGATTTCTATCTTACCCATCGTTTTAAGCATCAACATTTCACTCGCATTATGTTACCTCATCGAATGGAAGACCTCACGGTCAACTCGTACCCAAATTTCTCTCTAAATTTCAAACACACTTCTTTATATATGGTGATTGCCTCTAATCACTACATGATTCTCCTAAGAGCTATAACTTTTAACTCCAAATTAAATTTTGAGTGTCGTCACGCCACACTCTACACAATTACCTTCGGATTTTCTACCTCCGCTGGTCTGTTACACTTTCTAAATGTCTTTTATGCATCTTCACCGATGGGTTTTCAAAGAGTTACTCTGATTTCCCCTTTATCGACTATGTTAGGTGGTCTTGAATTCACTCCACTATTATTTATGACTGTGTTCTGGGAACCCACAGTTCTCGAGTGACAATTTTACTATCTCTTACTTAAGTAATTCGCGTGGTGCTTTTTGTCCCTATCACTCTTACCCGATTACTCTATGTCTTCTGTTGAGCCTCTTCTCCCGCAGTTCTTCTTACGGCCCTCACTAGTCGTGCTAAAATGTTCGGTGTTCGAATCACACTGAATTTTGTATAATGAGTCACATTCATTATAATTCGTAGCAGGAGAACGTAAGTCGCATACGTAAGGGACACAACAATCCTATAATAAGTCTCTTCATCAAAAAACGATACGCTGAAATGTAATAAGCCTCATAGATCCTAAGGACACTAGAACCTGATGCTCTGATACCACCTGTGACACCCCGCCCAATTAAATATAGGGTGATCAGTCCTCTACCAATTTAAAATAGGATAATCAGTTCGTTCATTCTCAGCATCACTGTCGAAAAACTTTTTAACATATTAATCACCTAATATAAAATTAAGCTAGGTGTCAAAACATTTCCAATTTAGTAAAACCAAGTAAATCCATTTCTATTAAATTTCAAAATATAATCCATGCACCACACATCGAAATATAAATAAATACAGAACATGGATCAAGTACTGCAATATATAAGAATGAGTAAAACACTCAGTTCAAAACTCCAAACCATCAACTAAACTGAATACAATAACTCTGATGAGAGAACTAGAAGTGGGTGACATATGACCTCAACAAGAAGTTCAGATGAAACTGAATGGAAAGGATAGATGCGTCTACTGCAAGGACCTACAGCTTCCACAACGGCTACAGCACGTCAAGCAATCCAAATCTCTAAATCTGATACTCCGGTGGTTGAGCACCTGATAATATATATATATATATATATATATATATATATATATATATATATATATATATATATATATATATAGCAAAAGAGAGAAGAGATACAAGAAATGGGTTAGAGCCCAATGTGTAAAAAATGATTTAGCAAGTATTTAAAACTGGTTCTAAAAACAAATCTTGTACACATGTTAGTTATCGAACTCTCACATGAGTTTCTCACCTCTCGTATATTATGCGTGCCTAACGTACATCTAATCTCCCCCTAGTCATACCTCCCGGTCTAACTATTCAGAAACCATACTAATACTAACTATGCTCACATGTAGTATTCCCGTATCGTCCATACAATACGCCATTTAGATATTTTAACTCACATACTAAATTTCATTACTCATCGTTTGAATTGTTAATCTTTTATTCACTAAGATCATTTTACTTCTCATTTTCATTTTATCTACTAGTCTCACAAAATAGAAAGTTACCCAAGTACACTCATACATATATATAGTTTTATCATCCCTATATATATACACTAATCCTGAACGCTTAGGTTAAGACCACTTGGTGCAATGAAATGATTATTATTATTAAGTCTACTAATTTCACACAGTAGCAATATTCATAAGTCCATATATATATATATATATATATATATATATATATATATATATATATATATAGATATAGTCACATCATCCCTATACATATATATATACTAATCCTGCACCCCCGGCTAAGTACCATTACTGAACATATACAGAAAATCATGCATCCCCGGGCTAGCACTCATTAATGAACCTATCAATAATAATTCATCACCCCCGGGTTATCACCCATTAGTGCGCCTAACAATAGAATCTTGCATCCCCGGGTTAGCACCCATTAATGCACCTATCAATAATAATTCAGCACCCCCAGGTTATCACCCATTAGTGCGCCTAACAATAATCATCTTTGTACCCCCGGGTTATCACCCATCAGTACACTTATCAATAGAGTTTCTGCACCCCCGAGTTATCACTCATTAGTACTCTTAACTATAAGGTTTTTGCACCCCGGGGTTATCACCCATTAGTTCTCTTACAATAATATCACATAATAGGCATACACACATCTTATTATAATTTATAGGTATTTCACCAACCTACATATATACTCTTAGTACATATTTTAATCTCATCTCTACGTATAGTATAAATATTTAGATTACTATCTCTCTCGTAATCTCCAAGATATACTCTCTCTCTATACCGAAATAATTAAAGTATTTATTCTCACATACTTTCCCGAAATTCCATCTTATTTAAATTTACTATTTGGCAGTTTCTCTCACTCCAATAAACCGACAAACTCAAAACTAGACTTTGAGGAAAATCCCCGAAAATTCCCTCTGTCGCTCGAACCAGAAGGGTTGTCGTTTGAACGAATTTCACGTGTCACTCGAGCGACTTCGCACGAGATGCCATCTCGCTCAAACGACTTCACGCGAGATCTCCATCTTTTTTGAACCACTTCGAGCGAGATCCCCATCTCGTTTGAACCACTTCGCGTGAGACTGCACTGTTCGTCTTCTTCACCACACTTCAACATTTTTCACCATTTTTGAACCTAAAAACCTCTAAGATTCAATTCCCAACAACTGATTATCAACACCCATCAACCCCTAACAGATTATAGATCATTTCTATTATCTTAGGATCCTTAATTCGTCATTAACCATCATAATTACATAAAACCCCCAAATTAATTCACATGAACCCTAGTTTCCAAAATTCCAATTCAAGAACCCAATCAACCCACATTCGTTCATCAATATATAATCAAATTCCACGATTAATCCTCTACATACATGAAGGAATTTCAACCACTAATTAAACCAATCCTTAATCATAATTTAAATCTCCAATTTTCACCCAATTAACATATAAATCATGATTAAATCCACCTATACTAACATGAGCGTGATTATTGCTAAAAGAAAGCAAGTAATAAACACTTGCCTCGAATATGATGGTCTGATCCATTGGTGATGTTGGTACATACGCGTTCCTCTCTTCTCGATCTACGCATTGGTGGTCACGGTTATGCAAGGTGATGCCAAATGAGTCTTCTCTCTTGGAAATTGGTTCTCCCTCACACCCTCCATGGTCGTTATTATTTTGTGTAACTAAACCCTAATGGAAACTCCCTTAGATGATATAATTATTCTCTAATTTTGGTCCATTTAATTATCCCAACAATCCAAATTACAAAACTACCCCTACGGGGTGCCGGTTTGGCCTAAAATCTTCTGGAGTCCAAATAAAATACCCGGGTAGTGTTTTCTGACTATTTCAACCCTCCCGGACTCAACGGCGCACTCAAAATGACCATACGAGTTAATAAAAATAAATTATCTTTTTATTCTATTCAATTAGTCCCGACACGACTCACACGCGTGACAGACTTAAATTACCAAACTGTCGTATTTCTCACTTTCGACAATTAATCAAATATCATAATTCCATATTACATATCACAGAGTAATATTCAATAATTCTCAACAATAAGTATTAACCCTTGACGCGCTAGTTAATAATTATTTTAATTCGGATTAATAACAAATTAATTTCTCACATTTTAATTTAATTAATCCAACAACAATAATTAATCGCATACTTATTCCCATAATAATAATTAATCACATACTTATTTAAATCGTAAAAAATACGGGGTGTTACATACTTCCCCCCTTACAATGGAATTTCGTCCCGAAATTTGGAAAAAGTATACCAGGTACAAATAACGCTGTAAAAATATTGCGCATCGCATCCCGGCGCTCATAGGTAAGCTACTCTGTCCCACCCACATAGTACGCTATCGAATACCCTTAATAATGAACACTTCACATGTGTTTGCTTTAAACACCGGGTTACCCTGTCATATAGTCTCTTGTCCAAGCCTTTCTGCTTAAGTTTCACTACTTCAACTTTATTTTATATATTCACTATCTAGCCTTCTACTATTTGCACCTTAGTAGATTTATCCTCTTTTCATATACATACGACTCCTTCTCGTGTCGTGCATACCAGTAAATTCGTTGTGCCATACATATATTTCACACACAATATATAGGATAATATCGATTCTTCTCCGACATTTTTAATCATAATTGGTCCCTCACCTTTAACTATTAAGTAAGACAACAACCAAGTTTACCGTGCCATACTTCTTCTGGCACTCTGCCCGAACGTGAATTTATAGGAGTTATTTGGACACAATCATAATTTTCTCCCACATCCGATTAGACCGCTTATCCTGACCATCCCTCTGTGGGTATTAGGCCGTACTCAGTCGCTTCTTAGTACCTATAATCTTACCATATGAGGTACATGAGAAGATCCTTGGGGATAATCTTCCATTATCTAGTGGAAGAAGCACCTACTGGTTTCAAATTGTCCATCATTTTTAAATCCATCAGGTGGCCCACTGCAAGACTATCCTTGCAATATTACCTTACATCGTAACCCATCACCACTATTGTTTGTATTCTGATACATTTTATACTCTCTTGAATAAGTTTCAATTCATCTTGAAACGTAAGTTTCTGACAAATCTCACGGAGTAATTTTCGGATTACCCGATTACATGTTATCTAATTCTCAAGATAATCATAATCCACCATTTGATTCAATCCCCTAGGGCGCCCATACACCTTATGCCTCACGCATCATTATACAACAACATAAAATTTTCTTACTTCAATTCTTGCACACTCGGTATGTTGATGTGGTAGGGGTACACTCAACCACCCCACTAGTCAAAACTTAATCTATCCTTCAATGGTATCATTGCTCCATTCCGAATGATACTAAGGCTAGGCGACTCTATTGGCCTTAAGTTATAAATGAATTATTAACTCTCAATTATACTCTTTTATAGGTACAATAACCAACATACAAAAATTATGTACTATCGACCAAACTTCTATCCAACTCCCGACGTTTGCTAGTTTCATGCGTGGGATGTCTCGCAAAGCGAAATCCAAACTAGGAACCCCCCCCCCCCCCCCGATACACTACTATCTAACCTAGTCGGTTGTTGAGGTCTGTAAGGTCTTCAGTACCTACTATGTACTTTCCCACAATCTACGTATTGTGATATAAAATTTTACTCGTCCACTCTCATGTCACTAAAAATGTAACATGAAGCATGGCGCCCACACTATCCCAAGTACTTGGCATTATAGATATACAACGTGCTATATTTCCCTGCTCGATAAGAACACAATGTATTCCAAGTCTTAACAGACAAATAAATTCCTATGCTCAAAAATCACATATAATTAGACACTATACTCGTTGAGGTGTATAATACCATAAAATTTTCAGATATACTCATATCTGGGCCCAACCCTATTTCAGGTGGCGCCGCACAAAATAAGGATCACTCCTCCCGGAGTATCCGGCACGACTGTCATATCAATATATTTATACTATCATTTAACCATACGGTAATTAATCACTACACATTACCATAATAAACTCTACGAAAGTTCACTCAATGCAGTAGTAAATTATAACAAAACATATTCTTAGGGCCCAATCGGTTCACTCACGGGAAATCATCAAAAGGCCCTGCTAACAACGAGATATATGTTTGTAATAAGACTGTTAAAACTAACGTTCCCACTAAACTCGACCCGCACGCGAAGTTTAGGGTTTTCAATATACATAAAAGTTGTGGCACACACATGTCACTAGAATCTATCCTTTATTCTCAAGGAAGAAGCAACACCTCACCAGTCTCGCCAAATCATAGGGTCTCAGCACGTGGCTGCCATCACGACCCATGAACATCTTCAATCATCATAAATCCTAGGATTTCATCATATAGTTTTCCTCTCTCATCACGGATAATTTATTCCATCATGTGGATTTCGCCCATTTTTTAAACGTTGGCCTAAACTCTCTAGGCCTCAATTATAGTTTTATTAAACTCCCGTCTATATCCCGAGTCCCGTAGACTCTGACATACTGAATGCTGCTATGAATGAGGACTCTACTGGTCCAGCCTGAAACCATCACTCTAGGGTTATAAATTTCTTGGTCCTAATTCCCTTGACCCCAAATTCTTTCGCTGGAAGTTTTGCTCCTCCAGTCGTTATGCCTAACTGGCACGGTTTACCATTTCTAATCTTTTCTGTCTCACTTCTCAATTGTGGACATATTCACACTTGTAGTTTTGTTTCCTTTACATAAGGAAAACTTCACGAATTATTTCCCTTCACTGGTCCCACTGATCATTTTGGGAATGTCCCTCTCTCGGACCGACAGTTTCAATTCACAATTATTCTTCCACTGTCCCTTTGGCTACGCTAGCTATCTGTAACTATGGTTGGCCTCTACAGCCTGATTGACTTCATCGTCCTCTTGAAGTTAATCACTTAACATCATCTAACTGAGTTCCCTATTAGGTATACTCTCATGTGGGGTTTCACTAACACCGTTAAATTCAGTTTCTACTCTTCAGCAGGTTTGTTAACCCTCTTACTCCCTTCTCTTGGAAGGACTGAAATCACTAGCAACCGTATAACTTTTATGACATCAACATTAGTACTCTTAGATGGATTTCTCATCCATACTTGTATTCTACTCACGGGTCCTTTATCAACTATAAACCCTTTGGATAATTTACACCCCTCTGCCAGGTACGAAGTTCATTATGCAATTCAACCTCTCTCTCATGATTGGTTTCAATCTTACCCATAATTTTTAAACATCAAAATTTCACTCGCATTTTGTTACCACATCGAATAGAAGACCTCACGGTCATATCCTACCCAAATTTCTCCTTAAATTTTAAACATACTTCTTCATGTACGGTGATTGTCTCTAATCACTACATGATGCTCCTAAGAGATGTAATTTTTAACTCCAAATTAAATTCTGAGTGTCATCACGCCCCACTCTACACAATTGCCTTCGGATTTTCTTCCTCCGCTGGTCTGTTACACTTTCTCATTTTCTTTTCTACATCTTCTTCGATGGGTTTTCAAAAGAGTCCCTCTGATTTACCCTTTATCGACTATGTTAGGTGGTCCTGAAATCACCCCACCGTTATCTATGACTGTGTCCTGGGAGCCCACAGTTCCCGAGTGACGATTTTACGATCTCTTACTTAAGTAATTCTCATAGTGATTTTTGTCCCAATCACTCTTACCCGATTACTCTATGTCCTCTATTGAGCCTCTTCTCCCGCAGTTCTTCTTACGACCCTCGCTGGTCGTGCTAAAATGTTCGGTGTTCGAATCAAACTGAATTTCGTATAATGAGTCACATCCATTATAATTCGTAGCAGGAGAACGTAAGTCGCATACGTAAGGGAACACAATAATCGTATCATAAGGCTCTACATCAAAGAATGATACGCTGAAACGTAATAAGCCGCACAGATCCTAATGACACTATAACCTGATGCTCTGATACCACCTGTGATACCCCGCCCAATTAAATATAGGGTGATCACTCCTCTACCAATTTAAAACAGGATATTCAGTTTGTTCATTCTCAGCATCACGGTCGAAAAACTTTTTAACATATTAATCACCGAATATAAAATTAAGCTAGGTGTCAAAACATTTCCAATTTAGTAAAACCAAGTAAATCCATTTCTATTAAATTTCAAAATATAAACCATTCACCACACATCGAAATGTAAATAAATACTGAACATGGATCAAGTACTGCAATAAATAAGAATGAGTAAAACTCTCAGTTTAAAACTCCAAACCATCAACTAAACTGAATACAAAAACTCTGATGAAAGAACTAGAAGTGGACGACATATGACCTCAACAAGAAGTCTAGATGAAACTGAATGGAAAGGATAGATGCGTCTACTCAAGGACCTACAGCTTCCACAACGGCTGCAGCACGTCAAGCAATCCAAATCTCTAAATCTGATACTCCTATGGCTGAGCACCTGATAATAGATTTATATAGCAAAAGAGAGAAGATATTCAAGAAAAGGGTCAGAGCCCGATGTGTAAAAAATGATTTAGCAAGTATTTAAAACTGGTTCTTAAAACAAGTCTTATATGCATGTTAGTTATCTAACTCTCACATGAGTTTCTCACCTCTCGTCTATTGTGCACGCCTAACGTACATCTAATCTCCCCCTAGTCATACCTCCCAGTTTAACTAGTCAGAAACCATACTAATTCTAACTATGCTCACAAGGAGTATTCTCGTATTGCCCGTACAATACGCCATTCAGATAGCTTATCTCACATACTAAATTCCATTATTCATCGTTTGAATAGTTAATCTTTTATTCACTAAGATCATTTTTCTTCTCCTTTTCATTTTATCTACTAGTCTCATAAAATAGCAAGTTACCCAAGTACACTCATACATATATATAGTCTCATCATCCCTATATATATATACACTAATCCTGCACTCTTAGGTTAAGACCACTTGGTGCAATGAAATGATTATTATTATTACCAAGTCCATATATATATATATATAGTCACATCATCCCTATACATATATATATACTAATCCTGCACCCCCGGCTAAGTCCCATTACTGAACATATACAGAAAATCATGCATCCCCGGGCTAGCACTCATTAATGAACCTATCAATAATAATTCATCACCCCCGGGTTATCACCCATTAGTGCGCCTAACAATAGAATCTTGCATCCCCGGGTTAGCACCCATTAATGCACCTATCAATAATAATTCAGGACCCCCAGGTTATCACCCATTAGTGCTCCTAACAATAATCATCTTTGTACCCCCGGGTTATCACCCATCAGTACACTTATCAATAGAGTTTCTGCACCCCCGAGTTATCACTCATTAGTACTCTTAACTATCAGGTTCTTGCACCCTGGGGTTATCACCCATTAGTGCTCTTACAATAATATCACATAATAGGCATACACACATCCTATTATAATTTATAGGTATTTCACCAACCTATATATATACTCCCCATACGTATTTTAACCTCATTACTACTGAAAATCTGTTACTAAAGCCGTTTAATAAAATTAAACTATTTAAGTAACTCCGAACAATTTTTTGAAGAAACTCTTTTCTTAAAAATCAAAACTATTTTGAACACAAGATGTGTTTTATAAAAGTATGTACGAGATCTATTCAAGATTTGATTAACAGGTTTATTAAACAGTTTAAACTAACTTTAAACTCAGCACAACCAAGAATGAGATGAGAAGATGTAGGAAGATTAAGAACAAGATTTTTTACGTGGTAAAACCTCACCCAACTGAGGAAACATCCACGACTCCCTCTACGGAGTAAAACAAAAATTCCACTATAAACAAATTTTAACAGTTACAAACTATGTAACAAACATGCATACAACTCAGACCTATATAAGTTTAGGAATGTACCCTCTGGTGTCCTTATAACTTCCCTGCAGTTCTGATTGTTGATGTTGTTCTCCCAGTTTGTTAACTCTCAATTTGTTCAAGCTCTTTACGTCGACTCTTGTTCACAAGATCTTATTACCAACACTTTTCGTGTGGTAGAGTGAAAGTGTTTGTGGAGGTGCTCTCTAACACATGCATGCACACACACACACACTTATTATGTACAATCAGTCCTAACAAATTACATATAAGTCTATATGCAGTGACTTTTCTTTTTCTCTCTTCTCACAAAACTCAACCTTTTTTACCTTTAAAGCAATCCCAGAATCCACGGCTATCTTGCTCAGAAGACGTATCAAGATCTTAATCAATCTCTGTTTTTAAAAAGATTTTTGAGATTGAAAACCACCAAGAGCGATTCCAAACTAGGTCAAAGGTCTTGTTTCAAGAGAACTAGAAACAGAAAACATTATTGTTGATTTCAAAGTTAAAAAAAAAACTTTTTTAGAAAAGAATCAACAATATATTTCTCAAGCTGGGAAATAAAAATGCAAACTAAGTGTAATATACCATGAAAAACTCAGATATGAAATTTCTATATAAAATAAAAATAGATCTAAGAAAATGATTAAGTTGGAAACAACATCTCAAGAACGAAGAGGTTACAGCAACAAACCAACTCTCAAATCACCTCTCAAAACACTCAAACACTCAAGGTTGTGTTTGGGAAAATACAGGGGTTTGAATATTTATATTTGGTTTGAACTGTTTGGACGATTTAGGGTTAGGGTTAGGTTTACTAACTCTTTCTCTCTCTTCTGGTTTCTCTTTTTCTCTCTCTTTTCTCTCTTCTCTCTCTACTCTTTTTTTTTCTCTCAAAGGACGAAATGGCAAAAGTCTTCTAATGCTGAGAGTAGCAGCCTTTTTATAGGAGGATGAGAAGGTTCGACAATGAGGATTGAAATCAATGGACCAGATTGAGTCAAGACGGATTGACTCTAATCCAAGGGCTCACGATATGCGGTGGTTAAAATTCTCCTGATTGGTCCAAATAGGGTTCACAGGGATTATGAAAGGGCACATGCAGATCGTTGATAAAAACGATCCAAGGGTTGAAAATAGGCGCTGGTTTACACTCTGTGAAGAAACACAATTACAACCAATCAGAGAGCAACAGGTGTTAGACAATAAGATGGGATAAAACGCGCGTCTGAAAGTAATTACAATGAACACCCTGAAGTCTCTGCCGCTTTCGGATTCTACCCAAGGCAACTTTTAGTCAATTAAACCAACAATGTGAAATAGCAGATTCACCCCACAAACTTTTAAAACCAAGTTTTAATTTATTAAAACCTTATTTTAAAATGTTTATAAAATCCCAAAAAATATTTAGAAAGCAATATTAGGGATTTAACACACTCAACATATATACACACATTAATATGCAATATGACATGTATATGATCCATTCTACTGTGTGTGAGTGTTGGTAATGAGGTCTAGATCACATCAATCAATGATGAAATAGTAGAGCAAGCTCTGAGGTTCTTTGGATTCTAGGTTAGACATAATTTTGTCATAATTTCCAAACTAGATGAACACTTATACAATATAGACTCAAGTGAGTCAAGAGTATAAGGTGCTTCAACTACGTATAGTATAAATAATTAGATTACTATCTCTCTCGTAATCTCCAAGGTATACTCTCTCTCTATACCAAAATAATTAAAGTGTTTATTCTTACATACTTTCCCGAAATTCCATCTTATTTAAATTTACTATTTGGCAGTTTCTCTCACTCCAATAAACCGAAAAACTCATAACTAGACTTTGAGAAAAAACCTCAAAAATTCCCTCTGTCACTCGAACCAGAAGGGTTGTCGTTTGAACGACTTCCACGTGTCATTCTAGCGGCTTCGTGCGAGATGTCATCTCGCTCGAACGACTTCGCGCGAGATTGCACTGTTCGTCTTCTTCACCAAACTTCAACGTTTTTCACCATTTTTGAACTTAAAAACCTCTAATATTCAATTCCCAACAACTCATCATCAATACCCATTAACCCCTAACAGGTTATAGATCACTTCTATCATCTTAGGATCCTTAATTCGTCATTAATCATCCCAAATTAATTCACATGAACCCTAGTTTTCAAAATTCCAATTCAAGAACCTAATCAACCCAGATTCGTTCAGCAATATATAATCAAATTCGATGATTTATCCTCTACATACATGAAGGGATTTCATCTCCTAATTAAACCAATCCTTAATCATAATTTAAATCTCCAATTTTCACCCAATTAACATATAAATCATGATTAATTCCACCTAGACTAACATGAGCATGATTATTGCTAAAAGAAAGCAAGTAATAAACACTTGCCTCGAATATAATGGTCTGATATGTTGGTGATGTTGGTACATACACGTCCCTCTCTTCTCGGTCTACGCGTTGGTGGTCACGGTTATGCAAGGTGGTGCTAATAGAGCCTTCTCTCTTGGAAATTGGTTCTCCCTCACACCCTCCATGGCCGTTCTAACTTCCTGTCACTTCTTAACCCTAATGGACTTCCTTAGCTGATATAATAAGTCCCAATTTTCTTCCATTAATTTAGCCCAAAAATATAATTTACCATAATGCCCTCTCGGGGTGCTGGTTAGGCCTAAAATCTCCTCGAGACCCAAACTAAACACCCGGGTATACTATTTTGACTATCTTGACCCTCTCGCACTCAATGGCGCACTCGAAATAACCATACGAGTTAATAAAAATAAATTCTATTTTATTCTATTCAATTAGTCCCGACACGACTCACACGCGTGACAGACTTAAATTACCAAACTGTCGTATTTCTCACTTCCGACAATTTATCAATTATCATAACTCCATATTACATATCACACAGTAATATTCAATAGTTCACAACAATAAGTATTAACCCTTGGCACGCTAGTTAATAATTATTTAAATCCGGATTAATAACAAATTAATTTCTCACATTTTAATTTAATTAATCCAACAACAATAATTAATCGCATATTTATTCCCATAATAATAATTAATCACATAATTATTTAAATCGTCAAAAATACGGGGTGTTACATTCTTGTGTGAAATAAGTAATCGGGTACCTCAATTTATAGGTGAAGATGTGTGTCCAGATTGGCTAAAATGGAGAGCACGCGGATTAATAAGAATATATGTTAGCTATTGATCACACACCGACCTAACAGTTATAAATCTAACACAAAACTCAAGTTTAAGATGTTGACATGTGTATGACAATGTGCATGCACTAGAATAATCTTGAACCCTCTTAGAATCTTATCGTTTGCAGGTATATAATATTGTATGGAAATTGTATTCCAGTAACATATATACTGAGTATGTGTTGATTGATGAGATTAACTCTTCTATAGTTTCTCCTATCAACACAAACACACGAACCAAACTTCGATTGTAGTTGTGGTTGTTTAGGTTTGAGCCTAACTGTTATAGTGCTATATATTTATCTTAGATCCATTTTTTGTTCTTGATATTGCTAGTCTTGAGTGGCTTCTAATATTCAAAGAGGGTAATCTATCTTAGATCCTCTCAATTTTCATATTATTAGTCTCTAAAACTCACATGCAACATGTTTTTTTTATGAGTTAATTAGATATTAACCAAAACTTGAATTTATTTGTATAAGATAAAACATAAATGTAATAATATTTTGTTCTTGAACTAAAACTGATATTGATACCTATTTGAGGACTTGGCATGTAGACAAGGACATACGGACCTAAAGACCTAACCTGATTTGGACTAAGGACTAAGACTATGGACTGGTTGAATTTTCTGACCTGCTAAAAAGTTATTTAGGTGTTATATTAAAACCATGAATTGACTTTGACATAAAACTTTATAGGGTTTAAATTGAACAAAACATATCGTTTTGCTTAAAAATATTCTTATGGATATACTGATTAATAAAGAGTGTTTTATTATACTCTTCATAGATTATTTTCTTGTCTTGAATTGAACAACTTGTTATATATTGTAAATATTTCCTTTAAATATTGAATACTCAGCCCTAGAGTATTTTGTTAAAAGGAATATATTTTGCTTGTTTGTTTGTGATGGATAAGTCACACTATTACACTAAGCACTGGGAGATTCAAAGAGAGTCAAAGGAATCTGCAAAAGTGAAGAGAAAATAGTTCAACAAAACTGTGAACAAGAGTAGAAGGAAGGTAGACCAAGAAAGAGGAATTCTGATTTTAGGTAACTTGACTGTACTTTACTAAGTGTTTATTTTATTGTTTATGATCCCGCTCTTTTTATTTTTGTGGACTTAAGTAGATTAGGTGATCCTAGCGGGTCCGTAGTTTTTTCTAGGGGATGGGTTTTTGCCACGTCAAATAAATCATGTGTGTCGTACTTTTCTGTCATATCACCTAATAAGAACAGGTAAGGTAAAAGATTAAAAACTCACCTAACTAATCTGGTATCTTATTGTCTATTACCGATTTATTTAACCAAGATAATAATAGTGGACTAAAATTAACTAATTCAATGTTGTTAAGTTAGTAATATAGTTAGCAGTTTAAAATAAAATTTAAACTGGTCCTTCTCGAATCCTTAGTTGTAACTTGTAGGTATTTAGAATTTAATATACAATAGTCACTTTCGTAAAATATTTTAACGCACAATTATCCCCGCTCAAGTGGTATCAGAGCTTGACTTTTTAAAGTATCATTTTTAAAAGACTATTGTTTAACTATGTTTACTTTGTCTCAATGGAGGGTACAAGCCAGTTAATTAGACTTGATAATTTTAGTAGACCCCCTATGTTTGATAGTTCCAACTTTCTATACTGGAAAGTGCATATGATTGCTTTTATTCAAGGAACCTTTGGGGATGATAAATGGCACTTAATTGAAAATGGTTATAAACACCTTTTTTTCCCAGTAGTAGAAGGTGGCACCATACTTAGAAAATTGAAAACCACTGAGTTAAGTGGAGAATTGAAAAAGATCATCAATTTTAACAACAAAGTAAGAATGCAATTTTTATGAGTGGTAGTGAAAATAAGCTAAAAAGAATTTGTCACTGAACCGCTAGTAAGGAGGCCTGAGATACCATAGTTGTTGCACATGATGGAGATGCTAGGGTTAAATAATGTAAAACTGAAATGCTTGTTCAATTGTATATTATGATAGTTTTGAAAGACAATGAACCATTTGATGATTTTTACATGAGATTGACTAATGTAATTACCCAACTGCGGGCTAATGGAACTGTGTACACTGATAAATAAATTTATGCGAAAACACTTAGGTCTCTTGCTATTAGATTTAAACATAAGCATTACATTATTGAGAAAATTAATGATCCTTGTTTTACTTCTGAATTGTTAAGATATAAGTTAACAACTATGCGATTGAAATATGAATTTAAGAAGACTTTGAATAACTTTTCTAAAAGTGATTATGCTGGTAGTTTTAAGGTTGCTTTTAAGTTTGTTCATGTTAATAAAGGGAAAAATAAAATTGTTCAAATGCAACCTGAGTCTGATACTGAGTCTGATGGGGAGGTTATTGAACTGGATAAAATAGAGAGTGAACTTGCACTAATGTCAAACATCATATAAGGAGAGTTTATTCATTTAATTGAAAACCAGTATTTTAAGATAGATTTTAAATGAAAACCCATTTTTTTAATTCAAACAACAATCAGATTAATTCAGAAAAAAAATCCTGAAAAATGATAAAAATACTTTCATAAAAAATGAGCATTCACAATTAATTTTCATGTAATCCATATTAAAATAGACTTATGAATTAATTAGACTAATTAGGAATTAATTCAATTTTAAATAGTTTTAAATTTTTTTAAATCACAAAAAATATTTATTTACCACCAACACATACACATAAAAGCAATACGAAACAAATTAGTGTGTGTAATGTGTTGGTGAATACTGGTGACTCTAATTGAGCGTTTCTTTGAGTATAGCAAAGGTGTGAGAAATTACCTTTCTTGGGCCTTATACTTTAAGGAGTTGACTGTGAGCACACCAAGATGGACCATGCAGCTAGAGCGGTCTAGTAACTAACTGTAATACCCCGTATTTTTATGCTATATTAATTTGGGGATTTATTAAATTTAATGTGAATTAATTATTTGATAAAAATTCGTAAATTAATTATGTTATAATTATTAACGTGATGAAAGTTAGTAATTATGGGAAAATTTGTTGAATATTACTAATGAGCAAAGTAATATATAATATTGGTTATATTGAATGTCACGAGTGAATAAAATGTCAATTTTGAAAATTTGAGTCGGGATGCGCCCGTGTCGTGTCGGGACTAAATATTGATAAATAAAAGTGGATATTTTATAAGTTGTTCGTATGGTCGTTTTGAGTGCGCCAACGCGTCCGGAAGGGTCAAGATAGTCAAAAAAGTGTACCCGGGGGTTTAGTTTGAGTCTCGGGTTATTTTTTAGGCCTAATTAGTACCCCGGGAGGGCGTTTTGGACATTTCGCAATTATGGGTAATTAAACCCACGAAATTCTAAGCGTTATATCAGCTGTATAAGGTTGCCTTCTAGGGTTAGAACAACCAAAGACAAGTGATGGCCATAGGAGAAAAAAGGAGAGAGCTCTCAAGGCAATCCAAGGACCAAAATCCATCCGTTTGCACCGCCACCACCACCAACGCGTAGATCGCGCGACGGGGAACGCAACCACACCAAAATCATCTGCAAATCAGAACACCAAAAATACCAGGCAAGTGTTTATCTTGCTTATTTCGTTGGTGCATCTTTCATATTAGTTTAGGAGTAATTAGAATGAGTTTTATGGAAGAAAACCAAAGATATGAGATAGGAATCGCCTGTAGTTATGGTTTAAATGATAATCCTGGAAACCCTTACCAGGTAGAGGAATTACCCACGAAATGATGATGTTTATAAGAAGAAATTTCTGGAAATACTTGTTAGAACCATGTGTAAGAGAATTCTAGGGTTCTTGATAATTATAATAATTTTTGGGCTGTTAATCCATGTATAATGATAGAAATCCTCATGCTTCACGTTGGAAATACCTAGTAGGATGTTATATTGTTAATAGTACAATTTTTGAGACGTTTGGGATTGAAAAATATGGATTTGATGAAGGTTAGAAGATGAAACCCGTATCTGTAATTCTGCAAATTTCGCAGACCTGCTTGATCGATCGATCGAGCCCAGAGCTTCGATCGATCGAAGGTTCGATAGATCGAGCCCCAGACCTCGATCGATCGACCCCTCCTGGCAGACACCTATTTTCCCTTTTTAAATTAGTTAAATTCAATTTAATGTGGAATAATTCTTGGACATCCTTAATAAAGTGTTTTGGGAGATAGGGGAGATTAGTAGGACATATGAATAATTTTGGGACTTTTAATATGAGTCAAGAATTGTATTTTTGGGATAATTACTTAAGGGACGATGAATTTATGTATAAAAGGGCAAGATACATAAGAGAGTTACGTTGGAACATTAAAAGGACACTTACTGAATTTTATACTTGGGAGGATAGAGTCCATGAGAGTTACGTAATAAGTTGGAAGAATCCTTCGAATTAAGGTTAGAGACGAACCCTTATACATGATACTAATAATGTGAAAATAAGGATAAATGTCGTAACTATGGGAATTGAGATATACCTAATATTGATATGGTAATCTTATTATATTTATATGATTGTGTATGCATATACTATCTATCTGTGAAAACCATACCCAAGCTACTTGTTATCCCGAGGTTACCACGCTGGGACGGTCTTATCCCGTGTGCCTTATGGGGGATATTGATTCGTACCTTAGGAGATAGATATCCTTGGTACAGGCTATCGATTTGATAGTTCAGACGGTCCTAAGAGACGCGGGTATGTGCCATCCTCTTAGAGACTTAGAATCTATGCTTCGCCTCAATATTGTTGTGTATGTGTTAATACAATTCGAGAGTGATTCCAAATTTGTATTCCCCTTATTACGAGTGATACGGGGTTTGGATAGTAGAGTATGCCCGCACCATAGTTTTATTTGGGGTGTTGTTATAATATATATATATATATATTATACAAGTAGTTAATACATATATGAAATTATGAGATTTGGAACTGCCTACTGTGATTTGGTAAGTAGGACATAGTTGATGACTCAAATTGTAAATACTTGTTTTGAGAAAGTATAATATGACACTGGAAAACTTTATTGATTAATGAAGTTAAAATGAGAACTTTGGTTACTAATTGAAATATTCTTTTCAAACAATTGAATCGGTAAATTTTGAATCCTGCGAATAACCTAAGATAAGTTAAATCATTAGGGAAAGATAGCTTGATATATGATGAGATAAACCATTGGGAAGGTTAGTGCGATAGGTGTGCACATTAGAAGAGAGGTGAGAATTTCTCAAGAGAGTGTCGCACTAATATGTTGTTGTATTGACCTGTATCAATTTAAATACTTGCTAAACAAATTTTTAAATCATATACACTATCGGGCTCTGACCCATTTTTCTCTCTCTCTCTCTCTCTCTTGTATATATATGTATGTACTACAGGTGCCCAGCCATAGGGGCGTCTTGCTTAGGATCCCTTGGAAGGAACGTGCTGCAGCTTAGGTGGGAGTTGCAGGCCACTTGCTTAGACGATTTCATTTACTTAATTCCACTCCTCTGATTCTCAGTTATTGGGGCATGTGTCGCCCTTTCCACTATTTATCTGTTTTGTTGGGACATTTGTATTTCAGTTATTTCTAGTACTGTTACTTTGGGATTTATTCAGCATGTATGTTTTACATTAAGTTTTAAATGTTGGGATCTTGGATGTTGAATGTTTAAATTAATTGGATTATGTTCCAGGAAAATTGTGGTATGATTCTTACTTATTGAGAATACGGTTAATAATTAAATAAAAAAGTTTTCTTTAAAAATACAATTTGGTTAGAAAGGATAAAAATGGTTTTGACACTTAGCTTAATTAATTAGGGTGTTAATTTGGAAAAAGTTATTTTTATGACAGTGATGCTAAGAATGAACCAACTGATCACCTTGATTTTAATTTAATAAAGGAGTTATCGCCCGGTATTTAATTAGGCGGGCTGTCACAGGTGGTATCAGAGCATCAGGTTCTAGTGTCCTTTAGGATCTGTGCGGCTTATTATGCTTTCAGCGTTGCTCTCTTTGATTTAGAGCCCTATTTTTAGGATTGTTGTATTTTTGCTTTTTCGTTACATCTTCAGCTCTTTGAGATTTGATAATGACTGTAGACTAATAAACTTCTTCAAGTTTCAAATGCCTCCGAGACGTGCACTGAAGGATAGGCGTGCCCAGGTCGAGCAGCCAGCAGTTCCGGCACAAGGAACTATAAATGCTAATGAAGTAGCCGCCATTGTTGCTCAGGCGGTGAATATCGCGCTAGCAGTGGTGCAGCAGGCTCCACCCCAGATTCAGGCAGTGGCGCCAGTACCAGCACAGCTTCCATCTGCATGGGAGAGGGTTAGGGATGCTTTTCAGAAGGCGCATCCCCCCGAGTTCTCTGGTAGCTCAGATATCGTCACAGTCAGCCAATGGAAGAAAGACATCCAGCGGCATCTTCGTATGTATGAGTGCACCGATGTGCAAAGGCAGTTATTGGCTTCCTTTAAGCTGGTGGGGGCCGCTTTGCAGTGGTGGGAGTCCACTACCACCTTGGAGGAGAGGGACGCGATTCCTATTCAGTCGTTCTGGGAGCGGTTTGACCGCAAGTACTTTCCACCCGTCGTGTAGACTGAGATGAGGCAGAAATTACTGAATTTAAAATAGGAGAACTCTACCATTGCTGAGTATGAGGAGGAGTTTACAAGAATACTCACCATAGTGCCAGATGAGGCACCTACTGAGAGTAAGAAGTTAATGTTGTTTGCGGACGGGTTAGCTTGGAGGATCCTTTAGCATCTTATAGGGAATCTATCTCTGAGTACTTTCACTGATGTACTCAATGTTGCGTTACTACATTGCCAGGATCATCGCTTCCATCTGCAGGGAAGCAGGAGAGCAGGAGAGTCCAGCCAGCAGGGCAGGACCAGGGGTAGTAGTGCTAGTGGGGCACCATCTCATGGGTAGACTCGTCAGCATGAGCAGAGTTCCCATCAGGGGGACCCTGCTAAGCGATTCCGTTCAGGTGATTCCAGGCAGGGATTTGGGGGTTATAGGCAGGGTCAGCAGGGCCAGGAAGGCCAACACCGACAGCAGGGTCAGCAGCAGGGCCAACAGCGTGTTCATCAGAGCCAACAGGGCCAGTGGCGGGGGGGTAACGGCCAGCAGGGCCACGGTCAACAGGGTCAGAGGGGAGGCAACTTCAAAGGCCGATGTTTTGGGTGTGGTAGACACGGCCACAGGCGCCAAGATTGTCCGAAGGGAGATAGGGCCCCACAGCAGCAGGGTGCCCGAAATGAGCCACAGAGACCACTTTTTTCGGCTGCCCTCCCAGCTCCAGCCCAGGTGCCAGCCCTACCAGCCGTTCCAGCAGCTCCAGTGCAGCAGGGGCAGTTACAGTATGGACGTGTCTATAACGTCCACCAGGCAGCAGCTCCACAGGCACCACCCGCGATTGAGGGTATGTTTACTATCCATGGTACTATGGGTCGGGTTTTGTTTGATACTAGGGCAACACATTATTTTATAGCTACGCATTTTGCGAAGGCCTTAGGGTTGTTAGCCACAACAGAGAGCACAATGACGTGTGTAGACTCACCACTGGGAAGTGGGTCGCTTATCTTCTTTATATGTCGGGGAGTGGGGGTAGAGAAGTGTAGTTTGGTATTACCTGCAGACATGTTAGTCTAAGATATGCATGAGCATGATGTTATTATCGGTATGGATTGGCTCGCAACTTATAGAGCCATGATTGATTGCTTCGGTGGGAGCATTGTTTTTTCCATTCCGGGGTAAGAAATGTTTGTAGTGGCGATGCCTCGCCCAGAGGGAGGTTCAACCGCTCATTTATATTATATAGAGGAGGATGCCTCTAAGGAGATTGTGATTCCTTTAGACTCGATCCCAGTCGTTCGTGAGTATTCCGATGTATTCCAGGAGATACCAGGCCTACCCCCCAGTCGAGAGATAGACTTTGTCATAGATTTATTGCCAGATACTAGACCGATAGCACGCGCTCCATATCGTATGGCTCCGGCGGAGATGCGAGAGTTACGAGATCAGATAGAGCAGCTGTTAGGTGAGGGCTTCATTCGCAGGAGTACCTCACCTTAGGGCGCTCCAGTATTGTTTGTGAAGAAGAGAGATGGTTCACTGAGGTTATGTGTGGACTACCGGGAGTTGAACAAGGTCACGATACGGAATAAGTATCCGTTGCTTCGAATAGATGATCTGCTCGACCAGCTGAGGGGAGCAACTTTCTTTTCGAAGATAGATCTGAGGTCGGGGTACCATCAGCTACGTATTAGAGAGCAGGACATTTCAAAGACCGCCTTCTTGACGAGATATGGGTCTTATGAGTTCAGAGTGATGCCATTTGGTCTCACAAATGCTCCAGTCGTATTCATGGACTTAATGAACCGAGTATTCAGAGAGTTCTTGGATCAGTTTGTCATCGTCTTTATAGATGACATTTTGATATATTCACACTCCGAGGAGGAGCATGCCGAGCACTTGAGACAGGTTCTTCAGACTCTACGAGAGCATCAATTGTATGCTAAGTACGAGAAGTGTGGATTCTGGTTGCGAGAAGTACAGTTCTTGGGGCATGTTGTTTCTGAACAGGGGATAGCAGTTGACCCAAGTAAAGTGTCAGCGGTGAGGGAGTGGGGACATCCCACAACACCGACGGAAGTGCGTAGTTTCTTGGGGTTAGCCGGATACTACAGGGGATTCATTCGGGGATTCTCCAAAATAGCGGGTCCATCGACGAAACTGACTCACAAAGGGGTACCATATGTTTGGGATGATGCTTGTCAATTGGCTTTTGATGAGCTGAAAGACAAGCTTACTTCAGCACCAGTCCTTGCTTTACCAAAGCCGGGTGCGGAGTACCTGGTTTACACCGATGCCTCTTTACGGGGACTTGGGGGAGTACTTCAGCAGGAAGAGAAGGCTATAGCTTTTACCTCCCACAAACTTAAGCCGCATGAGAAGAATTACCCCACCCACGACCTGGATTTAGCAGCGGTCGTCTTTGCATTGAGGATATGGAGACACTATTTATTGGGGGAGAAGTTTCGTTTGTTCACAGACCACAAATCACTGCAGTACCTGTTCACTCAGCGAGAGCTGAATATGCGTCAGCGCAGATGGTTGGAGTTTGTGAAGGATTATCAGTTCAACATTTAATATCATCCGGGGAAGGCCAACGTAGTTGCTGATGCGTTGAGTCGTAGACCGGTGAGTGAGGTAGCGGATGTCTGGAAAGAGAAGTGGAAGGAGTTGGGTCACCAGGACACAGTAGCCCGTTCCTTCATATCTGCTATGACAGTCACACCCGAGATTGTTACGAGGGTGATACAGGCACAGACCACGGACCTGTTTTGCCAGGAGCAGATTGTACGACTTTTAGCTGAAGGTGTTGAGTCCTATTCTGTTAGTTCTGACGGGGGTTTGAGGTTTAATGGGAGATTAGTGGTTCCAGAAGGGGCAGAATTGCGTCATGCAGTGATGACCCAATCTCACGGGTCCCAATTTACGGTACATCCTAGAGGAGATAAGATGTACCAGGATATGAGGAGACAATACTGGTGGAGTGGGATGAAGAAGGACATTGCTGAGTTTGTGTCCAAGTGTTCTACCTGCCAGCTGGTGAAGGTGGATCATCAGAAATCATCAAGGTTGCTTCAGCCATTGGAAGTACCTGCGTGGAAGTGGGAGAGTATTTCCATGGATTTTATTACAGGGTTGCCTACATCACAGCGGGGCCATGACTCCATCTGGGTGATTGTAGACCGTTTGACCAAAGTGGCTCATTTTCTGTCGGTGCGGACAGATTATACCACAGGTCAGTATGCTCAGTTATTCATTGCTGAGGTTGTCAGATTACATGGGGTGCCCCTGAATATTGTGTCAGATAGGGATAAGATTTTCGTGTCGCGTTTCTGGGAAAGCTTTTAGGAGGCTATGGGTACTGAGTTGAGGTTGAGTTCAGCTCATCACCCACAGACAGATGGACGGACAGAGCGTACTAATCAGATGTTAGAGGATATGCTACGCATGTGTGTTATTGATTTTGGAGGAGGTTGGGAGCCACATCTTCCACTAGTAGAGTTTGCTTATAATAACTCTTATCAGTTTACGATTGGTATGGCAGGCCTTGTCGTTCTCCAACTTGTTGGCTTGAAGTGGGGGATAACAAGTTATTGGGACCAGAGGTGATTCAGGAAACCTCTGCGAGGATTGAGATGATTAGAGGTCGCATTCGAGTAGCCCAGGACAGGCAAAAGAGCTACGCCGATGCGGAACGGTTCTTTCGGGAGTTTAATGTGGGAGACCAAGTATTACTGCGTGTATCTCCTATGAAAGGAGTGATGAGGTTCGGGAAGAAAGGGAAATTGGCCCTGAGGTACGTGGGACCATTTCCCATTATCGAGAGGATTGGGCCGGTAGCATACAGATTGGGACTACCAGAGCATTTACATCGCATTCACGATGTATTCCACATCTCGTCGTTGAGACGGTATCTTCGGGATGATATGGCCCATACTCACATCGCGATAGATGAGATAGACTAACAACTTGATAGCTCTTATGAGGAGAGACCAGTGGCTATCCTAAACTATAGTGAAAGGAGATTGAGGTCGAAGATAGTTCCACTTGTACTGGTCCAGTGGGAGCATCATAATGTGGAGGAATCCACTTGGGAGCGCGAGGCCGATATGTGCGAGAGATATCTAGATTTGTTCTTACCAGGTATGCCTTATTTTCCGAATTTCGGGACGAAATTCCATTATTAGGGGGGAAGTATGTAATACCCCATATTTTTATGCTATATTAATTTGGGGATTTATTAAATTTAATGTGAATTAATTATTTAATAAAAATTCGGAAATTAATTATGCTATAATTATTAACGTGATGAGAGTTAGTAATTATGGGAAAAATTGTTGAATATTACTAATGAGCAAAGTATTATATAATATTGGTTATATTGAATGTCACGAGTGAATAAAATGTCAATTTATGAAATTTGAGTCGGGATGCGCCCGTGTCGCGTCGGGACTTAATATTGATAAATAAAAGTGAATATTTTATAAGTTGTTCGTATGGTCGTTTTGAGTGCGTCAACGCGTCCGGAAGGGTCGAGATAGTCAAAAAAGTGTACCCGGGGGTTTAGTTTGAGTCTCGGGGCGTTTTTTAGGCCTAATTAGTACCCTGGGAGGGTGTTTTGGATATTTCGCAATTATGGGTAATTAAACCCACGAAATTCTAAGGGTTATATCAGATGTCTAAGTTTTCCTTCTAGGGTTAGAACAACCAAAGACAAGTGACGGCCATAGGAGAGGAAAGGAGAGAGCTCTCAAGGCAATCCAAGGCCCAAAATCCATATGTTTGCACCGCCACCACCACCAACGCGTAGATCGCGCGACGGGGAACGCAACCACACCAAAATCATCTGCAAATCAGAACACCAAAAATCCCAGGCAAGTGTTTATCTTGATTATTTCGTTGGTGCATCTTTCATATTAGTTTAGGAGTAATTAGAATGAGTTTTATGGAAGAAAACCAAAGATATGAGATAGGAATCGCATGTAGTTATGGTTTAAATGATAATCCTGGAAACCCTTACCAGGTAGAGGAATTACCCACGAAATGATGATGTTAATAAGAAGAAATTTCTGTAAATACTTTTTAGAACCATGTGTAAGAGAATTCTAGGGTTCTTGATAATTATAATAATTTTTGGGTTGTTAATCCATGTATAATGATAGAAATCCTCATGCTTCATGTTGGAAATACCTAGTAGGATGTTATATTGTTAATAGTACAATTTTTGAGACGTTTGGGATTGAAAAATATGGATTTGATGAAGGTTAGAAGATGAAACCCGTATCTGCAATTCTGTAAATTTCGTAGACCTGCTTGATCGATCGATCGAGCCCAGAGCTTCGATCGATCGAAGGTTCGATAGATCGAGCCCCAGACCTCGATCGATCGACCCCTCCTGGCAGACTACTATTTTCCCTTTTTAAATTAGTTAAATTCAATTTAATGTGGAATAATTCTTGGACATACTTAATAAAGTGTTTTGGGAGATAGGGGAGATTAGTAGGACATATGAATAATTTTGGGACTTTTAATATGAGTCAAGAATTGTATTTTTGGGATAATTACTTAAGGGACGATGAATTTATGTATAAAAGGGCGAGATACATAAGAGAGTTACGTTGGAACATAAAAAGGACACTTACTGAATTTTATACTTGGGAGGATAGAGTCCATGAGAGTTACGTAATAAGTTGGAAGAATCCTTCGAATTAAGGTTAGAGATGAACCCTTATACATGATACTAATAATGTGAAAATAAGGATAAATGTCGTAACTATGGGAATTGAGATATACCTAATATTGATATGGTAATATTAGTATAGTTATATGATTGTGTATGCATATACTATCTATGTGTGAAAATCATACCCAAGCTACTTGCTATCCCGAGGTTACCGCGCTGGGACGGTCTTATCCCGTGTGCCTTATGGGGGATATTGATTCGTACCCTAGGAGATAGATATACTTGGTACAGGATATCGATTTGATAGTTCAGACGGTCCTAAGAGACGTGGGTATGTGGCATCCTCTTAGAGACTTGGAATCTATGCTTCGCCTCAATATTGTTGTGTATGTGTTAATACAATTCGAGAGTGATTCCGAATTTGTATTCCCCTTAATACGAGTGATACGGGGTTTGGATAGTAGAGTATGCCCGCACCATAGTTTTATTTGGGGTGCTGTTATAATATATATATATTATACGAGTAGTTAATATATATATGAAATTATGAGATTTGGAACTGCCAACTGTGATTTGGTAAGTAGGACATGGTTGATGACTCCAATTGTAAATACTTGTTTTGAGAAAGTATAATATGACACTGGAAAACTTTATTGATTAACGAAGTTAAAATGAGAACTTTGGTTACTAATTGAAATATTCTTTTCAAACAATTGAATCGGTAAATTTTGAATCCTTCGAATAACCTAAGATAAGTTAAATCATTGGGGAAAGATAGCTTGATATATGATGAGATAAACCATTGGGAAGGTTAGTGTGATAGGTGTGCACATTAGAAGAGAGGTGATAATTTCTCAAGAGAGTGTCACACTAATATGTTGTTGCATTGGCTTGTGTCAATTTAAATACTTGCTAAACAAATTTTTAAATCATATACACTATCGGGCTCTGACCCATTTTTCTCTCTCTCTCTCTCTCTTGTATATATATGTATGTACTACAGGTGCCCATCCACAGGGGCGTCTTGCTTAGGATCCCTTGGAAGGAACGTGCTGCAGCTTAGGTGGGAGTTGCAGGCCACTTGCTTAGACGATTTCATTTACTTGATTCCACTCCTCTGATTCTCAGTTATTGGGGCATGTGTCGCCCTTTCCACTATTTATCTGTTTTGTTGGGACATTTGTATTTCAGTTATTTTTAGTACTGTTACTTTGGGATTTATTCAGCATGTATGTTTTACATTAAGTTTTAAATGTTGGAATTTTGGATGTTGAATGTTTAAATTAATTGGATTATGTTCCAGGAAAATTGTGGTATGATTCTTACTTATTGAGAATACGGTTAATAATTAAATAAATAAGTTTTCTTTAAAAATACAATTTGGTTAGAAAGGATAAAAATGGTTTTGACACTTAGCTTAATTAATTAGGGTGTTAATTTGGAAAAAGTTATTTTTACGACAGTGATGCTAAGAATGAACCAACTGATCATCTTGATTTTAATTTAATAAAGGAGTGATCGCCCGGTATTTAATTAGGCGGGGTGTCACACTAACTTATACACCAATTATACAAATATATCATCAACATTTAGTCCAACTAGATGAAGACTTATGTATCTCTACACTCTTAAACAAAATAAACCTTAAACCTAATGAGTGTCTAAATAAGGGCCTTTATGAACTGCATTTAATAATGTTGCGTAAGGTAAGTTATTTACTACTTATTTGTGGGTTCTAAGCTAAAATATTTCCTAAAAAAATTCTAGGTAGTCAGTAGTTATAGGAGCATGGATGAGTGAACCAACTTCAGAGTCAGTCTTATCCATTTATTTAGTGGAGTTACTTTTTACTGTATCTATCACATTGTTGCATGTGGTACATTTGTGTTTACTGTTTAGAGTTTTTTTACGAGGGCTCGTGGTAGGTCCCAGAGTTGTTATTTATCCAATGGACTCTTATTCAGTATTTGTACCCTAAAGATTTACTTTATTTAGTTATCCAATTGTATTAAGTTGCATTGATTCAATTATTGGAGACTTATATATATATATATATAACTTGTTTCCATTTTTCGAATATTATCGTGGATGGTTCTATTTTTCCTCACTTATTCATTTATGCTTAAAATGATATAATTTATTAGATGTCCCATATATTTTATGTCAGTTTTGGCCACCTTATACGTGTAAAATAAGAAGTCTTACATCTACGTGTGTTCGGGTGATGTCAAAGTCAAAGGATCTTAATAGTCAATCCTTATATTCTTGACAGGTTTCGGTATGGTTACATCCCTTTGCAATGTTTGAAGGGAGATCCAGGTTAGCTATTTTAGGTTGTTTACTTATGGGGAAGTCGTTTGGATGGGTATGGTAAGCGTTCCTTTCAACAATGAGACTTTATGGTTGCCTAAGGATTTTGTTAGGAGCAAGCCCTTTTCTTATCATTCTATTTTTATAAAATAAATAAATAAATAAATAAATAAGAAGTCATAAACGGTGATACGCACGGCTTCACATTAATTAGTAATCAAAACGAGTTCGATGATAGCTAGTAATGATGTTAGTATTAGTGGTGTGGGTATTGTTGCTTCAAAGAGGAGTGAGATGAGTGTTTTTAAGAAAGGAAAGTTTATATGAGGAACTAATACAGTACTTGTTATGCCACTGACATTATAAATTCAAAATAAAACAAAACAAAATTTTTAATTACAGAAAGTAAAGGAATAAATACAATTTGAGAGACTTACTTATAAGAAGATGATAATGAAGAATATATGTGTAAGAAAATGAGTAATAATAAGAATCCGAGCCCTGTTTATCAATAGTATCCTTAAGGAAAATTTATTTCCTCCAATAATTGCTTTATGGTTGATAAAAATATTATCTCCCAAGATAGAATGGATTTTTAAATTAAAGAAGTAGCACAATAATGTATAATCCGAGAGAACACAATTTTGTGTATTTACTCAACCAAACAACATAACTAATGTGGATGAAATGAATGCAGTGATGCAGAAAATATTTTTCTGAAACTGGAACAGCATTTCGGGTTGGAGATAAATGGAGGGAGTATTTTTCATTAGTCAAAAATTGGAGGGCAGACAGGTATATATAGCAATGACCCTGACTGTAAGGAAAAACTATTTAATTAATTGTCAAATAGTTAATTACAGTTTTAACATTTTAATTAATTAATTTTAAAATTAATTAAATAGTGCATACCAGAAAATTAATTAAATTCGACCAAAAATTTAAGGAATTCTTAAAAGCCCTGGCCCAGGCCCAAATTGAACGAGTCTAGCTAGACGAATGGATGGATGCCCATGCACGCGGGTGTGAGCCTTTGACCGAAAGTCCACCCAAGCATAGCTTATGCCATCTTCCTTCAAAGAGTTGGGATCCCTCCAAGGCACCAAACTTAGTGCCAGTTTTTTGTATATTAACTCTTCACATTTCCACTACTCTTACAATATGGGCCAAGAGTTACACACTCCTCATTCATTAACTTTCATTGCTTTATGATTCACTTTGGGAACATATTTATCATTCATAACTTAATGGAATTGGACATGTGAATATACTACGTTAATCTCCTTGCAAAGGACAATGCGTTCGTATATGGTTCCATAATTATCGTGGAGTGGGTCCCATGGAGTAATAATAAGAATCTGAGGCTTATTTATCAACAGTCTCCTTAAGGAAAATTTATTCACTCCAATAAGTTCTTTAAGATTGATAAACAAGTGCCTCCTAAGGTAGAACGAATTTTCAGATTAAACAAGTATCACAACAATATATAATCCCAACGAACACAATTCTGTGTATTTACTCAACCAAACAACATAACTAATGTGGATGAAATGAATGCATTGATGAAGAAAATATTTTTCTGAAACTGGAAAAGCAATTAGGGTTGGAGATAAATGGAAGGAGAATTTTTCATTAGTTAAAAACTGGAGGGTAAACAGGTATATATAGAAATGACCCTCACTGTTGGAAAAAACTGCTTAGTTAATTGTCAAATAGTTCATTATGGTTTTAATATTTTAACTAATTAATGAATTATTATAGACCAGAAAATTAATTAAATTCGGCCCAAAAATTTAAAGAATATAAGCCCAAGCCCAGGCCCAGACCCTGAACCTAACCGGCCGGAATGACGGACGCGCGCGTGCATGGACCTTCGACTGAAAGTCAATCCAAACGTAGCTTAGGTCATTTCCCTTTCAAAGAGTTAGGATACCTCCAAGGAACCAAACTTTAGTGCTAATTTTTTGTATATTAACTCTTCACATTTCCACTACTCTTCCAATGTGGGACAAGAGTTACACACTCCCAATTCATTAACTTTTACTGCTTTATGAGTCATTTTGGGAACATATTTATCGTTCATAACTTAATTGAATTGGGCATGTGGATATACTATGTTAATATCCTTGCGAAGGAGAACGCGTTCGTTTATGATCCCACAATTATCGTTGTTTGGATCCTATCTAAATTTGAGCTCAAAGTTTCTCAAAATTTGTTGTCCAATACCCATTTTCTAACATGTTTTGATAGTGTACATCATAAAGAGGTTGCCTAACTTCAATTTGTGATTGAACATGAGAAAGTGAAAGGCGAGGTTAAATAACATCCTCTTAATGGGAAAATGGTTATTCCTTATAGGCAGGCTAGGTTTATATCTCAAAAAAGATTTTTGAGAAGATCATTTGAGTTACAGATGTGGTTTTTTTAGTTTTAATGGTGATGAAGGTGGGCAAGAAGATGAGCTTGAGGAATGTGAGGAAGAGGGTGTCGGTGACAAGAACCAATGAACGCACAATCAACCATCTTTGGTCATATTTTTACCTTTTTAGATTTAGGAACCATCACCTTGGCTAAGCAGCCCCACACTCGTAAATATTTATATCAAGGTTTTCGGCCTTTCCATAACTCATAAGGTGTCTTATGAGTTTTCTTATGTGGTAGTTTGGTAAGAATGTAATTAGCAGATAGTATAGCTTCCCCCCACAAGTTATATGGAGCTCCTGAACTTATTAACGTATAGTTCATTATTTCCTTCAATGTTCGGTTTTCGCGTTCAACAATGCCATCCAATTGAGGAGAATAAGGAGCGGTGGTGTGACACCCCGCCTAATTAAACATCGGGTGATCAGGCCTTCATTAAATTAAAACAGGTTTCTCAAATGGTTCATTCTTAGCATCACTATCGAAAACTTTTTAATTACTAATCCCCTAAGTAAAATTAGACCGGTGCCAAATTTTATCTTTCTTAAAACAGATAAATCAACCATGCGGAACAAAGTACAAATAATCATGTACTATATTTCAAACAACAAAGTAAAAGTACAACAGAACAAAAGTATTACGGAATAAACCATCGACTAAAAATACCAAACAACAATAGAGTAACCACTAGTCTGGATCTAAAATCTGAGACTAATACCGGACAACAAGTCCATACATAGAAGAGTGTGAGATCCTGTACTAGATCTGAATGAGAGATATCTCCTAGTCAAAATCCTGTAAGCATCCACTGTGCTACAGCTCCGAGTCTCTGGAATGGAATCATCATACATGGCATCCCTGTGGCTGGACACCTAAAAGGTTTTGAAAATATTTTATAGCAAGAGTTAGTACTCAAAACATTTTGAAAATATTTAGCAAGCATTTATCACAATATAAAATGCGGTTATTGATTACACATGTTAGGTTCTCGTACACTCTCTTGAGTTAAATCACGCCTCATCTTTCGTGCACACCTAACGTTCTACACTTAGTTTATCTAGCCATACTTCCCAAGATAACTAAAACCAAAGTAGTCAACTGAACTTATCTATACCCAAGTTCCAGTACCGCCCATACAGTACAACCCTTTTCACTAACATCTCGCGTATGTTAATTAATTCTCAAGTAACATTTCATCTATGTTATTTTTCAAGACTTCCCATTTAGTTTTACTACTAAAATTACTACAATTCTCACAATTGTTAACTTTCCCACTTATGTAATTAAGTTTCTCTACTTGAATTACTAAATAGATTTTCTCTATCTAAAGGTTCATTTCGTAATTAAGTTTCACTACTTAACTTACCAATACAGTATGTATCTTCAAATACATAAAATATATCAATCTACTAACACACGGAAGTAGAATATCATCAAGTATATATATTTTACACACAATATATACTAAATATCAGTCATTGCTATTTTGCCCTTTTTATACACGTAAAGGACTCTTGGTTCGGAATGATTCATCGACCCCAAGTAAGAATTGGTTCGGAATAATAAATCGACCCCAATTATTTTTAAAATATATATATATATATATATATATATATATATATATATATATATATATATATATATATATATATATATATATATACACATATTATGGTTCGGGACTCTCTCATTGCTACACCAGTTCAAAGTTTGGTTCGGCATTTCTCATCGACCCCAAACATATAATAGCATTATGTTAGTTCGGAATGTCTCATCGACCCTAACATAATTAATTTAGGCATAATCTCTCTACCTAAAAGATCACATAATTCAGTAGGTACATGCCCGACCTATTAATCATATACGTACGTAATATTTTAATCTCATATATTTACCGTACAATATTCGCCTCACGATTTATCTCATTAATCGTACTTATTTGAGTATTCACACAACTCTAAGGGTCCTAGTTACCCCTTACATATATTTTCAGTAGTTATTTCTTACCCTACTGGTCTATTACATAAATTGAATTTACTTCGCCCCGAAACTCAATTTCCGAAATCCCCGATACTCTACTAAATCGGATTATTCTCCTCGGTCCGTAATTCAAGCCCTACACCCAATGGCCTTATCGGACCTCAACAATATACCTACTGGTCTTATTTTCACTCCCATATAAGTATAAGTGTAAATCCTAGAATACTCATTCATTCCTGAACTCAACGAAGAATTAAACACAAAATTTTCGGGAAACAGCTTGTGTCGATCGATCGACGGCTGGGTTCGATCAATCGACATAGTCGATCGATCGATAGTTCGAGATCGATCGATTGATCGAACAGGGACAGACGCAGTCTGTCTTCTTCGTTGATCCTCTCCTCCATTAACAAATTTCCAAACTCCATTATTGTCCACCAAACTTCGACCCAATGATCCTAACATGTTTCCACATATACTAGGACAGTTTCTAACGTATCAAATACATCAAAACTCCAATTCCTTTAAAGAAATAATGAATTAAACCCCAAAATTTCTTGAAACCCTAGTTATGGTGTTCTTCCCATATTTTCATTCAAAATCCAGATTTTAATCCGAAAAATCATCAAGTCTAATCTGAATATTAATCCTCTACATAGGTTAAATCATTCTACATGCGATTCCTATCCCAACATGCATAAATATCATCTTTCTCCAATCAAAATAATGATTTAAACAAAACTATTCAAAAAACCCTACACATGGGTATTATAACTTTATGATCTTTGCAATAAACAACTTGCCTTATGATCAGTAGGGTCTGATTTCGTGGTTCTTGTTGATGATTGATGATTGATGATCTTCATCCTTCGATCCTTCTTCCCCAACAAGTTGACGGTAAAAATCCCTTTGAATTCTTCCCAAATCTTCTTTTTGCTTTAGAAAGTTGTGTCTCTCTTCTCTCTAATGGTATTGGTGTTGTCATGGGTGTTCTAACCCTAATTCCTCTATCATACGGCTGATATAAAACTCTCAATTTCGTAGGTCATCATACCCTCATATGTTAAAAGACCAAAACGCCCCCGAACGGTCTCGGTTTAGTCCAAAATTACCCCAGGACTAAACGAGTACCCCCGGGTATACTATTTTGACTAATTTGACCCTTCCGGACTCATTGGTGACCTCTAAATTATCATTTGAGTCACTTAAAAAATATTACTCGTTCTCACCCCAACACGGTCTACACGCGTTAAGTAACTATTTACCACTTGCACTAAGTAAATAAAAAATGGTGCAAAATATATCGGTATCTATCTTTCGATTAATATACCATAATTGTAATTTTAAATAAAACTCTTTAAATTACTACTCTTACGTAATTTAAATCGAGATGATAATTTCTCATTTAATTCTCCAATCTAATTAAATGGAATATTTGGAATATTCAGAAATACGGGGTATTACAGGTGGTTTGATAGATAATTCTATGTTCGGACCAAAATTCCTTAAAAGGAGATTTATATTCACCTCCGCTATCACTCCTAATAGCCTTTATCTTTTTGCTTAATTGATTCTCAACTTCACTCTTATATTGTTTAAATGCATAAATAGACTCATCCTTACGATATAACAAATATATATAGCAATATTTTGTGCAATCGTTAATAAAAGTAATAAATACTTTTTTTCACCTCTAGTTTGTACAAATTTTAAATCATAAATATTTGTGTGAATTAAATATAATGGTTTAATTATCCTTTCAATAGAATGAAAAGGTAATCTTGTTAATTTTGATTCCACACAGATATCACATTTATGATTTTTATCAATATTAAATTTTAGCAAAAATTCCAAGTTAATTAATCTACACAAGGTATCAAAATTAACATGTCCTAATCTAGCATGCCAAATATTAGAAGACTAAGTCAACTAAGTAGAACTAGCAATTTCATTCATTGTGGATGCCTTTGGCATTAATGTCATTACAATCATTTTAAAGATCCCCTCAAACAGGTAGCCATTTTCCACATACATATCATTTTTGGGAAATACAAACTTATCAGAAACAAACACAAGTTCAAACCCATTCTTGATTAAAATCGTCCAAAAATAATATTTTTACGAATGTCAGGCACGTACATCACATTGTTAAGAGTAAGCTCATTTTTCGAAGTCATCTTCAGAATGATCTTTCTTTGTCCCACGACTTTAAAACTCGAAAAGTTCCCCATAAAGAGTGTATCCTCATTTTCCAAAGTCTTACAAGTAATAAACATCCATTTATTTGCACAAATATGGCATGTAGCCCCAGTGTCCACCTACCATTCCTTGGTATTTCCTACGAGATTGCATTAAGAGACAACAATAGAAAGATTTATGTCTGTTATACCATCAGAAATGTTCTCACCCTATGTCACATTTTCTTGAGCATTGGTCTTTTTGGCGTTCTTTAGTTTGCGACACTTGCTTGAGAGGTGTCCTGGCTTGCCGCAATTGTACCATTTTCCATTGAATTTTTTTTTGGCTTAGATGTGCCTTCTCCATCACGCCTACGCTTGAATTTAGGACCTTCAACCACATGATCCTTGGACTCCATAATGTTCTTCGCACTTTTCTTTTGATATTCATGGTTGTCTTCTTCAATCCGTAGTCATACTACTAATTCTTCAACATTCATCTCCTTGCATTTATGCTTGAGATAATTTTTTAACAAGTTCATGATGGATGCAACTTTCCAATTATTGCCGCCACTTGAAAAGTTTCACTAACTGGCATTCCTTCAGCATGAATGTCATGAAGAATAACTTGTAGTTCGTGAACTTATGTAATAATAGGATTGGAGTCAACCATTTTGAAGTCTAAAAAAACCCCATTATGACTACACAAAAACTGCCCACTTCTCAAGGTCTAAAATCGTGATAAGTCAAACTTGTCAAGGTCTAAGACCATGACAAGTTTGGGGGTGACAAAGGCCTTTTCCACAGACTTATCACGGTCAAAGTATATGAAAAGTTTGTTAGATTTATCACGGACTTTGACCATAACAAGTCCGTGACAAAGGAAAACTTATCACGGCCAAAGTCCGTGACAAGTAAAAAATTGTCACGGACTTTGACAGTGACAAGTTTCCTTTGTCACGAACTTATCACGGTCAAAGTCCATGACAAATTTGGGAAGATTTTAAAAAAAACTGTTGGACGGTATGGCCACAGCCACTGCCCAGCCGTATATTTGTACCCTTTACAGTAATTTTTAACCTGTCCAAATAGCATATATATCAAGCAACATTTAATATTCAATAACCAATAAAAATGAATACAAATATCCACAATAAAAACCAAATCAATATTCGAATATCCATAACTAAATCAAAAAAAATAAAATAATATCCAATATCCAAATAAAATAAATACAAATAATGTTATAGAGTAGGGTCTACAATAGATTGGAGGAGGAAGGAAGGACACAAAACATATTAATTGAGACACACATTAATTCGCCGAACGCCGCATTATTCTTCCAACCACAAATGTGCATTCTCCTTTCTGGTCAAAACATGCGCGATGAGAGCCTTTGCCTCAAAATCTTGCATGACACATCCATGAAACACCATACCCGGGAGGGTGCCCAGGTCCCTCAGTGTAACACCCCAAGACTTTTGAGACTGAGAAATTAAATTTGGGGAAAATAAAATTTAATTAAATGGGAGAATTCTAAAATTTGGGAATTTAAGTCCAAAAATAGAGGACATTTTAAAGTATTCCAGATGATGATTTTGAGGGTACCATTGATCCCGGAAGGGTTGAGATAGTCAAAATGACTGTCATTGGGTTTTATTTTGGCTCAGGAATGTTTTTAAATCAGATTGACTCGAATTAGAGTAAACGAGTCATTTAAAGTGTGTATTAACATTTTAAATTGGGATTTTGTTTTAAAGGTTTATGAGGCTTACGGATGAAGCCTTCTCCTTTGAGAAAAGAGAGAAAAAAAGAAAGAAAAGAGAAAGAAGAAGAAAAGAGGAGAGAAAGGAAGAAAGCTTGGGGATTTCCGGCCCAACCGCGTCATCGAGGACGATCCAACCTCTACAAATCTAAGGCAAGTGTTTAATCTTGCTAAATAGCTATTTGTGTATTTCATTTCGTAATTTGTGGGTTAAAGAAATGGATTTTTGGGTATTAATATCAAAACCTAGATTTTTGGGTTTAATCTTGAAATCAATGTTTAAACTTGGATTTAATGGCATAGAAATGGTTGGGATCAACTTTGGGTTGATTAATGGGCTTAAAATCGTGATTTGATGAAGGTTTGGGGGTTAGAATGAAAAATTTAGGGTTTAGAATTCGTGAGTTTTGATGTAGAAGAAAACCCCTTTTAATTTGCAGGCGCGAATCGATTCGCCCCCTTAAGCGAATCGATTCGGTATAGGGAAATTGGCAGGTCTGCATTGACCGAATCGATTCGGACCCAAGCCGAATCGATTCGGCCTGTGGCAGAAGCCCGGGTCTTTGGACCCGAATCGATTCGCCTTGGAGGCTGAATCGATTCGCTAGGCCGAATCGATTCGTAATAGGGCCGAATCGATTCGGAAACAAGGTATTTTGAGGTGTTTTCTCCATAGTGATTCCAAACCCTTTTTGGTTGGGTTTATTGATTTGGGGCCTTCTCTTATGATGTAAGAGATATGTTCTTGGAGACATATAAGGAGTTTCTCACATATTAGAATTTTGGGGACTCCTTAGGGTAATTTGGGAGTAATGTATCCATGTATGTATTTGGAGTTGTGTATAGAGATTTTGGGGAAACCTTTTGGGATTGAGGATCCTAATTGAAGATTAAAAGTAAGTATAGATGTGATGTGAGGCTAGAACTCTTAGAGAAAATTGTGAGGGTATGTTTTGAAATTCTAGGCCAACCTTTATGTCAAATCCTTATAAGGATAGGATATTATTAAGATACGATTTGGGGCAAAATGGAAGAGTGTAGTTGCATACCCTTAGTAATGATAAAATTTAATAAATAATCCGAGAGATCTTAGACTAGGGGATTCGCAAAAGTGATAGAACCGTAGTCGAAATCGAGAGAAATGGGATTATTTGATGAAGTTAAGAATGAGCTTGAGGCTTATAGACTATTAGTTATATGTATACCAATATTCGAAATCATTACTAGATTTATTATGTAAATCTCGGATACAGATGGAATGTGTAGTGATGGTTTCCTACACAAAATTTTGGGTGATGACCCTAATGTTGAATATATATATGTATAGATATATACATATGGCTTTGGGAGACTATTCATCATAGGAAAGATGATTGAATATGTTTCAAGTGAGGGATTGTATTCACATATCAAGGTAAATGATATGAGTTTGTGGTGACGGCTTGTATATGGAGGATTTATGTATACTTATAGCCGGGTTTGTATACCTTATATATATGAATGAGAACTAGTTTATATATAGATATATGGATATGTGAATATGCATATATATATATATATATATATATATATATATATATATATCTGTATGCATATAAATATATGGATATGTTTATGTTGTGGACCTACATGGTATGGATATTTTAAAACGGATATGATGGTTTATTATTGGATCATATGATTGGATCATATGGATGTATATATATTATGCATGTGAATGATATATATACTTATTTGGTTAAGCATACCCCGCTTATGCTATCATTGGGAAGTTGCGCGCGTAGAGGGTGAGCATCCTGGCTAGAAAAGCAGGGTGTGGATATTCCCCAGGTCATAGTCGTCCTGTGTGTTATTATATGATATATATATATATATCTATTTTTGGGATGAGACGTGGTGGGTATGTTTCGTCTCATTGCCGGTTAGGAGCTATGACCGCTTCCCGGGACGTCGTGTGCGTGAGTTTACCACGAGATGGGTGTCGTTTAGTCCCACCATGGTGGCCCCAGTATTGCTACGTGAGTCGGGCACTGGGAAGATGATAGCATTGATGCAGTTTATCGGCGCTATATATAGCCGGGTATTTATTTGTGCATGGCCTTTGTACATCATATATGGTATGCACACATGGTCATGGGATTGGATGATGGTGTGAATATATATATGGTTAGAAGAAATACCTATATATATATATATATATATATATATATATATATATATATATATATATATATATATATATATATATATATATATATATATATATCCTATAGATGAAAGGATATAGAATTTTGGTAAAGTACATCTTGAATGATTATGGTGTACTAGATTGATGGGGGTTGATGTATCGCATTTAAGGAATATTTCGGTTACATCATCCCAAGGATATGATTGGAGATGTTAGTTGTAGTAGTAGTATTATATTGTATATATGGCATTATGGATCTCTAGGATCGACATTGTCAAGGAGTAGTGTAACGGGGTAGTTCCTTGTTTGGATTTCGCTTTGCAAGACACCCCACGCATGAAACACAGTGCAGTGTTGAAATTGGAGAAAAGTTCTGCCAGTTATGGTATGCACGACATTATGGATCTCTATGATTGAAATTGTCAAAGAGTAGTGTAACGGGGCGGTTCCTTGTTTGGATTTCGCTTTGCGAGACTCCCCACGCACGAAATGTAGTACATTGTTGAGAGTAAAGAGAAGTTCTGTCGATATTTATGTGTGGCATGATGGATCTCCAGGATCGACGTTCACATGGAGTAGTGTAACGGGCCGGTTCCTTGTTTGGATTTCGCTTTGCGAGACACCCCACGCACGAAACGCAGCGCAACGTTGAAATTGGAGGGAAGTTTTGTCAATAATAATATTGTATGTATATTAATTCTAAATTAAATCACATGGTTCTACCCAAATACATATGGGTACTTTATTAAGATTATAATTGGTTAAATTATATATCGGAATCCATAAAGCTTATTATGGCATAATTGTTTGTAATCATAATCGAGTAAGATTAGAAAAAGGGTGGATTCTTGGGCTAAGTTAGGAAGGCATTTCTCGTGGGTATAGGCTAGGCCTATGATAAGTTAGGTTGTCCTAATAAATGGGGGTAATTTAACTAAAACTTGAGGACGCGATTAGGTGCGCGCCTTTAGATGAGAGGTGAGTTGGGGTTTCACGAGAGTGCGGTCTCACTTTAATTATGAAATAAGTGCACCGGTATTTATTATGCACGGTTAACACACTTGCTAAATATTTTTCACAATCGGGGCTCTGACCCATTTTTTTTTTCTCTCCTGCTCGTATATATATATATATGTATTTCCACAGGTATCCTACCGCATGGATGCCGGATGACCTTCTATCCTGAGTCTTGGGAGCCGTGACAGGTGCGGACTGTTGCAGGATGTATCTAGTAGCCGCTTCCTACTTCTTTAAAATTCTAGGTAGGATTCATGTTGTATATCAGGTTTGTACCCAAGGGATATTTATATACATGTTTATATCTATTCCATTTCAGTTATTATATTGGCTGTGACCCGACAGCTTATTCGTGTCTACTTTTTATAGTACATTCTGTTGTAGTTATTTATATCATTCTATTATAGCATTTCGTTTATTATAGTTCTTTCCTGCATCTTTCTCTTATTTATTAGTAGTCTTATGGTGTGGGTTTGTTATTCGTTGCATGTTTTAATTTATTTAACATCTCGCTTATATGATATCGGGTAGTTAGTCCTATATTATGTAGTACCGGCAGTTGATGTTGAGACTGGACCATCTGAAACTCCTGATTTACTATAGTATAGGGCTGGCCACCCGTTATTATTTTAGGCGGGGTGTTACAGATGGTATCAGAGCATCAGGTTCTAGAGTCCTTAGGATCTGTGCGAGTTTTCTGTATTCTTCCATTAACGTTCTTGACATAAAGCCCTACAATTAGGACTGTTGTGTTCACTGCGTTGTTTTCTTCTGTGAAGTATATTCACTTGATTGGCGTTCTGATAACGGTTGCTCTTATTTCGTTTCAGACGTCGCCTAGATTTTGTCGTCTAGGAAAGGATATGATTAGACACACAATACCCATTGCATATTTTGGGTACGCTTTAATCGGGGGTATTTGTTTTCCCCAATTCTAGAGGAGATATTGAGGAGATTTCTAGAGGTGGTGTGAGGTGATTTTTCGGCAGTTGAGTAAGAAAGGAAAATTTACTCAAAGGGTGAACCTTGGACTTAGTAAAATAAGTCTGAGGAGAGAAAAATAGTGTAGTCTTTGGGAGGTTTAGGTTGAGAAACCCGTTAACCTTTGTTAGGAAGCCTGGTGTTGGTGACTTATCCCCGATGTGAGGTGTGGAGTTATCCCAATATTGGGAGTATTACCTTCTGGGTAGTGGGAGTAAGAAATTTGGAGACTCAGTTTCGTTGTGTAGGAGTGAGGGAGTTTTCGGTTGTCTCCATCGTGTTTTATCCTTCAAAATGGATTAGGAAGGATTTGGGGGAAAATGTTTCTCTTGTAGAGAAATAGGTTTAGGAGTAATGATCGTCCTGGAAGAAGTAGAGGGTCTTGAACTGAGATCCTTAGATGAGGTGAAACCATTAGATTATGGAAGTACAAGGTAGAATACCTTTCTTTGGGGTTTAAGTCATGCTTTGTGCGATATCGGGAACGTCGAGAGTTATAATATTGAATTTCGGAGGTGCGGAATGATAAGGTTTGTTAAGTCGTGATTATTCATCTTATGGATGGGTTAGGGCGTGAAATTGCGGTGTTCCTATGAGGGAAGAATTTTTATACTTGAGAAGTTCAAGTTTGGTAGCTCTATTTTGAGTGGGTAATTTAGCTCATAGATGTGCTACTTTTGAGAACTAGATATTGGTTAGCAGTATTGTATTTGTTGAGGCCTTGTGTCCTAAACATAAGGTGTTTGTTTGGCGTGTCGAAAGACGCGGAATATATTTATATTATATTGTTGTTTAGGCCCTCGGGCAATATCTAAAAATATGAAGAAAATCTTTTTATAAAAACCTTAACCCTGGTTCAACTAATCTCAATCCCCGACCTAGCTACACAGTAGTGTATTGGGAGGGTTCCTTGTTTGGATTTCGCTTGCGAGACCTCCCCCGCACGAAGGTGGCTAGAGTCAGGAATTGAGGAGAGTTCAACCAGTGGGAATTTTCAAACTTCTATATAATTAATATGTTGTTATAGGTCATATTGCTGAGGGTTATATTATGATTTGAGTCTAATAGAGCGTGATTATAATTCTACGAGTGGAAACTCGGGTATGGGGTGTATGGGCGCCCTGGGTAGCTAGTTGATTTTAAAGACCGGTAAGGATACACATAGTTCGGCGTGAGAACTAGAAAGGATCGGCATAGTGATCCTGAGGGTTGATGTAAGGACTAGATGATACTGAGGTCCTAGGCACATCTTAAATTTCGCGGACGAAATTTTTGTAAGGGGGGAAGATTGTAACACCCCAAGACTTTTGAGACTGAGAAATTAAATTTTGGGAAAATAAAATTTAATTAAATGGGAGAATTCTAAAATTTGGGAATTTAAGTCCAAAAATAGAGGACATTTTAAAGTATTCCGGATGATGATTTTGAGGGTACCATTGATCCCGGAAGGGTCGAGATAGTCAAAATGACTGTCATTGGGTTTTATTTTGGCTCCGAAATGTTTTTAAGTCAGATTGGCTCGAATTAGAGTAAACGAGTCATTTAAAGTGTGTATTAACATTTTAAATTGGGATTTTGTTTTAAAGGTTTATGAGGCTTACGGATGAAGCCTTCTCCTTTGAGAAAAGAGAGAAAAAAAGAAATAAAAGAGAAAGAAGAAGAAAAGAGGAGAGAAAGGAAGAAAGCTTGGGGATTTCCGGCCCAACCGCGTCATCGAGGACGATCCAACCTCTACAAATCTAAGGCAAGTGTTTAATCTTGCTAAATAGCTATTTGTGTATTTCATTTCGTAATTTGTGGGTTAAAGAAATGGATTTTTGGGTATTAATATCAAAACCTAGATTTTTGGGTTTAATCTTGAAATCAATGTTTAAACTTGGATTTAATGGCATAGAAATGGTTGGGATCAACTTTGGGTTGATTAATGGGCTTAAAATCGTTATTTGATGAAGGTTTGGGGGTTAGAATGAAAAATTTAGGGTTTAGAATTCGTGAGTTTTGATGTAGAAGAAAACCCCTTTTAATTTGCAGGCGCGAATCGATTCGCCCCCTTAAGCGAATCGATTCGGTATAGGGAAATTGGCAGGTCTGCATTGACCGAATCGATTCGGACCCAAGCCGAATCGATTCGGCCTGTGGCAGAAGCCCGGGTCTTTGGACCCGAATCGATTCGCCTTGGAGGCTGAATCGATTCGCTAGGCCGAATCGATTCGTAATAGGGCCGAATCGATTCGGAAACAAGGTATTTTGAGGTGTTTTCTCCATAGTGATTCCAAACCCTTTTTGGTTGGGTTTATTGATTTGGGGCCTTCTCTTATGATGTAAGAGATATGTTCTTGGAGACATATAAGGAGTTTCTCACATATTAGAATTTTGGGGACTCCTTAGGGTAATTTGGGAGTAATGTATCCATGTATGTATTTGGAGTTGTGTATAGAGATTTTGGGGAAACCTTTTGGGATTGAGGATCCTAATTGAAAATTAAAAGTAAGTATAGATGTGATGTGAGGCTAGAACTCTTAGAGAAAATTGTGAGGGTATGTTTTGAAATTCTAGGCCAACCTTTATGTCAAATCCTTATAAGGATAGGATATTATTAAGATACGATTTGGGGCAAAATGGAAGAGTGTAGTTGCATACCCTTAGTAATGATTAAATTTAAGAAATAATCCGAGAGATCTTAGACTAGGGGATTCGCAAAAGTGATGGAACCGTAGTCGAAATCGAGAGAAATGGAATTATTTGATGAAGTTAAGAATGAGCTTGAGGCTTATAGACTATTAGTTATATGTATACCAATATTCGAAATCATTACTAGATTTATTATGTAAATCTCGGATACAGATGGAATGTGTAGTGATGGTTTCCTACACAAAATTTTGGGTGATGACCCTAATGTTGAATATATATATGTATAGATATATACATATGGCTTTGGGAGACTATTCATCATAGGAAAGATGATTGAATATGTTTCAAGTGAGGGATTGTATTCACATATCAAGGTAAATGATATGAGTTTGTGGTGACGGCTTGTATATGGAGGATTTATGTATACTTATAGCCGGGTTTGTATACCTTATATATATGAATGAGAACTAGTTTATATATAGATATATGGATATGTGAATATGCATATATATATATATATATATATATATATATATATATATATATATATATATATATATATATATATATATATATATATATCTGTATCCATATAAATATATGGATATGTTTATGTTGTGGACCTACATGGTATGGATATTTTAAAACGGATATGATGGTTTATTATTGGATCATATGATTGGATCATATGGATGTATATATATTATGCATGTGAATGATATATATACTTATTTGGTTAAGCATACCCCGCTCATGCTATCATTGGGAAGTTGCGTGCGTAGAGGGTGAGCATCCTGGCTAGAAAAGCAGGGTGTGGATATTCCCCAAGTCATAGTCGTCCTGTGTGTTATTATATGATATATATATATTTATTTTTGGGATGAGACGTGGTGGGTATGTTTCGTCTCATTGCCGGTTAGGAGCTATGACCGCTTCCCGGGACGTCGTGTGCGTGAGTTTACCACGAGATGGGTGTCGTTTAGTCCCACCATGGTGGCCCCAGTATTGCTACGTGAGTCGGGCACTGGGAAGATGATAGCATTGATGCAGTTTATCGGCGCTATATATAGCCGGGTATTTATTTGTGCATGGCCTTTGTACATCATATATGGTATGTACACATGGTCATGGGATTGGATGATGGTGTGAACATATATATGGTTAGAAGAAATACCTATATATATATATATATATATATATATATATATATATATATATATATATATATATATATATATATATATATATATATATATATATATATATATTTATATTTATATATCCTATAGATGAAAGGATATAGAATTTTGGTAAAGTACATCTTGAATGATTATGGTGTACTAGATTGATGGGGGTTGATGTATCGCATTTAAGGAATATTTCGGTTACATCATCCCAAGGATATGATTGGAGATGTTAGTTGTAGTAGTAGTATTATATTGTATATATGGCATTATGGATCTCTAGGATCGACATTGTCAAGGAGTAGTGTAACGGGGTAGTTCCTTGTTTGGATTTCGCTTTGCAAGACACCCCACGCATGAAACACAGTGCAGTGTTGAAATTGGAGAAAAGTTCTGCCAGTTATGGTATGCACGACATTATGGATCTCTATGATCGACATTGTCAAAGAGTAGTGTAACGGGGCGGTTCCTTGTTTGGATTTCGCTTTGCGAGACTCCCCACGCACGAAATGTAGTACATTGTTGAGAGTAAAGAGAAGTTCTGTCGATATTTATGTGTGGCATAATGGATCTCCAGGATCGACGTTGACATGGAGTAGTGTAACGGGCCGGTTCCTTGTTTGGATTTCGCTTTGCGAGACACCCCACGCACGAAACGCAGCGCAACGTTGAAATTGGAGGGAAGTTTTGTCAATAATAATCTTGTATGTATATTAATTCTAAATTAAATCACATGGTTCTACCCAAATACATATGGGTACTTTATTAAGATTATAATTGGTTAAATTATATATCGGAATCCATAAAGCTTATTATGGCATAATTGTTTGTAATCATAATCAAGTAAGATTAGAAAAAGGGTGGATTCTTGGGCTAAGTTAGGAAGGCATTTCTCGTGGGTATAGGCTAGGCCTATGATAAGTTAGGTTGTCCTAATAAATGGGGGTAATTTAACTAAAACTTGAGGACGTGATTAGGTGCGCGCCTTTAGATGAGAGGTGAGTTGGGGTTTCACGAGAGTGCGGTCTCACTTTAATTATGAAATAAGTGCACCGGTATTTATTATGCACGGTTAGCACACTTGCTAAATATTTTTCACAATCGGGGCTCTGACCCGTTTTTTTTTCTCTCCTGCTCGTATATATATATATATATATATATATATATATATATATATATGTATTTCCACAGGTATCCTACCGCATGGATGCCGGATGACCTTCTATCCTGAGTCTTGGGAGCCGTGATAGGTGCGGACTGTTGCAGGATGTATCTAGTAGCCGCTTCCTACTTCTTTAAAATTCTAGGTAGGATTCATGTTGTATATCGGGTTTGTACCCAAGGGATATTTATATACATGTTTATATCTATTCCATTTCAGTTATTGTATTGGCTGTGACCCGACAGCTTATTCGGGTCTACTTTTTATAGTACATTTTGTTGTAGTTATTTATATCATTCTATTATAGCATTTCGTTTATTATAGTTCTTTCCTGCATCTTTCTCTTATTTATTAGTAGTCTTATGGTGTCGGTTTGTTAGTCGTTGCATGTTTTAATTTATTTAACATCTCGCTTATATGATATCGGGTAGTTAGTCCTATATTATGTAGTACCGGCAGTTGATGTTGAGACTGGACCATCTGAAACTCCTGATTTACTATAGTATAGGGCTGGCCACCCGTTATTATTTTAGGCGGGGTGTTACACTCAGCCACCTCGCTATCGGCGTGCCACCAAACACGCCTATTAAAAACATGTTTGGACAACTGATTATTGACATAGGTCGTTCGACGGGGGTCAAGATGGGAAACGAGTCATATAAAGGTGGCGAATTCGTGCGTATCAGCGATGAAGCAGTGACATCCTCGTCCCATTCCCCTTCCACTTGCCATTATCGGAGGTTCCCTCATCGAAGGTGGACCCCCACTGATGCTTCATAAAGGCGTACATATCTAGGACCGTCGCCTCTAACCTTGATAACTTATCGTCATGGGTGTCTACCTTATGAGACAACTCGGTGTAGCTCCTCTCCATTCCGATGATCCTTGACTTTCCCACTAGAGAGCTCACCCCCTAGTCCTCCCCTTGCGATCCGTCCCGACCACTTGGTTGAGTGAGTTCGTAGCCAAAGATGCTTTATCAACATCAAACTTCTTTCCATGCACTTCCTTAAGATTTGCCTGAAATGACAAAGAGTACCGATTAATTAATTAAGTTAATAAAAAAATTATAATGTAATTAAAAAAAATAAACAATTATAACTTACAATCGTGGTTACGATGCTTGGGGACACCTCCTTATCCTTGCCCTTCTTCGTCTGAATTGCCACATAGGAATCGAGCATATGTGACCTACCCCCAAGGCCACTCCCCATCTCCTGAAATAAAACAAAGAAGAATTAGTAAGTAACGCAAATTAATGCTAAATTAGAATAACTAAAACTAAAATTAAAAAATATATATATAAACTTATCATCCTGTGCTCCACCTCGGCGTCAGACGTCCTCCCGGAGTAGTGCATGTCCACCTTTTTCGTTCGGTTTTCCCTCCCCGATTGATGAGATGCCAATTGTCGTTCCTCGATCTCATTGTCGACAAACTGCTGCCATTCTGCCAATGAGGTCGGCTCCTTCAACAGGACAGTGTCACGCACTCTCGTAATTGACTCCCGAGTCTTCCCAAAATACTGCTCTTGTATGATTGTCTTCCACGACTTATACTTCTCCCTCAACTGTTCCAACGTGGAGTTGCGGACATGTGGGGGAAGGACGAATTGATTCTATCAAACAAATACAAACCAAAAATAAAGTAAGTGTTAGTTTAATTTAAATATAAATAGAAATATAAATACACTACCTGTAGTCCCCCCCCCCCCCCGATACCCATCGTGAGCTCATTTGGCACGGACCTCCAATCAATGTACCCCGGGCCAATGATCGACTTTAGCAACCCCAGAGATCTAGACAATTATGTCGTCTTATTCTCGACGGCGGACCCCAATTTGCCCCATCCGGGGGGGCTAGTAGCCAAGGATCCCTCGTTGCCTCCACTATCGCGCTTCCCTAATGAAGACATTTTCTACAAAAATTATTGTTATTAGTACAAACATGTATATAAAAAAAGGATCAAATCCAAATGAATAAGAATATTGTACGAGTTACCAACATTATAAATCTAAAAATATTGTTTCAATATCGGTCATGTCATTAACTTTGAATTAATGCTTAAATTGATTAAAATTCAAATTAACATATTCACTAACCATAAAACCAATTTTGATTCAAATCCGATAATAACAAATCACTAGAAGAATACAAGTTAACGACATTATAAATCTAAATATTGTTTCAATATCGGGTCATGTCATGGACTTTGAATTAATGCTTAAATTGATTAAAATCCAAATTAATATATTCACTAACCATAAAACCAATTTTGATTCAAATTCGATAATAATAAAGAACTAGAAGAATAAAAGCTAATGACATTATAAATCTAAATATTGTTTCAATATCGAGTCATGTCATGGACTTTGAGTTAATGCTTAAGAATACACCCACTGGTTATTGTTTTAATATCGGGTCATGTCATGGACTTTTAAATAATTGTTCCTATAATAACAAAGAACTAAAAGAATACACCCACTGGTAACTACAAGCAGTACCTGATCAAGTACAAATGAATTCAAAGCATTAAACTGTCATCCGATAGTAATAAAGCACTAGAATAATACACTCGTTGATCATTACAAATAATTAGAATACTTATTACAAATTAAAAAATTATTTCAAATTCGGGTTATCATAAAAAACGGATTGATATTCGGTAGGAGAAATCAAGTCATCTACACTACTGTTTAGACGCTTTAGCGCATGTAGGATGATTGACCACGGCTCATTGTTGATATACCCCATTAAAACACATACCTGGACTTTTGAAAAGCACAAACAAACGGCCCATCGCTCACATGTTCGTTGTTCTTCAACTTAGACAAGTCAACCATGATCAAATTGATGCCAGGATCAACTTTACGAGCATTTTTATCCTCAACTCTCACCCAATCAAAGTAAAACACAACCTCTTTGAAGTTTATATAGTCTAATTCAAATATATTTCGAATTACACCATAGTAAGTCATTTCATATTCAACGAGATTTTTATCTTTCGCGCTCACTCAAAATAAGTAAGAGCCTTATATGAAATGCCCAAAATCTGTACATTTTTATTTTTCTCGTACACCCTTGCACTGAAAACATAACCGCTCAATCGATAATTTTTGTACTCTTGTGCCATGAACAGGGGTCCAGTGGCTAGACGAGTAAGCCTTAATGTCGCATCACCCTTCTTTAAGAGCTGAGAATATAGATAAATTAATTAGGTTAGTTGTAAAGCTTTCTTATTATGTGAGATTTAATAACAGACATTTTCATTATAATTACCTCGTGTGACAACCACAACCTAAATTCTCTATCAAATTGTGCCTTTTTTTTTCTTTTATTGTTCCCACACACTTCATATTTTCTGCATTGATCATGACGAAAATATTATAAAATTGATCATGTATAAATATTAAAATAATGTATTAGTTAAAAAACATAAACTTACCTTTTCCATTATTCAACATCTTCATGTGTGTCAAATAGATAACGAGCTACTTGTTCATGTTGAAAACTCATTAATTTCACTAATTTGCCCATTACATGACCACCCTCATCTACGAACTCATCACGGTCATCCACGCTGCTCAGGTTAGGCATATATTCCCGAGTGTAGATTGATGAAGCCATAGTGATGTATTCCTCTGGAATTGATACTTAAATGTATCGTGTATTCTCAACGTAATCTTTGAAAACTTTCATCAATCTTTCAAATGGATACATCCATCAAATTCTAACTGGGTCGCAAAGAAGTGCCTCATCGCATAGGTGTACCTACAAGTGAACACTTATGTCAAATAATAATGGGGGAAAGTACTTATCCAACACACAAATTACTTTGGTCACCACCAATTTTTGCGGCCACTATGTGATCTCGATTGACTACCTTCTCACATAAAAGTGAGAAGCAGATACTAATTTGCATAATAGCTCTCCATAAATCCTTGTGCTTGGAGAAACAGTGCTTAATCAATAGAGGAACTAATTGCATGATCACATGCCAATCGTGGGCCTTATACTTATGTAAACATGGGTAGCATAATTAACGATCCTTTGCAAGTTGGACGAAAAATTAGATGGAACCTTCAAAATATATAATGTGTCTAAAAGCACCTTCCTTTCCTCACTCGTCAAAGTAACCGCACTGGGGGGAATTATTGTCCTTCCCCTACTATCTTCTTTCAACCATAGTTGTGGCTTAAGTTTCAATGATTTAAAGTCTTTTCATGCATTTTCTCCATCCTTCGAATGACTCCCAACAAGGCATGTGCCCACCATATATTCAGTGATATTTTTCTTTGTGTGCATCACATCCAATATATGGCGCACCGGGTTATTCTTCCAATAAGGCAAGTCAAATAAAATTGACCTCCTATACCATGCCTTTCTTATCTCAGTTTCATTCCCAGTTGGGCTCTTCTTATGCTTGACATTCTTAAATTTAGGATTCTTACTTGGCATATTAGGTCACAATCAGAATATTTACTTTCAATTTGTGAACCTCAAATTTTTCTCGGAGGTAGCCTATGTTCAACCCCGCCCGGTAAAAAATTAAAACCTTTGTCAAATCTAAAACTATGAACGGGGGTAAAAACCTCCTATGGCAATGGTATACATTTTTAAGCTAGCGGGGAGATAAAAAGATTCAGTCTCCTCTCCATAAATAGGACACCCCAAATAACCATGTACTACACTAACGGATAATATCTCATAAGCTGGAAAATCATGAATTTCCCACATTAACATAGCTTTCAGCGTAAACTCTTATTTTTTTTAAAGTAAAATGCTTGCACACCCACTACCCACAACTCATTTAATTCTTATACCAAAGGAACCATGTAGGCATCGATGTCCTCACTTGGTGCCTTTGGCCCAAGTATCAACGAAGACAGCATTGAAAATTCAGGTCTCATATACTGTGAAGGAGGGAGGTTGAGTAAGGCTAGGATCACTGGTCATTCACTCTGATTAGTGCTTAGATTTCCAAATGGGTTGAAACAAGATGTTAATATTGCTAAATAAATGTTATGTTGTTCTCAAGAAAAATCGGGATACTCATAACTCATCCTCTTCCAAGTTGTATAATCAATAAGATGATGCATAAGATTATCCCCTGCTTCTTCCCTAGCATGCCAAGTCATTGTCTCCATTATTCATGATACTGTGAAAAATCGCTTTAATCTAGGCCCAACGGGAAAATATTTTAACACTTTTTTAGGCACGTTTGAGCTTGTGCCTTCCTTACTATTAGATTGGACATATCTAGGTTCATCGCATACGATACACCGATCGAGATTTTAATACTCCGTTCGGTATAGTATGCAGTTATACACACAAGCATGAATTTATTTATACTTCATTACCAATCCTTTCAAACTTCTCTTCATAGTAAGATAGCTACTTGGAAGCGTATTCTGCTTAGGTTGCAAACCCTTCACCCAATTCAAAATTCATGTCATGCTATTGCCAGACAAACCATTTTGGGTCTTCAAACTATACAAGCCAACCATGTCATGTAAAGTTGTTTGATATTTCTCATAGCCAGAGTACAACGGTTGGGTCGCCTTCAATTTTAAACTTTGGTAGTCATCGTCAAGGTTTATCCTTATATCTTCATGAGCACCTAAACCTTGTACATCGTCAATGACCTAATTTTCTTCCACTTCATGAACTCCATATGCGTCATCAACTAAATCCTCTAGCATATTATGATCTACATTGTCCTCCTTCCCTTGTACATGTATCCTACTTATTGAAGGTTATTGTGAAGGTTGCTCGGGGACAAAAGGAACTTTTGATTCCTCGTGAAAAATCCAAAATTGATAACTATCTTGAAAATCCCATCTTAACAAATATAGTTCAACTTTTTTCCACTCGAATACCTTGCCACACGGACATGGGAACTCTTTATCATTATGACATCTCTTTGCATATTTCATAAATTCATTAGCACCTCTCCAAAACACATCCCTTAATCTATTTGTCTCACTGATTCACTCTTTGTATTTAAGATATCCCATCACAACTATTACAAATAATCACCTATTATGGGTAAGAAGCATATATTCATGAATTAGTATAAACAAAAGTGTGAACATTTAGTTCCCATTAAATAATTTACTACAAGATTGACATTTCATCGTTCAGTGTTATATTATAAAAATAATATAATTTATAATTCCTCCATCTCCTCTAAAGGGTGAGTAGTCCTATCACATTCAAGACCACGTATTTATATAATATACTTAACAGCTCATGCACATTGTTCCAATTTGAGGAAAATTCGGCAGCATATCCCTATAGTTCTTCAATTACACAACATAGATTCGCAATTGTAAGTGTTATTTCCATTTATCAATTGAAATAACACTTAACATCGCATCATCTAGTACATACCTAGAGAACATTAAGATACGAGAGCAGAACTTCCCCTAAAAGTAACAAGTTTAAGCCACTAAGAAAATTATTATACCGAAACTATGCAGTTCCAAACTATCCAAATGGGACAATTTGAGACATCTCATTACAGGGGTAATGACTCTCAAACGAGTCTAAGGGCTATTGAATGCGTACGCATAGGAACTAGAAGGATAGTATCTATGCGCACTATTTGTAATTTGAAGTAGTTATAAATGTTACAAAAACCGTTATGTCATGCACTCACGTGAGTATACATGCATGCACCCCCTAAAGCAAGTGTTATATAACAAGTTAACTTAATGTAAATTGACACATGCATGCTAGATTATAGTAACGAGAACCGCAATAGTTATGTTTACACATGTATTCTCATGTGAATGCATGATTACTTATTACGTGTTATATAAAATTTATAGTATATTTCATTTAATTATGTCTTTTTATATTCAGTTAAATGACAACCCTAAATGTTATAAATGCCAAAGGCAACCAATTCAATGGCCATCCAAGTGTTCAAATCCACCAGTCAGCAACAATTCAAGAATCCAAAATAACAGTGCAAATAATAATGTGATATATTAGAAATTCCTAGGGCCAACTAACTCAATGGCCATCTAAATGTTCAAATTCACCAGTCAACAATAATTCAAGAATCCCAAACAATTCGACAATTCAACAGAGAGATGTACCGAAATATGTGTGTGTACAAAGAGAGAGAGAGAAATGGTCACCGTTGCTGCAATTAGAGAGAGAAACCAAATTTTAATTTCAGAATTGAATACCAATTTTAATTTATACCAAAAACAAAATACCAAATGCCAATTTCAATTAATAATACTAATTTCAATTTCAATTTATAATACCAATTTCAATTTCAATTTTAACTTGAAATACCAATTTCAATTACATAATATTAAAATAAGCACATAATTTTAATATATAAAAATTTCAATACCAATTTCAATTTTAATACACACAATTTCTATATCAATTTCAATTTCAATACACACAATTTCAATACATAAAAATTTCAATACCCATACACACACACTGTACCACATACAAATACACACACAAAGATAGACCAACACACACACAAACACACATACACATACACACACACGCACACACACACAAAGACACACACACACAAAGGAAATATATAAAAATAGAGAGAAACGTACCTGATGAGATGAGAGAGAGAGAGAGAGAGAGAGAGAGAGAGAGAGAGAATCACATGTTTAGAGAAAGGGGGGAAATAAAGGAGGGAAGAAAACGAGGGAAAGAAAAAAATGAAGCGGCTAAGGTGTTTCATTTTAATGTTGTCACGGATGTTCCATGATCTTTGACTATGACAACTTCATAAGGTTGTCACTGTCAAAGTCCTTGACAAAAAAATGCGTATTTTTTAATCACGATCAAAGACCGTACAAGATTGGTCGGGTCAATGGTGACATTTCAGCCTTTTTGGTGTAGGGTATGAATTTCTTCATATTCACATCGTTCGTTTTGTATTTCTTCTCCAAATAATTCTACAATTCCTTAGCATTTGTCATGGTGCTGTACACATGGTACAATATCTTGTCCAAGTATCTCAGAATGTAGTTTTGGCACAGAAATTCAGAATGCTTCCATGCTTCAATGGCAACAACTTTCTCAGTTTCATCTTCCTCTTGCAAAGGGGGAAAATCTTCATATACAAGCCTTGCTAATTGGGACGTTGTGAGACAGAAGTACATCTGTCCTTGCTAATTGGGAGGTTGTGAGACAGAAGTACATCTGTTCTTGCTAATTGGGAGGTTGTGAGACAGAAGTAAATCTGTCCTTGCCAACATTTGAAATCGGCCAGTTAAATTTTTCTAGTTTCTCCCCGTGTGGCATGTTCACCGTGGGCAGCAATAGTAGCATGAGCCACATTCACGGTCGGTGGGACTGTGTTTGTACTTTGTGATTCTATTTCTGTTACAAAAATAGAATTTTTATTAATAATATTATTCATTTGTAATGAATTTCTCAAAACAGAATACCAAATTCTTTTATACTAATTTCCTCAAATTATAATTATTACGAAACGAATTCTAACAAGAATTCTAAACACTATGCTGAAATATATAACACGGAATTAAATAAAAAGTAAAAGCTATTTTTACTAGCCTAAATTGATTTTTTTTTTAAGGTATGTGTTAAATTAATTATGAAGATTAATTGAAGTCTATACAAAACAGAATTTTTAGAAAGTACACAATTTATTAAAAAAATATATGTACAAAACAGAATTTTTGCAAGAATAATTATAATTCAAATTTTTTTAATTATAAATGTAAACTGGTACAAAAATTATAATTTCTGTAACAATAAAATAATACTTTTGTATAAATTTATAAAACGGTAAATATTTAAATTTGTCTTAAGATTGTTATGCCAGTGACATTATAAATTCAAAATAAAACAGAATATTAGAGAAAGTAAATGAATAAATACAATTTGAGAGATTTACTTGAAAGAAGATGATAATAGAGAATATATGTGTAAGAAAAGGAGTAATAACAAGAATCCGAGCCCTCCGAACACAATTTTGTGTATTTACTCAACCAAACAAAGTTAATTAAATTCATCCCAAAGAAAACCGAGCACGACGCACGCGTGTGGACCTTTGATCGAAAATCAATCCAAGCATAGGTCATCTCCCCTTCAAAAAATTAAAACCTTCAAGGCACCAAACCTTAGTACCATTTTTTTGTATATTAACTTTTCACATTCCCACTATTCTTTCAATGTGAAACAAGAGTTACACACTCTTAATTCTTTAACTTCCATTGTTTTATGAGTCATTTTGGGGACATATTTATCATTTATAATTTAATGGAATTGGACATGTGAATATACGTTAATCTCCTTGCGAAGAAAAACGTGTTCGTATATGATCTTACAATTATCGTGATGCGAGTCTCACATAAATTTGAGCGCAAAATTACTCATAATGTATTGTCCAAATTTTCTATCATGTTTTGATGGTGTATATCATAAAGCGGTCGCTTAAGTTCAAGTTGTGATTGAACATAAGCAAGTGATAGAAGAGGTTGAAGAATATCCTCTCAATAGGAAAAAGGTTATTCCTGATAGGCAGGTTAGGTTTATATCTCAAAAAGGATTTTTGAGCAGATCATTTGAGTTACTGATGTGGTTTTTTTAGTTTTAAGGGTGATAAAGGTGGGCATGAAGATGAGCTTGAGGAATGTGAGGAAGAGGGTGTCGGTGACGAGAATCAATGGGTGCATGATTATAGAACGTCGGGTAAAGAGATTGTAAATTTTGTGCTGTTTTTGATTTTATGTTGTTGATGTGATGCTGCTCATATTTTTTTAGTGTTTAATAGGTTAATGAGGGATCTGATGATAGTTCAGCGGGGAAGCATTTGTTGTGATTCGAAAAGCTTCAAAGAATGTTCCTTGTGATTCCAGGCCTTCATAATCTACTAGACATAGTCCATCGGCAATAGATTTTTCCTCTCTATTTCCTACTTCTTTAGGGCGTGTTTCCCATGTGTTTACCTCGCCTTCAACTACAATTTTTTCTCCTAAAAGTAGTGCATGTGTTCTAGTGGTGAGCGTCACTTCGTCATTGCTTGGAAGTTGTTCTCATCATACATTTTTTCCCCTAAATAGTCACCTTTCGGTAAAGATTTCATTGGTCGTTTATATTTTGGTGTGTAGGTTGTTCATTTGAGCAAAATTGTTTTGATAATAATTTGTGTTCTAATTAAAATATAAGTAGCGCTAATGCTTTTACCTTACCTTCAATATTGTGACTATAATACCTCTTGGTGTTGGAATAGGTGGTGATTCTTTTTTGTCGAGGACTGTAGCTTCTGGTCTTTCTCTAGATTCTTCAGTATCATTTTCACATGTTATTGTTACTACCATGGCTGGTTTAGTGATTTCATGTGGTGTATTGCCTTCTTCTGCTGGTAGCTCTTCTAATTTAGAGTGGTCGTTGGTACTTATAGTGTTAATGGAGTTTTTGACTTTGCACCTTCATTAAGTGTGTTTGTTGGTGTGATGAGTGCTCCTATATTGGGTAGTTAGCCTTCATCTGCTACCTCAAGTTTTACTCTTATTGACTTTGGTTCCCCCTTAGTGACCCTTTCGCTTGAGAGTAAAATTTTATCAAATTGTTTCATCTTACTTCGTGATTTTAATGATGATACTCGTCATGAATACCTTGCGGTTAGCACTGGCAAAATTATGGGCCACGCTAAATTTGGATGGATCAAATATGGATTGGGCTAAATATGGGTTGGGCAAAATATGGGTTGAGTAAAATGTGGGCCAGACCAAATATGGGCGGACCAAATATGGGTTGGGTCAACCCATTATTTTTCTACTAAAGTAAGTATTACAATTCGAAGTATATGTAAAAAATACTCATATTTTACTCACAACTTTTAAAAATGAGTATTATATTTGATTTGTATCTTTTAAAATTGGGCTCGATATTTGATTCTTAGCATTCAAATATGGACCTCATATTTAACTCATCGCTTTGAAATATGGGCCCCATATTTAGATGATTGGGCTAATATGGATTGTTTTATTATTTGGGCTACATTTTGCCACTACTACTTGCGGTATTGGACTCTATTTATAATTAAGTGTTTACAAAGTCTATCTTTATGTTCTTCCCCTTTTTATCGGCATTTTTTCTTCATGGCACGAACCACACTGGGATATGTTGATATATTATTATCCATAGAACTTAGATGAATTTTTCGCGAAGGGTGTTAACATTTGTCCGGTGCTTCTTAAAACTTTGATAGTTGGTGTTCAAGACTTAGGGACTTATTGTGACCTTATTATTGAGGATTTATATCATAATATAAGAGATTTTGGTGGGTGATGCTCATGGTGTTGGTTCAGATCTTGCTTGGATGAAGGAGTTTTTGGTCACATACTCAAGTTCTAGGATGACACTGTCTTTCACGACTAGTTTCAAACTAATTGAAGAGAAGAGGGAAATGAATGAATTTTCGATATGTATTACTGATTTTCAATACATCAGATATTTATATACATTGAAGTAAACAAATAACTTTCTAACTAAATGTTACTTTCTAACTAACTGCTTACTTTCTAACTAACTGCTACTACTTTTATCTAATCTGCTATTAACTACTAGCTAATTATTTTAACTTATGTGCTGACATGTCAAGTGAATCAACTAACTTTTATAACTAATAGAAATCAGTTATACAATGGAGCATGAAGGTTCTGAATGCCCATCTTACTGAGGAGAAAATGAAACTGTTGACATCCCAAAGGCTTTGTCATTATATCAGCTAGCTGGTGTTTTGATGAAATATGCATAGTCTTGATTGTGCCTTGCTGAATCTTGTCTCTTATAAGATGACAATCAATTTCTATATATTTAGTTCTCTCATGAAAAACAGGATTAACGGTAATATGGAGGGTTTCTTGGTTTTCACAGTAGATAGCAGTTGGTTAAGAAAAAGGAAAACCAAAATATTTGAAAAGTTGTTGCAGCCACGTAAGTTCACAAACAGTAGAGGCCATAGCTCTGATGATCTAGACAGAGTAGGTTGCTTCTTAGATCTCCAAGAAATTAGGGAATCTCCCAAATAAATGCAAAAACCAGTGATAGACCTCCTGGAGTCAGGGCAACCAGCCCAATCTGCATCAGTGAAAACCTTGAGAGAAAAAGAAGAAGTGGTAGGGAAGAAAAGGCCCTGTCATGGAGTTGATTTGATGTATTGAAGAACTCTGTATGCTGCTTGTAAATGGGGAGTTCTTGGTGATGAAAGAAATTGGTTGAGTCTATGTATACAGTATGATAAGTCGGGCCTAGTAATGGTTAAGTATAATAACTTTCCAATAATTCTTCTATAAAAACTATGATCTTCAATCAAAGGATCATTACTTAAATTTAGCTTAGAGTTTTGATCCATGGGAAATTGAACTGGTTTACTGCCTAAATAGCCAGTATCATTGAGTAATTGTAAAGCATATTATCTTTGAGATACAGAAATGTCTTGTGGATATCTAGCAACCTCTAGACCCAAGAAATACTTAAGAGAACCCAAGTCTTTGAGTTTGAATTTCTCATTGAGCACAGTCTTGAGGTAACCTACTATTGTGGAATCATTACTTTCTATGATGATATCATCAACATAGACTAGGAGAGCCATAAAAGATGAACCATTGTTTTTTACAAATAGAGTGTAATCAGACTTGCATTGCTAAAATCCCAAAGAAATTATGGCATCTGAGAATTTTGCAAACCATTGTCTTAAGCCTTGTTTTAATCCATATAATGATTTATTTAATTTTCACACCATATTATCCCCCTTACTATTGAACCCTGGTGGTAATTACATGTACACCTCTTCTTGCAAATCACCATGTAAGAAGGTAATGTTCACATCCAACTGAATGAGTTCCCAACCTTTGATAGCTGCAAGAGCCAAGAGACACTTGACAGTGACTAATTTTTCCACTAGAGAAAATGTTTCTGAATAATCTACACCTTCTTGTTGGTTATATCCCTTGGCAACCAACCTTACCTTGTATCTTTCAATGCTTTCATCTGATTTATGTTTGATTTTATACACCAACTTACATCCTATACTAGATTTTCCAGGAGGTAGAGGTACAATAACCCATGTATAATTCTCTTCTAGTGCTCGTATCTGTTTGGCCATAGCTTCTCTCCATTCAAGAAACTTGACTGCTTGATAATAATATTCTGGTTCTATCGTACTGGATACTGATAGAACAAAGTTTTTGTCTGGTTGGCTTAATTTTTGAAAGGGCAAGAAATGAGAAATATCATGAGGATGATTAGGAATTTTAGAATCAGAATTTGAAGAAGCCAATTGACAGTGATAGTCTTGAAGATAAGAAGGTGGTCTTGATGATCTGGTTGACTTTCTTAGGATAAGTTGTGTAGATGGTTGGGTTTGAGTATTACACTTTTGGAGTCAAAGGATACAAAGTTGTGTAGATGGTTGGGTTTGAGTATTACACTTTTGGAGTCAAAGGATACAAAGTGTGAGACTGAAGATCTTACAATTTGTAATCTTTGACTCCAAAAGGATATCCCAAAAACATGCATTGTCGGGCCCTAAGAGCAAACTTGTTCCTATGAGCTTTGATATTAGAAGCATAGCACAAAGATCCAAAGACTCTAAGATGATTATATTATGGTGATTTGCCAAATAACATTTGATAAGGAGTTTTGTTAGATAATAGAGGGGAAGGAGTTATGTTGATAAGATATGTTGTTGTTAACACACAATCCCCCCGGAAAGATATGGGAAGATGGGCTTGGAATCGAAGTGCTCTTGCTACATTTAGAAGATGTTGGTGTTTCCTCTCAACTACTGAATTTTGTTGAGGGGTCTCTATGCAACTTAATTGATGAATCATGCCATACTTACAAAACAGATCTTTGAGAATGAATTCTAGACCATTGTCACTTCTAAGAATTTTGACTTTAGATTCAAATTGTGTACTGACAAGATTGAGAAATGTAGTTATCAAACCATGAATAGCAGATTTATATTTCATGAGATAAGCCCATGTATTGCGAGTGTCATCATCTACAATGGTAAGAAAATATTTAAAACCACCAATAGAAGGTACAGAAAAAGGTCCCCATATATCACAATGTATGATTTCAAAAGGAATAGTAGAAATATGGAAATTAAATTTAAAAGGAAATCGTCTTTGTTTATCTAAAGGACACACATTATAAGGGGTATTATTTGTAAGATAAGATGTAGAAAAACCAGACAATTGGTCTTGTAGAAGTTTAAGTCTAGTATGTGATGGATGACCCAATCTCCTATGCCAGAGATCAGTTTTGGAGATGCTAACAACAGAATTAGAAGTTGAAGTTGGTATATTTTAGGTGTATTTGGAAGAGTTTGGTGAGAGCAGATAAAGATTTCCAGCCTTGTTACCCATCCCAATCACTCTCCAAGTGGTAAGGTACTGGATAAAGAAATTGGTGTATGAGAAGGATAAAGCACGATTTAAAGATTCTGTGAGTTTACTAACAGAGAGAAGATTGAAATTGAAATTTGGGACACACAACACATCTGTGAGAATGAGGGATTTGGATATTTGTACATCACCAATGTGACTATCATAGACTCTATTTCCATTTGGTAATTTGACAAAGGTATTTTGAACAGGTTGGGCATTTATGAATAGGGAGATAGAGCAATCCATGTAATCAGTTGCTCTAGTATCTATAATCCAGATTTTATTATCTATAGTCATATCTTTGAATGAAGAAAATGTAGTTGTTGAGCATGAAGCATGTGGAGAGAAATGAGATATACATGTTATAGAAATAGAGAAAATAGCAACTGAATCCTTAGGTGAATCAAGAGGAGAGCCATTTGATTAGTCAGAAACTGAATCAATTGATGGCATTGAGAATTATTCAACCCCATAGAAGATAATTCTTGATGTGGAGATTGATTCTGAGATCCATTATTCACCGTCTGTGAAATATTTGGATTTGCATAGAAGTTCTGATGATTATTACCAGATGAAACTTGATGTGCTTGAGCCATCACGCATTAGTTATGTCTAGGTCCTTTCCCTTTTAATTTAAAACCAGGTGGATAACCATGTATCTTGTAACATTTATCCACTACATGTCCTAGTATCCCACAATGAGTACAGGATGGCCTATTATTGCGAGGGTATAAAGCTTTGGGGTTATTATAGTTTGGTTTTCCTCCATGAAAATTACCAGAAACATTAGTATTGGGACATAAATTATCATTTCAAATAGAAAAAGCTGATTTTTCAGTGCTATGCTCATTTCCTACACCAATTTTTCTTTGCTCTTCTTCTTGAACAACAAGTGAGAAAAATTTGTTTATGGGTGGAAGAGGAACTAATAGAAAATTTTAGCCTCGAATGTGGGAAAAACAATCATTTAGGCCCATAAGAAATTGTAAAACATGTTCAGATTGTTGAGCTCCACGTGTGCAATGTCCATAGTTCATCAATTCATCCCAAAGTGCCTTCAATTTCGTGTAATAAATTATGACAGGTGATTGTTCTTGTGTGAGTGATGATATTGACTTTTTCAATTGAAAAATTAGAGTCCATTTCTTCTAGAGAATTTATCCTTAAGATCTATCCACACAACTCGTGAGGTATTTATGTATATAATACTAAATCCACTTTCCTTTTATACAGAATTCAGTAGCCATGGCAATACCATATTGTTTCATATAATCCAAGAAGAAATAAGAGGGCTACCTTCTGAAGGTTATGCAATTGATCAATCCACAAATTCGATTTTGTTCTTTGCATTTAGTGCCATTAATATGGACCTGCTCCATGTATGATAATTTTCTCCAGTGAGTTGTTGAGTAACTAACACAGATCCAGGGATATCACCATGATGTAGAAAATAGGGATTTGAAGCTTCATCAACTCTTTCTGTTATTGTCGCATGCATTTTAGTACTAGCTTCCATGAAATCAAAAATCTAAGAACAAGAGGAGAGTATTGAAAAAAGAGGAGGAGGAAACTAATTGACTGATGAATTCAGAAGAAGATAATGAGTAAAGAAAGATTTTGAGAATAACGAGTAAGAAAATGTGATAAACTTTTTCCTTGATACCATGACAAACTAATTGAAGAGAAGAAGGAAATGAATGAATTCTTGATATGTCTTACTGATTCTCAATACATCAGATATTTATATACACTGAAGTAAACAAACAACTTTCTAACTAACTATTACTTTCTAACAAACTGCTACTACTTTCTAACTAACTGTTTACTTTCTAACTAACTCCTACTACTTTCAATTAATATGCTATTAACTACTAGCTACTTATTTTAACTTATGTGCTGATGTGTCAAGTGAATCAACTAACTCATATAACTAACAGATATCAGTTATACAATCCAGAGCTTCAAAGGTTATTGATCAGGATAGGGTGCGGAAGGAGAATCTAGAGGTATTATTGAAGCATCAACTAATAAAAGGGTGAGCTTATGATGGTTATTGTCGAGAAATATGTTATTACAATATTGGATACTGTTGTGAATAGTTGGTTAGAGGCTATTTATGTTATAAAACAGTACAGAAATATTAAATAATAATAATAAATGCAAGAAAAATAAAATTACAGAAAATGAGAATGAGAATGACTTACTTGATATTGTAGAAATAACAGATAAAAAATAGAAAAGAATTTTGAGCCCTATGTAATACCACAGTCTTCTTAAGACAATTTTAATTCCCCTCCAATGTGCTTTAGGGTCCGAATTAATGTCTCCCAAGATAAAATGGAATTTTCGAATCAATTCAGGAAGCACAACAATGTAATGATTCTGTCGAACTCAATTTCTATGTTTTTTACTCAAACTATTATCAAGACTGATGAACATGTAAATGCATGAACTGTTTGGAATGCAAGAGAGAAAAAAAAGAATTTCGAATTTTTCATTAATTTTAAAATTGGAGTGAGACTGATATATATATAGATAGGGAGAGAGAGAGAGAGAGAGAGAGAGAGAGTAAATGTATGACTGTTGGGATTTACTGTCAACCGTTAATCCGAAATTAACTACTGACTTTTGGTAATTAACTATTTTAAACAGTTTAATTAATTAATTAATTAATTAATTGGGCCCTAAATGAAAGGGGTTTATTTTTATAAGCCCAAATCAAACCGAACCGAGCTGAGCTGAGCCGGCCAGACGGCGGAAGCGTGTGGCCTTTTGTCCTAAGCCCAATACTTGCATAGTGTAGTTCATCTCCCCTTCAAAGAGTTGGGATACCCCAAAGGCATCCAAGATTTAGTCCATAATTAGGGTTTTTATTAACTCTTCAAATTCTCACTACTCTTCCAATATGGGATAAGAGTTAAACACACTCAATTCATTAACTTTCACTGCTTTATGAGTCATTTTGAAAAAAAATTATCATTCATAACTTAATGGAATTGGACAACTGAATATACTACATTAATCTCCTTGTGAAAGACAATGCATTCGTATATAGTCCCACAATTATCGTGGTGTGAGTCCCACCTAAATTTGAGCTCAAAATTTATTGTCCAATACCCATTTTCTAGCAAGCCCCTATATTAATGATATATATATATATATATATATATATATATATATATATTAGTGATAATAATTATATATATATATATATATATATTAGTGATAATAATTTTCCAAAATACAAATTTGTTGTTTAAGTCCTAAAAGTTCCGTATTGTAATATAAATGAATGTAACCAATTTAGGAAATGTTGAGCTGAGTTTCCTTTGTTTGTCTAATTATCCACCGTGCTTAGGGAATAAAAAAAATGATGTTCTAACCATAATCCTAATAATCCATAACAACCATACATGTATTGATAAGATTTATGTATTTGTAGGATTACACCTCATCTTGTCCTTATAATGAAGACAAATAACACACTACAACAAAACAACTTAAAAGTTCGAGTTCATATATTTAGTTCATAATTTTAGCATTAAATAGACAAATAACTGGGCTTCTAGAGATAATGAATGAAACTTGAGAGAAAAACAACTTCAAATATGCTAATCTCGTATTCATGACATAAAGCTTCTATGGGCGCACCACCGCCTTTCTTATCTGCAAAAACATATAGATTGCGACCAACAACATAAAATAAAAATAGTAAACATTTAAACTACTGAATGATAGCTCAAATAAACAAATTAACAATGTTTAAATGATAAGTGATAATAATACGTAAAGTCGTGTCGAAACTGTCATAATTATTCGAATAGTGCTAATGTTTAAGCTGTGTCATATTTAGTCAAATTGTAAGTGTCAAAACGGTGTCATGGTCTTTTTTTATTATTTTGGTATAAAGTCGTGTGGCGCGAGTTTAAAAGTCGTTCCATAATTACTTTCAACTATAAACGGTCATGTGTGCGTACCAACATCTAGTGACCAACATAACAATAAATACATGGATATTTTTGCATATAAAACCAATATAACAATAAATAAATCATGAATAAAGTGATAATAAACTAAGTTGGCCAAATATACTGTCAAACTAGATACAATAAACCCCAAAAACAAACAATACATCATCTCGCAAAAGCATAACATTCTCCGCCTCCAACTGCATCACCAGTGATTCAAGCTCAACATTGTAGGCCTAAAATTCCAAAGGAACACAACATGCAATCAGGAGTTCTACTTCCATCCAAAAAAAAAATAACTCCAAGAAAAAAAACTACTTTCTCTCCCTAGACCTTGTAGCATAAACAATACACCTGTTTCTATTGCGTGGCCTTATCCACTGGCCTCTCCTCCGGCATTTCTCAAATACTAAATTTCTTTATTTCATTGGACACCAGATTTTATTTGAGGACATTGTGAGTCAAATGGCCATACATTCTTCATTAGGACATGTATTGATAATAACACGTCCTTAGAAAAGCAAATATTCCTATAAAAGCCAATTTCGCATTTGGTCCAATAAACACATTAAAATGGCAATTTCGTAAAAGACAGCTATGGCTTTCAAGTCTTACCAAAATCATGCCGAGGAGATGGTTAAGAGCTATTTATTAGCAAATCTTTTTATTCCTTACACTTTCGTCCTTTTGGTATATTCGCTATTGAAGTGTTTTACGATCTTACTTAGTTGATCAACAACTTTTACTCCAAATGCACATAATTGGTTATGTGTTGGTGTTTGGTCGTAGTTTTTCTGTGGAGATGAAGGTTACCCGCGGTATTGGCAGTGGCAGTGGTAGAGGAAAGAGACAACTTTATCGAAGAATTTCCTGGCCACCATCCTGTAAATATATAACTTTGCAGACAAAAACTATTAATTTAATTCATTGAAAAACAACTAAAATAGCGTAAAAAAGTTTCCCGCGTCATATTTTAACAAATTAGATCAGTTCAAATAGTGTAAGAGTTGAATTTTTCTTTCGAGAATAGTGGCTAGGAAGAGAGAAGAAATAATGAATATACTTCTTTTAATGTCTTCCCTTTCTAGTTTTTCCATGTTTGCCAAATGACCCTTATGATGTAAATCCATCCATTTGCTTCTAAGTCTGACAAAGAAAGTACCAATTTAAAAGTAAATATTGTCATGAATTTGCATACACAACTCCAAAAACAACATTAACATAATATAAGCAGTTTTATAAATAAAAAAACATAACCATTGGCATCAATTAGCATACACAATCCCTATTAACAACATTAACACCGACCTTAGATTTTCGTGGCAATACATGAGAAGGAAGACATCTATGGACAAAATACAACTACGTAAAAAAATATGCTGAAAAGCCAAGAGGAAGTGCCTTATAAACCAATCAAATATGTATGTTTACCCACATATCTTTGTAAACCAAGTAAAACTAATAACACTATGGTTGCCTTCAACGATGGCTTATAAACAACTATGGTTGCATTTAACAACATGTGTTTTCATTTTCAACGCAGCTTATAATGTATGAAGAGAAGTTAGACTTAGTTCAACGAGTTGGAAAATGAAATGGACTGCTGAATATCCAATGAAGATCTCCAATTTTATATGGAAATTGATTCATAACTCTATTCCATTTGAAATAAAGATTTAAAAAGCTAGAATTAGATTGACTAAATACGCAAAATGTATATAAATCCTTTGATTCGTATATGATCTAAACCCAAAAACTAAAAACACAAAATGAGAATGTCATAAAATAAAAATAATTCAGATCTGGGTACATATCGATTTACATCCCTAATCACGCAAACTCATAGGTTGTCATATGATCAACAACATGGGCATGGCATATAAACTGAGTATGGAAAAAAGCAGCAATGCAATTCTAATTAGATTAAGGACCAAACTTTACTAAAAGTTGACTATTATCTACTAAAATATTTTAACATAAGGTGCCTCAAAAATAATTTTTAGTTTCTTTAGAACTAATATAAAGACAACTAAACTCATGAAAAGGGTTAACAAAATAAAATGAAAGAATAAATCAAATCCAAAAGGAAAATATCACCAATAAAAAAGTAGAGTCTAAAATTGGGCTAATCCTCATTATTGTCATCCTATGAACTGAACGAATTCTCATCATCATCTACATGAATCAACACGTTAGATATCGAAATCATCAAAATTGAGTCATCAATATTGAGTCACAAAAATATCAGTACACCCGATACTCGTCCATAAATTCCTTATGCATTATATCAAATCAATTACATCATCAAGAAGAGAAAAAGAAGTAAAGAAAAGAAAAGGTAAAAAAGAAAAAATTGTGACCTCAAACTAATTCACCCGATACTCGTCCATAAATTCCTTTGCAATTTTGGCGTGGAGTGTTATACGAAATAAAACAATGCACATATGTCGTTCTCGCATTATAACTGCAGTAGACAATTTTGATAAGAAACTCAGAATCCATACACAGTAAAAATGGCATGATTACCAAAAAAATCATCTAAGAAGATTACCTAGCTTACCACATAGGGGGAGTTTTCAATATGATCACCATGAAATACCACCGCTATTCTATTAGTTTCTTTTCAGCCCCCAGACCTTTGACCTTCTGCTTTTATCTTTTTTTTAGTTGTTTAAGATGCATTAATCGATAGAGCAACTTCCAAAGATTTTCCCAGTTCATCAAAAGCAACCACTAAATTGACGAAGGATATATAGAATAAAGACAGTGACCAAAGTTATATACAGTAACAGATGTGTTGTATTTGATATTGAACCTCTTCCATCCAACTCGGAGAGCTAACAGTCCAGTCTAATTCCTGCAAAATTAAGGGTAAAAAACAATAATTTTGGAGTTTCTTATTAAATTCATACAAATCATAGGGTAGTAAATAAATCAATAGTCCAACAATAAGCTTCATCCATTCAATCAACAACATGTTTCTTTCGAAGAAAATGCGAGGCCAAATGTAAACCCACCCATTCTCCGAACCTTTGTATCTGAACAGGGATAATATACACGATTTGTGTCACCACAATGTGCAATGATCACCACCATCATCAGCAGTAGCAACAAAATGCCATAATTTTCTTAAGTGCCACCACAAAAAATCGTGAAATAAGAGGTGTAATAAACACCCAATGGTTATCTATGAAAATCTAAATAAGGTAATGGGAGAACTTACATCAGTTTTAGGTAATAAACAACCAATATTAAATATTAATAAGGTTTGGCGAGAGCAAATCGCCTCATCAAGTAAGGGGCAAAGAACACACATCATTATTAATTGACTTGGAAAGACTCTTACTTCATTGAGATAAACTCGATAATAAAGCGTATGCCTTACACGAAAAGCTATGAAATTAGAAATACTTTTAATAAAAGGTTCGGTCTATAAGGAAACACAAATTAAAAATAAAATCAATTTGGCATACATACTAAAATAACAATACTAAACCACTACATTACCCTGTTTTGTTATTGATGAGTACTCATGTTTTATTATTTGGATAGTATAGACCCATTCATTGGGCTTTGAATTTCAAATCAAATCGTAATCTCTATTAGTCACTTTCAAAATCAAAACTCAAAACTAAGATTAGTTTTTGTGTGTGTGTGCACGTGCGTGTGTGTGAAATTACTGTTAAACTTCTTACATGATCAAATAGAAAGAAAAATTTATGAAAATAGATTTCCATTAATTTCTTCAGAGATTTAATTCATAAGAAACACTACATACTTGTATGTGTCGTGCATTGTGTCATCTATGAATTGTGTTAATCTTATCGTGCATTGTGTGTCGTCTATTAATTGTGTTAATCGCATCGTGTATTGTGTGATGTGAGACCAAAACTTGACTTTCCACCCCTACTCATGACTACACATTGAAATAATCAAACTCGCATGTTTGAAAAAACTACTATAATGCCAATAGTTAGCGTCCAAAAACTGCATCCTCAAATAGGCATGACCATGCGAATGAGCGAAGGTTTGAGAATGAATATATAAATTCCTGTGGTCCATTGAAGTTTTCACTACAGTAGAGATATTAATTACTGCAATATAGTGGATCCAAACCATGAAGATACTAAGGGTACCATATCTTCTGGTGAATCTTTATAGGTATCTCAAAAGCTAGTCGAGCATGCAAGAATAAGGAGCAGAAGATGCCTATGCCTATGAATATTTAACCGAGGAACTTTCCTTCAAATGTCAAAGTGAGAGAATACACCCCTGTTGTGATGAAATAGAGTTCAATAACGATTATAATATCAGTTGTATAGTTATTAAATATTATTAAATATCAGTTATTGAATAATATCAACTATAGTTGAATAATATTAACTATACGGCTGATATTAATTGATATTAGGGGTTATTGAATATCAGTTGTATAGTTATTGAATAATATCAGTTACTAAATACAACTATCAGCTTTATAGTTATTGAATAATACCAATTCAAATTGAATATTATTGAATATCAGTTATAAACAACTGCAATTTGAACTATCAATTTGAACAATCAGCTAATATTATTCAGTGCTAATATCAATTTAAACTATGTAATGAAACAAAAAATAAACAACTAAATAGAGATGTACAAACTATTCAATAATGAAAGAACAAAGAATGGACCTCTTAGCTGCACTTAAAACAACAAAAAATCGTAAATACTCCATCCCACAGATGTTACTTGTAAAAAAACCAACAAAAAGTTTAGAAGAAATTAGATGACACATTATAAAAGTAAATAGAAGTAAAATCATTATTAAACCAAATGAAATGATACCAGTCTTTAAACTAACCTTGTAAATAGCAGCTTCAAAACCTCCACCCAAACCATTTGAAACCTAAAAGCAGAAACTAAAATCGTAATCCCTAAAATTAGCAAAACAAAACATAAAGACCAAAATAAATACATTGGGAACCGGATAGTGAGAGGTGTAAACAATGTTAAAGCCCTAAAATTACATTTGAACCTTCAAATTCAAAATCAATAAGCGTATTTTGCAGCGGTATGGCAGTGGCGAAATGTGGGAGGCAGCGACGAGTGAGCTGAAGGGGACTTGTATTGTAGGGACGGTTTGTGAATCGGGAGAGGTGAGAGAGAGTTTTATGTGTTGGGTGTCTTTTTTACGGTCGTAGAGTATGAGAGAGAGTCTTGTTTAGCTATGTTTATTAATCTACCCCCATTTTTTAATTTTGAAGAAAGGGGAAAATAAATTAGTGTGTGTCAGAAGAGGGGGAAATCAAAGATTTGAGGGGCAAAATAGGAAGTACAAGAATAACTCATATAGATGACATCATAGTTTCATCTTATGGCATACATAAGTTTTACTCCTTATTATATATATATATATATATATATATAAACTAAACGTATTTTTTCATTTGGACCTTCTAATTCAAAATCAATAAGTGTATTTTGCAGCGGCGTGGCAGTGGAGAAATGTGGGAGGCAGCGACGGGTGAGCTGAAAGGGACTTGTGTTGTAGGGAGGGTTTGTGAATCGGGAGAGGTGAGAGAGATTTTTGTGTGTTGGGTGTCTTTTTCGTCGTCGTAGAGTATGAGCGAGAGTCTTGTTTAGCTATGTTTACTAATCTACCCCCATTTTTGAATTTTGAAGAAAGGGAAAAATAAATTAATGTGTGTCAAAAGAGGGGAAATTCAAAGATTTGAGGGGCAAAATAGGAAGTACAAGAATAACTCATATAGATGATATCATTGTTTCATTTTATGACATACATAAGTTTTACTCCTTATATATATATATATATATATACAAAAATGCAAGATGCAGACACAGGTTTGTGTAAAACTGAATATTTATTACATCAAGAGAAGTAGCCTAGTGGTATTGAACTTTCCTTAGTGATATACTATCGAATTTTCTTGGTTAATCAGTAGACTATTTGTCCTTAAACCATCATGTATTTTTATAAAACTTAACAACAATATTCACACAATAATTCTTCAACATAGTTGGTTCTCACATTTGTGTTCGTTTTGGCCATGAACACCACTTGATTCCATGAGTATTTTAGAGAATTTTCCTTTCATTATTCTCATAGAAGTTCCCCCCTTCTTACTCACATAGGTGACTTCCATGAAGAGTATCCTGCAATACCCCACTTAGACATACTAAGATATGGATGCCATTAAAAACATAACTTATCCTAATTTTGCGACAAATGTGCATTGTCTCATAATTGGAATGGATACGATTAAATATCCCCATTTCTTACTGAATATAATGTCGGTCGGTTTTCCCATTGAACTTAGATCTTGGGAACTCCAGTCAACTAAGTTGGGTTACCACTATATTGATTCTTATTTATTTATAGTCTTTAGACCCAATCCTCTCAATGATTTTTCAACTTGCTCTCGATTTAAACCTTTCGTTAGCGAATTTGATATATTATCCTTTGACTTTACATAGTCAATTGAGATAATTTCATTTGAGAGAAGTTGTCTAACAGAATTATATATACGACTAATATGTAGTGAATTTCCATTATACATGTGATTTTATGCCCTTCATATCGTTGATTGACTATCACAGTGTATACATATTACGGGCATAGGTTTTGACCAATTTGGAATATCCTCTAAGAAATTTCAAAGCCATTCATCTTCTTCTCCGGCTTTGTCTAGTGCAATGAATTCAGATTCCATTATTGATCTAGCAATGCACATTTGTTTTGAGGATTTCCATGATACGGCGGCACCTCCGAGGGTAAATACATACCCACTCGTAGATTTAGAGTCCTTTGTATCGGATATCCGATTTGCATCATAGTGTCCTTCAAGAACAATTGGATATCTTAAATAGTGCAATCCATAGTTTTGAGTGCATTTTAAATAACCCAAAACTCTTAATATCGCCTTCCAGGGATCTCTCCTCGAATTACTCGTAAATCAACTTATCTTACTTATCGAGTATGCTATGTCTGGTCATGTATAGTTCATGATATACATTAGATTGTCGATAATATGAGAGTATTCTAGTTGAGATATACTTTCACCATTATTTCTTGCTATATGTAAATTTACATTTGTAGGTGTCTTGATAGGACTGATATCATACTTCTTGAATTTTTCTAGTATTTTCTCTATGTAATGAGATTGAGATAATATAAGTCCATTCTATTATTTAGAAATTTTAATTCTTAATATAACATCGGTGATACCTAAATCTTTTATGTCAAATCGACTACTCAACATATATTTTGTAGTTTTGACAATTTCTAGGTTACTACCCATGATTAGCAGATCATCAATATAGAGGCATACAATGACATATCTATTTTGAATGCTTTTAAAGTAAACACATTTATCGCACTCATTAATTTTGAAACCATTTGATAACATTACATTATTAAATTTTTCATGCCATTATTTAGGTGCTTGTTTTAATCCGTAAAGTGACTTCACGTGCTTACACACTTTTCTTCTTGTCCGTGAGCTTTAAACCCTTCAAGTTGCTACATATGAATTTCCTCATCTAATTTAACATTTAAAAAGCAGTTTTTACATCCATTTAATGTATTTCAAGTCCATTAATGGCAACTATTGCTATTAACATTGAAATGGACATAATTCTTGTTACCAGTGAGTATGTGTCGAAGTAATCCATCCATTCCTTTTGCCTAAAGCCTTTTGATATAAGTCTAGCTTTATATTTATCAATTGATCCATCGGCCTTCAATTTCATATTGAAGATCCATTTGTAACCTAATGGTTTCGAACCTGGTGGAAGATCCACTAAATTTTAAGCATGATTTTCCAAAATGGATTCAATTTTGCTATTAATTTTTTTTTTTTTTAGAAGCATCGGGTGAGGATATCGCTTCTTTGTATGATTAAGGTTCATTTTCTAGCAAATATGTTAGAAAATTCGGATAGAAGGAATTCAATGTCCTTGCCCATTTACTAAGTCTTGGTTCATCCTCTATTGATTCAATAGGTTGATGAGTACCATTTGTAGTAGCTTGATTTGTCCTTTTAGAAGGACCAGATTCTCGGATCATGTTATATGGAAATTCATTTTCAACAAATGAAGCGTCCCTTGATTCAATAATCGTATTTACATGAATATCCGGAATCTCATATTTACAAATTTAAGAAATGATATGCATTTATATTTATAGCATAATCGATGAACACACAGTCAACGGTCTTTGATCCTATTTTTACCTTTTTAGGTTTAGGAACCATCACTTTGGCTAAGCACCCCCACATTCGTAAATATTTATAGCAACGTCTTCGATGTTTCCATAACTCATAAGGCGTCTTGTGAGTTTTCTTGTATGGGACTTTGTTAAGAATATAATTAGCGGATAATAGGGCTTCCCCCCACAAGTTCTGGGGAGCTCCTGAACTTATCAACATAGAGTTCATCATCTCCTTTAATGTATAGTTTTTCCGTTCAGCAATACCATTTGATTGAGGAGAATAAGCAGCAGTGGTTTGATGGATAATTTCATGTTCAGAACAAAATTCCTTAAAAGGAGGTTCATATTTACCTCCTTTATCACTCATTATAGACTTAATCTTTTTACTTAATTAATTCTCAACTTCATTTTTATATAGTTTAAATGCATCAATAGCCTCATTTTTACTATATAACAAACATACATAACAATATTTTGTGCAATCGTCAATAAAAGTAACAAAATACTTTTTCCCACCTCTAGTTTGTACAAATTTTAAATCACAAATATCCATGTGAATTAAATCTAGTGGTTCGATGATACTTTCAATAGAATAAAAAGTTAATCTAGTTAATTTTGATTCCACACAAATATCACATTTATGATTTTTATCAATATTAAATTTTAGCAAAAATTCCAAGTTAATTAATCTACGCAAGGTATCAAAATTAACATGTCCTAATCTAGCATGCCAAATATTAGAACTCAATTAAGTAAGTAGAACTAGTAATTTCATTCAATGGGGATGACTTTGGCATCAATGTCACTACTTTCATTTTAAAGTGCCCCTCAGACAGGTAGCCCTTTCCCACATACACATCATTTTTGAACAAAAAAAACTTTGTAGAAACAAACACAAGTTTTTTTTATGAAATGTGAATTTAATTAGAAGAGCAAAGGCCCGAGATACAACTATCATACAAAAAATCAAAACAGACCCAACGCATGATATCACAAGGCACAATGGATCAACTCATAAAACAACCCTACAAACAATCAAAAACAACACTACCAACAAGACTAAATTGCCCCAACCAAGAATACAAACCTCTTATCCCAAAAAACACACGCTCAGAACAGTCCCAACCCAAAACTCAAAAGCATGAAACAAATAGTGTGTAAATATAAGGACACGTGATGTCTTCTGCAGCTTCCCAACTCGACGTGTCAAGTACCAACAAACCAACCAATCAGGAAAAAACATCATCCAAAACCAAAGCTACTTAAATTAAACCATCAACACAGCTGTGAGAATCTTTAAACCCAACATAGAGAATCCAAATTTTATTCTAAACTAGGATGGAAAATAAAAAAAACACCAAACCCTCTCTCATCTTCAACCTCAAGCAAAATCAGACAAACTCAACCTCAAAAGAAGATCAATTTACAAACTGACACACCAACACCTCGAGAAGCAGAATTCAGATGTTCAAACACTTCCAAACCTCTAAACCACTCAACAAAGCTATCAACATAGTTGAAGAATTTTTAAACCCAAAATCGATAAACCAAACTATCCAAAAATCATATTTTTACGGATGTCAAGCACGTGCAGCACATTGTTAAGAGTAAGATCATTTCCCAAAGTCATCTTCAGAATAATATTTCCTTGTCCCGCAACTTTTAAACTCGAAGAGTTCCCCATAAGGAAGGTATCCTCATTTTCCAAAGCCTTATAAGTATTAAACATCCATTTGTTTGCAAAAATGTGGCATGTAGTTCCAGTGTCCACCCACCACTCCTTGGTATTTCCTACCAGATTGCATTCAGAGACAACAGCAGAAAGATTTATGTCTGCGATACCATCAAAAATATTCTCACCATCAGTCACATTTGCTTGAGAATTATTTTTTTTAGCGTTCTTTGGCTTGCTACACTCGCTTGAGCAGTGTTCTGGCTTGCTGCAATTGTAGCATTTGATTTTGAACTTCTCCATTTGCTTTAATGTGCCTTCCCCATCACACTTGCATTTGAATTTAGGACTTTCAACCACATGAGCCTTGGACTCCATGATATTCTTCCCACTTTTCTTTTGAGATTCACGATTATTTTCTTCAATCTGTAGTCGCACTACTAATTCTTCAATATTCATCTCCTTGCGTTTGTGCTTGAGATGATTTTTGAACAAGTTCCAAGATGGAGGCAACTTTTCAATTATTGTCACCACTTGAAAAGTTTCACTGATTGATATTCCTTCAATATGAATGTTATGGAAAATAACCTGAAGTTTTTGAACTTGTGCAATAACCGACTTGGAGTCAACCATTTTGAAGTCTAGAAAACGGCCCAGGATGACTTTCTTCATATCCGCATCTTCAATTTTGTACTTCTTCTTCAAAGAATTCCATAATTCTTTAGCGGTTGCCACGATGTTGTACACATGGTACAACATCTTGTCCAAGTATGTCAGGATGTAGTTACGACACAAAAAGTCAGAATATTTCCATGCTTCAATGGCAGCAGTTTCATCTCCTTCTTGCAAAAGGGGACAATCATCATACACAAACATTTCTAATTTAAAGGTTGTGAGATAGAAGTACATATGTCCTTGCCAATGTTTGAAATCGGACCCGTTAAGTTTTTTCGATTTCTCCCCATGTGGCATGTTCATAAGGGCAGCAATAGTAGCATGAGTCTCATTCACGATCGGAGGGACGGTTTTTGTAGTTTGTGATTCCATTTTTATCACAAAAACATATTTTTTATCAATAATAATATTCATTTGTAATGAATTTATCAAAACATAATTCAAAATTCTGTACACCAATTTCCTCAAAATACAATTAAGACTAAATGAATTCTAATAAGAATTCTAAATAATATTCTGAATTATATAACACAGATTTAAACAAATAGCAAATAGTACTTTTTTACTAGTATAAATTGATTTAAAAAATCTGTGTAAAATTTATTATGAATATTATCTGAAGTCTCTACAAAACAGAATTTTTAGAATATACACAGTTTATATAAAAATCTCTAAAAATTGAAATTTCTAAGAATTATTAAAATTTGAATTTTTTAATTAAAAATGTAAACTGGTACACAATTATAATTACTGTAATAATAATATAATAAAAGAAACTACTGTGTTTAAATTTTCGTAATGAAACAACACCTTATCAAATTTTCTGTAAAAACAGATTTATATTACACTAATAATTTTCTGTAATTTGAAATTATTCTGTTCTCATTATAAACAATAGCAAAAAAAATTAAAATTGTTTTAAGATTGTTATGACTACTATTTATTTTATAAAAAAGTATAGAAATACTAAAATAATAATAATTACAGGAAAAACGAAATTACAGAAAATGAGAATGACTTACTTGATATTACAAAAATAACAGATAAAAAACAGAAAAGAATTCTGAGCTAATTCTCCTCCAATGTGCTATAGGGTCTGAATTAATGTCTCCAAAGATAGAACGGAACTTTCGAATCAATACAGGAATCACAATAATGTAATGATTCTGTCGAACTCAATTTCTATGTTTTTTACTCAAACCGTTATCAGGACTCGTGAACATGTAAATGCATGAACTGTTTGGAATGCAGGAGAGGAAAGTAAATAATTTCAAATTTTTCATTAGTCTTAAAATTAGAGGGAGTATATATATATATATATATAGTAAATGTCTGACTGTTAGGATTCACCGAACCGTTAATCCGAAATTAACTACTGATTCTTTTATAAACCCAAGCCCTAACCGAGTCGAGCCGGCCGGACAGACCGACGCGTGTGGGCTTTGTCCCAAGCCTAACACTTGCATAATGTAGGCCATCTCCCCTTCAAAGAGTTGGAATACCCTAAATGCATCTAAGCTTCAGTCCATAATTGGGGTTTTATTAACTCTTCAAATTCTCACTACTCTTCCAATGTGAGACAAGAGTTAAAACACACCCAATTCTTTAACTTTCATTGCTTTATGAGTTATTTTGGAGGCATTTTTATCATTCATAACTTAATGGAGTTGGACAAGTGAATATACTACGTTAATCTCCTTGCGAAGGAGAATGCATTCGTATATGGTCCCATAATTTTCGTGGTGCGGGTCTCACCTAAATTTGAGCTCAAAATTTATTGTCCAATACCCATTTTCTAACAATTTATGGTCCTGATATCTCCAAGTATGTGTGTAAGGATTTAGGAATTAGCTTTTTTAGATAGATTATTGTGATAATTATGATTAATTTCCATATTTTTATATAGTCTTTTAATTTTTAATGAATATAATAATGATTAGTCTGGTTTCATCTTTCTACGAATTGATTTTGAGTGTTTTGTAATTATATGTAGGCTTGGTTTTATCTCAATTCTCTAAATTTTCTAATGTTTGGTTTTCCATCATCATGCACATTATTGAAAGTTTGGTTTTTCCCCTTTTACCTTGACTTTCGAAGTTTTTTATTTCTCTAAAACCCCATAAATGTAAAAGGTATTGTCTAAATTAATTTGGAACTTTGGGTAAAATAAAATTTTGGAATTTATTAATTTTAGTAATTTAAAATGGTTAATATCGAAAAGTAAGATTTTAATCGAAAGTAAAATCGGAGTTAAAATAGGAAGGGAAAAACGGTTGTCACGGTTCTGGGCCGTGACTAACGGGGAAATTTTTTTTTAGTTTAAATAGAATCCTATTAGTATTAGAACTCCTAATCATTATAAATTAAAAATAATCCATGGTTGGGTTCTCCGAATCGTTTTTTTCACAACTTTTCCTCCAGAAGACTTCTCTAAAATATTTCCCTTTCATCTACAAACCTTCGCCCCGATTTTCTTCAAAGTTTCAACTCAAGATTTTTCAAGATTAAATGTGTTTTCTCAAGACGCGCCAAGAACGGATATTTATCAACTTTTTGAGAAAAATACATCTTTAAAATTAGAATTCTCAATCAACTTTTATCCTGACATGGATACTCTATCCTCGTAGTATAGTATTATGCGTTTTAAGTGTCGCCTAAACACTTAATTATATGTTTTTCTTAAAATAAATTAGCAACTTAATTAGAAAAATTGAAAACTAATTATGGTACTGTTTTTATGAAAACTTTTAATATGAAATAACCCTTGGGTGCGTAGGTTAGATTATTGAGTTTTGGTTATTTTGGGTGTAGGTTCGCATGTATAATTTATGGAATATTTAAATAATAAAAGGGACGTGTACACACTCATATAATTTTGTGATTGTTAAAAATGGGCAATTATTACGTATTGAACAAATTTTCATGTTGATTAATCTATAATATTAAATGAAAATAATTGTGTTAAGAACGACGACGATATTATTAATTAAATTAAATTAAATTTCACCAGCACGAATAAATTTGTGATATTGTTTATATGTGTTGTTGGATTATGTGATTTATTGTCGTTGATATTTATCATCGCGAGGATGACGGAATTTTGGTAGTATGCTCTCACCTATATTTTAGGATACTTGCTAGGTATGGGACTAGTGGGTAGGCCTTACTAGTGATTTACGCTTTCTGGGTATGGGACTAGTGAGCGTAGATTTTTACGGATGGGTGAATCCAGGGTGGGGCTGATTTTTATGTCGTGTCGTCGATTTGTTAGCCTAGGTATAATACTAGGAAGAGTTATTAATAGAAATTCATCATATAATTAAGGTATGACGTATTTATGTGTTGGGGGATCATTAGGTATGGGACTAAAGGTGTTTTAAAGGATCGCACATCACTAATGAGGGTGGGGTGAATAAAAATGAAATAAGGAGAAACATGAGAAATTGAAAATTAATGCCTAAGAAGATAAACAGTTATTAAAATATTTTGGAGAAACATAATGTGCGGGGCCCGACAGTTTAAACGGGCCATCTGGTGTTTATGTCTTGTCATGAGTGGAACCTCCTCATATTGCGGGATCGACAGTTTAAACAGATCAGCTGGCTATTGACGAGGGGAATGTGTAGAACATGTGGGAGTACAAATTTAAGCGGGAGTATAGCAACTTAATATGAATTTAATGGGAGTACCACCTTAAGCGAGAGCACCGCAACTTAATGTGAATGGGGTGGGAGTAACACCACTTAATGGAGTAAGAATTATATGCGGGAGTACCGCAATGGATAATAATAAATTGAGAAGAATGATAAATGGGGTTAATTTTAATTAAATTAACAATATGAGACTGTTGGGTATTTAAAATAATATTGGTTGGATTTTTTAAATAAGAATTATTTTGGGTAGATTGTGATTTATTGTTATTGCACCTAATCTTATCTCGTTTAATTTAAAATACTCTATTGTGATATTTATCATGCATAACTACTGTCTGGGTTCATGGACCCTAATTGAGGGGAGTAGTATGTATTCATGCTTGGGGCTCTAACCCTGTGCGTTGACTAACTTTTTCAGGTATTAGTACTGAAATAGTTGTATAGGAGTTGGAGATATATCTTGGAGGTGCAACTGGAGTTTTTTATTTTACGATTAGTAGTTTAGATTAGTTTTCATTCCATCGCTTTTATATTGAGACTCAATTTATGGATTTGGTGGGCCATTCGGTTCCACAGTGTAACACCCCTTATAATTAAATACCGGGTAGCTACTCATTTATTAAATTAATACATAATATCAAGTTGGTTCAGTCTTAGCATCACTGTCGAAAACAATTAGTTAATTACTAGCCACCTAATATTTAAAAAGAGAGATGCCAAATTTGTATTAATTAAGTTAAAAAATAACCAAGAATTTAATCATTACCCATCAATCGCATAAATAGTCTCATATGAATAACCAACGAAAAAAAATCAACTGAGCCTAGAGTAAACACTTAAATAATAATACCAGAGTAAAATAAAGTCCCGATACAAGAGTCTGAATAAATAAACCAACATCTGAAGTAAAATTAAAAGTCTGAGAATGTTATCTCTAAATGAAAATGGGCGACATGCCCTAACAGATGAGTAAGCCTGAGTAGAATCAAGTACAGAATGTGAAGGCATCTAATACCGAGATCCTGTAACTTCCACAGCAGCTACAGCACATCAATGTAATGGAACCCCTATGCTTGGTGTCCCTGTGGCTGGGCACCTAAAAATGTTTTTTACAAAACAAAATAGATTTGGAAGAAAACGGGTCAGGGCCCTAGGTAAAAATAGTTTAAAAGTTTAGCAAGTGTTTAAATTACAATTAAACAACACATATTATAAACCTATTAGTTGCGTATTCTCACATGAGTTTCTCACCTCTCCACTAATGTGCACGCTTAACGTATTCCCTTAACACATCCTAGTTATGTCGCTAACTAACTAGTCTGTATCACTCCTGATTTCGCATTCTATCATAGGGTATCTATTTGTAACACCTAAACATATTATATTCATAACCCATATTCATGCTCATTAAATTACTTATCTCAAGTGTTAATTTAATTCTCACATTCTTAGTCCATTACAATATCTTAGTTATTCACATCTACTAAGCAACAGAACAGAACTATCACAAGTATATGTATATACACCAATATAATATCTCATATACAAATCAGGCACCCCACAAGGATAGAACCTACGATACCCTCATACTCTGCTATCGAAACTGGGTACATCAAGTACGTGAGGATCATAAGTTCTGAACCACTCAGGAACCGTTTCAATAAAAATCACACATAGTGGAGGCGAACATAGTTCACATACCTATGGGTAACGCACATACCTACGCTCCCAAGGTCAGCAGACTTATCCATTCAGCGATAAGCCTTTCCAAGTCCTATGTTCTGAGGTATCAATCTAAAGTCCCCCCGAAGGTCACATCGAGACCAGACTATCCTCGTACGAATGACCTCTCGTGATAGCAAGTATGGTAGGTATGTTATACACACAATAATCCATATACTAGAATATCACACCACCGGTATTTATACATTTTCAATAGGTATACTCCTCCGCTATATATTAAGTCTCACCCACAATATTTATGTTTCGAATATTCTACATAATATTTATTTAACGCAATAAGTCTCGTCAAATCAATTTGAGTACCGAAACCTATCCCAAAAGGTTACTAGGTCTCCTATTAGTTTCTAAGGTTATCTCAGTAACTTGGAGTCCCTCCATTACTGTTCTTATCCTTACCTCAACCTTTATTCCCATTATAGTTTTAATTCGAGCAAATTCTAACCGTACCTCACTTGGTAGTCCCTCGTAAGCAATAGTATTCAATTCCCTAAGGTAATCCATTTTTCGGGCTTCAAATAAGACCCTACTGACCTTAACTAAGTCTCACAATATCATATTAATCACCCTAAGAATCATTATCGGCTTTGGGATTTTCATTAAACCTTAAAGGGAAATAATTACCAAAAATCAGAAGAGGTCGATCGATCGATCAGTCGATCGATCGACATTCTTGAGTCGATCGATCGATCAAGCAGGTATTTGCCTAGAATTTCCTTAAACAGTTACGGGTTTCCTCTTTTTACACCTCTAATTCTTCATTTCAACGTCCCAAACTCCCAACCAAGTATACTAATAATCCTACCAACATGTTTGCATAATTTTCAACGTTTTAAAATCATCAAATCAAAATGGGACATCAAATTCTTGGATCAATTTAAATAAGTTTTCATATAAAAAACCTAGTTCTCCTATTTCATCAAGAACACTATATAATTCATTACAAATTCATAATTCTCTACACATGGATCATGATTTCGTGGCTGCTAAAATCCCAGAATTGAATCTACATGCAAAACCTACCTAGATTACGATTTCAATTCTTCAAATCCATTCAATTATCATTATTCAAGGTTATTCTCTAATTCTAACCTAACATGGATGATATATGCACTAATTTATTGCAAGTTAAATCACATGCCTGGTAATGAAGATTCTGATCCTTTGAAGTAGATGGTAAAGAAATGCTTCTCTCTTTCTGATCTATCCGATGGTGGTGACAGGGGTGCAAAAAGTCCACATATGGTGATTCTCCTTTAGTAACTTCCTCCACTTCATCTCTAATGGACGTCTGTGAAACTTGACGATGGAAACCCTAAGGCTCTAACCTATTGGCTGATAAATCTTTCTAAATTTCATGGGTCACTATTCACCCAAAAGTCAAAATGACTAAAATACCCTCTCGGGCTACTGGTTAGGCCTAAAATGCCCCGGGACCCAACGAAACCTCCGGCTAATGTTTTTTTACTATCTCAACCCTTCCGGACACGTTAGCTTACTCAAAATGCTCATACGAATGACATAAAAATAAAATACTTTTAAATTCATTAAATTGGGTCCTAACATGACTGACACGCGCATCCCAACTAAATTACCGAAACTGTCGTATTTTCAACTCACGACAATTTTAATAAATTCAATAATCACATATTACCATAATCACTCAGTAATATTCAACATTATCACCATATTTATATACTAACTCTTATCTCACTAGATATTTAAATCCGAATTAATTTCCAATTAATTATCCCAAACTAATTTAATTAATTCCATAATTAAAAGCAATATTATTTAATTAATCTCATAATTAAAAACCATAAAAATACGGGGCATTACACACAATTGTTACGATTTTATTCAGATATTCACAGTTGAATTTTATTCAGTTTATTGGAGTTTTATTTAATTTGAGATTTGGATACTATTGGGGTTTAGCATGGTGATGAATTTTATATCGCATTGATGATTTATTTTTGGGATTGATTTAAATTATTATCTAGTGGAATGAATTTATTGTGTCTCATATCTATCACATGCTAAGAATGGTATTTAATTTAGTGAGGCTCGGCTTAGTTTTGGTGGCGGTCGATGTTAGAATTACGTGAGGTGTTACAAATGGTATCTGGGCGTGGTCTTAGGTCTAGTAGGTTGTGAGTTCGTTTAGCTTCCGCGTTACCGATCTTTGATCCCCTTATAAATTCATACACTTTAAGGTATATGTGTTAGCTGTGATTTTTGGAAATAGGATGTTTCGTGTTGAGAACATTGTAGTAATTGAGGTAGAATTAGTGATCTTGATGTAAGTATCTTTCGAGTTGATCTTTGGAGACGAGAGTCATTTTGGAGATTGTTAGTGCAGATATTAGGTATCGTAAGTATTGATTTTGGTGATGTAAATTGATTTGAGGACTTTAATCTTTTGATGACTTTTGGAGATAGAATCGGGTAGTTCGTTCTATAATCTGTTATGTATAATAACATCACAACTGAAATTCCTGTGAGTAATTCTCAAAGAATAGTAGGGAAAAATATATTCCATCTCAAATGTATAATTTTATATAGCCCATTCAAACTTACTAATTTTAATAAACTTTCATTCAAATAACATCCTAAATATCCATGCCTAATAAATCCATTATTTCTTACATGTTATACCCAAATTTATAATTTGTTAGACAGATTTTATTTTATTTTATTCAATGAGTTCTTAATGTCATTTTGGTTAATAAAGGAAAATATGCAAGAATAATTGAATTCGAGGTCATAATGGTAATTTTAAGGGAAAATGGGAATTTCAAGAATTATATAATTTTATTGTGTTAAAATTTGTGAGAAAATTGCCAAGTATTCATTGTACTTATACTCGTGAAATTTGGAGCGAATTGAAAACTAATTGGAGAAAATCATTAAAAAAGTCAATTTTACACTCGCTAAAAAAGTTCTGTAAGAAAAAAATTGAAAAATATTTGTTCTCTGAATGCCACAAAATTAAGCGTGTGTATTCCACCCGTGTAGAGAAAACTCTTCGAGGAGGGGATAATGTACCCCATCAACATCCAAAACTAAAGGAGGATTATTTTCAACACAGCTATTTGTGTGACTATAAAAAGAATTATTTCTCAATCAAAGAGAGACCCAATTCAACTCAGCTTCTACCAGTCCATCAATATAAATTGAGGGATAGGCATACAATTCGAAGCACAATTCAGTGGAGTAATTTTTAACATCAAAAATCTGTCAAAATATAATACGAGTGTTTGTGAAATTATTGTATGTAACTTTGTGGAGAGGATTGTTCATGATTATAATGTCATTTTGGATTAAAAAAAAATAGTTGATTATTATAATGAGAATTATATATTCATCTCAAAATATTTTGTTATTCATTATCCTAGCTTAAATTTAATTTCTAGGAGAAACATTTTCTATGCTTAGTTAATGTTTAATTAAATTTCGTGTTCCTGAAAATTATTTTCGTGTTCTTGAAAATTATTTTAAATGTTTTAAAGATTCTCTATTCATATAAAGTTTTATGAGAGTAATATCTTACCTTTCTAAACATAACTCTAATCAATACTACGACATTTGTATTTAATTTTAATGGATTATGCTTTCGTTCAATCATTTGATAGACCATGCTTAGTTTACATCTTAAAATGCGTCGAATTGATACTTTAAAAGGGAATAAGGATGTTAGCTTTATGAATAAGATAAAAGGTAAATTAAAATTTTAATATTATTAATTTATTTTCTGAAATTTATGAGGAGAGATTCAGTGAATTTCAAGTTATAAAAATTAAAAATCAAAGTTTTTATTGACATTATAGATAATTAAAATTAGTAAACGACTCCAAAATCTTAGTAATTCTCTTGCATTATCGTTTACATTATTTTCTTCAATAATTGTTTTAGTTGATAGACTCGTGTCATCATAATCAGTATCAAACAGAAAAATGAAAGTTTTCTAGTTGAAAAATCTACTTTATAAAATTGATCACTTCCTCGTAGGTTCGCCCATACTTGAAAATATTCTATTAATAGATTGTGCATTTGTAGTACTTATTAAATTCACAACAATGCCCTTTTCTTAGCAAAAAATTCTCGCAATAAGAAGTTCTCCCCTTAGATCTCTCTCACACATTCTCTTTGTCGCATATAAACACACACTTAATGTTCCTTCAACGAAACAGTTAGACCATAAGGATTTAAGATCAGGTATGACACTACAAGAATAATACATATTTAAGATGTTTTTTTAAATTAAATAACATCATTTAAAAGTGAAGTGTTGTAAACTCTTTCCACGTTTGGTTTTTACATCTCCCTATTTATTAGCCAACCTAAATAACTTTTAATTTGCTCATTTATACAACGTTTTTATTAACAGCCCCTTAATTATGGCTCCCGCTCAAACACATTTATCCATTCCCCAAATGCAAAATTCTGCATCCCGAGTTTAGCTCTTCCATGTCCAATGTTCCCCTCAATCTCACTCATCTTGGGTTGTCACCTTTCTCTCACGACCTCTCTCTCCTATACCTCAATTCTTCTCTCTAATTTGTTTTGCGCGCATTGTTGTTGCACCCAAAACATGAACCGGGTGTTGTATCTAGAGGATCTACTACCTACGTCTTGATTCACGCATAAGATATCGACCACACACCCCAAAAACTTTTCCGCAACTCGCTACAATTCCCTCGAAGTCATCACCTAGTTTTCACAAGTCACCGCAATGGAAATCATATCAGGTATTTTCTTTTTAGGATTCAAAACCCAATACGGGTTATATATAGTTCAATTGGAAAAATCAACACTTTGAATCGCATTCTTGTGGAGGTAAAGGATTTACATTTATGTAAATGTCAACATACATGGTGAATTACTCGATGTTTAAAAAATAAGGTATGAAATTATTCAATGAATAAATAAATTAGTGATTGAAATATAATGATAAGTTATTAGAGAGAGTTCTGCCAAGTTATTGATATCAAAGTAGGGTAATTAAGGTTTTGAATGACAATTGAACAAACAAAGCTATGGTTTAAATCCCATCAGGTATGTTTTTGTTTGTTATATAGATTTAGTATCGGTACATTTCATATAATGACTCTAAAATTCTAAATGTAATGAGGAAGTGCAATGGCATGTCCTTTTTGTTTTAATTAATTTTGAATCATATATTTTTGTAATTACTACAATATTATCAAAGTTCCTTTTAATCTACAAAGAACCCGATATTAGGTGATTGAAGTTGAGCCGAAGTTGTTTTATTTTTTTGTAACATTATATTTGACTCTTCTTTATTTTCTTATGCAACTGTGACAATTTCTTTTTCACAAACCCCTAATTCCTTTATTATAATTTGTTTAGTTTAGTAAATAATTTTAGTGTCATATGTACTCGTCTTACAAGATGTCTACAATGTTAAGGTATATGGTTATGACATATATTTTATCTTCTCTACAATTCAAATACACGTGTTTTTTAATATATCTTGGTTCATAATTGTAATTTGAATAGACTTAAATTATTTAGATTTGAAGGTTTTGTTTTAAATTTCTTTGTACCAGTGTAATAATATCTATATCTATCTATAGTAAATATTTATAACTGGAGCTTTTCAGTACAGGTTGCCACATGGCGATATTAAATGATAAGCTCATTTCTATCTTCATCACTTAGTAGTTAGTAGTGCCTTTTTATATTTCCTCTCTTTTTACTATGGGCGGTATTGAGAGTCTGTTGGAAAATGTTATTAGTTTTGTGAGTGATGTCGATAAATAAGTTTAAGTTCCAGTCCTTCCCCTTATCCCCTCCTACACTCCTCCACTAAGAAACCCAAAGATTTGAATTCTCTTACAAATCTTTCGGTTTTCCTTCCTATTAACCTGCTTTAGAGATAAAATTTATATTTCCCTTGAGCCCATATACTGTTAAGATTCAGTTGAGTTTAACTTCTTTTAGTTTCCATTTTCAATACTTGATCATCATGTAATCTATGTCATCAATGTTTCATATTGTCTTTTCACCATCTAACATGACAACATTGGAACACCCTTTTTTATAGCAACATTTTTATTTATACATCGTTTATGATGTAAGATAAGAAATTTTAGCTTTGTTCTCGTATATATATTTACATATATAAACATATGCGGGTGAAATAAACTTGATGTTGTATGAAATGAAATATGTGAAATCCAAATCGAATTAAGTCATCAAATTCATGTTGGTCATTGCTCCCAGCTCCAGCTCCTAACACGAGAAGGAGGAGGGCTGTAGAAAAAAGAGAGAGGAAGTGTCTTGGCGGATTCACTAGAAAAAAAGATTGAAGAAGAAAGCGAGGAACCTCTAAATGTCTTGTCGTCTATTTTAGTTCACCTTGTTTATTTTTAATTTATAACAGCTTCTGCTTATCAGTGGACAAATTTGCAATCTGATTTTATTTTATGTGATTATCCTTTGAATGATTTATCGATAATTTAACTCGATTAATACTATTCCTAAAATTTTGTGTTATAAAATTTTAGCAAAAAATTTCACAACTTGACCTTTCTTTTGAAACTTCTCATTGTGTTTCATATCTAATTTTGTTGTAGTATAAAAATTCCACTAGTTTCTTTTGTTTCTTTTATGTTCTTTCAATTGTTTATATTCTTCATATTTCTAAACTCTCTGTGTTAAAATGGTCTTATTGGAGGTGACGTGTCAGATAGGCAAAAGATATTGAAGGCAAAGGTTTTTATACTTTTTTTAATAATACACTTTTTTTGTCAGTTTGTTTCTATCTAATTTTAATTCACTAACATTTTTTTGATGCAGTTTCCACTATTACATATCATTTTTTTAGTTTTGTTGGCACCGGAACAGTAAAATATGATCGGCAATTGCCAAGATATAATTGAGGCTTTTGATAGTTTTCGGGATCAACAACATCCGATCTGACATTTGTGTTTAGGTATCCTCTCAGCCCTCTCTCGCTACCTATATCAGTTTATTTAGGGACTTGAGTCAAACATGCTACTGACCAGTAATGTAGGCAGCCTAATTTACAAGCCCAACTATATATACCGAAACTTGTAGTAACCCATGCGTTACATGGGATTTTTAGATAATCTCAGTATTAATCCAGTCCTTAAACATAATATAGTAATACTGGTTTGGACTTTCATGTAACTCCACCTCTAACTATTGTAAATCTTAGTTACTTAAGAAATTGGGAGATATAAAGCTCCATCAGATTTATAATTCCAAATTTTTCCATCGAATGAATGGTTTTAAAATTTATATCTAAACAATTAGTTTAAGGGTAAATACGTAAATTAATAAGATCTTCCTGATGTGTAGCACATTTTCTATCCATATTCTATAACTTCGTTCATGGTCGAACGGTTTTCAACGGTTAATTTTTCAATGCCCAATTACAGAGCAGAAAGGTTTATCTGAGAAGAATTTTAATGAATGAAGGGAGTCCTACCCCAATGATCCCTTTAGTCCGACAAAAATTTTTGTAACTCGCTCAATTTGTGTCCCTTAAGAGTAAGAATTAAGATATCCATTACCGTACTTATACCGAAAGGAAACTAGAGAAAGTGATAGAAATTTGTACGTGTTGTATTCTTCGTGAGAGAATGAAGTGAAGATAGCTATTAAAAGGTAACTTTTTAGTTGGGCTTAATTTCTACAAGCTTTGGTTTGAACATACTCAATTGTATGGAATAAAAAGTCAAATCAACAAAATTTTCACCTCATTTTTTCACTCCCAAATTCATCATTTACCTTTTATGCCTTGGTATTAGTTGTTATCTATGGAAATTCATCTTTTTTTCACTACCAATATAGATGTTGATGTCTAAACACTCTCAAACCAACTCGATATCTTCCTTTTCCTTGGCAAGGCTTCGCTTTCTTTTGATAGAGATTGAATTTAAATAGAATGAAAATTAAAGAGATGAAGATAACGACTGGTCCAAAGTTGTCGTGATCATCATTTGACACTTCTATTGTCCTTTGATTAAGCGTCATTTTTTTTTCAATTGACGCAGACATGTGAGTTAAAGATGTAATTTATATTTATTTAATCTTTTGTCATGAAACATAAAATTCTTAGAGTAATTAGTAAGTGTGAGCAAACAATATAAACTTCCTATTTTGTTTTTCAGAGTGTTAGAAAAAATAAATATGATTCACATCTATGAATTTCATATATGTTTTGCTAATGACATGATGAGTGAAATGCCTTCCAATTTTAAGATGACAGATACGACTAAAAGAATTTTGACATAAATAAATATACTAGTAAAACTCACACTAAGATAACCATTATCCCACTAAGCCGAAATGAAAATGTGGGTCAAATCCTTTATACGTGGCTCATTAGTATCCATTGATTTGTGATTGTGTTCTTTGCCAAGAAGTGTATACAACTGGATTTACGCCTGTGAATACTATGTATGTCAGGTATGTCATGTGTACGACAAAAAATAAAATTTAATCATTATAAAATCCTTATCAAATCAAATATAATATCAAAATGAATAACCTCTCTATGTGTGTATATGACTGTATGCGAGTAGGTACTCAGCAAATGTAAGTCTTAAATACCCATGTTCACATTTAAAGATAAAGCTACGACTGGTTAATTTATTTTCTCATGATTTCTTGTGCTAACACAATGAAAGAGACTTTTGCGAAGACATATATGCAGATCTACATAGGAACATCCAAAATACACTACGCTCTTAACGTTTGTAGGTCATAATCTAAAATTAAATGATTATATTATTCCAAGACTACTAAAATTGTGTGTGTTAGTGTGAGGTTATGTTTATGGTGTGTGTTACTGTGCATTTATGGTGTGTGTTACAATGTGTTTAAGGATATTACTAAATGGCATCATTTGGTCCAAAATAATAAGATACAGCATATATAAGGATAAGGGGGAATAAATCCCAACAGTTGACATACAAAATTGATAGAGGGAGAGAATAAAAATCAAAACATATATAAGGATTTTAAGATGATATCTTTATTCATAATGAAGGCCTTAGAGTGTAGACATTCATAAGTATCTCCGATGTTCAGTTTTATTTTTTATTTATGTGATTGTTGTATGGTTTGATAAGGTTTTGGTGTATGCATCGGCAAAAAATAAAAAGTACTCTTAATCTCATATATTCCTTACTACATTTACTTCATATATGTTACTGTGAATAAAAAGTACCCTCGATAAAAAAAGTATATTAGTTCATGGGAATTCTTGCAATTTACCCTTATTGTCATTGTGAAAAAAAATATATGTTACTATCTATCTAGAAGTCTCATTTTTTCTAAGTGCGTCTCGGCTTAAGGGGATTATATGGATTTGATGGAATAGCCTCAGACAACTAAGGAGCATTGTACCATTTTCTAAGTGCACCCAATTTTCTAGAGTACAAGTGCCTCGGTGGAAAGGCCTAAAAATGTTCGTAGTTATCGTTCAAGCCTTTTAGTTGAGATGAAATTTAAACGGACCCTGGAAAGAAACATGGACATGATCATAAAACCCCATATTAAATTCAAATACCAAATAGCACTAGTACAAAATAAAATTAGATAAACATGATCTTATGAGACCTTACCATCAAGTCCCCAACCAATATAGAGGGATGTGATCCTAATTGCATCACAGACAGCACAAAAGTTATTATCACCGGTATCTAGTAATAAGAAAGAAAATATTCCATCCAACATGTCCATGAACTTTTCTATGTGTTCTTCATACTAATGAAAAGAGATTAATAGAGAATGTTAGAAACTCTATTCAAGTTAAGAGACTACTCACGTGATGTGCAATAATATCACAATCACTATCACTTCGAAATTTGTCACTGGGCAATTGTTTCCTCAATTCCTCGTGGTTGTACATTTCTCCATTTCCCTGAATTAAACACGAATTTTTCAATTAAATCAATATTTTTTTATGATCTAGTCAAAATACAAAAGAACAGAACAACCAAGCAGCAAAAATAACTATAAACAGGATTAGGAGATGACCCACTATAACAAAAAAATTGCCATCTTCATTATAGGGACGTTGATGTAATACCCCGAGATTTTTGGGACAGTAATTTATTTAATTTTTTGAGAAATAAATATTATTTTAATTGGAGAATAATTAAATTGGCACTTGAGGTCAAATTTGAAGATGTCAGAAAGTGTTTCGAATGATGATTCTAAGGGTGCGATTGTTTCCGGAAGAGTCGAGATAGTCGAAATGACTGTACTTGGGCTTATTTGGGTTCTGAAATATTTTAAGTTCGTTTGGCTCAAAAATAAAGTGACTGAGTCATTTAAAGTGTGTATTATCATTTAACGTTGTGTATTTTGGGAGTTAAGGCTTAAAAGCCTACGGGAGAAAAAATATCCTTAGAGAGAAAGAGAAAGAAAGAGAGAAATAAAGAGAAGAAGAGAAGAAGAAGAAGAAGAAGAAGAAGAAGAAGAAGAAGAAGAAGAGAAAGAGGAGAAAAGTGGGTTTTTCGGCCAATCCGCGATTTCGAGGAAGAATCAGACTCTACGAATTTGAGGCAAGTGATTAAACTTGCTAAATAATTGTTGTGTATCATTTATTTCATGATTTGTGGATAAAATTGTGAACTTTGGGATAAAATGCTAAAACCTAGATTTTGGGTAAAATCTTAGATTGGTTGTATATAAAATGGATTTGAGGTTATAAATTAGTTGAGGTGTGTTGTTTGATGAGTTTTGATGTTATATATATGTTTGGGTTGAAGAGAAAGGGTTGGAAGATGATTAAAATGATTTTTGGGAATTTGGGGTTTTGAAGAAATCAACCCATTTCATAGCTTGCTGGTCCAACCGAATCGATTCGCCCCTTACGAATCGATTCGGTAGGAAGCAGACTTACAGGTCTTTGGGGATGAATCGATTCGTTGGGGACGAATAGATTCGCTGTTAAGACCAAATCGATTCGGAGGGGCCGAATCGATTCGAAAATAAGGCTGTTTTGAGAGGTTTTTCTAGAGTGAGTTTCGTCCGGTTTCGCTTGAGTTTATCGATTGGGAATCTCTATATGAGTTATGAGAAGTGTGTTTTGGAGACTTTTAGGGAGTTTCCCGTATGAGAAATTGTTGGAGTCATAATAACTTAATTCGAGAGAATAGCGATTGGAGAATATCGTATCGACAAAGTGGGGAAGCCCACTATCATTGAGAATTCTGTGTGGAGATAATTATGGGTTTATAAGAGAGAGTTAGGTGCGCTTAGTGCTAAGGGAATTTATAATTGAATCCCAAATGGGATAACTTTAAAGGTTCACATGATTGATTGAACCATATTATGGATAGGGAATGATAAATGCGGATAGATGTGCATACGGATATAGAGAATATCCTTAACGTAAATAGAATTGAGAGATGATTCATATAAATAGAAGTGAGGGTGAACTTCAAGTGAGAAATGGTATCGTGTATACAAGTGGGGAAGTTATGCGAGTTATTGACGAATAGTATATAGAGAGTATAATATACTAAATAATGAGATTATTTCACTTACGCCTAAGAGCGTATTATGAGTATGTAATTAGTGTGATATATATACCTTGTGTGATGGTATACCTTTATATAATGTGATGATATATGTATATCTTATGTGAATAATATATATATATATATATATATATGTGTGTGTGTGTGTGTGTGTGTGTGTGTGTGTGTGTGTGTGTGTGTGTGTGTGTGTGTGTGTGAATCATACCCCCTCTATGCTATCATGGGAAGTTGCGCGATGTGGGTGAGGACCTGGCTTGAGGAGAAGGGCGTGTATAGCCCCCAGGTCATAGTGTCCATTTATTATTTTGTGATTTTTTATTAGGGGTGAGACGTGATGGGTATGTTTCGTCTCATTTCCAGGGAGGAACTATGACCGTTTCCCGTGCGTTGTGATATGGTTTTTGCCAAGGTGGTGTGAGATTCCGATCGTTGGTACCCAGGATGATATGTGAGTGATTCCCTGGTAGATGATAGCATTGAAAACCTGCATCCTCGAGTTATAGCTCGCTGGGATGGTTATTATTATACTTGTGTGAATAGTATATTAATTGGATATGATTATGTGATATCATAATTATCTCTAGAGTAAAGAGATATAAAAAGATTGTTTGAATCTCATTCCGGAAGATTTTAACCGGACAAATTGTGATGAACATATTAAAGTGAAAATGAAGAGTAGACAATTAATGGAGTATATATAGTATTTTGGGTATAGAGGGCATAATGGACCTCAACGACCAACATTGCCAAGGAGTAGTGTATCGGGGGGGTTCCTTGTTTGGATTTCGCTTGCGAGACGTCTCACGCGTGAAACGCATTGCAATGTTGGGAGTGAGGATAAGTTAGTCCTTAGTGCTCATATTTATATATTAGTATATCTCGACGATCAACAGTGCCAAGGAGTGTATCGGGGGGGTTCCTTGTTTGAATTTTGCTTGCGAGACTTCCCACGCACGAAACGCCGTGCACTGTTGAGAATTGGGAATAATTAATTAATCACATTTATATAAGAAAATGGGTTATACGCGTCATGCATTGAAGGCATAATGAGTCTTTATAATCAATACTGCCAAGGAGTAGTGTATTGGGGGGTTCCTTGTTTGGATTTCGCTTGCGAGACATCCCACGCACGAAACGCAGTGCAGTATTGAGAATTGAGAGAAGTTTAGTCCTTAACACCTAGATGCTAATAACTCATATATATTTATATATGTGTAAATAACTAGCAAATGAGAACTTCTAGTAAGAGAATGTTTATGTATATTTTATATGTTTAGCTAGTGGGCGAATATTTGAGATCGGAAATAGTAGAAGTTGAGAGATGATTTAGATGGTTATTAAATGAATATAATTTGGGAGTAAGTTAGATTCCTTTACCCCTAGATAGATTTGGGCAATTATTTGGAGATCATGTGCATACGTTTAGTTGCGCACTTTAGTTGAGAGGTGAGTTGAATTTTAGGGAGAGTGCGACTCCACTTTAATCATGCCATAATGCATTTATAATTATTATGCATTTTAATGCACTTGCTATAAAATGTTTTCACACCTCGGGCTCTGACCCGTTTATATTTCTCTTGTGCGATATACATATTGGATTATTTTAGGTGTTCCTCCGCAAGGACGCCATTAATGATATCCATCCAGTGTATTCGGGGAGTTATGACAGTAGCGGACTGTTGCGGTATGTTGATATAGACGATTCCTATCTTTTGTATACCTAGATTAGGATTCAGTTTGTATATCGAGTTTATACCCAAGTGTCGTAGTGTAGCACTTTTAAATTTTCTCTCTCAGATTTATGTATTGTCTGTGATCCGACAGCATATTCGGGTATTTTATTTTGTAAATTGTGTTGTACTCCTTTATTATTCTCTTATATATTATTTGGGCATGTGTGTATCTCTTATAATATTAGAAGTGATGTTGTTGGTTAGTTGTTGCAAGGTTTGTTTTAGTAATGGTAATAAATGTTGTAAAAAATTGATACCCTCTTTTTGTGGTAATGGGTAGTTAGCCGTGTTTATTTTAGAATCGTCAGTAGATGCTGAGAATGATCCACTTGAGATGCCTGATTATTTTAGTATAGGGCTGGCCACCCGTTATTATTTTGAGCGGGGTGTCACAGGTGGTATCAGAGCATCAGTTTCTAGTGTCTTTAGGATCTGTGTGGGTTTACTGCGATCTTTCGTAAGCATTATTGATGTAGAGCCCTTTTATTAGGACTGTTGTGTTCATACGTCCATATTTTCTTCTGTGATGAGAAAACATTTTACAGGAGTTCTGATACAATTGTTCTTGTTTCAGATGTCGCCAAAGAGAAGTCATTCAGGCAGGGCAAATAAAGGGGCTGAGAGTGTGGAACCCCAAATGCCTCAAAGGACTATGTCTACAGATGAAGTTGCCAGTAATGTGGCACAAGCAGTAACTGCTGCCATTTCTGCGATGGCGCATCAACCTGCAATTCCAGCAGCCCAACCCCATTTAGGGTCGTCTTTGTGGGAAAGAGTATGGGAAGATTTTAGTAAGGGGAATCCTCCAGAGTTTTCAGGGGGATTTGTGTGACACCCCGCCTAATAAGATACCGGGCGATCACTCCAATATTAAATTAAATCAGGAGTCTCATATGGATCATTCTTAACATCACTGTCGAAAATCCATTTAATTACTACTAACCTATTAGGCCGGTGTCAAAATTTTAACTTTACTACTCTTTTTAACAACTGTAAATAAATCATCCACACAATTTTGCGAAAATAAAACTGAAATAAAATAAAATAACCGAACACTCGGTCAAAAATATACAACCATATCGAATGCTGAACTCAAAGAATAAATAAATTCAATTGGACCATTGGCCCGAATATTTATACAGTACCTCATATCTAGAGTACAAGAATGGAAGCGGCTATCAAAAACCTGCACGCATCCACAGCTGCTGCAGCAGACGTCTGACTCGAAAGAAGTGCTATCCAGGCGTCCCTGTGTCTGGACACCTATATATATATATATAATATAGCAAGAAAGGAAAAGTAGATAAATGGGTCAGCCCGAGTTTTGAAAATATTTAGCAAGTGCAAAAATGCCTTATTATTTTAAAAAAGGTTTTTACCTCATATTTAAGTTTGGTATCGCACTCCCATGAGATACCCCTCGCCTCTCCACTAATAGTGCACTCCTAACGCATCCCTCTAAACATCCTAGTCAAGATACCCAGCTAAACTAGTCTATCATCCAACCACTATCAACCCTAGATAGTCCAAGCAATGTACTAAGGGCTAAACTTCACCCCAGTCTCAACGCTATGCCATGTTCGTGCGTGGGGTGTCTTGCAAAGCGAAATCCAAACAAGGACCCCCCCCCCCCCCCGATACACTACTACGTGGCACGGTCGATCGTCGAGATTCGTCAGTCCCTCAGTACAGAAAGATATATATAAATATATATACCATAAGAATTAATAATATAAGAGTACTAAGAATTAAACTTCTCCCCAGTCTCAACACGTTGCCATATTCGTGCGTGGGGTGGCTCGCAAAGAGAAATCCAAACAAGGAACCCCCCCCCCCCCCCGATACACTACTATACGGCAAGGTCGATCGTCGGGATCTATTAGACCCTCGGTACTCAATTCATCCATATATATATACATTTTACCATAACCAACCGGATCTATCTCCCGGACTGAGGATCCATATATCAAGTATTTATCAATACTTTCATTTTTATAAAAACTTCTCATTTCCCTTTTTATACTCAGGAAATGTAAATATAAAAGCCAATTCATTATCATGAATTGCTTTAACAAATCATATACTTTTAAAAGCCAATTTTATTATCATAAAAATGCTTTTCTGTTTTATATCATCCCATTTCCCTTTTTACACTCAGGAAATGTACCCAAAGCCATTCCCATTATCATGAAAATGATTTGATCAACCATGCTTCCACATCCCTTCTTCCATCCGGGAGTGTTACCGAAGCCAAACCTTTATCCCATTTCCATTTTTATACTCAGGAAATGTAAATTAAAGCCAATTTATTATCATAAATTGCTTTAATAAAACTAAGACCGCCCCTCCGGGTTTCCCCACTGGACGCGCCCCTAAATGGCTATCATCTTCCAGGGCCTATCTATACAAGACAACCTGGGAACCTACCAACATCGGGAAGCGGCCATATTGCCTACGGGAAAGTCAAGACCACACCCAGAATCCCCTAACCAGCGCAGTAAACAATAATCGCCCATGTGGCCTATAGGACTATAGCCACCCTGCATTCATTAGCCAGGGGGCATCACCATAACGCACGCAACGTCCCTTATGATAGCAATTTAGGGAGGTGTGTAATCCATAATTTATCAATTATGAAAATCATTTATCTTTCCATTATGAAAATATTCATTTTTATATTTTCAAAATCATTTACATCATATCATATATACTTAATCACGTAGTGTATATATATATACCATATATTCCTCCCTGAATATATAAAAATGGCCATATTTTCCAAACCATCTATCGACGACCAATAATCCCAAAGATTCTCTCAAAGAATCATAATCATGCATTCATATATGCATGATACTAAACCAAAAGTATTCTCTTACTTTTATAGCTAACAAAATACCTTAATTTCATTTAAGGACTTATACATCAACCCGAATGTCTCTTATCCCAAAACATTAATTAACTCCATACCCCGGATCACACTCTAAATTAATCCGAGGTTTTCTTATCCTCCTCAAATCATCATCTAGGAGTCCTAATATTCCATGTGGAAACTCCTATAATAATCTCCAAAACCATAATTTAAGTATCACTAAACTTAAAAGGACAAAACCTCAAAAATTTTCCAGGACCAAATCGATTCGGCCTGCCCGAATAGATTCGCCCTTTACGAATCGATTCGAAAAGGTTCTACTTTCAAACTGTCTCTTACCGAATCGATTCGTCCTGTCCAAATCGATTCGGCTGGTCCGAAATTCCCAAATCTGCTTAGGGTTTTATATATAACCCAATACCCAAAATTTAATCACTCATCATTTAAACTATAAGTCGGATTTATTCCAACCAACCTAAAGTTTTCATCTCTCATCAAATTCTTTAGAGGTCCTAACATTATTTTTGGTAACCCCTAATATTTATCTCCAAAGTTCTATCCTTAATTTCTAACTAGCGATTTCGATCTCGGACAGCTTTCCGTAGAAAAATCACTATAAATCCAAAAAAAATCGAAAAATACGCGGTCGGCGCCCACGTGACCGCATCGAAGAGATATAAAAATTGTATTTTTTGACCAAGAGCTGAATCTATTCGCCCTGGACGAATCGATTCAGTTTAGGCGCATGTCCTACTATTCATCGTCTTCTCCGAGACGGTTTTGGCCATTAAAGCTTCTCTCAAGCTTTTGCCGCCTCACCCAACGTCCTACAACCTCAACCAACTACAAATACACATATATTAAGGGTTCTAAACATCCTAGAACCCTAAACCACCAATTGATTTAGGTTAAAACCTAAGTTTCTCCGATTAACAAATTTTAGGGGTTTATTCGTTTTAACTCCCGAAACCCCGTTTTATTCACGAATACCCAACCCAAAATCTTTAGGGTTTATTTATACCAAACTACGATATGAGATTTATGCTCAAAAGTAAATAAAGCAAGTAAACACTTGCCTCGTGGATATAATCCGACGACCTCGAGCTGAATCCCACGGAGTTTGACCGAAACCTCCTCTTTTCTTCTCTTTTCTCTCCTCCTCTCTCTCTCTTCTCTCTCTTTTCTTCCTTTATTTTTTCTTTCTCCCTCTCTCTCTCTTTATAAAGAAATAAAAAGGGTTATACCCCTTAAAACCCAAAAACGACTCGTTTACTCAATTACGAGCCCATTTAACTCTAAAATTCTCTGAAACTCAATTTCGACAATTGAACACTCTTTTTCGACTATCTCGGACATTCCGAGACTTATGGTGCAATCGAAATTTCCATCCGAGGTACTTGACCGCAAATCACTATTCTAACCCAAAATAACTTTATGCGGGTTTTCCAACTAAAATTTGACCTTTTTAGTCACTTTTCTCCACGGCGACATATAATTAAATTATTGCGACCTATATAGTCCCAAAAGTAATTACAACACCTATCGAAAATCATCTGATCCTCAAAAATCCCAAAAATCACTATTTAGGGAAAATCTCCAAATTCCAATTTATACTTAATAATGGAATTTAATTGTCTCCAAAAGGACGGGTTGTTACAATTTGGTGCGATGGTTGCAAGTCGATGGAAGAATAGTATGAAAAGGCACCTTAGTATGATTGAGTGTAGTGAGGTGCAGAAGCAATTTCTAGCCACCTTTAAGTTGAAGGGTGCAGCTCTCCATTAGTGGGAGTCTGTCACCACATCAGAACAAAGAGATACATTACCCATAATAGATTTTTGGGAAATTTTTTACCGAAGGTATTTTCCTTCCCCGATTCAGAAGGAATTGAGGAGGAAATTGATGAATGTGTTTCAAGGTAATAGAACGGTGGCCGAGTATGAAGAAGAATTTACTCAATTAGCGAATTTAGTACCTGATGAGGTAAATACAGAAGAGAAGCGTATATCGAAGTTCATGCGAGGTTTAAATGGGCAAATGCGGCAGTATTTATTAGTAAGGCATCAACATAGTCTGGTGGTATTTACATGCTTTCACATGAAAAATTATTTTCCATAATTTTTATTAGTTGTCATTACAGAAAAATTCAATATTGGCAGCCAATACCTCAGACCAAAAGCTTCTAAGAATAGTCAGTCGTTTCCATCTTTACCTGTTCCTTCTAAATTTAAGGTACCATTGCTCTTTTCTATTGTGTTGTGACACCCTGCTTATTAAAATAAGAGGCGGCCAGACCGATATTCCAATTAATACAGGAATCATAGATGGTCCATTCTTAGCATCACTATCGTTAAAATAAACATACGAGATAACCACCAATTATTTTAGAAAACGGATGTCAAATTAGTTGTAAGTTTAAAGAAAATCCTTCGGACAATCCAATTTAAATAGATAGTGGAAAGTAGTACCAACAAGTAACTATACATGCATTCACCATATAATAACCGAATAGGCTGTCGGTTAACATGCCAATACAAGTAGGTTACACCAAGTATTAAAATGAATATCATAATATATTTAACAAGTACAAAAACTTGGGCGACGCGCCCGAATGTGTAAACCGATCATAGATAGAGTACAAAAAGATCGAAGCGTCTATAACAAATATCCTACAACATCCGCAAAATGCTATAGCTCCGTGACACTTGGATGGAAGGGTCATTACGGGAGTCCTTGCGACGGAGCACCTGGGCGTGAGGAGAATTCATGCAAAAATAAGAGATATAAACGGGTCAGGGCCGGAGTTTGATATGATCACCATGTGGATAAAATGTATGATAGATGAATATCAAATCATCATAAATAAGGTTATCTCGCTCTCCAATAATTTATAATAATAGTCCTCACCTCTTAATCTAAATGCACAACCTAGCGCAGTAGCAAATGGCAATGATGAATATTAATTTAGGCATGAAAATATAACTCAATTTCACTTAAGGCTTGATCGACCAGGCTTTGGACCGCGGTCGACCGCATTCACCAGACCCACGGCTCTAACTTCTTCTAAAACACCAAATCCAAAACCCTAACCCCATATCCTTCCACTCCCTTCATTCTCATTAACCAACAACATAACCGTAACCTTCCTACACATCAATAAACCAATATATCCAACTTCATTAATACAAACATCAAAAATTAAGGGTTTAACTCTAAAATTCATCAAAACCTACTATTAACACAATTCTTCCAAATACACAACTGTCACTATAAGTTAACCACATAATATCATATAATTACAAGTAAAAACTTGCCTTAAAGCTGAAATCTTGGATTGTCTTCCGGTAGATACAAGATCAAGCTCAATTTCTTCACTTTTCTTCCCTTTCTCTCCTTTTCTCCACAATTCTCTTTCTCTCTCCTTCTCTCTGGGTTTAGGAACATATAATTGGGGATAAAAGGGGTTTGAAGACTTAAACATTTTTTTAACACTAAGCTCCATATTTAAATGTTATTACACCCTTAAAATGACTCGTAACTACATAATTAAGCCATAACCTGTCAAAAGTGCTCGGAACCCAAAAATACAATATGGCACTTATTTTGACTATCTCGACTATTTCAGGACTAATCGCGCCCTCTAAATTGACATCCGGAATAATAAAAATCATTTCATATTCCAACATCATTTTAAACCATAAATTTCATTTAAAGAACAACGACATAATAAAACATAACATGATGTTATTTACATTCTCTTAATAGTAAATATGCAAAATCTAGTAAATATCATCTTTTAAATCACTTAAAATAATATTTACTCCAACTTCCATCATTTTATATAATTACCTTACATGGAAAATCTATATAAAAACAATTACTCAAAAATAAGGGTTATTATAAGGGAATTTTGCCCTCAAAATTCAAGCGTACCTTGCAAAAAGAGATGTGGATATTGTAAGGACATAATTTTATAAATGTCCGGGGTAGAATCTAGGAATTTTCTATTTTCTCCTAGATCACAATTTGTATGTCTGATACCGCTACATTCGGCACATCACACGATCATCCTCGACGGCCTTTATCCGAATTCAATGCACCCAGTATCTTCACGTGCATCAAGCTACATGCGACGTGCTGCTCAGCTCATTCCCACTACTCCACTACGATTTATCGGTAAAATGTTTTATTAGAGCTTTAAATACTTGCATAAATATTTGGGAAATTTTTTAAAAATTATTTTTGAAGTCTGGATTAATTTTTTATCAAAAGCCAAATTTTTTCTAAGTGTAGAAGCGAAGTGCCTTGAACGACGAGCTCGCTCAAACGACTTTGAATGTCGTTCGCACGAGATAGGCATGTCGCGCGATCTTATTCAAACGACTTATGTCCTTCGTTCAAGCGACATGGTTATCTCGTTCGAACGAGCCACCGCCTCGATTTTTGTATAAATATCCGTTCTCCTTCTACACGTTTTTTCAAGTCTTTACTGTCCAGAATAAGACTTCATCTTTTTAAGGTTTTCTAAACCTTTTTGATTCACAAAACCATTCCCATATATGTGTGTGAATCTTTAAACCTTCAAGAAGATCTTTTACTCATCTGGAGTAATTTGTGAGGAAGTCGTTATCTTCTTCATTGCTGCCCTACTGGAAAGGGATAGTTCCAGCCGCCGATAACAGAACCGATACCTGAGGGTAATTTTTTGTCTCATATTTTCATTATAATCCGTGTAAGTCGTTCTCTTACAAAATTATAATGAAAATAAAAGGTTTTGCCCCTTTGGGGGATTTTTCCTCATTTGTGTGTGTTTAATTGTTCTTGCTTGATTTTATCATCATCAATCACACCTAGATGCATTTGTAGGACTTAATTGATAAAAACTGAATTTAATTAAATAACTTCCTTATTGGAACGCAAGCGCACTCTTCTCAAATTGGTATCAGAGCCAGTTACACAACTATACCGTGTAATTTTTCGCAAAATTTTCTAAGATATCAATTTTCTGAAAATTGATCTTTAAAAATGAGTGTGTTCATAATGGAGAAGTTATATAATAAAATGCGAGTTTTTGATGGGACAAACTATGCATATTGAAAAACCCGCATGAGATCTGCATTAAAAGCCATTGATGAACGTGTCTGGATTTTGGTTGAAAGAGGGTGGACACCTCCCTCCGTCACTCTTAAAAACGTGACCAATTTAAAACCTGTCACTATATGGACTGAAGAAGAGTTTAAATGGTCATCTTTTAATTCTAAGGGTTTAAGTGCCATTTTTGGGTCTGTCACACCTGATGAGTTCAAACGCATAATGACGAGCACCACGTCAACAGAGGTATGGAATGCTTTGCAACTTACCCATGAAGGAACTAATGCTGTGAAAGAGTCTAAACTGCAAAATTTAACAACTAAATTTGAAAAATCACCACGCTTGAATATGAATGTTTTGATGAATTTTATGTTAGATTGTCTGATATTGTTAACACTAGCTTTAATATTGGTGAACACATTCCTAATGCTAGAGTTGTTAAAAAGATTCTTAGATCACTGCCTAAGCGTTTTATCCCTAAAGTCACTGTGTTAAATTATATGGGTAATTTAAATACGCTTAAATTGGAGGAACTTGTAGGAGACTTGCAAACGTATGAAATTGATATGTTTCCTAAATCTGTTAAGTCTAAAGATAATGGAATTTCACTTAATGCCCAGGAGAGAAAGAGTGAGGGGTCAGCAAGAAAGAGGGGAGAGTTATCTAGAAAAAGAGAGACAGATACGTCAGATTCTGAGTGTGATTTTGACTTAGATGTTTTGGCCCTTTTTGCTAAAAAATTCAAAAGAATTCTCAAATTCAAGAAAAATGGCAATTTTAAAGATGAAAAGAAGTTTGAGAAAAATAAGTTTGAAAAGAAAAATGAAAAAGATTTTAAAGATCCTCCTAAGAAGGAAAGTGAGAGACGCTGTGAGTGCGACGGTAGGGGTCATAAAGCTTTTGAGTGTGCTACTAGGCTGAACAGAGAAAAGGGCAAAGCTGTCCTTAATGCTACCCTTAGTGACGATAGTGAGGTCGAGTTGGTGGATTCTGTAGATGAGTCACCGCATGAGTGTAACTTCTCCGCATTCATGGCAAGTCATGTGATTACTTCTAGATCTCCTCACGACGATGAGGATGCTACTTCACAGGGACACCTCGACAGTGAGATCGATGTGAGTGAGGGGGAGGATGACACAAGTGAGAGCGAGAGTGAACTTCAACGCGCCTATGCCGAGCTTTATTCTGAGTCATTTAAAATTAAAAAGCGTAACAAAGTGTTAGTTCTTAGGATCACCGCTTTAGAGGAAGACTTAAGAAAATCGAGAGAGAGAGAGAGAGTCCACCACCTGCACTACCTTAAGAGAGAGAGAGTCTGCCTGTGTTGAGAAAGAGAGTCTATTTAAAGAGAGAGAGAGAGTCGTTTTGAGAAAGAGATAGGGGACTTGACTAAACAAGTGGCTAGTCTTATGAGTGAGCTCGATTCCTCCGTGGAGACTCAGAAGAAACTTAAAGACCTTGTAGCCCAGCTTACTCATGATCTTGAGAGAGCACGGTAAGTCAAGGTTCAAATCGAGGACAGGTCTGGGAAGATGGGAACGATGCTCCTCGACCCCACTTTAAGTTTTGGTGATAGGCAGGGAATAGGTTATGATGGTGCTTCCACGTCCCAAATTACACATGGACCAGTTCCGGAGTTTACTACGACTCCTTATGGCCATCGTCAAAAACCTCAAAGGAGAGTTCGACCAAGAAAAGCAAACCAAGGTCCGCCTTTGACTGTGTTCTTTTGTAAATATTGTAAAATAAAAGGTCACCTCAGGGAGTTTTGCTATAGTATGGGTCGGACAGGACGTACTACTGCTCCACCACAGCATATTGATGATTTTACCAGTCTGAGAGAGCGAGTTGAGTTTTTAGCTGCCACATCACAGAGTTTGATGGAGGAATTCCGACGGATGTCTTTACCGTCAGTGAATGCTTCTCACATTTTGGCTAAAACCAACAACAATAAAGGTAAACAAAAGGTCACCACTTCTTGGGTACCTAATAAAGATAAAAAGTCCTTTGTTGTTCATGTCGCTCTCAAAGCACATAATACCTCACGGTGGTATTTTGATAGTGGGTGATTAAGACATATGACAGGTGATGCCTCATTTTTTACATCTCTTGAGGATTATCAGGATGGCAGAGTCACCTTTGGAGATGGGAGCAAGTCCAGCATTGTAGGATGTGGTACTGTAGAGTTACCAGGATTTCCTAAGCTAGAGAATATTTTGTACGTCAAAGGTTTGAAAGCAAACCTTCACAGCATTAGCCATCTGTGCGATGCTGACTTCACCGTAAAGTTTGACCGGGACACATGTAATGTCTATAATCAAGACTGTAAACTTTTAGTGTGAGGGGTGGGGACAAAGGATAATTTCTATGGGACTGAGACCACATCCTCACTTGTCTGCAATAGCGCCACGATCACTCCTATGGATCTGTGGCACCAACATCTAGGTCACGTGAACATTAGAGATTTATCTCGTTTAGCTAAAAAGACCTAGTACGTGGCTAACCATTAGTTGGAAAGCTAACTTCGACGGTTTGTGGACCCTGCCAGTTGGGAAAACAAATTCGTAGCCCCCATAGGAAGTTACATTCCATTACCACCTCTCGTATACTTGAGCTTATTCACATGGATCTTATGGGTCCTACTCATACTGAGAGTCTAGGTGGTAAGAGGTATATCCTCGTGATGGTGGATGATTTCTCCAGATACTCGATTGTAGGTTTCCTGAGGGAGAAATTCGATGCTGTGGAGTTTTTAACGACCAAGTGTCGTGTCCTACAAAATCAACACGGAGTCACTATTAACGGGATATGTAGTGACAATGGCACTGAATTTAAGGAAGCAAAGGTAGATCTTTACAGTGATAGAATTGGGATCAAACATGAGTTTTTGATGTGAAGACCCCTCAGCAAAATGGGATTGTTGAGATAAAAAATAGGACGATCCAGGAAATGACTAGATCTATGCTTCTAGGTCGTAAGGTTTCTAAAAGGTTTTGGGCAGAGGCAGTGTCTACTTCATGCGACACGGTGAATGGGCTTTACCTGCATTCACACACTCTTAAGATGCCTTATGAATTGTGGACTGGCAAGAAACCTAACCATGCATATTTTTGTGTTTTGGGGAGTAAATGCTACATCTTACGGGATAGAGAGAAATTAGGAAAGTTTGACTCCCAAAGCGACGAGGGAATACTGTTAGGATATTCATCGAATAGTAGAGCGTACCGAGTTTTTAACGTGAAGAGCTCGAGGTTATAGAGTCAATAAACATCACCGTGTAAGATGACAAACCTTCGATGTTTATTAATTCTAGCCTTCAGTGTGAGGATGAGGATGTTTCTAGCAGTAATTTACTTATACCTCACCCACACTCTGTGGTCCCTACTCCTGTGTTAGGGGACACACCTGATTGGGTTCACAAGAGTCATGACCCTTCTGCCATTGTTGGTGATCCCACTCTAGGGGTCAAGACTCGTGCTCAGCTCGAGAATGTTGTTAGCCATTTTTGCTACACGTCCAAAGTCGAGACCAAGAATCACAAAGAAGCACTCAAGGATGAACACTGGACATCTGCTATGCAGGATGAGTTACTTCAGTTTAAAAAGAATAACGTCTGGGAACTTGTCCCCCGACCTAGTGAGACTAATGTGATAGGTACCAGATGAATTTTTAAGAATAAAATGGATGAAAATGGTACCATAATCAGAAACAAGGCTAGGTTGGTCGCTCAAGGCTACACACAGATAGAAGGTGTAGACTTTGGGGAGACATTTTCTCCTGTTGCGAGGCTTGAGTCTATCCGCTTACTACTCGCCATCGTATGTCATATGCTCTTCAAATTATATCAGATGGATGTCAAGAGTGCCTTTCTAAATGGAATTCTGTAGGAGGAGGTTTACGTGGAATAACCAAAAGGGTTTGAAGATCCTAAGAACCCGGAGCACGTCTACTATCTAAGGAAAGCCTTGTATGGTTTGAAGCAAGCACCCCGTGCTTGGTACAAGAGACTTACTTCCTATCTCTTAGCTCGTGGCTTCAAGAGAGGGGGAGTTGGTATGACGTTATTCGTCAGGAGAGATGACGGTGCTATTTTGGTTGCCCAGGTCTATGTGAACGATATAGTCTTTGGATCCACGTGCTCCCAACATGCTCATCACTTTGAGGAGGAGATTAAAAGTGATTTTGAGATGAGCATGGTTGGTGAGCTTACTTTCTTCCTTAGTCTCCAGGTTCGTCATCTAGAGGATGGGATGTTCGTCTCCCAATCTAAGTATGATAGAGACCTAGTAAAGAAATTTAGGCTAGACTCCGCTAAGCATGCACGTACACCTATGAGTACTACTACCAAGCTTAGTAAGGACACTTCAGGCAAGGACGTAGAGCAAACCTTGTATCGGAGTATGATATGTAGTCTTCTCTACTTGACTTCCAATCGTCCCGACATAGCCTTTAGTGTTAGAGTCTGTGTGCGATATCAGGCATCCTCGAAAGAATCACATTTACTTGCTCTAAAATGTATTATTAAATATGTTAGTGGGACTCTCTCATGTGGTATTTGGTATTCATTTGATACCAATGACCGTTTGTCCGCCTATTCGAATGCCGATTGGGCCGAGGATGTAGATGATTGTAGGAACCCTTCTGGTGGGTGTTTCTATTATTGTTCTGCTCTTGTCTCCTGGCTGAGCAAGAAGAAAAATTCCATCTCTTTGTCCACCGCGAAGGCTGAGTACATCGTCGTCGGGAGTTATTGCACACAACTCTTGTGGATGCAGCAAATGTTGGAGGATTATGGGATTTCACAGGACACCATGACTATTTCCGGTGATAACACGAGTGCGATACACATATCCCGTAATCCAGTCCAACATTCATGCACAAAGCACATCAGGATACACGAGCACTTTATACGTCAGTTAGTTGAGGAGAAAGTCGTATCCCTGAGTTTCGTACCCACCGAGCGTCAGTTAGCCGATATTTTCATGAAACCTTTAGATGCCCTTAGATTTGAGAGTCTTAGTAAGTCTTTGGGGATTTGCACAGTTGACTAAGGAGTTGGTCTATGTCTAGGATATGATGTTTTTTCATGTTCACATCATATGCTTCCTATTGCTAGTTTGTTTTATATGTATTATTGCTTTGTTGTACAGCTATTTATTTACTCTTTTGAAAAATCCAAAAATATTTTCTTTTATAAAAAATTTAGAAAACCACAAAAATATTTTTGTATTTTTATTTTCACCGTTTATGGATAAGCATTTTAGATAGCCGAGTCACAATTTCATTCCATTTATCCATGTGACCGTTTGATAGAGATTTGAGACGCTTCATCATTTTATCCATGTGCTTTACATTGTTTGGATTCTTTGAGATGTGATTAGTGATATCTTTTTACATGTTTGACTCCTATCTCCTTTATTGCACACATGCACGGCTTTATTTGATTATTGTACTTGTCTATCACATATTGGCTTGAGTGTTTCCATCTCAATTCTGTCTATACAACTAACAATATGAGATAAAACTTGACAAGATTGGAATGCATGTAAAAACCATTTTGGTGAGACTGTGTGCTTATTTAAAAACAAGGAAGGGCTGTGAAAGGTTCATTTAGCCTTTGCGATTCTAAGTCACCGTTAAAAAAGACGTAAAAAATTAAGGAATTTTATTATCCGGGATCCAAAGAGGTTAAAAGAGCCCAAAAAAAATTAAAGGCAATAAAAAGCAATATATGCCAAATATGAGCCATTAGGTTTCACCATCAATTCTCCAAAGTTTGATAATTTAGAACACCTCTATTCAAAATATAAATCTGAGGGAGTTTTGTTGGAGAATATAAATGGGTTTTCACTTTCTTGAAAGTCCTGAAAAAGCATGAACTAGTTTTGGACGTTATTGGTGTGAAAATCACTTTGATCTTTGATTTGTTGATTTGATTGAGTCAATGTCTCATATTACCACCTTTTTACACCAAAGGAAGATTTTGAGTTCATTCGTTAGGAGTATTCGGTATTCATCATGCACATATGTCATGTTTGTATGCAATGATTTTCCTATAGAATTTGATCACACCCCTTCATTTACGCTATAATCGACTTGGTTGTTTTTGTGTTCTTTCATGGTGTGATTCTTTGTTGTACATTTTATGTGGAAAAAAATTGAAAAATACAAAAATAGCAGTTTATTCCCGTGTGTCATTCTCCATGTGCTTTCATTTATGCTTCTCATATTTGTCTACTTGGGGACATCATAAAAAGGGGGAGAAGAATTATGGGGGAGAATTTGTTTTGGTGGTTGTTGGTTGATTTATGAATGATTTTCTTAAGCTTAATTTGATCATTAATTTTTGCATATCATTATAAATCAAATTGTTGCTTGTCACGGGTATTTGCTTTATCTCATATGTGTAGGTACAACATTGTTCATTATGGGACTGCACACCCTGATGAGAAAAGCTTTGAAAGTTTCTGAAGAGGTGAAAATTTAAAAGACATATCATTTAGTATTCTCAGTTTGAGGGTTTAATGGGGATATTATCTTGTATGGCATTTGATTGCATAATTCGGATTATTTTTATGTATGTACCGGCATAGACATAGGGGGAGTTTTGTAAGGACATAATTTTTTAAATGTCCGGGGTAGATTCTAGGAATTTTCTGTTTTCTCCTAGATCACAGTTTGTATGTCTGATATCGCTACATTCGGGAGGTCAACACGATCATCCTCGACGGCCTTTATCCGAATTCAATGCACCCAGTATCTTCACGTGCATCATGCTACATGCGACGCGCTGCTCAGCTCATTCCCACTACTCCACTATGCTTTATCGATAAAATGTTTTATTAGAGCTTTAAATATTTGCATAAATATTTGGAAATTTTTTAAAAACTATTTTTGAAGTCTGGATGAATTTTTTATCAAAAGCAGAATTTTTCTAAGTGTAGAAGTGAAGTACCTTGAACGACGAGCTCGCTCAAACGAATTTGAATGTCGTTCGCGCGAGATAGGCATGTCGCGTAATCTCGTTCGAACGACTTCTATCCTTCGTTCGAGAGACATGGTTATCTCGTTCGAACGAGCCACCGCCTCGATTTTCGTATAAATATCCTTTCTCTTTCTACACGTTTTTTAAGTCTTTCTGTAATCTCAAAATTCTGTGAAAACTGTCCAGAATAAGACTTCATCTTTTTAAGGTTTTCTAAACCTTTTTGATTCACAAAACCATTCCCATATATGTGTGTGTGAATCTTTAAACCTTCAAGAAGATCTTTTACTCATCTGGATTAATTTGTGAGGAAGCCGTTCTCTTCTTCATTGTTGCCCTACTGGAAAGGGATAGTTTCAGCCGCCGACAATAGAACCGACACCCGAGGGTATTTCTGTGTCTCATATTTTCATTGTAATCCGTGTAAGCCGTTCTCTTACAAAATTATAGTGAAAATAAAAGGTTTTGCGCCTTTTGGGGATTTTTCCTCATTTGTGTGTGTTTGATTGTTCTTGCTTGATTTTATCATCATCAATCACACCTTGATGCATGTGTAGGACTTAATTAATAAAAATTGAATTTAATTAAATAACTTCCTTATTTGAATGCAAGCGCACTCTTCTCATATATTTTTCTCGCATATTGTCCTCATGTTCCCACGTTAACTCCTCGACATTGTGATGCCCCCATTGGATCCAAACCAAGGGCACCACTCTGAACCTTAGTCTACGCTCCCCATGGTCTAAAATTATAACTGGTTGTTCCTCGTATGAAATATCGAGCTACAATTCGATATCGTCTAAAGGAATGTGCCAGTAAGCTCCTTCACAACTTTTGTACTTTTTCAAGGATGAAACATGAAACACATCATGAATCTATTATAGGCGTTCCGGCAAGGCGAATTGGTAAGCTACGGCACCTACTCTTGCAATAATGGGAAAATGGCCTACATAGTGTGGAGCGAGCTTCCCTTTCTTTCCAAATCGTGTTATGCCTTTCATTGGCGACACCTGTACCAAAACTTGATATCCAAGTTCCAATTTCATATGCATTCTATTCGTATCGGCATAACTCTTTTGACGATCTTGGGTGATTCGGATGCGGTTGCGAATAAGCTCAATCTTGGAAGAAGTATCTTGGATCATTTCAGGTCCAACAAATTTATTATCCCCTACTTCCAACCAATAAGTAGGTGATCTACATGGCCGGCCATATAATGATTCATATGCTGCAATACATATTGGTGATACCAAAATTAATATGCTGATGTGGACGAATAAGACAAAGACACGTGTCAATCTACGTGGCACAATAGCATCAAGGAAGATCATTTCCTGACCAACCATGCTTCTTTCCGAGCAACGAGAATACGCCGAGGAACTCTAACACACCGAGGTACTCTAATGTTCCGAGGAACTCCTGATCAGCGAACAGCTATGGCGGTCCGAGCTGCATCTCGGTCGTATCATTAATTGCCAGATAATCAACAGTTCAGATATTCATTGAATGCTTATATTCTTGGCACGCATTCTGCATTAAATGTATTACCCTTTCATATGTATGCCATTTAATGTATCGAACCTTTCATGTACAGCCTCAAGGCTATAAATACCTTGTATCATCCTCATTCAAGGGGAGGGGAATTTCTTGAGAGAATTTGTAATCAAGAATTCCACAAACACTCAGCAATAACATAACAGTGGACGTAGGCTTTATTCCTAGCCGAACCACTTTAAAAATCTTTTTCTTATTTATTTATCTGTGATTGAATAATTAGAGCGATCTAGTTTTTTACATCAATAGATTGGCGCCGTCTGTGGGAAACGACTGTTATTATCGTTTTTCATAAAAATCATTTATCACCAATGGCAGATAATCCAGAATCCAGTAATCGAAATGTTGGAAATACTGGAAATCTTCCAAATCCATCTGCATCCCCAGATCTGGCTGGAATTATGACGAATCTGGCTCAAGGACAAACCGCCATGCAAGAATCTATGAGGCAACTCATTCAAACTCTTCAGGGCGGTGCACCTACCTATTCAGGGCAAAGGAGTGATCATAGGCAATCGCAATCTAGACGTACCGGGTCATATCGCAATGAGGAGTCTAATGATTCTTCTTATCAACCTGGGCGAACTTCATCGATACGGGCTACGGATACAGATCAACGTATCACTCTTTCTCCGGAGAGAACTAGCGCTTTGGAAAGATTAAGCAGGGTGTCTCCTTTCAGTCGGTTAGGACCAAGGAGGAACATGAGTCCACCTAGGGCTCCATCAAGAAGTTTTCGACCACCACCAGGTTTGAGAGAAGGATCTGCACAATCGCGACCAACTACTCGTCGAGATAAATCTCAGGAAGCTACGTCAGAGCAATCAGTTGCTCGGACTAAGCGGCCCGAGGAAGGGAATGAAGCATGGAAAGGTTCCATTCAACGGTTGGAAGATAGATTGGGAGAAATGGCTAAGGCAAGGAACCCCTTACAGAGAACTTTTGTTCAAGGAACACCTTTTGTGCAAGCCATTGTGGATTTCCCTACACCGTCAAAATTCAAAGCACCCGTAGTGACCCCCAAGTACGATGGAAAGACAGATCCCGTACTTCATATAGAACAATACCAAGCTGCTGCAGATATCTACGCTGTCCCTGACGAGATGAGGTGTAGAGCATTCTCAGGAACTCTTACCGGATCTGCACAGATATGGTACAATAATCTTCCTCGGGGTAAGATTTCAACCTTTGTTCAGTTAGCCGAATTGTTTATTGGCAATTTTTTTTTTGGAGCAAAGCCGGTAAAGCGAGTAGCACACTTGCTAAGTGTTAGACAAAAATCAGGTGAAAGTACTAGAGATTACATAACTCGTTTCAATAACGAGAAGTTGGAAGTCATAGATTATGAAGAAAAGACAGCAATCACTGCTCTGATGAGTGGTTTGCTGCCTAACAAGCTGTACTACACTTTGGCCAAAGATCCACCTAAAAATATGTCGGAGTTGATGGCAAAGGCGGCCAAAATCATGAATGCCGAGGAGGCTATGGCTGCGAAGAAGAATATGGACAAAGAAGTTAAAGTTGAGGTCGACAATTCTAAGAAGAAAGATCAGAAAGGTAATGGTGGTGATAAACATTCCAGGAATAACAGGATGAAGTTGGAAGTCCTAAAGAAGTATGATAATTATACTCCATTGAAAATGGGTATTAATCATGTTTTGGAAGAAATCAGGAATAACGAGGAAATCAAGTGGCCAGAGAAACTGAAGACAAATCCCGACCTGAGGAATAAAGACAAATATTGTGAGTTTCACAAAGATCATGGCCATATGACCAAAAATTGTATAGCCCTTCAGAACGAGATTGAAACACTCATCCGAAGAGGAAAATTATCAAAGTATGTAGATCGCAGAGGTGAAAGGAAGAATGATGATAGAATTAGAGAGAGATCTAGATCTCCTCGTCGTGCAGAGGATAAAAAGAAGAGGGACCATGAAGAGGATCCAGATGATGACCTCGATCTTCCCAAGAAACCAAGGTTACCTGAACGAGAGGTATTTTCCATACGTTTTGGATCACTTGATTGTAATGTTATTACAGGAGGAGATGCAGGAGGAGGAGACCTTACTGCAGAAAGAAAAGCTTACCTCGGAGAGGCTCAAGCTTGTTCATACATTCAGCGAATAAACCTGGCCGAGGATGATCGTCCGAGGAAGGTAAACAAAGAGAAGCTAGTGATTGGTTTTTCAAAAAACGACCTGGCAGGTGTTCTTTACCCTCATGATGATCCTTTGGTGATCAAAATGAGGATGAAGGATGTGATCATTTCAAGGTTGTTAGTAGACAATGGTAGTTCGGCAGACATCATGTACTATTCATGCTTTGATAGCTTGAATTTAAAATTATCTCAATTGGAACCTTATCACAGACCCCTTCTGGGTTTTGCTGGCGAGAAAGTTTTTCCACTTGGGACGATCAAGTTGGATATACTCATTGGAACTTGGCCTGCTTGTCGAACAGAAAGAATACGCTTCTTTGTGATGGATAAGAATGTGCAGTCCGCCTACAACATCATCATGGGAAGAGTTGGATTGAAGAAGTTCGAAGCAGTTCCATCTACAGTACATCAATGTTTGAAATTCCCAACGAATTTTGGAGTAGGAATTATGAAAGGTGATCAAAAAGTAGCTCGAGAATGCTATTATTCGTCTGCCGAGCAAGAAGAACTTGAAGAATCAAGGAAAAAGACTACTACTTATCAAGTGGAGGAGAGCACAGAAATTGAAACTCTTGACCCTAGGGATGAATCTCAACTCGTAAAAGGGCAGGTTGTGGAATCTACAGAAATTGTTATCCTGGACGACGAGCATCCTGAACGAGTAACTCAGATAGGATCGTCGTTGGATGTTTCAATAAAACAAGATTTGATAACTTTCTTGAGAAATAGGAAGAATACTTTTGCTTGGAGTCATGAAGACATGCCAGGTATAGATCCAAACTTTTTATGTCATGAGCTCAACGTGAATAAGGAGATCAAGCCTGTGAAGCAAAGAAGAAGAGTGTTTAGTCCCGAGAAGAACCAGGCCATACAAGAGGAGGTCGAGAAACTCTAGAAAGCCCAATTCATTGAAGATGTGAAATATCCAGATTGGTTGGCAAATGTGGTGATGGTAAAGAAGAAGAACAACAAATGGAGAATGTGTGTTGATTTTACTGATCTCAACAAGGCATGTCCAAAAGATCATTTTCCATTGCCCAGAATTGATCAACTAGTGAATGCTACCTCGGGACACGAGCTACTCAGCTTCATGGATGCTTATTCTGGCTACAACCAGATCAAAATGAAACCTGAAGACAGGGAAAGTACTTCTTTTATTACCCCAAGGGGAACTTATTGTTATAATGTTATGCCTTTTGGTTTAAAAAATGCAGGTGCAACATATCAGCGGTTGATGAACAAGGTTTTTACCGAACAAATCAGCCGCAATATGGAGGTCTATGTCGACGACATGCTCACCAAAAGCAAGAGAGCTGCAGATCATTTGGTTGACTTGAGTCAAACTTTTGATCAACTGGATAAATACCAGATGAAGCTCAACCCGACGAAGTGTACCTTTGGAGTACGAGAAGGAATGTTCCTCGGATACATCGTCAACCAGCGAGGTATTGAGGCAAATCCAGAAAAGATCAAGGCTCTTTTAGGGCTGCGATCTCCGACGACGAAGAAAGAAGTGCAGAGTCTTACCGGACGGGTTGCAGCACTCAACAGATTTGTATCCCGAGCAACTGATAAATGCCTCCCATTCTTCAAAACACTGCGAAAAAGTTTTGAGTGGACTGATGAATGTGAGAAAGCCTTTCAAGATTTGAAGAAGTATTTGGGAGCCCCACCATTGTTGTCTAGGCCAATAACTGGAGAGACGTTGTACTTGTATTTGGCAGTATCAGAAAATGCAGTTAGCTCGGCATTGATCAGATTGGAGAATGGAGTCCAGAAGCCAATTTATTACACAAGCAAGGCCTTCCGAGGTGCGGAAATCAGATACCCAAAGCTGGAAAAATTGGCACTGGCATTAATTGAAGCAAGTAGAAGAATGAGGCCATACTTCCAGGCCCATACCATCATTGTGTATACCGACATGCCATTAAGACAAGCCCTTCACAAGCCAGAAAAATCAGGAAGATTGATGTACTGGGCAATAGAGCTCGGTGAATATGATATTGTGTATGAACCCAGATCATCGTTGAAGGGGCAAGCCGTGGCAGATTTTATAGCAGAGTTCACATACCCTGATACCCCCGAGGAGCAAAAGGTGCTTGCTGACCTACCTGTGGACGATACAGGATCAACAGACACAGATCCAGACCAACCAAGGTTGGTAAAAGGACTTGTGGATGTAGAAAAATCATCATATTCAAACCCCGACCAACTCCGGTTGGAAGAAGGGCGCGAACAAATGACCAACAAGAAACGAAGGATACCCGGGGATGATGAAAGAAAACAGATGATATTTCACCGAGGAACTCTAACAGATAAGAAATTTGAAGACAAGTTACATACATGGAGATTATATGTAGATGGATCATCTTGCACGGCTGGTTGTGGAGCAGGGATTGTTTTAAACTCTCCAGACGATATTGACATGGAGTATGCCTTGAGATTCCAATTCAAAGCTTCCAATAATGAGGCTGAATATGAGGCTATGATAGCAGGTTTTCATTTGGCGAAAGTTATGGAGGCACGACAAGTAATTGTTTTCAGTGATTCTCAATTAATTGTGAATCAAATGATGGGAATATATGCAGTGAAGGGAGAGTTAATGGTGAAGTACCATGCAAAAGTGATGAAGTTATTAACAGAATTTGATGCTATTCAATTGGTAAGGATACCGAGAATGGAGAATGCTAGAGCAGACGCATTGGCCCGACTAGCGTCAGCTACGCGCACCGAGCTGCGAAGAACAATACCAATTGAAGTATTAGAAAGTCGGAGCATAGAAGAAGATCTGACGGTGAAGATTATTACCCTTGATTTAGGACCATCTTGGATGGATCCTATCAGAGCATACATTGAAGAAGGAGAATTGCCGGAGGACAAACTAGCTGCCAAGAAATTGAAGTATAAAGTTGCTCGGTATGTGTTAACTAATGGTGTTTTGTACAGACGAGGAATTATGGCAGGTTTGCAGAGATGTGTGCATCCATCAGAAGTCAAAGAATTGATTGAAGAAATTCATGAAGGATCTTGTGGAGCTCATGTCGCAGGTCGGACACTTTTGCAAAGGGTAATGACACAGGGATACTATTGGCCGACGATGAGGGCTGATTGTATAGCCTATGCTAAGAGGTGTGACAAATGCCAACGTTTTTCCTCCATCCGAAGAACTCCACAGGCATTGTTGACACCCATAACATCACCTTGGCCATTTGCCATGTGGGGAATTGATCTGGTTGGACCACTGCCAACGACCCGAGGAAGGTTCAAGTATCTCGTCGTGGCAGTAGACTATTTTACTAAGTGGGTGGAAGCTGAACCACTAATTGAGATGACGTACGAGAAGGTGTATCAGTTCATATGGAAGAATATCATTTGTCGATATGGTCTCCCCCACGCTTTCATCACAGACCATGGAACGCAATTTGATAATGAAGAATTCGCTGCCTATTGTCATCAGTCAAACGTCTTGAAGTTTCATTCAGCACCAGGCCATCCCCAAAGCAATGGACAGACTGAAGTGACGAACAGAACATTACTAAATGGGTTGAAGAAGAGGTTAAGTGAGGCTAAAGCAAATTGGATTAATGAGCTACAGTCAGTTTTGTGGGCTTACCGAACAACTTCCCGAGCAGCAACAGGAGAATCACCATATATGCTAGCATTTGGAAGTGAGGCTGTGATACCTGCCGAGTTGGGCCTACCAACACACAGGGTGTTAAATTTCAATTCTCCGATCAGTGATCTGATGAGAAGGATGGATTTGGATATGCTCGAGGAAGTCAGAGAAGAGGCAGCCATTAGGAATGCTGCTTATCAACAACGAACAGCTCTGTTTTACAACAAAAGGGTAAAGAAATGTGATATAAAAGAGGAGGATTATGTGCTAAAGAAGGTCATTCAGAAGCAGAATAAACTAGAAGCAAACTGGCATGGACCTTACCGAGTTACAGAGGTTGTTCGACCAGGAACTTACAGAATAGCAACTCTAGAAGGAGAGGAATTTAAGAACGCATGGAATGCTGAACACCTGCGCAAGTATTATCAGTGATGTCAAATGTAAAGCATTTCTTTCATTATGAATAAAACGAGGATGTTTCGCCATTTTCTTTCTGGTTGAAAGTTTTTCGGGGAATACTAGTGTAATACACTACACAACAAAAGTGCTCTAAGGAGCCAACCTCCTTTGGTTAGGAGGACAGCTCTACGGAGCAAAAGTGCTATAAGTAGCCAAGCTCCTTTGGTTAGGAGGACAGCTCTACGGAGCAAAAGTGCTATAAGTAGCCAACCTCCTTTGGTTAGGAGGACAGCTCTATGGAGCAAAAGTGCTATAAGTAGCCAACCTCCTTTGGTTAGGAGGACAGCTCTACGGAGCAAAAGTGCTATAAGTAGCCAACCTCCTTTGGTTAGGAGGACATGCTCTAAGGAGCCAAAAAAATGCTCTAAGGAGCCAAAAGTGTACACCAGCATGATCAACTACGGTTGGTAAGATAAAAATATACTCTCATATTACAACTTATGTTGGTCGGGAGGCAATATTATTACAATGAGTTCTTTGAAGAACAAAATGTTTAAAAAATACACCAAGTATAGTTGGTCGGGGATAAAAACCCAATAACTATGTAGTTGGTCGGCGAGGACAAATTATTGATCTTAGTCGGAACTTATGTTGGTCGGGAGGCAATATTATTACAATGAGTTCTTTGAAGAACAAAATGTTTAAAAAATACACCAAGTATAGTTGGTCGGGGATAAAAACCCAATAACTATGTAGTTGGTCGACGAGGACAAATTATTGATCTTAGTCGGTCGGACGCAATTTTATAATTAAACCAAGTATAGCTGGTCGGGGATAAAAAACACATCAGCTGTAATTGGTCGACAAACATTATAAAACTACCTTGGTTGGTTGGAAACAGTTTGAACAATTTACATTCATTACTTTATTGATCAACCTTGATACTTGTAAATTTTTAAGTTGGTTGATAAATAGCACGATATTGCCATCCTTTTAAATACATAGATACCTATGTACAAATATAAAGGTGTTTGATAAACACAAGACTAACAAAATTGGCAAACAGAAAATGAAAATCTTTTCATTAATCTAGAATAAATTACAAGTTACAAGAATGTACTAAATTGTTACATGGATATTACTATTCTATTCGTTTTTTCCCCTGTGCTTTAGAAACAGGTTCCTCGCCGGTAGGAGGGTCTTCTAGGCAAAGGGGAGAATTGATGAAATTAACATCTCTGAGCATTCTGACGTTCATAACAAAAGGTGTATCCAAAAGATGCTCAGGACGAGATAATTCAACTTGGGAGTGAAGGCTATAATCACCAAGGTATTTTGAAATTAGACTGCGAGGAATGGAACGAGCTGGGATCCATGCCATATCCAATTTGAAAGGTGGTACAGGCAAGTCTAATAATGATGGAGCATGATAGTCCCATAAAAAATGCCATTGCTCCAACTTTAACACACCCAATGCATTTAACCATCCTTGCTTGTAACCTTCATTGTTAGCATGTTCAATGCGAGCATCCAGATGAACGAGAGCTTCATTATATCCTGCCATCCAGAATTCCCTTTGCTGTTTATGGAATTGGAAGGTTAATCTATCCAATTGTTCATGAAGGCTTTTGGCAAAGAGATCCTTGTTATGCAAGGCAGATTTCGTCGATGCCAGCTGATCTTCCAGAGACAGATTTTTATTGGACATTTCAGTCAGAGCACGGTCTTTTACTTTCAACTGGAATGCTTGAGTTTCCAGAGTAGACTGAGTGCGAGCCTCTTCAACATTTTGGCTGAGGACTCTTCCTCGCCCCCGAGAACCTCTTCCTCGTCCCCGAGCAGTTCCAGAAATGGCAGATCTTCTTAAGTCCTCCAGCTCTTGCCTTAGTTTGGCATTTTCGACCTCTAAGAACGAGAAGCCTTCATCAGTAACTGGTATTAATGCAGTAGAAGATGAAGCAGCAGATTCATATTGAGCCAATTTTTTCTGCAAATTATTATTTTCTTGTTCCAGGATCTCGGCAATTTGTCTGCAGGCTTCAACTTCACCTTTTAGGGTCCTTTCCCTAATATCATATGCAGCAATGATCTTCTTATGGCCTGTTTCAGAAGAAAGTTGTTGGTATCTATTTTCATAATCTTTGTGTAACAAAGCCATTGATTCATTGTGCTGACCTTGGAGATCCTCTAAGGAACAATGCAGCTCTTCAATCAGGTCATAATAAGCGACATTGTTGGCCACAGCTCGGTCGAGTAAATCTTTCAAGTACCGATAAGCCTCAATAGCCTGCTCTGAAGCACCATGACCAAGGATATCAGCAATTTCCAATGTACTAAGGTCTGTATGACCAGCCTTATAGTATTGATGACATTGCTGCATCAGCTCGGTATCATGTGAAGAGATCAATTCCATTCTAGCAACAAACTAAGGACGAGAAAAAGACAACAATTAACAAAAACAAGTTATCAACAACAGAGATAAGCAAAGATATATTTTATTAGATCATCAAAAAGTTACATTGTTCGATTACAAGGAAATACAGAAATGCTACCGAACAACTTCACACCTTTTCCTTGTCTCCCAAGACTTTCTCGGGAGGCTGGGACGAGGAGCTCGGTTGCTCGGTGGTAACAACAGCTTGATCGGTAGGAATCTTCTCGGGAGGAGGAGGCATGGAAGAAACGTCCTCGGTGGCAGAGGGTTGAGAGGCAGAAACTTGATCGCCCATAGCCATAGAAGACTCATCTGAGGCAGGTTCATCTTCTTCTTCTTCCACAATTGGTGGAGGAGGACCAGGGATATGCTGTTGGAATAGCTCAGAATCGTCTTGGACCTTTAGCTCTTGCAGAGCAGCTACCCAGCCATCATGGAAGTATTTCAACTCCCCATATTGAACTTGGGATGTCATTGCAGCTATCCCTCTCTCCCATCCTTTCTCCCAACCAACACTGAAATGTTTCTTGATTGCAACTTTTCTCCTCGACTTCTCCGAGGAGAGCTTCACCTCCAATTCCTCTTTCTTAACCTTGATATCTCGCAGAGTAGATAATTCTTCCTCTGCCTTTTTCAACTTATCATCAGAATCCTGATGTTTAACCTCCAAAACTTTAACTTTCTCCTCCAAGTTCTTGGAGGTTTCGGCCATTTTCGCCTTCTCAGCCTCAGCCACAGCCAGCTTTTTCTCCCAAACAGTTTTCTCCTCGATGTACTGTTGGCAAGATTCCTTCACAGATTGGGCTAAACCCAACAAAGCATCGTCAACATCGGACGAGGAACTGGAAGCTTTAATAACTTGATCTTTCTTCACGATGGTATTGAAGCAGTTCACCAGCTGAAAGATAAGAAAAACAATAAAGTCAACACAAATACAAGAATTCAAGAAAAAGAAAGAAAGACCAAAGGAGTGAGAAATTTACTGAAGAAAGATGACGAGCAGCTAGGGATGTCAGTGTATCCCTAGGAATTTTTTCATCAACCCCGAGAACCTCGGGTATAACTGAGCTCATTGAAGAACTCGGAAGAATGATGTTTGAAACACTACTACCACCAATGGGTAGAGAAGATGCAGTTCCAGCAAGATTAACTGAGGATGATTTCCTCAATCTCTTCAAAGGAGGGTCAGCAGCATCAACCAAGGAAGAAGTCTTGGTCGGAGAGATTGTAATTACATCAGCAGGAGCATTTTTCTTGCTCGGGGCCACTGGGGGCTTCTCAGCAGCTTTGGAGGACCCAGCATCTACTTTTTTAGTCCCTTCTGGGACATCAATTTTGCCTTTCTGGGCTCCAACAGCAGAAGAAATTTCACCAAATAGAGCAGGAGGAGCTCTTTTCTTGCCCATTCTCTGAGATAGGGGGATATGAGAATCTGAAGATGAACTTTCTGGTGTTGAAGCTGGTTCAACAGGGCGAGCAGTATAAGAGGTTGTGTAACTCTTATACTGTAGTAAATATGAAGCAGATCTAATATGCTCGTCAGCAATGGTCTTATGTAAATTCCAGATAAGTTTCAAATGCTTGATATTCACTTCTGACTCTTTTGGAGTTTTTCTTTTGCTATCAACTGCAAATAAATACATAATGGAATATCAGTCATACATTTTGTCAAACATGATGAAAGCATAATTTCATAAGTAAAATAAAATGAAAAATAAACCTATCCCATTGCCGTATGGGGGGCATCTGGGACCGTTGTATACTTCATTCCCAGATAAAGGCGCATGTTGCCAATTTTTTATGACCAACCCATGCTCAAAATAATCCCTATTTGAGTCAGGGAGATTAACTACAAGAGCCCTATTCAAATACCTAGTTTTTAAATAATAAATATTATCTAGAACAGCCCATTTATAACAAAACATAATTTCAGGGATCCCAATACGAGCCCCATGAGTTAGATTTAATTTGTGCACCCCGTTAATTATTCTCCATAAATTGGGGGCTATTTTTGCAGGAACAAGATCAAAATATTGACAAAACTCAAGACATAATGGGTTTGGTGGAAAGGAAAAACCGCATTCAGCAACAAAAAGACTGGGGAACCAATGTCCCTCAGCCAATCGAAAGTAATCTAAAGGCTCAGAAAGAACCTCTAGAGTTACCCACGAAGGAATGGAAAAATCAGAACGGAATTTCTCAATAGACTCCACAATATAAACCATATTGAATAAAAGAGATACAGAAGAAAGAAAGAAGATCTTACAGAAAGAAAGGAGATGTGTTGACAACGAACGGAAACAAGGATGAACGCACAAGAGAAGAAGAGAATAGAAAGCTTGAATGCAGAGAATGAAAAACGTAGACGACGGTATGGTTACCAAAGAAGTTTAAATACTTTGCATTGGGAAGCGGCGAAAGAAATGATTACCCTAAAAGAAACTACTAAACTTCCGGCGGCTAAGAGGACAAAATTTGCACGAATATCAAAGCGCTTATAAAAAAGGCGGAAACTGCGAAATAAGAAGGAAATTTGAATACAATGTTCCTGAAACCCGGGAAGGACATTTAATATTGCCATATACCGAGAAAGAATGTTCCATACTCTTCAAAGTTCAAAATATGAAACATTGGGGGCTTCTGTTGATACCAAAATTAATATGCTGATGTGGACGAATAAGACAAAGACACGTGTCAATCTACGTGGCACAATAGCATCGAGGAAGATCATTTCCCGACCAACCATGCTTCTTTCCGAGCAACGAGAATACGCCGAGGAACTCTATCACACCGAGGAACTCTAACACACCGAGGAACTCCATAGCACCGAGGTACTCTAATGTTCCGAGGAACTCCTGATCAGCGAACAGCTATGGCGGTCCGAGCTGCATCTCGGTCGTATCATTAATTGCCAGATAATCAACAGTTCAGATATTCATTGAATGCTTATATTCTTGGCACGCATTCTGCATTAAATGTATTACCCTTTCATATGTATGCCATTTAATGTATCGAACCTTTCATGTACAGCCTCAAGTCTATAAATACCTTGTATCATCCTCATTCAAGGGGAGGGGAATTTCTTGAGAGAATTTGTAATCAAGAATTCCACAAACACTCAGCAATAACATAACAGTGGACGTAGGCTTTATTCCTAGCCGAACCACTTTAAAAATCTCTTTCTTATTTATTTATCTGTGATTGAATAATTAGAGCGATCTAGTTTTTTACATCAACACCTATAGTGAATTGGTATGAATTATGGTAAGCAAATTCGACCAAGGGAACGTATTATTCCCAACCTCCTTTGAAATCAAGTACACGCATTCTGAGCATATCCTCCAACATTTGGTTGACTCTTTCTGTCTGTCCATCTGTTTGAGGGTGGTAAAAGGTACTCAACTTTAATTCGGTTCCAATCGCTTCTTGGAAACTTTGCCAAAAGTGGGAAACAAAAATCTTATCTCGATCGGAGACTATATTAATGGAAACCCCATGGAGTCTAACAATCTCTGTAATAAATAGCCGGGCATAAGGGGGCGTATTATAATCTGTACGTACCAGTAGGAAATGTGCTGACTTAGTTAAATGATCAACGATAACCCAAATGGAATCATGACCGCTTTGTGACGTTGGCAATCCCGTGATGAAATACATCGAGATGCTTTCCCACTTCCATACTGGTATTTCCAAGGGTTGTAGCAATCCCATCGATTATTGATGGTCTACTTTCACCAACTGATAAGTAGTACATTGGGAAACAAATTCAGAGATATCCCGTTTCATACCCACCCACCAATATTGACGGTGCATGTCTTGGTACATCTTGTCCCCACCAGGATGTACTACAAATTTGGACCCATGAGATTCTGTCATTACGGCTCGTCTTAAACCTCCCTCATCCGGGACAATAAGTCTCCCGTGGAAATGCAATCCACCCTCCAAACTTATAGAGTAGGATTCCGCTCCCTCGGTTAGTAACTGGAGTATACGATCTTGACACTCATTGTCCCTTCCTTGAGCTTCCACAAATCTTTCCACTATCGTAGGCGTGATGGTCAACACCGATAAAAATGCTCTTGCTACCACATCCTCCTGGCTAAGCTCTTTCCATTTAGCCTTCCATACCCGTGCTAACTCCCCCTCAGGTTTTTGACTCAACGCATTCGCCACTACATTATCCTTACATGGGTGATAATGAATATCAAATTGGTAGTCTTTTACAAACTCCAACCACCGACGTTGTCGCATATTCAAATCTTTTTACGAGAATAAATATTACAACGATTTGTGGTCCGTGAAAAGACAATTTCTCTCCCAGGAGGTAATGTCACCAGATTTTCAAGGCGTATACCACGACGGCAAGTTCCAGTTCATGTACTAGATAATTATTTTCATGGGGCTTGAGCTTGCGAGAAGCATAAGTAATAGCCCGATGCTCTTGCTGTAACACACCTCCTAACCCTTGCAGAGATGCGTTAGTAAAGACCAAATATTCCACCTCCAGCCTCGGTAATGCAAGTACTGGATCAGAAGTCAACTTATCTTTCAACTCATCAAAAGCTAGTTGACAAGAATCATCCCAAACAAACATCACTCCCTTCCAAGTTAAATTTATCAAAGGGCTAGCAATTTTAGAAAAACCCTTAATAAATCGGCGGTAATCGCCAGCCAAACCCAGAAAACTGCGAATCTCAGTAGGTGTCGTGGGCTGACCCCATTTCCTCACCACAACAACTTTACTTGGATCTACGAAATACCCTGAGTTGTCACAATATGACCCAGAAACCGCACTTCCTACAGCCAAACCCCACATTTCTCAAACTTGGCATATAACTGATGATCCCGTAGCGTTTTCAGGATCAATCGTAAATGCTTAGCATGATCGGCTTCAGTCTGAGAATAAACTAGGATGTCATCAATAAACATGATAACAAACGGGTCCAGAAAGTCTCGAGACACTCTATTCATAAGGTCCATAAACACTACAGGAGCATTGGTTAGCCTGAAGGGCATTACCAAAAATTCATAGGACCCATATCTAGTTAAGAACGCTGTTTTGGACACGTCTTGCTCTCGTATCCACGGTTGGTGATACCCCATCCTCAAATATATTTTAGAGAAGAACGATTCTCCCCTAAGTTGATCAAATAAATCATCAATCCGAGGTAGTGGGTATTTGTTCCTGATGGTAACCTTGTTCAATTTTCGATAATCTACACACAACCGGAGGGAACCATCTCTCTTCTTCACAAATAATACAGGAGCTCCCCATATTGACGTACTACACCTAATAAACCCCTACTCTAACAACTTCTGAATCTGATCTCTTAACTCCCTCATTTTAACAGGAGCCATACGGTACGGAGCCCTAGCAATCGGCCACGTTCGTGGTGCTAAATCAATCACAAACTCAATCTCCCGACTTGGAAGTAAACCCAGTATCTCTCAAAAAACATCCTCAAAGTCTCTCACAACGAGAATCAAATCTAGGGAAATGACTATATCACGAGAAGCCTCCTCCGCAATGCAATACAGATACGTGCTAGAACCTCCCTCAGAAAGAGGCATAGCTACAAGAAACATCTCTTACCCCGGGATGGCAAAGACTATACTCTTCCCATAACAATTTACTATCGCACGATATTTTACTATCCAATCCATACCCAGGATTACATCATACCCGACCATATCTAGGACGAGTAAATCGGCCTCAAAACACAAATTACCAAGATTTATTTCTTCTCTTTTACAAATAAAGAAAATGAGTGAACCATCACCCATAGAATATTTAACACTGGTAAAAGTACTTTTCGCAGACTTAATTAACTCCCTCGATTGAGCAAAACTTACAGAAATAAACGAGTGCGTTACGCCCGTATCAAATAACACACGACCCATATGCCCCTGAATATGAAACTTACCCTCGATAGCTCGCAGCGCAATGGGGCTGAAGGAAGTAAAGCATCCTGAAAATGGTAAACACACCCATACTGTAATTGCCCCTGCTGTGAAGGGGCGATTGGAATAGGTGGTGGTGGCAGTAGATGTGCGTGCTGATGCTGTGGAACTCTAAGCAACTGTCCCCCAATTAACTGGGGACAAGCCCTCTTAAAGTGACCCATTTCCCCACATTGGAAACAACGGCCCGCCATTTTTTCCTGATAACGGACCCTATTATTTTGGAATTACCCCATGCCTTGACCCGGATAGCCTCGACACCCATTATTACCCCAACCTGCCTAGCCTTGCTGGCCCACCTGATGTTGCTACTGCTGGGCACCCTGACCGTGTCGAAAATCGCTACCACCAAAATTAAAGCCCCCAAAATGTTGTCTCTTGGACAAATCCCCTTGCTGGGCGTCCCTTTCCTTCTGCCCATTTTTCGAAGGTTGAGACGAGGGTAGTGCTCCTCCAGCACCATTGCCTCCCTACTTACTAGGATGCCCCAACACTAAAACCTTCTTACCACCTTGAACATGCAGACGATGATCTTGACTATGAAGCAATGCGGCATTAATTACATCACCAAATGTTTGTAAAGATGGGCTTCCCAGTAAATCTTGTCGTATTCTCTAATGCAAACCTCCAATAAACTTTGAGATCCTCCTCTCCTCTGGAACTACCTCATCCAACACAAAACTAGTCAGACGAGTAAATTCCTCCTCGTAATCTGCCACAGAACGTTCACCTTGGACTACATCTTGAAGTTTCCTCTTCATCTCCTTTTGGACTGCGAGAGGAAAATACTTTCGATCGACTAAAACCTAAAAATTTGATATAATCATAGTATCCCTCTGCTCTGGTGTGGATACCGACTCCCACCAGTGTAAGGCTGCTCCAACCAATTTAAAAGTAGCATGGATTTGCTTTCGTTCCTCACTACAATCTACCATGCGAAGATGACGCTGCATATCCTTCTTCTATTGGTTTGTGACTATTACATCGAAACCACCCTGGAATTCTGGGGTATGACCCTTCAAGAAAGATTCTCTGACTCTTTACCACGGGGAAGGTCCCACATGGGCTTGCACCTCTTGAACTATCGATTATTGGGCTTGAGGAAACTGTTGAGCCATGGCAGTCATTGCAGCATTGATCGCCTGGGCGACAATATTAGCTACCTCCACGGCATTAATAATTCCTTGCCATGGAAGTGGAGGTTCTACATTATCTTCTACAGCTCTATTTCTCCTCGCTGGGCGACCTCTTTTCGGCGGCATCTGAGACGAAGAAATAACTAAATCGGAATATAATTTAAAATAATTTATCTTCGCCGAATATCGTATACATATACAAACAAAATAATCCTAACAATAGGGCTCTACATTAAATAACGCTCCGGTAGAACGTGATAAGTCCGCATCGATCCTAAGAACTCTAGAACCTGATGCTTTGATGCCATATGTGACACCCCGTTTATTAAAATAAGAGGCGGCCAGCCCGATATTCTAATTAATACAGGAATCATAGATGGTACATTCTTAGCATCACTATCGTTAAAATGAATATACGAGATAACCACCAATTATTTTAGAAAATGGATGTCAAATTAGTTGTAAGTTTAAAGAAAATCCTTTTGACAATCCAATTTAAAAAGATAGTGGAAAGTAATACCAACAAGTAACTATACATGCATTCACCATATAATAACCGAATAGGTTGTCGGTTAACAGGCCAATACAAGTAGGTTACACCGAGTATTAAAATGAATATCATAATATATTTAACAAGTACAAAAACTTGGGCGACGCGCCCGAATGTGTAAACTGATCATAGATAGAGTACAAAAATATCGAAGCGTCTATAACAAATATCCAACAACATCCGTAAAATGGTATATCTCCGTGGGACTTGGATGGAAGGGTCATTACGAGCGTCCTTGCGGCGGAGCACCTGGGCGTGAGGAGAATTCATGCAAAAACAAGAGATATAAATAGGTCAGGGCCCAAGTTTGATATGATAACCATGTGGATAAAATGTATTAAAGATGAATATCAAATCATCATGAATAACCTTATCTCGCTCTCCAACAATTTATAATAATAGTCCCCACCTCTCAATCTAAATGTACAACCTAGCGCAATAGTAAATGACAATGATGAATATTCATTTAGGAATGAAAATATGACTCAATTTCACTTAATAAGATTTCATTTCAGTTATGCTCATTATGACTACACAAGTCTATTCCTCATTAGGAAACTTATTCCCAAAACAGTTAATTTCATAAAATGATTCACCATTTATAAATACCACTTTCATAGGAATAGTTATACTCACGACATATAACGATTCTAAGACCATCCTTCCATGAATCACCCCACTGGATGCTCCCCTAAATAGCTATCATCTTCCAGGGCCTATCACCAAGACAACCTGGGCATCCTAAATCACATGACGTTGGCAAGCGGCCATACACCTTCGACAGTGAGTCATAACCATACCCGGAATTACCTCATTTCGAAAATAACAACACAATATATAATAACCTATCCTATGGCCGAGGACTATATTCACCCTGCATTTACTAGCCAGGGGACTTCACCTCAAGTGCGTAACTTCCCTTATGATAACATTTAGAGAGGTATGTTGATGCAATTTACCATTCACAAAATATGCCAATTTATAAAGTACATTACATTTTATCCGGAGCCATAAGCTTTTCATGTCGTATTTTATAAGCCACAATGTTTAATTAGTTTCCACATTAGTCTCCAAGAAACTTAATGACAAACCTATGATATTACTTCAACCCAATTCTAGAAGTCCACAATTATATCACTCTATCACCCTCTAGCCCTAGACTAGTTCAATATGTAAAAATAATTCCTTACCTTCCTCTAACAACTAACTAAATTAATTCCCGATCGAAGCCCCAACTCTCATTTCTAGCTTATTACCAAAAAATAGACTCAAATACTCTAGTTTTACTTCATTCAAGAAAGTTCCTAAGTCCCTACCTTAAAAGAACGAAACTAGAGAAAACTAAAGATTCCGGGTGAAAAACAGGGGACCGATCGACCGGCCCCTGACCCCCGATCGACCGTGCCTAAGAGGTTTTGTCTAATAAGAAATGCAGTGAGATCAAATCTGGAAGCCCGATTGATCGGTCATTAGACTGCGGTCAACCGTGCCTTAAAAATATACCTATCAAGAAAAGCAGTGTGCTTTTCCCTTAAGGCCCGGTCGACCGGGCTTTGGACCGCAGTCGATTTCGCTCACCAGACCCGCAGATCTAACTTCTTCTAAAACACAAAATCCAAAACCCTAGCCCCATATCCTTCCACTCCCTTCATTCTCATCAACCAACAACATAAGCCCAACCTTCCTACACATCAATAAACCAATATATCCAATTCATTCATACAAACATCAAAAATTAAAGGTTAAAATCTAAAATTCATCAAAACCTACTATTAACACAATTCTATACACAATTATCACTACAAGTTATCCACATAATATCATATAATTGCAAGTAAAAACTTGCCTTAAAGATGAAATCTTGGATTGTCTTCCGATAGATACAAGATCAAGCTCAATTTTTTCAATTTTCTTCCCTCTCTCTCCTTTTCTCCACAATTCTCTTTCTTTCTCCTTCTCTCTAGGTTTAGGAACATATAATTCGGGATAAAAGGGGTTTAAAGACTTAAATGTTCTTTTAACACTAAACTCCGTATTTAAATGTTATTACACCCTTAAAACGACTCGTAACTACATAATTAAGCCATAACCTGTCAAAAGTGCTCAAAACTCAAAAATACAATATGGCACTTATTTTGACTATCTCAACTATTTCAGGACTAACCGCGCCCTCTAAATTGACATCCGGAATAATAAAAATCATTCCATATTCCAACATCATTTTAAACCATAAATGTCGTTTAAAGCACAACGACACTATAAAACATAACATGATGCTATTTACATTTTCATAACAGTAAATATCATCTTTTAAATCACTTAATATTTACTCCAACTTCTATCATTTTATATAATTACCTCACATGGAAAATCTATATAAAAATAATTACTCAAAAATAAGGGTTATTACATGTGTTTTCTTTTTTTACCTCCATAATATTATGCTTTTGGTTTGACATGCCTTATTATTTCCTTGATATTGTCTTTCACATTTAAGTGCATCTAGTTAGCGTGGTTTTCTTTCCTCGTTATTTTTTGTTCAGCTATGATAATCAGCGTCTATTTGTTTGTTACCAGACACAATAAAATCTGCTTTGATTCAGAGTTGTTATTTTTTATTCAGCTATGATAATCAGCATCTATTCGTGCACTGAAAATTATTAGTTTTTCCCTTTTAAACTGAGATGCTATTTGTAGTGTGACTTTTCTGTTGTCCCTCATAATGTGTAAACATGTTGTCGATCGAGGTCATGGCCAGTGGCCTGTTTCTCCGTATCAATATTACAGATTTAAGAGACCCTCATTTGCTCCTCCACATCGTCAATCGATCAGGTCAGCTGAGGCATCTTCAAATTGCATTTTTTTATAGTTCATTCTTTGAAAATATGATTGAAGCTGTTAAAAAACTACCACTAATAGAGTAACTTCACCTTATGGACCTTGATATTTCAAAAGAATATATTGAATCTGACATACATGTATTTAACGTTTCTTTTCTATTTTTCAAATATTTTATATCGTTAAGCCTCAAAAGCCTCCAGCCTCTTAACGTAATTTTCTTATTACTTTGATTTTTTAACTTTAAAAGTAGATGTGTCTAGCACCTAGCACCGTATACAACTATATAACTAACTCATTCAAAAACTCCCTTGCACACTGCACGTTTTTAGGCTCTCTATCTCTCCCTCTTTTCTATTCACTCTCCATTGTTTCTACAAATTGTGTTCAAACTATATTTTGAATTTTGTCATTTAGTGCGTTTACTGTTTTATGTGATTTTTTTTTGCCTTAAATGTTGTAATTTATATTGGTGATTTAAATTCCCAGCGGTTAAATATAATATTTGTGATTTAGAAGTAAGTTCATTCGGGCAAAATGTCAAGATCCGTTTTTAGAAAACATCATTTTTTTCAGGTGTTGAAAGTAATATGTAAGGATTTTTTTACCATTTCAATGAAACACTTCGTTCTTTCTCCAAGAACTATTTCTCATATCAACTAACCCATCGCAGTGCTCGATACTGTCTCCACAAATGACGATACCTTTGATATCACTGTGAGCCACTATACAAAGTCGAGCATCCTAATAATATGGGATCTATTACAATAAGAATCATCTCACTCTCTTCAGTATAGGTCTGTATATACCTGTTAATATTCGGTTTATTTATATTTTACTGTTCATATTATTGAGTAAAAAACATTTTTCATGTTTGAACAAATCTGGAGTAGGATTGGTAAACTATTCACTCCTAACCCTTTATATGGGCTAAGTTACTATTGTGTTTTAGGTCTTAATGTTGGAAAAGTTTTAAGTTCCCTTTTTTCAGGTGTGTTTGGTGAGGCATCTTGTCGAGATCATCTCGGTGATGAGAAGAATAATTGAAGGAGATGCCTTTGTGAGAATTAGGGAAAGATTGTTTTAATTGTAACAGAACGTTATCACTTTGGAAAGCCGGATGGACTGAAAGTTAGTTAGGCAGTTGTAATTGAGTTAGACATTTATCACTTCAAAGAGAAGTCATTATTTACAAGTAATGGTATGGTTCCTAGATTTAGGACATCACAAATGTTATGATAGTGGTGCCACATGCAGTGGAATGTGGTACTACGATCATTTCCAGAGCATATGGTACCCCACTAATAGGAACAATATAATTACTCTTATATCACTTTTAAGTAACGTCAACGGAATGAAGAACAAACTAATCCAACAAGAATAATAACAAAACAAACAAGGCTCGCAGACCGAACAAACACAGCTCCAAATTACCCAAACAAAAAAAAATCAAAACACCTAGGTCAAATCAAGAAGCAAACACCACATTGTGGGACACTTAAGGTATGTCAAATCTTGGGAAAATAATTATTTAAGGTACACAAAAGATTTGTCAGCTTGAAACTTGATTATTTGGATGCCCTCGAGTGGTATTCCGTTGTGTAAAACAGATATAAAGCTGAAAAAAGAAGATGATATGCATTAGTACTACTTGTATGTTTCCACCAAATCATATTAAATATTTTATTGAAAATTTTACATAAGCTTATTGGTCGCATTTCATTAAACTTTTGAGGATGTTGAGTAATGCTAACACAAAATCATTTCACATTGAGTTGAGTTCAGTAGTTAACTTTTAATGTTTTATAATTATAAAGAATAATCAAGATTCAAAGCGAAAGGCAAGGGAAGTACAAGTTTAACCACCGCTTAAGCAAAAAATGATATGTTGGTCTTACTGCGGAGCTAGAATGTTTTAGTAAATGAAATTAATTATTTCATATTATGATAAGACGTAGTAAAAAATAGAATTAAGATAGTTTTTTTGTGTGATTTCTATTTATAGAAAAAAGAAATGGGTACTTCCTTTAAAGAAGATAGAAGTTTCTTATGGGTGAAAGCTCGTGAGAAAAATGATGATCATTATCCAGATGATGACACGAAATCAGTGGCTGAGTAAATAGTGAGTTTTCTTATGTAAACCCCATAAATATTTACTATGTGTTTCATGACTAACTTGGATTTATTGTATGCTTTTTTCAGATTGCGTTACAAGAACAAGCTGAGGTTGGAAGCCTTTTTATTGAAGGAAGTTATAATATCCTTACATTGGTGTTGGGTACTCCCGAGCACTCTGGTCGGATTAGAGGTGTAATTTTTGGGGTTACCCAGATAATATATTTTAAACACCTGAGATGTGGATCAAAAATATATACAAATAAATTACGGGAGAAATATAAAGAGCAGTGCATAAAACAAAGAATTGGAGGAAAGGTTGAAAGAGTTGGAGAAAAAAGAAATTACAGATCCCTTATCAGATGAAATTGCCTCAAATACAGATGAAAGTGCATCACTTCATTCAAAGGTAATTGAAAAAAATAGGATTTTTTATCATATTTATAAAACAAATTTATATTTGTAAATATTTTGTCTAATTTTGATTCTACTCATAGCTCCATGTTATGGTGATCCAAAGAAATAGACAATAGTGTTGCACTTTAAATCTAATATTGAAAAGGTATCATCATTGGCTCAATCTTATACGCATCAATTGTTTTAAGACAATACTCCGGTTATTATAAATTTTATTTTCTATCATTAATTATCATAGCTTAAAGCTAATGGAAATCCAAAGATTCCACACTAGGGCCATGCCCCATATCTAATATTGTGAAGGTATTTACCACGAGTCATTTTTTTCTTCAAAAATTTATATTAGAAAACTTTTAGTTATTAAAAAATATTTTTCTATCATTGATGATCATAGCTCAAAGCTCATGAAAACCAAGCAATTCAATCAACAAAGACACATCCGACATCTAATATTGGAAAGGCATTATCATGGCTCAAATTTTTACAATTCAAATATTTATTTGAGTAAAATACTACAGTTCTGATAAAACCTATAGATGAAACCCATAGGTGTCACAATTATTGTTGCATACATGAGGTATGAAATCCATAGATGTAATAATTGTTGTTGGAAATATATCATCATTGCTCAAATTTTTACGTTTCAAATATTTATTTGAGTAAAATATGCTTCAAGAATAACTTGTTTGAGTTTTGTGCGATGAAACCCATAGATGTCACAAATATTGTTGCATACAAGAGGTATGGGATTAAAATTATTTTCAATCACTCACTAATTTTTCCATAACATTTATTTATTTTCTTATGTAGGCACTATATGATAAGTTTTCAAGCTCTCGAGAAAATATTAAATTTATCAATCCTTCATCCATTAGTGCTACCTACGATATGAATCTATCTAAATTTCTCACTAAAATATTGGAATATGCAAGCAACATTCATATATATTTTGTTCCTTACAACCTTCAAGAAATGTGAGTATTAATTGATTTTGTTACATTTTAACATTTTGACTATTAATTATTTATATATAATGTATTCGTGTTATATTCTTTTGTAGTTTTCATTGAGTTTTTATTGTCATTAATTGCTCTTTGATGAATGTTTATTGGTTGGCCCCTTTGTGTCACCCAAGCAATGAAGCAACTAAGTTTTATTTGAATGCGTGGGTAAAATTTCATCTCTACTTTGGTCGAGTGTAATTAATCATAAAATTCTTGTCTTGTAGTTGGATCATTCCATTAGCTCTTAATGGAAATAAATGACTCGCAATACCACATTGGAAGGATGTAAAGGTAAATAAATATTAGTGATATTGTAGTATTTATTCCCCCTCACTTTATATTACTAACATTTTAGTTCTTGTGTCATTTAGTGCCCTAAACAACCTACGAACGTTGAGTGCGGATACTATGTGATGAAATATATGTTAACAGGGAGTCCTTATAAGTTTATTAATTCAAAGGTAATTAATTATATTTATTTCCATCATCTCTTAATATGTCTTAAAAACTCATTATTTATTATTGGATTGTTTAAGATAAGCATGTTATCTATGAAAGAGACATACACAAAGGATGAAATTGATGATGTACGAGTTGATTTCATTCAATTCATTTTAAGGCACCTCAAAGCATAGTAAGTCTCCGCCTCTTCCTCATATGCATGATATTTATATGAACTAGCTAATGATATTATGTAGTTATTTTGGTTATATGGATTTTCATAAATCGATTTCTTATTGCAAGTGATTATAATATTTCCTTTATTTTTTTGTAGATTTATGGAAAGTGGTTTTGTAAAGAAAGAATGGAGCGAACATTTGTGGTGGAATGTCGAGGACATATTTGGTTTATATTAGTTTTATTTTCACTATTTGAGATGCAAATTTTTAGTTTTAACTGATTTTGGATGGAAATGTAATTGGAACAAATACCTTTTTGAATGTATGTATTACTTTAACAGGAAAATTTTTGGATGTATATATTGATATGACAAATTTTGGAAGTAGATATTGGCATAACATGTATATATTGGTAGAAAAACTTTTGGATCTATACATTGGAATGAAAACTTTTGAATGTATATGTAGATATGACTAGTTAGAATTGATTTTGAGAACATTGGTGTTGATTTTATTTTGTAGGACAACTTTCGAATGTAATATATGGATATGTATTAAAGTGAAGCGTCGTATAAAAAAATATAGTTAGGACGCTTTTGGGCAAGTATTAAGTAGTGAGGAAATTTTTGCAACCCTTGTAAATAACGCATCTTAAAAAGTTTTATTTTTAAGACATTTTTTTTAATTGTTTGCAACTCTTGTATATAACGCATCATAAAAGACTCTATTTTTAAGACATTGTTTTAAATTTTTTTATGAAGTTGGTTTTCAAGACGCTTTTGATTATGATTAAAAGTGATGTAAATATCTTTTTATGATACTTTTTAGCCGTTGTAAAAAGACTTTTTTCTTCTAGTGTGAGATAGCCGAGTGAAAAATTGAAAATACAAAAACCTGTATAAATATTTATGTACTGTGAATAGACACATTAGCAAGAGTATAACTGAGAAGTATGCATTATTATCCACTCCATGTAAATAGTTTGGTAGAATTATACTAGAGGAATTTTGTTAAAAGAGGGGTAAAAAGGAAGTTAGGCATGGATGAGAGATGGTGTGCTCGGGTTCAGTTTTAGATATCGGGTTTATCGAGTGAGGAAGAAGGTCAATCTTTTATTAAGTTTTAATCACAGATATTTTTTCTTCAAATATGTAAGGAATCATTTGTAATTACGAATTTAAAGTTTTTAACGTTTTTACACTTATGTTAGAAAACTAAAGGTTATGCAAAAGTTATTATTGAAATGATTGATAAATTAGATAATGCGTTAAAATGTTGGAGTTTATAATACAAGGATGAGATAATAGAAGTGTTGTACGAGTTTTTGAATTAAAATAATTTATTTAACATATAAATTTACGAAAATAATGCGGTCATAAAAGTAAACAGAAAAATATGTCACTTTCGGAATTAGTGATTGCCAACCGCGTATTCCAATCATATTCACAACTGCCTATCGCAAATTCCAGAGGGGTTAATTTGAAAATCTCATTCTTCTTGTGTGGGCTCAATTTTGAGACCAATTTTATCTTTGTTATTGCATTTTTTTATTTATTAAAATCTATTTTTTATATATCTTAAATCTTCTTTTTAGATTTGATATATAAACTATCTTTTGATAAAATAATTTTAGTGTGTATTGTTTAATTTAAATATATTTGTATATTCTGATTTATAATTTACAGTCTTTGTGTATTCGATACCCAGACTGGTCACTATACTCCCATAAAGAATATAGTCAATAGTTTAGGTTTTTGTATTGAGGCGGTCAAATGAATTCAACGACTGGCATACTGACACTACGCTACTTTTCGCCCCTCAATCAGAATGGCGCCGTTGCTGGGGACTTGTTTGTTTTAGAATTTAATTAATTTTAGTATTTCGTATTATTTTCTTTCTATTTATATTCTTTGTTATCTATTTTTGTAGGACTTCTACATTTGAGCTCTAAGAAGTGCGCAACTTTTTCGGACACACATCACTTTATGGGATTTGCTATCTTGAGTTATTTGGGGCGTAAGCATATCTTATTCTAATTTTTTGGTAATCATAGTGATAATTCTCAAAATCCCCTTAAACCTATGACTTTTGGTGAATACTTGTAAAGTCAAAAACTTGAAACATCTCAAATGTCTTTAGGTGAGTATTACCAAAGTCAAGTTATGGATTACGGGAATTTTGAGAATGATTATTCCGATTTTGGGCCTCAAAATCCTTATGATAAGAGTGTTTAAACGATTTGCAATAACTTTCAAAATTCTTATATTAATGATTTTGATAGTAGTTCCGAGGATAGTTTCCAATCTTCTCATTTTCAAGAATTCGCACCTCCACCAATAACTTTGCGTGAAGGTTTGCGTATTCTTGAGAATGAAAATTTTGAAAACCGTTATTAGCAAGAAAATCGATTATTCGAATCCAATGATGATTTTTCTTTCAAGACTTTTGAAGTCGAGGAATGTTCTGAACAAAATGAGGAATTTTTGCCTACATTGGAACAAACCATTCTTCACTTGGCCCATGGTATATTAGAGATTGAAAACAAGGATGAAATGTATGTAGTATCTATTTGCAATGAAATGATTTCTTCTTTGGTGCCCAAAGAAGATTGTTTCATTGAAAATTATCTTATATCCTTTGAAACTCAATCTTCAAGCGATGATGACTCATCTCTTGAGTTTTAATTTATTTTCTCCCCTTTTCACTCTCCATTATCGAACCGATACAAGTGTTCGATGAATCGATTCAAAACTGTAAAACATTAAACCCTTTCACCGATAAAAATTACTTTCTCGAGATGCTCTTCATGAAGGCAAGTTTGCCTCCATGTCCGCTACCTCCCATTCCAATTGCAAAATCTTGGGGAGGAAATTTTGTTTTTTATCCCACGTGTATTCTTCACCCGTATAATCCAAACCCCCCATCATCCTCCGAAAACTTTTAATGGATGATGGTTTTTTTCTCTTACCGTACACATACCTTCCGTTGTTCGAACCAAATTCCTATTTTCGGAAGGTATGCATAGAATTTAGGGACCGTCAATTATCCCTCCAAATCAAATCGTTGTTTGGGCGGACCCTCAGAAATTTAAACTCCTATTTTATAGTTAATTGAGTAATTGAAATTTAGGTTGTACATAGTTAATTCTTTTTTTATTTATTTATTTCCGTATAACTTTTAGTGTAATTAGTTATTTTTTTCTCTTTTTTTATGTATGCTTGGTTCTAACAATTTTTTTAGGTTCAACGAACTGAAATTTATGGAGATTGTGTGTCTCGAACATGCGGCTGTAAAAAGCTAAAAAACTAACCCATAAAAATATTTTATTTATTTTGCACACACTCATCCGCACTTCTATGCATATATTTTCATTTTTTCATGCGCGTGTGTGTCGCCCATTGTAAATTTCATCCTTACATTAGTAATGTAGTGTATATAATTATTTTTATATATCCATACTTATTTCATCCATACTTTAATATTTTTATAATGTGTATACTTGTTTATATATATATATATCCTTATTTTAAATTTTTTGAGCCCCTCTCATTGTCCCATTACAACTAAGTGGTTTGACTGCGGGTGGGAAAAAAAATCAGGACTTGCTACTCTAAAACCTATACTAGAATACATATAAGACTTTCTTAAAATTTTGTTAAGCCAACTATTGGTCCTCTTTTGTTATGCCTACACTTGCTTCTTATTTTTATGGGAAAGGCCTGCTTGGTTCTTTTTTTTTTTAAACCTGTTTGGTTAATATTTTTAGCAAACACTTGCATATTTTTCACTCGTTGTTGCACCCCAACACATTTTTGTCACAGTGTGGTATACTTTCACCCGGTTTCACGCACTTTCACACACCATTTTAACGCGTTCACCGACTAACTTTAATTGCGCTTTACAATTTTTTTGTCTTGCTTGATGATTAGGCACATATTCTTCACATTTATTCCCTTAATTTTGGTATTTTTATGATCCCGTGCAGGGTAAATAGCTTGGATTTGTCTCAAATTTATGCTACTAACCTCTTTTGGTAAGTATTTCGTATTTTGTGTATTTCTCATGTGCTTTATAGGTATTTCATGCAAGTTAGTGCGAAGGAGAACTCAAAACAGTGAAAGAAACCAAGAAATGGAGAGTTGAAGGGCATTTTTGTAATTTTACATATATATTCCGGTGGTGGGGAAATCTAGAGAGTTTAAGAGCTCTAAGTTACAAGAACATTGGAAAAAATGGCACCCCAATCCGACCTACGGTGAAGAAGTTATGCCCATTTAAAGTTGGAGACAGAAAGTCCAAAGTTGAAATTAATTCTGGAAGCTGAAGAGACAACTCTTGAAATTTCCTGTTTAATTCATTTTTATTAGTTGTAAAACGTGGAGAGGCATGGGAAAAGTCATTTTTGAGATCTATAAAAGGTCAATCCCTATGTCATTCCAAGGGAAGTTGTTCTTAGAGAAGTTTTAGAGTTAGTTTAGCCTTCTTTTCAGTTTTTTGTAACCAAGAACTCTAGTTTGGAAATTTTGATACTATTCAAGATTGAAGTTCAATTCAAGATTCAAGTTTTAGTTTCAGATTTCTTCATTCTCCAAGTAATTTTAAATTCTCTGTTTTTACTGCTTTCGTAGTTAGTGTTATTAATTATTGCTTTCTCGTTTTCCATTCCCAAGTCTTGTTCTCAAATTTTTAGATCTAATTATGAATTCCTGCACTTTAATTTGGGAGTTTTCTTTTGTTTTCATCATGTTTAGCTAATTTGTAAGGGTTGGGATGCATGAACCCATCCCGATGTAATTTATTTATATAGGAAATAGAATTTAAATTAAATAATTGGACGAATCGTTTAAGATAATTCTACAACCATGGTAGATCTTTTAATCTCTCTTACCCTAGGTACCTGGGATGTTTAAAAATACGATGTGAGTATAATTTTCCTACACCGCTTTATATTTACCTTTTATTTTATATGATGCGGGCTAGTACCCTCATATATGTAATGCTTTGGATCTATAAAGATTGGATTCATTCCAATTTATAATTTATAATTCTAGCATTCTACACGGTAAATTACTAGGGTTAGGGGATTGTATTCCAACCTACTTTCTCATTCATCTTAATTAGTTTGCTCATGCATGCATAGTTAACTTTTTTATTTTTTCCCTCTTCAACCATCATCATTTTTTTCACTTTAATTTTAGAAGTAATAAATCGGTTAAATTCTATCAAACATTCCTTGTGGATTCGATACTCAGACTCGCCACTATACTCCTTAAGAGTGTAGTTACAAGTTTAGTTTTTTGTATTGAGGTTGGACGCCGATAACAACGACTAGCGTATTACACGGACGCTCGATTTTTCCACTCGATCAAAATGGCGTCGTTGCCGGGGAATTAGGTAGACTTTAGGTTAGGTTGGTTAATCCCGAATTTGACCTTAAAAAAAATCTCATCTCATCTTTCATAAGTTGTTCATGCAAACTCCTCTGTTGTCTCCAACCTAATTTCATGAAAATCCCCTTGCTGAAGCTAACTCTGACAATTCTCATACTACCGACGTTCCACACTTTTGAGTCAAACACTGAGTGAATTCTGAATCATTGGGTAGCAATATGTCTGTACACGGTAGTGTTGGTGTTGGTGCTGGAGAGGAAGAGATACCATATCTTCCCATGAAAGATATTTTATTTCCGGAGCGAACTGTTACCCCTGGTTGCATTTTACTCCCGTATAATGTCGGTCAGTTCCACTTTCAAAATGGGATGATTCAAATTCTTTCCACATTTCATGGTATGGATTCCGAAAAACCATATCTCCATATTTGAGAATTCGAAGATACGTGTGAGACGTTTGGTGATCAAGCCTGCCCACAAGATGTTATCCGATTAATGCTTTTCCCTTTTTCCTTAAAGGATAAAGCTAAGACCTGGCTATGGTCTCTACCCCCGAATTTTGTTCTGTCTTGGAGAGATATGCACACTAAGTTTCTCTCAAAGTTCTTTCTGCAACACAAAACCAATTCTGTCAAGGCTCAAATCCAAGATTTTTGCCAAAATGACAATGAAGCCTTCGATAAGTGTTGGGAACGTTTTCAGGAGTTAGTTAGCGCTTGCCCACATCATGGGTTTGAGAAACATCATCTCATTCTTTTCTTTCATCAAGGGATTACTTTGGCGTCTAAACAACTCGTGCAGACAATGTGCGAAAGACCATTTTGGGAATTAGACTCAAGCGATGCTGAGACTCATTTGAAATACGTAGCAGAGACTACGTAATCATGGGATGTTTCTGACCCCAACAACCAAAACAGACATCAACAAGTGTCCAACACTCCTGCTGCTTTCGGTATTTATCAATTGGATAAGGACACTTTGTTAGATCGTCGGCTTGATCAGTTTGAAAAGAGGATAAGAGACATCCTTGAGGTTCGGTTTAGAGAAGCTACTGGACATATTTCAGCTGAAAAAGAAGAGATGTGTGCCATTTGTGCGGGGGGTCATTCTACCAAAGGATATCCGGCAATACCCGCTTACAAGGCAATATACACTGAGCAAGTGAAAGCTATAGGAGGGGTTAGCGGACATTTTAGTACACCCAGGGAAATGCGTACAATTCATCTTGGAGGGATCATCCTAGTTTAACACATATGCAGCCCCTCATGCAATCACCATCTCCTGGTTCATATGTTACCCCACCAAGGCGATCTCTTGAGGACAACTTAAATCACCTCATCCAATCTCAAAAGGAGAACAGTGCTAAGTATGATCGAATGTTCAATGAAATATATACTAGCATCTCAAGGTTGCAAACTATATCGAATGTCCAAGAGAAGGGAAAATTTCCTGCTCAAAGCCAACGACCTCCCCAAGGACAAACCAGTATTGGCACTACATCCCACGACCATCGAGAGCAATGTAGCGCTATTACCACTCTACGTAGTGGGAAAGTAGTTGATTTGTCACCTCCCCCACGCACTGCATCTAAAGATAAAGAGGTTTCTCCCGGCACAAGAGAGGCCGAAGATGCCCCTTTAATTGAGAGTGAGGAGGACGAAAACACTAGTGGACCCAACGCCATCACGCCCACCGCTGCCCCATACCCTCAACGGTTGGTCTCTCACTCCAAAACGACCTCCCGTGATGAAGTTCTAGAAGTCCTTAAGCATGTAAACATTAATTTACCTTTTCTCGAGACTATACAGAGAATTCCCGTGTATGCTAAGTTTATTAAGGACTTACTCACGGTGAAACGCAAGCTAAAGGTAAACCAGAATGTCTCTTTGGCCCAAAATGTCAGCGCAATCTTGTCGAGTGACTTTCCATTAAAATATAAAGATCCGGGTGCACCCACTATTTCGTGTATCATGGGGAAGAACCGAATCGAGAGAGTTCTAATAGATCTAGGGGTGAATGTTAACATTATGCCTTATTTTATCTATAGGCAACTAGAACTGGTGGCCCTTAAGCCCACAAATATGACTCTCCAGCTCGCGGATCGTTCTGTGAAGTTTCCTCGGGGAATTATTGAGGATGTGATTGTCCAAATAGACACTTTCTACTTCCTGGTGGATTTTGTCATTTGGGATTAAGAACCCTCCGTTCTCCCAAGTAATCATGTTCTCGTTATCCTTGGCCGCCCATTTTTAGCTACAGCTAATTCTCTTATCAATACCCGAAGTGGGCGTATGCAATTAACTTTCGGGAACATGACCCTCGAAACAAATATTTTTAATAATTCCAAGAGAGAGGGTGATAAAGGGGAACCGCGAGGGTTGGATCTTTTGGGGGAAGCACACAAGCAAGAAAAAACTTACAAGGAAGAGCCATTAGGGGAAGGTTATGTTGCGCACAGTGAGAGGAGTGGTTGCAACATCGAGAGCAAGGTAGGGGATATATGTTTAGTTAATGCATTCGAGAGCATGAGTGAGCCCATGAACAAGAGTGAAAGAGGAGATTTAGAGTGTGTCGGGAGAGGCTCGTCGAAATACTTAGAGGAAAGCGAATGGCAGAACACTATCGATACATTTCTCCTAGATTACCACCCACCCACAGCACCCTATAATTCAGCGAGTGAGCACGAAAGGCAGGTTGAGGACACCAGCAAGAGAGAGAGCTCGAGGAGTTGATCCTAGCAGAGTTTGAGAGCGAGTTCGAATAGGTGGATGCACGCCTAAATGTTGAAGTCCAATCTTTATGGGCCTCATTTCTTCATTTAGACGAAAGCGAGTGGGACAATAGAATTGATGCATTCCTCCTTACCAAACATCCACCCATACCATTTGAGTCTTCGGAGGTACTTGAAGATACGACTCAAATCTCGTCCGACTTAGAGACCAACCCACGTGTTATGCAACAAGAGGATCCTTTTTCAATTTATCATAATGCATCTCCCGGTCTTTCCTTTATCTATGGGCACAGGCCCAATTTGTTCTGACTATTCACTTATGATGGTAAGACGGGAGAGACGAGGAGCGCATCGTACCCAGTGAAAGGGGTCGGGTGATTTGTGGAGAGAGATGAGAGGTCGTCTCACCCCCGACGCGTATGGGGTGATTTTTGTTGTATTTTTGAGTCATGTATAAGTGTTATATAGTGTCTTGTTGCATTTTAATAATTTGCTTGTTTTATTTGTTGCACTTATTATTTTTCTTCTTTAGATTTTAATCCTATTGATTGAGGACAATGCAAAAGTCTAAGTTAGGGGGGGTGATAAGTGCGTCTTTCTAAAACTTTACAAATTTTTAAAATGACAAAAAAAAAATTGAAATTTTTTTTAAAAGAAAAAAATATTTTTGTTCAAAATAAATAAAAATTAGAATTTAAATTTTTCAAAAATATCACCTTTATTCTGTTTGAAGTCTCAAATTGTTAAATCTCAATTGCACTAAGCCAAAATTGACCAAAGATGGAAATTGAAAGAAAATTGACGACTTTACGAATAAGTGTGGAGATTAGTCCAACCCGGTGAGATTTCGAGCCTTTCAATTTTTTATGAGTTTTTAAATCAATCCAAGTTTATGATTAACTCAAAGTTCTTTTCAGCGTTTTAATAAGTCGTTGAAGATCTCAACCCTTTGTTTTGATTGGTTATGGGAAATGTGTGAAATGTTATCTAGAAATTCATGTTAAATATATCTCTAAACTTAATTAATCTCGAGATGCATATGGTAAGGTGATTAGAAATTTGGACAATGAAGTAGGCCCTCGTTTGTTACCCAAAAATATTGGCCATAAAAAGATGTGAAAAATTATCCCTTTGCAACCCAATTTGAGACTAATAAAATATTTCCCTTTCGTTTGATAACCCGAAAAAACCAAATAGTTCGGAATTGTGAAAATTGAATTTCATCAAATAAAGTCCAAATTGTACTATAAAAAGGGGAAAGAAGAAAAAAAATAGATATGCTCAACAAAAATAGCAAGAAAAGAAAAAGAAAGAGAAAAAATGAAAATTGAAAAAGAAAGAGAAAAAGAAAAATGAGCAAATGCCCGAAAAAGCACTAATGGACATCATAAGGACATTTTCCAATTCCGAACAGCCCATTCATTCCCATTTTTACCCTTTACACCTTTTAACCCAAAAAGTCCTAACCGAGTCCAAATGGTGAAATTAATTACCGCACGGAGAGCTAACACATGAAAATATAATAAAAGAGATTAAAAGGGTGTGATTAAGAGATGATGTTTCCCATTTCCAAATAATTGTATTCCGATAATGAGATCTTTTCACCATATATTTCCTTCTTTTCAATTTTGTATGCGTGAATTTGTGTCCATTATATTTACTCTTTATATCATGCATACCGAGAGAAAACAACCACAATCCGAGTGATTCGTTTGTGAGTGCATCTGTAAGAATTTGAATCAAAACGAATTTTTGGAAAGTAACGTAATGCTCAATCGGTGGAAATTTGAGGTTTAATTTCTGGCTTTGCACACACACACACTATGGTTTGAGACATTTGAATATGAATTTATAGTGATTATTTTTTCGAAAGGTTTAAATTGTATAATTTTTAAGTATTTTGACATTTATTTGAGTCAATAAAGAATTTTGTGGGTGTATTCACTGCAAACCCTCACGAGATAAAACTCGTCCTACTAGGGTAACCTAGGGGTTTAAAGGTTTGTTGCATACGCTAAATGCAATCGCTTGCCCGCGAAAAAAGGTATTCTATCCCAATAAAATGATTTTCAAGAGTTTAGCCTTGATAGGATTCTTTTACATTGCTCGGGACGCGCAAAGTTCTAAGTTAGGGGGTGTGATTAGGCACATATTCTTCACATTTATTCCCTTAATTTCGGTATTTTTATGATCCCGTGCGGGGAAAATAGATTGAATTTGTCTCAAATTTATGCTACTAACCTCGTTTGGCAAGTATTTTTTGTTTTGTGTATTTCTCATGTGATTTATAGGTATTTCATGGAAGTTAGTGCGAAGGAGAACTCAAAACAGTGAAAGAAACCAAGAAATGGAGAGTTGAAGGGCATTTTTGTAATTTTACATATATATTCCGGTGGTGGGGAAAGCTAGAGAGTTTAAGAGCTCTAAGTTAAAAGAACATTGGAAAAAAATGGCACCCCAATCCGAGTTACGGTGAAGAAGTTATGCCCATTTAAAGTTGGAGACAGAAAGTCTAAAGTTGAAATTAATTCTGGAAACTGAAGAGACAACTCTTGAAATTTCCTATTTAATTCATTTTTATTAGTTGTAAAACGTGGAGAGGCATGGAAAAAGTCATTTTTGAGATCTATAAAAGTCCAATCCCTATGTCATTCCAAGGGAAGTTGTTCTTAGAGAAGTTTTAGAGTTAGTTTAGCCTTCTTTTCAGTTTTAAAGGGTTCTTGTAACCAAGAACTCTAGTTTGGAAATTTTGCTGCTATTCAAGATTGAAGTTCAATTCAAGATTCAAGTTTTAGTTTCAGATTTCTTCATTCTCCAAGTAATTTTAAATTCTCTGTTTTTACTGCTTTCGTAGTTAATGTTATTAATTATTGCTTTCTCGTTTTCCATTCCCAAGTCTTGTTCTCAAATTTTTAGATCTAATTATGAATTCCTGCACTTTAATTTGGGAGTTTTCTTTTGTTTTCATCATGTTTAGATAATTTGTAAGGGTTGGGATGCATTAACCCATCCCGATATAATTTATCTATATAGGAAATAGAATTTAAATTAAATAATTGGACGAATCGTTTAAGATAATTCTACAACCATGGTAGATCTTTTAATCTCTCTTACCCTAGGTACCTGGGATGTTTAAGAATACGATGTGAGTATAATTGTCCTACACCGCTTTATATTTACCTTTGATTTCATATGATGCGGGCTAGTACCCTCATATATGTAATGCTTTGGATCTATAAAGATTGGATTCATTCCAATTTATAATTTATAATTCTAGCATTCTACACGGTAAATTACTAGGGTTAGGGGATTGTATTCCAACCTACTTTCTCATTCATCTTAATTAGTTTGCTCATGCATGCATAGTTAACTTTTTTATTTTTTCCCTCTTCAACCATCATCATTTTTTTCACTTTAATTTTAGAAGTAATAAATCAGTTAAATTCTATCAAACATTCCCTATGGATTCGATACCCAGACTCGCCACTATACTCCTTAAGAGTGTAGTTACAAGTTTAGGTTTTTGTATTGAGGTTGGACGCCGATAACAACGACTAGCGTATTACACGGACGCTCGATTTTTCCACTCGATCACTTGATTATTGTTTTGTAGGATGAAATGGCCGAAATAAGGAGATTGATTCGACCAAGTGTGTGCCATCTTGAGATTTCGAGAGGTTCCGTGGTGAAAGGGTGGTGCGAGTCATCTTGCGTCGACACATTTGGGAGTTTGTTTTTGTGACACGAATGATCGCATCAATGAGGAGTTGATGCCTATTTTTTATGGGACATTCGTGGTGGTGAAAGGGGGCGGACATCAAACGCGGTTAAAGTTAGGGGGTGATTATATGCGACGGGATCCTCTGGTGGTCCGAGTTTTTGAGCCATTTTTTCTTTTTTAATGGGAATTTATCTTTTAAAAAATTATTTTTTTCTTTTTATTGTATTAAGTTGTTTAGTGGTATTATGGGATTTGAAATAATAATGTATATGTGGGTTATCTATTGGATTTTGATGTGTGTGACCCCCATTTTTATAAAATCAAACTCTAGGGTTGCATGGCAGCCCAAATCTCTTCATCATCTCCAGCCATGAATCCTAGACCTCCTGATCCTCAATCTCAAACACCTTTGTCAAAATCCTTCGCTAATGTAGTAGCAACCAATACAACTCAAGACATCTACCTCAAACAACCATCTCTTTTTAAAGGAGAACCAGTGGTGAACTTTTCAAATGATGATATCAAGATTCTTGCCCAACCATTCAAACACTCCATTATTGGAAAAATTTCCCATGTTCGTCCTTCATTAGATATCATTCGAAAAAACCTTCTTACTTTCGCTTTTAAGACATCTTGCACCGTGGGGCTTCTAGACTCAAAGCATATCTTGATCAGACTCAACTCTGAAGAAGATTTTGTTCGATTATGACTTTGAGAGCAATGGTACCTCGGTAAATTCCCCATGCGCACTTTTAAATGGACACCAACATTCAAAGTTGATCAAGAGAGTCCTATAACTCCTGTATGGGTAAACTTTCCAAACCTACCTATTCATCTATTCGCAAAATCTGCCTTATACTCAATTGCACAGCTAATAGGTACTCCTCTTAAAATGGATGCCTCTACTGTCTCAATAAATAGGCCAAGTCTTGCTAGAGTTTGTGTTGAATTAAACTTGATTGAATCAAATCCAGCTAGAGTTTGGATTGGCAACGGGGATAATGGTTTTTGGCAAGAAATAGTTTATGAAAATCCCCCCCCCCACTATTGTTCCTTTTGTATGAAGAAAGGTCATACCACTCAGGACTGCATTTTTAAGAACCATTCAAAACCTAATATATCTTCTACTCCTACAAATTTACCAAAACCAGAAAAGCATATGCCTAAACCCCAACCACAAAATGAATGGCAGATCAAAATCAACAAGATAAAACCTACTGCTAGAAAGGAAAACAGCATCGCTACTTCAAATATTTTCTCGACAATTCATGTTGAAGATGAAGATTCCCCAGTGCAGACTACCACTGAAAATCCCCTTAGCATAGTTGTCCATAAGGAGCCTGTAACCACAAGTACCAACATTTAACCTCAGAGATAATATTTCAATCAATTACCCGGAGAAAAGATACCTGACCAAAATAGATCCTTTGCAAAAACTGATAAAGACACTGTCATCTAAGTATTCCCGAACAAGAACAGCTCAGCTGCCACACATACAGATAATCTGAATAACAGTGTTCATGTAGATGAGATTAATGTTGATGATTGTAATATTTCCCTAATTGAATCTACTTTTTGTGACTCTGAGAAGCACATTGCAGCTGAGAAATTATACTCCTCTAATTTAGAAACCTACAAAGGAATTAAAACCAACCTCAAAACCAATTCAAACCAAAACCAAACCAACCTCATACCTTTTGAACCTAATCATTCAAACTCAGATCAAAATATACCTTTAACCAATATCAAATCCACCAAATCTTTTGATCCCCGTTTTAGAAGAATAACCAGATCAGGTGCCAAGTCCAACTCTAGCTTCAAATCCAATACTCATCAATGTTAAATCGCATATGCTGGAATGTCAGGGGGTAGCCAACTCCCCATCCAATAGAAGAATTAAAAAACTCATTAGAATTCACAAGCTACCTGCACTTTCTTTACTAGAACCAAAGGTTAACAAGGATACTATTTCAACTTATCAACATAGATGGGGTTTTTAGGGAAGTGTTTCAAATTTCTCTGGAAATATTTGGTTTTTTTGGAAGTTTGATTTGAATGTTAGCCTTATTAAAGATGATGATCAATTGCTGTGTTTGAAACTGGAACATCATCTATTTAAAGACCCTTTAATTATCTCCTTAGTCTATGCTAAATGCATTAGACTAGAGAGATATCCTCTTTGGAACCTGATAGATCAAACCTGCAACCAATTTGAAGATTTTCCACACCTTATAACAGGAGATTTCAATGTTATGACTGATCAGGAAGAAAAAATTTGGGGTAATGATATCGAATTTCATGATGTCCAAGATTTTAAGGATGTAATTTCCTCCAATGGTCTAATTGACCTTGTATTCATAGGTTCTAAGTTTACCTGGTGTAATTCCAGAATTGAAGATGGCCTTATTTTATCAAGACTTGACAGAGGTCTTGCTAACAACACTTGGAACAGTGTTTTTCCATCAACTTCTATACAACATCTTCACAAAAATTGCTCAAATCACTCCCTTCTCCTTATTTCCATTAAAACCTCCATGGACCAGTGCCCAAAGACTTTTAAATTTCAGCAAATGTGGTGTAATCATAAGGATATTCACGACATCATCAAATCTTCATGGGATGAGCCTATAGAAGCTCCTCCGATGAAAAAAATTTGCTTTAAAACTCCAGAGATTGAAGAAATGCCTTAGAGACTGGAACAAAAACATTTTTAACAATGTGCTTCAAAATGTTATTGACCTTGAGGATGAGTTTATAAGCAAAGAAGTCTTGTTTGAGAAGAACCCCATTGATATTAATAGAACCATTTTCCAGCATACTAAAGCCAGACTTAACATTACCATGAAAGATTAGGAGACCTATTGGAGACAGAAGTCAAGTCTGAAATGGTTTAAAGATGGTGACTCCAATTCTAAATTTTTTCATTCCACTGTTAAAGCTAAGAGGAATCAATTAAGAATTAACAAGATTAAAGATGATAGCTCAAACTGGCATTATGATCAGACAGAAATCAAAGAGACCTTGATTCAACATTTTCGAGAGCAACATACTGCAGAACCTACTGGTAATCATCCCCAATTGTTAAACTATATCCCCCATGTTCTCTCAGAGGATCAAAATTCCATTTTCACTGCCTTTCCAACTGAAGATGAAATTTTACAAGCTGCAAAATACCTCAATGAGCACAGTGTGCCAGGTCCTGATGGCTATGGGAGCTTCTTTTATACTAAGTTCTGGGAAATAATCAAACAGGACCTTATACAAGGTATTCTCAGCTTTTTTTAGGGGCTGAAATTCCTCAAAGCTGGTCTAGCTCTACTTTAATTCTTATTCCTAAGATTAAAAAAAAAAAAAACTCTTTATGTTCCCAATTCAGGCCAATCAGCCTTTGTAATGTCAATTTCAAAATCATTACCAAACTTCTAAACTTTAGATTTGGTAATATTCTCCCATCAATAATATCTCCCAATCAGAGTGGATTTATCAAGGGTAGAGGGATCTTAGAAAACATCCTATTGGCATAAGAAATGGCAAGTGATCTTGGGAAGAAAATTCATGGCTCAAATGTTATTTTGAAGCTAGATATAGAGAAAGCGTATGATAGAGTTTCTTGGCACTATCTTCTCCAAGTTATGAGGAAATTTGGATTCAGTGAAGTAATTATAGACATGGTTTGGAGGCTTCTCTCAAACAACTGGTTCTTTGTTCTTATTAATGGTCAAGCAGGGGGGGTTTTCAAATCCACAAGGGGCCTAAAGCAAGGAGATCCAATCTCCCCCCACTCTTTTCATCATTCCAGCTGAAATTCTGAGTAGAGGTCTTGATCACCTGATGATTTCAAATGCCATAAAGCCCTTCAGTCATCCCTTAGGTAACACTCTTATATCTCATCTAAGTTTTGTTGATGATATAATTATCTTCTAGAATGGAGAAAAAAGGAGTGGACAGAGACTTAAGAAATTTTTGAAAGAATATGAAGAATTCTCAGGTCAATTAATTAACAAAGGCAAAAGTAGTTTCTCCATGGATGAGAAAATTATCCCTAGTAGAAAAAAGACAATGGCATAAGTTTTTGGTCTTAAGCTTAAGCCTCTCCAAATCAAATATTTGGGTTGTCCTCTTTTAAGGGTAGGAGAAAATGCTCCTATTTCACTGAATTGATTGATAAAATTAGATGGAAAATTCAGGGATGGAGATCTAAGTTTCTCTCCCAAGGAGGCAGATTGGTTCTCATAAGACATGTTCTATCCACCATCCCAATTTATACTCTAGCAACTCTTAATCCCCCGAAAACAGTCCTGATTCGAATTGAAAAATTATTAGCAAAATTCTTTTGGTCAGGTGCTAAAACTGACTCTTCTAATTACCAATGGATTAATTGGGATACCATTTGCTTTCCTATTGATGAGGGAGGCCTGAATGTCAGAAAGTTATATTATATTATTAAGGCAGGCAGTGCAAAATTATATTGGATGTTGAAATCCAAGAAAGGTTTATGGGCTTCTTTCATGCATCAAAAATATAAATCTAATCTCTTTACTGGAAGAACTGGATCAAACACCATCAAATGAGTGATATTTATCAAAGAAAAAGCTGATCAAAACATCATTGTTGATAGTGATAACTTCATTTGGGCTCCTAATCCTCAAGGTATGTTCTCATATAAATCTGCCTACGAGATAGTTAAAACCTGTCTTTCGACTTCTACTAGTTGGAAAATGATCTGGAATGACAAATGTCCAATTAAGATTTCTGTTTTTGTTTGGAAACTTTTAAACAAAGCAGTCCCTCTCGATCTGGAAATACATAGAGCAGGTATTTTGCTGGCCTCCAGGTGTAAGTGTTTTTCTCATATGAAGAATCAATTACTCATACTTTTTTGCAGAGTAAAATTGCCACTGATGTTTGGAACTTTTTTGGTAATATTCTGAATATAAACTTGAATTTTAACACTTGCAAATCTATGATCCTTGTTTGGTGGGTGAATTACCCCAAAAAATATTACCTCAAGTTTTTGTTCATGAATATACCTCTATTCATTTTTTGGGAAATTTGGAAAGCTAGAAACAAAAGTCATTTTGAGAATATTCCGATGTCCTCTAGTAAAATTATCGAGAATGTAATTTCTCTTGTTCATTCTGCTAGTAAGCTATCATCTTTCAAATGTCAAAGTCATAAAAATGATTCTTACATCATCAATCTTTTCAAGTTGGAGATTAAACAGCCCCAATTTAATCTTCAAGTGGTCAAATGGATTAAAACTCCAAATGATTGCTTAAAATTAAATGTCGACGGGGCTTCAAAAGGTTCTACAAGTGATAGTGGCATTGGAGGAGTTGTGAGAGATTGCAGAGGCAATTTTATATCTGGTTTTTTCTTCTATACTGGATACTAAGACAGCCTCACTTCTTAAATTGAAGCTTTATACACAGGCACTAAATTTTGTTTTGATAAAGTTTTGTCCAATATCCATGTTGAAAATGACTTAAATGCAGTGGTAAATATGGTAAACAAAGTTTGGAAACCTCCATGGAAATATAAGAAACAAATTGAAAAGATTCAGTCCATTCTTGTGCTTGGCAATCAATCTCTATCTCATATTTGGAGGGAATCAAATTGTGTAGCTGATGGTCTAGCAAATTGTGCAACTACTTCAAAAAAATCGATTGTCTTCACTAATTTTGAAAGTCTCCCAAACATCATCAAAGGTTTGCTCAAAATGGATAAATGGGTTGTTCCTTCAATTAGGCATAACATGGTTATGTAATGGGGGTAATATAAACCCCCAAATTTATTTTGATGCTTTAATTTATAAATGGGAATTATTATAAATTCCCAAGTTTAAATTCCAAATGTTGATCTAATGGGCTCATCGATCAACATTCATTCACTTTTATAAGGTATCAAAGCTTGTAAGTGCCACTGGAGAGGCTCTTTCTCCATTTTTATTTTTCTAATAATATTTGTGGGGGTTCCATCCCTCATCCTAAAAAATATATATATATTATTTTTCTTTGGTTTGTATAGGGCTCACATTGACTACCTCGGGGATCGCTCCAAATTGGGGTGATTTATTTCTATCCCTCTCTTTGTTATAGTGTCTTTAATTTCATTGAGGATAATGTGCGTTTCAACTTTAGGGAGGGGGGGGGGGGATTATTCATCTCAGTTTCTTTTTTCATCATCGTGAGCCATATTCATATCTATTAATTATATTTTTTTATTAAAAATAAAAATAAAATAAATTTTCAAAAATTGTTTTCTTAATTTCTTTTTTCTTTCTTGGGCCTTTTGCCCAAATTTCCTATGATAAATTCAATAATTTCCATATCCAATTGCTAATTCAATGATTCATTTTCTATTTCTTTCATCTTATTAAACTTTAGTCCTCAATTTATTTAACATGGAGAATAAATGCATGAATTAAACCTTGAAAACTCATGAGCACTGGAGCATATTTTACAAATAATTCGGTAGGAAAATTATAACTTGGTATCTTTTTGTTGCTTTGTGTACACTAAAATCGAGCAAGTTTGTGCTTTTCTTCATTTACGAGTGTTTATACATACTCTTTCCTTCTTGAAAACGTTCAATTTATTGGTAATCTCATTATTCTTTCATTGATTGTTCATTAATTGAGTTCATATACGAAATGTGTTACTAGAGCGTGATTTCTAAAGTTGTTTTGACTTGAGAATCGCATAAATTTTAGGAAAGGATCATAAGCCCTCTTTGTTATATCACCCATATTGACCTTGACCTGTCCCTAGTCAACCCCTTTGATCCTAAATATAGCCTTTCATTTCATTGCCCAAAAATTCTTTAACCAACTCCAAATTGGAGTTATAAACCATATATATCACCTTCCATACCTTTGCTTGGAATGATACGTATTCGGCTCGAATATTGCATTTATTTACCCTCTTTACCTATGAATTTTAGCTCCCTCGAGTACTTTAATTCCTATATTTATTCTTGTTAACTAGACAACCTCTATTTTATATGTTTACATGTTTTGCGAGGTATAATTGAGCTTTTATAGGTATTACAGTGCTTAGGGTGAAGTTCGGTAGTGTTCCGAGAAAGTTCCATCGACAATCACATGTACAGGGGCATTTTAGTAATTTTATAATTTGAGTTTTTGGTCCATTGTCTTCACGGAAGTTGAATCTCTCTAAGTCATCTTTGCGTGGCCTCTGACGGTGTGCGATTCCTATCAATAACGAAGAAGTTACGAGATTTCTCGCGGAGGAAGGACAACACCAAAACCACTTGGGACAAATCATTTCTTTTCCACTTATTTCTTTTACCACTTACTATATAAGTGGGTTTTGTTTATTTGAAGACATGAATTCTATTTATATCTTTCATTTATAAAAAAAATTATCTTTTATTTTAGGGAGGTTAGGGTTTGGAGGTGATTTTGGGTTTTTGTTTCTCTCTCTCCTAGGGTTTACCCACTTTGGTTTGTAAGAACACTATTCATCTTCTTCCTCGTTAATCCAAGCTTCCATTGTTGTTTTTATTGCTTTGTTATTTATTTACTTGCTTTGTAACCTAGATTTAATTTCTTTCATTTACTTGCTTTTATTTAATTAAAGCCTTTTAACATGCTTTGTAGATAACTTAATTTAGGTTGAGATTGTTAAACTCACATGGGTAATTGGGTGTTAGGCTATGGTATGATGGATCTAGGGTAGTTTTAACGAGTTAATTATTCCTTGTGTCACACTTGAGAGATTTAATGGGGTATATCACATATGCTTCGTATTTACGACCTTTTATGTGTAATTTTGGGAATATTCGTTGATACCGAACTCAAATTAAGCTTTTATGAGAATTTAGAGGGTGACAACTCTAGGTTTAATTAATTGTCCAAATGTGATTAATCTTGTTAGCGCTTTTATGTTCATGTAACCATTTATGCTATTTAGCCCGTGTGAGGGAGACGATTCCCAACATATAGTTTTACTCGTTTTGTTAATCTAAGTTTAAATACATGCCTAGTTTAATGATTTGCTCACATATCATCTTTTACACTTTTATTCGAGAAGTATTAAATTAATAGAATTATAACAACTAGTCTCGGTGGAATGGATACCCCGGACTAGCCGCTATACTCCTGTAAAAGAGTAGTCAATAGTTTCTACATTTCGCTCCTCAATCATATTATTTTATTCATTTTCCTCTTTAAAGATATTTACATTATCTACTATTTTCATAGACATATTTGGACCATTTATAATAACTCTCATAACTTTGTAGTCATTAGATTGAATAAAGTTCTTCATTCTATTTTCCACTAGCTATAATTATTTTCATAAAATAAAGAAGCCTGTTAATTGATTGGCCTTCCCTGAGAGAGGAAATAGCAAAGTTTGCCATAAATAGTTTTAACTCTAAAGATGTTTAAATCAAAATAAATAGATTAGATCCCTACTCCGATACCAATTGTTGCCCAAATTATACTCAAGAGGGGGGTGAATTGAGTTTAGCAAACTTTTCAGTTCTAAATTCGAATTACAACCAATATTTAATTTTTAAAACTTAATTAAAATTTTAAATTATTTAATCTTAAATATTTAATTCAAAAATTATCAAATAAATATCTCCAATTGATTAAACAAGAGAAATTGATCTGATTTTAATTTCTAACAAGAATATAACTAAATTCCAAAATTTTATATTAACTAAAAAAATATTCATTTAGCTGATTTTAAGTAGAAAATTAAATAATAAGTATAAATTTAATTTTATGTATTTTCTTGGATTTTTGAAAAAGGTAAACAAAAGATATGATTTTAATCTCTAAAATCTAATCCACCTAAAATCTAAGTAAGTTTTGGTTCCAGATTTTAAGAGTATTAGGATGAAATCAAAATAATCACACACAAAAAAAAATGACTGAAATTAAAATACACCAGATTTTTAACGTGGTTCGGCCAAAAATACGACCTACGTCTACAAGCCAGAAGTTCTCGTCTCCTGCACTTCACTATTGTTGACCCACTTGACGGTAGGATCATACCACCACTTTACAACAGCACCAATATCTACAAGTTCAAACTGCGAAGCTAAAAACCCTCTTCGAATCCTTACAAATGGAGCAGAAATTTGAAGAAGTTTGCACTCTTTGAAAGAATACAAATTTAGGCATGAGTGTTTCTTGAATCAATCTAAACAAATCAGTAGTTGATCTTGCTCTTTTTGTATTTGATATTACTGATTTTGTAGAGTATCACACTTTGTAAAATCATATATCTGTTTCTTGATTTTTCTTGATATTTTTCAGTTTTGCTTCGTTGTTCAACAATTGTGATTTGAAGGAGACAAATATATCTCTTGAAAAAATGAACGTTAGAGAGAGATCATCATCAACATGGACAGTTCTAGCATTAAATGCTCAAGATTTTGAAAGTGAAATCGTATCTTATTCTACATTTTTTTGCTGTCAAAAAAATTGTTGACTGATAGAGAGGGAAAGAGAAAGGTTAGAAGTACAATGAATATACAATGACTGAAATCGTTTGGTGAGAGTATCTGTAACTTAGAGTAACATTAAATGCACATAATCTTGAGAGAAGAAATCGTATCTGAGTATCCATTTTTGTCTAAGAAAGAAAATGTATAGACTCGTAAATAGAGAGAGAAAGAGATGTTAAAAGAACAAAGAAATATACAATGATCTCACAAAACGAGTGTAGAGTGTTAGTAGGGAATAGTCATCAATTTATATCTGTTGGTAAATATTTGTGAGGCCCAAGAAGATAATATTGCAGACCACTTGTGGTCTTGAATAACACATATGTCTAAATATTGAGGCCATCCAGACTTGTAAAATAAAATGCTATCAGATATATAAAATAATATTTGTTGTAAGACAAATCTCATTCAACGAATACATAATCAGTTAGTTTTATCATAAACATTTTGAAAGTCAATGTATAGCTAAGAAAATGTGTATAAACATAGGGCCGCCCTTAACAGTAAACAAAATGAACCAAAAAAATTCGTTAGCAAAAAATTTCTTAAATAATAAAGCATTCATAAGTAATGTTAAACGACTATTGTTCACAAATAAAATAACCTTTCTCAAATGTAAAAATAAAAGAATAAACTATCTATATTATTTAACATCATTGTCAAGGTTGGAAAAAATAGGCGTGTAATACAGGCGGTGAAAGATTTTGAAAGACAAAATTGTGTGGGGCTCAGTAAATTAACATTAACAGCCAAAAGAAAAGGACAACAATTGAGGCTATAGGTAAGACATGTAAGCATTTAGTGGATTTTAAAAAATTTAACCCAAGATCTCTAATCTGATTATATACGCGTGGGAACCAAGGAGGTGCACATATTAACATGGAAAATACCTTAAGTCGGTCAAACTGACTTGATGGGAAAAAAGGCATAGCCAGACAACAAAAACTAAATGAGTCATTTCATAGTTGTAGAGTAGAGAACGGAAGGGACAACGGTCTTTAATGTCAGTATAAATATATTCAAGGAAAGTGGAATGGATGTCCTGACATGGCACATATGCCAAAGATTTTGATTGTGTGTATATATATTAGAGATCTGGAAGCATATATATATATATAAAACATTTATGTAAATATATATAATAATATATGTATATTATAGACTAAATCTTAGCACATATTATATAAGATACAGTCCACTCATGGTTTAGGAACTAACATACTCAATTGGTGACAGTTGTCACTTAACTGCCTAAAATCTATGATCAAAGTTTGGCAGGGATAATGTACTCAAAATGTGGGGCCCATGAGACTTTAAATCTCAGTCCACTTGTGGACTCCAAAAACATTTATGTGGAAAGTCTTAACAGGTATATATAAAAATAGCTAAATTATATTTTATCATGTTATATTTTCACAACATCAAGTGCCCATGTAAACAAAAAGAAATTAATTAATAAGATATAAAACATAGTTATAAATTATGTGAAAAACACGGTTTATATATGTATTTTTGGACCATAAATAATTCTTTATAAATCACAAATCGAAAAAATATTTTTATTGGATTTAATTATTTTTGTTAAGTAAAAATTTTGGTTTCGATATATAAGAAATAAGGTTTTAATCAGATTTGAAATCAGGAACAGAATCAAACTTTTTTTCAAATTTTCTGCTCTATCGAAGGAACAAGGGGAACAGAATCGTCCCTGGGGGAACATATTCTCCTTGGGAGAAATCAATTCGGTCCTAAGGGGAATCGATTCGACCTAGCGCAGATTTGGCGAATTTGCTTATTTTTAGGTGTTTGATTCGGTTTCAAACTCTTTTAATTTCTTATATTAAAAAGGCATGGGTTTAGACTTTTTCAATAACTTTTAACTCATCTCAAAAAGAAGTATCCTCACAAATTATTCTCTCTTCTCCACTATAAAACCTAAGCCCCATTTAAATAAACTTGCAACCCAAGTTTCGAAGATATAAACCATGTTTTCTCAATAACATCTAAGAACGTGTCTTTATTATTTTTGTGAGAGGAATGCAACCGTCTAATCAGATTTTCAATATGACTTCTTTACAAGTATGAATACTTCTATCGTTGTTGCCTAAACACTAATAATCATTGAAGTTGTATATAAAAATTACTCTCATATGAGGACCAGTGAAAAATAGAAACATGTCCTCCTAGGTGGCCACTCAGCTATCTTGGTCGGCTGGCATACCGACCAACTCCAAGAACGTGAACCATCGGGAATAGCAAAGGTTAGTCAAACGGAATAGCCACCAGTACTGAATATCAAGAGTCTTAATTATTATTTACAGATGTAACGACCTGAAAATATAAAGGCATTCCATCTCTTGGTTTCCTAACCAGTATAAATGCATATTCTCCCTTATATCAATAAGAGGATTCAATCTACCACTAGCACACTCACTACTGAGCTATTGCATTCCCCAAAAATAATACCAACAGTGGACGTATGCTTTCTTATAGCTGAACCACTTTAAAAACCTTGATGGTGTTTGTGTTTATCTATCTTGGTTATCTTTATTTATCTGTTGTTATAAATTTGAACTTAACCTATTTTTAGACATCAATATATTGGCATCGTCTATGGGAACGACTGCTTGTATTTGTTCTCTACCTATTTTATTCATTTTTGTTTATTTTGAAATTTCTCTGAAGAATGACTATTGTTCTTGAGAGAAGCCTTGTGGATGCAGGTAAAAATCCAAACCTATCTGCTCCCCCTAATGTGGAAGATCTTGAGGGAACTTTGCTCAACCTGAATAAGGGACAGGAAGCCATGCAGGAGTAAGTTAGGCAATTGGCTTGTACATTACTGGAAAAATACACCAATTAACCTTCCATGAGGCACATGCCTCCTCTGCCTGCTAAGAATGAACGAAGTTATCATTCCAAGTCTGAATGTGTTAAATCATACCGTCCTGGATCATTCCGATCAACGGATTATTATGATGGTCTATATTTCTCCAACAAACGGTCAGCGTGTTGGAACGGCTAAGTAGGAAATCTTCTTTCGATTATTTAGGTCCTCAGTTAAGCAAAGGCTACTATGGGGAGCAACATCATCCCTGCGAGCGTAGAGAGGGATCCGTGGGATCTAGGGCTAGCATGAGAGGCTTTGAGCACGCTGAGCAGACTTCTCAAGAAGAGAGCTCAGTGAATGTGCACAGTAAAGCCAAAAAAGCTACTTTAGTCAAATCTGAACCAGAGGAACATTATTAGAAAGGAAATATGAAATAACTAGAAGATTGGCAGGGAAAAATGGCTAAAACTAAGAATCCTTTGCAAAGAAGTTTTATAAAAGGATCACTTTTATTTAGGCTATTGTGGACTACCCCACACCTTTTAAATTTAAGCCACCAGTTGTTACTCTCATGTACAATGGGAAAACTGATCCAGTACTCCATATTGAGAAATATTATGTTGCTGCTGAAATCTATTCTATCCTCGATGAGATGAGGTGCAGAGCTTTCTCTAGTTCCATTATAGGTTCAGCCTAGATATGATATAAAAAACTTCCTGGAGGTAAAATTTCTAGTTTCCATCAGTTGGTCGAACTGTTTATTGATAACTTCTATTTTGGGGCTAAGTCGATCAAGAGTGTTACTCATCTCTAGACTGTGCATAAAAAAAATAGAGAAAGTACTCGGGAGTATATCACGCGTTTCAATAATAAGAAACTAGATTTGGTATATTACAAAAAGAAGACAGCCCTTGCAGCATTGATGAGTGGATTACTCGCCAAGGATATTTACTATGCTCTTGTAAAGAATCATCCTAAAACTATAACAAAGTTGATGGCTAAGGCTGGGAATATTATGAATGCCGAGGAAACTATGGATGCAAAGGAAATTCCGGAGGTAAAAACTGAAAATTAAAAGAATCCGATCAAAAAAGATTAGAAATACAAGAAGGTTGACAAAATCAAGAAGTGTGATAAATATACTCCTCTCACCAAGGATTTCGATCACATATTAAAGGAAATCAGGGGTAGCAAATATTTAAATTGGCCCGAGAAGCTAAAATCACATCCCAACAGGAGAGATAAATCCAAGTATTTTAATTTTCATAGAGATCATGGGCACACCATTGAAAATTGCATCACCCTGAAAAATAAAGTGGAGAATCTTATTCGGCGAGAAAAATTAACTAAATTTGTTTATCGAAAGGTAGCCTAGATGCCAGAATAAGATTTGAGTCACCTGGCCAAGGAAAGGATGACACGAAAAGGGCACGCAATAACAACTATAAAAATGATCCTGATCAGCCAAAGAAACTTGATGAACCTGAAGTGGAGGTAGGAATGATTTCCTTTGGTTGTCACTTCATTACAGGAGGAGACGTTGGTGGAGGAGATGAGATTGCCAAAAGAAGAATATATCTGAATAAAGACAAGGCTTTTCCTTCCATTAGACAGATTGACATATATGAAGGCATAGATAGTAGGCCTAGGAGGGTTAATAAAGACAAATTGGTGATCAATTTCTCTAAGAATGATTTTAGCGAAGTGCTCTATCCTCATGACGATCCATTAGTCATCACTTGCAGGGTTCACCATAATAGAGTCGCAAGAATCCTGGTTGACAATGGGAGTTCTACAAATGTCATGTTCTATAATTATTTTCACAGCCTAGGGCTACGAGACAGTAAGTTAAAACCTTATCACAGACCTCTCATGGGGTTCTCAGGAGAAAAGGTATATCGCTTGGGAACAATCAAGCTGGATGTGTTGGTCAGCACTTGGACGATAATCAGAAATGAAAGGATTCATTTCTTTATACTAGATAAAAATATCCCTTCAGCTTACAACATTATTATCGACAGAGTAGGAATGAAGAAGTTAGAAGTTGTACCGTCTATCGTGCATCAGTGCATGAAGTTTCCTACCAATTATGGAATCGTCATAGTGAATGGCAACCAAATGAAAGCTAAGGAATGCTACTATACCTCAATCGACTAACAGGAAGTACAGAAAAGAACTACTATTTATCATATCGACACTTTGGTTCCTCGAGAAGAGGAAGGTCTAGTGAAGGGACGGGTTATGGAAGTGACAGAGACTATTGTGCTTGATGATACGAAGTCAAAAAGTACCACTCAATTGGTTCAAGATTAACACCTTCCCTCAGACAGAAATTGATTATATTCCTTAGAGAGAGGAAGTATGTGTTTGTATGGAGTCATGAGGATATGCCAGGGATTGATCATAATTTCATCTACCACGATATTAACATTTATAAGGGCTCTAAGTCAATCAAGCAGAATTGCAGAGTTTTCAGCCCCGAGAAGAATATGGCGATCCAAGAGGAAGTGAAAAAGTTATAAAGAGCACAGTTTATAGAAGATGTCAAATATCCTAGTTGGTTGGCCAATGTGTCAATGGTCAAAAAGAAGAATAACAAATGGCGCATGTGTGTAGACATCATCGACCTTTATAAACCATGCCCAAAAGATCACTTTCCTTTACCAAGGATTGATCAGTTGGTAGATGCAACTGCATGTTATGAGCTACTTAGCTTTATTGATGCTTATTCTGGTTACAACCAGATTGAAATGAAGCTAGAATATAAAGAGAGGACGTCATTTATCACCAGCCGAGGAACATATTACTATAACGTTATGCCCTTTGGGCAAAAAAATACTGGAGAAACATATCAGAGGCTAGTAAAAAAGTATTTGAAGACCTGATCGGTAAGAACATGGGAGTGTATATGGACGACATGCTTACCAAGAGCAAGGTTGCTACCAACCATATTGCGAATTTACCCCGGGCATTGGACCAGTTGAAGAATCACCAAATGAAGCTCAACCCGACCAAATGTATACTCAGGGTACAAGAAGGAATATTCTTATGATATATTATGAACCAAAGGGGAATTAAAGCCAATCCTAAAAAAATAAAGGCTTTAATGGGGATGCAGTCCCTGATGAGTAAGAAGGACGTGCAAAAACCGACTAGAAGAGTGCCAACTCTAAATTATTTTATTTCCCGAGCAACAGATAAATGTATTCCATTCTTTAAAGTTCTTAAAAAGACTTTTGAGTTTAATGACGAATGCGAGAAAGATTTTTTAGAGTTAAAGAAATATTTAGGATCTTCACCACTCCTCTCCCGACTAATTTTGGGAGAAAATTTCTATTAATATTTGGTTATCTAAAGTTAGTTATTATCTTGGATTTGATCCGACTAGAGGGAGGAATTCTGAAGCCGGTGTACTGTATTAGTAAAGCATTTTGAGGAGAAAAAATAAGATATCCACACTTAGAGAAGCTGGTACTGGCACTTATTAAAACGTCTAGAAGAATGAGGGCATACTTCTAGGCCCATACTATTGTGGTATACATTAACTTACCTCTGCGACAAGCTTTGTTCAAACCTAAAAAGTGAGAAAGGTTAATATCTTGGGCAGTTGAGCTTGGGGAATATGAGATTGTCAATGATCCAATAACTGCATTAAAAGGACAAGCAGTGGCAGACTTCATTGTAGAGTTCACATATGCAAAGATGCCAAATAATCTAAGTTTTCCTGCTACTTCTTTCGAAAGAGATCTCAGCTCAAAAGCAAACTAAGATCGTGGTCGACCAATCAGAATCATCGAATGTTCAAGAAAGAGTTCGACACTCTAGATAATTTAGACATGGAGTATGCTTTATGATTTTAGTTTCAAGATTCCAAAAATAAAGTTGAGTACAAGGCATTAATTACAGGGTTAAAACTAGCTTCATAACTAGGTACCGAGCAGGTAATAGCGCACAATGATTCTCAACTCATCGTCAATCAAATGCTTCAGATATACGGAGTTAAAGGAAAAATAATGGTAAGGTATTTGAATAAGGATATGGAGGTTATATCTTTATTTCCAGCAGTCAAGATGGTTCGAATTCTAAGGATAGCGAATGCCCAAGTAGATGCCCTTGCTCGGCTAGCCTCAACGACTCAAATAGAGCTCAAGAGAACCATTCCAGTAGAAATTCTCGCCCATAGAAGCATTAATGTGAAAGCTTCTAGTATAATTTCTATAGAATTGGGTCCTTCT